>VDFB02058242.1:510978275-511239935 GCA_007258455.2 Sequoia sempervirens | reverse complement strand
TTTTTTTGAAGTTGTCTCAAGTTGAATGTTTGTTTCCAGATTTGTGAAAATGATGTTTGTTTGTTTGAATGTCTGAAAAAACTTGGAAAACACAATATTTGTCTTGATCAAGCACAAAGAAGACAAGTACATCCCTAGGTTAGGCAAGGACTATATTTGTTAGATTCCACGTGGGTTTCCCCAACCACACTTATTCTTAGCAGATGAATCCAAAAGATTGTCCGCATAGGCTCCCCCTTAAATTGTACTCACTTCTCAAGTAAACCAAGCTTCCAACCCCCATAAATCTCCCATGGTGGGTTGATCACCTCTACTAAGAATTGTGAGAATGTGCATGCCTTCACAATGATTATTGTTGTGCTAACAAATAGATGGGATTTTGGCCACTAAACAAGAGGGTTCTAGTGAATAATTAGGGACATGGCACCTCACAAGTGTATATCAAGCCACTTAAGGCTTTAACCAATCTACTAGGGGCTCTTACACCTTTTACAAGAAAATTTTGGTACCCTTTTTCGAAAGGCACTACATGGCTAAGGCCTACATACCATGAGGACTTGACAGTTTAGACATCCTTTTATATACTGGCCTGAGTGAAAAACCAATTGGAGTCATTCCCTCTTTTGAGGCAAGATCCTCTAAGATTCAAAAACATAAAATAGATGGGTCTGGTTTTCTGATCACCTAGTTTGTACAAGGTGAGAGCATAATCACCTACCACCTTCAAGTACAATCAAGCAAAGTTCTTTGAACCTCCTAATTAAATCTGAGTGAGACAAGCAAATGTTCTTTTTAGAGCGCTGATGGAAGTGTTTTCTAATCTAAAATATAAACAAACACAAGTGTTTCAAAATAAAATCCTTGGATGATCGAACCTACAAAACCACTTGTAAGTAGTCTCAAAAAGATTTCTTGGACCCATGAAAATTCAAAGCCCCATGTTGCAACAACCCATTAGTAACTAGAAAAATCCCTAGACTAATAGATTGTAGAAAGAAATAAAAGATTGCAAAAAGAAATTAAGAAAATTTTAGAAAAATATGAAAGAAAGAATTTACTAGCCAAATGCGTCGCACAGAGCGAATGGATCACTTTGCAAGTCAGATGTGTCTTAGGTTGGTATGCCAGGATCTATCAGTCGAATGCATCAATATGCAAAATATATGCATCTCAATGTTCAAATGTGTCATTCTGGATGTCGACTGCGTCATAGTATTGGAGAATGTGTCTTTGGAAATGTCAAATGCGGCTCAACTCTATAGATGTGTTGCTCTATTGGCCGAATGCATTGCAACACAACGGTTGCAGTACTCAAAGCTTCGAATGCATTGTTTCATACTTGTAGCTGCAAAACAGAACAAAAGGCCGTACAGAGAAAATAAAAAGTCATGATTTTGGCATCGAGTTCACCAATGTAACTATGGAAAATTCTTAAGTTAGCATATTAATAGCTAAATCAATCAAAACCCAAAACAATAATGAAGCATAAAGGAAAATAACATGAAAACAAAAGGAACAAGCTCACCAAATGTCTTCAATCTCCATGGTTGACCTCCATTACACCTTCTCTATTTGCTGAAATGTGAAGTTTTCCCTTAGATTTTGAGTGAGCAATCTATGACTTTGCCAAGACCAAAGAAAAATGTTGAAGGATTTGATATGAAATGCAATACTATGCTATTATGCAACTAGTAAGCAAATCTAAACTATATCTAAAGTATGCCAAAATGCCAAGAGAGATGTAAAGTATGCCTATGACAAGAGCTAAGATGACAAAGTTGCAAGATAACATGAGATTGCCTAAAACAAAATTGCATGAGATGAGATTGCAAGATGACCTGAGATGAGCAAATGAGACCAAAATTGCCATTTTATAGAAAATGTAATTTTGAATGAATGGCCAAGATTAAAGATTGACAAGTGTCTTAGAATCAATGGACAAGATTCAATATGACAACCTACAATTAGGGTTAGGGAAACATTAGGTCAAATTTGAAATGAGTGGATAGGATTCAATTTGAGAAAATCAAATCAAGGGTTGACAATGCATGTGACAAGGAGATGCGATTGGCACAAAAAAAGAGGTGGTTGGAAAATCAAATAATAATAGAAATTACTTGATTTTTGGAGGAAAAAGACTATTTTTGAATTAAAAATTAATTTAATTCCAAAGGTGGGGTCACATGACAGTAAATAATTAATTTGAATTATTTACTTAAAGAGGGAAAATTAGTAAGTGGGACCATTTTAAATAAATAATTTTATTTAAAATGAGGAAATGTCAAGGTGGCAATAATTAAATGAATTAAAGAATTTATTTAATTATAAGAAGACTTTTAAGAATTAATGACGTATTTAAATAAATAAATAAACTTTATCTATTTAAATAATCAGGCAGAAATTAGTGGACAAAGATAATTAAATAAATTAAGAAATTTATTTAATTATGGTGAGACATTAGACAATTAGTGACGTATTAAATAAATAAAAAAATAAAATTTATTTATTTAATAATCAAGAAGAATAAAAAGACATGGATTAATTAAATAATTATGAATTATTTAATTGATAGTCGAAAGTGGACCAATGACATAATTAAAATGTCTTAATTATGCTAGAAAGAAAATGGTGAAAATAGAGCTTGTAGGCCTAGGTCAATTTTGTGTGTCTACACATATTAGAATCAATCAATTATTGCATTTTAGATCTGAAATTTGTATTCAAACTTGCTTAAATATATTCAACATCATTGCATACTTGCATTTTGCACCAAAATGGGATACATTAAGCAAATTTTAGAATTTTTTTTACTATTTCAACTGTTTGCAAGTAGAATCAACATTATTAAATAGACTACTACACAGTCAAAATTTAAATTTTTAGAGCCCTTAACCAAGACCCAAACACCCTTGGGTGACTCTGTCTTGTTATCTAGGCATCAATCAATTTTATGTGACAGAATACTTTCAAGAAACTCTATCCAAGGTTGCTATCTGAGTTCCCTTCATTTGTTGTTTAATAGTCTGAATCTTATTATAAAATTTCATCATGGATATTGTGATTTGGTAAAATTTGGATGTCTTTGAAATCCTTGGTTGATGTTTCAAGTTGTGTGTTTGGGGAGGATAATAATTCAGATAATGATTAATAATGATAATCCATCTCCTATTTCAAGTCTTTTTGATGTCATAGGTCAAGATAAAGAGAGCATGCATGAATTCATGCAAAATTCCTTACACAACCTTGAGAATAATGCAACCTTTTATCCTTCAATGCAATTCCCTAATACTCCATACCAACAACATCCTATTATGTCACGACTTGAAATCTTCACTCTTTTACACCTTGAAAGCAAAGCATACCTCAACCAATTCACATGGAAGCACCTATAAAAAACAATCACAAGGAAAGCACATCAACCAACTCTCCATCATATGAGCATAAGGTTACAAATACACCCGTTGACTTGGAACAAACTTATGGGCAAGGCTTTATAATATTGAATAAGCAAGGATGTTACATTAAGAATGAGAATGAAGTCCATTCCCTATTGGAGGAAACACTATCAAAAGATACTAAGGGATTAGGTTATCAAGATTCTCCACCTTCATACCAAACAATTGGTCAAACAAGTAATAAACACAAGCCTTATAAACTTAAGAAACTACCACTTCTACATCTTATAACCAAGGCTGAAAAGACCTTACAAACACTTCTCATTCTAGGACTTATCACATTACCACCTATCCATGAATGAGAAGATAATAAAGTAAAGAGTAAAAACATGTCTTATTGTGCATATCATAGAGAACTTGGAAATCTTACTAATGAATGTCATGATTTAAAGAAGATATTGAAAGAATTTAATCCCTACGAAGATCATTTCAAGCATGTCATAGATTAGAATTCATTTGTTGTGCTCCTTGTCATGTGGTAGTTGTAGTATCATAACAAAATCACTACCATTCATGAAGGTATAAACTAGGATTTATGAAACCATCTTTTATCTTGTAAGGAGCACCATATTAGGCTCACCTTTGTCCATATGCTCGAGGGGCAAGGGGAGAGGTAGAATTTTCCTAGGAGTATTCCTTCTAGCAGGGGATCCCTTTATATCTCCTTAAAACATTAGTGTAGCAAGTACACTAACCTTTTAAGGGAGGGCATATAGTCTCCCACTCATTTTTTGCATAAAAAATGGTCCCTTGTTAGTGATGATAGCATACATCTCTTAGGAAGTGTGACCTTGTCAACCAAAGTGTGGCCTTCTTAATCCATGTGATGTGTCTCCTTTTTGGTAAAATTGGACTTGATGTCCCATAAGAGTGTGACCTTTCTAGGAATATGATGTTCCCCTTAGTGGTAATGTTATAGTTGGTATTCCCTAAGGCATGATATTTTATTCCTCAACTAGTTCTCTCTTGTTGGTGATATCGTATATGATGTTCCATAAGGTGTGATCTTCATGTATTAAGTAAACTCCTTTGATTGTTACCTTTTGTGGTGATGTTATTGCAACATCCCTTGAGCTTTTAAAACCTTATCATACTCATCCCCCATGATGTTAAACCTTGTCATATTCATAGAACCAGAGCATAATATATCTTGCTAGCCATGTGCAAACCTTTTATTTCATGGAACTTGGCATAATACAATTTGTTATCCATGTGTAGCTTATTTTTCTTCACTTCGTTCATAGGGGCTAAACTCAGTGTGGCATTGACATAACATCTTGATCATTTGTGGCACCTTATCAAGGTTATTAGGGAGTATAACTCTTGGTATGGTTGTTATGGGCACACCTTGTAGACCTAGTGTGTGTTTCTCATTTTTCCACCTTGTTATGGGTATACCTAGTAGACCTAGTGTGTTTATCATCCTTATCTTAGGGGCTCACCTAGTCAATATTGAGCTTCACTAGCATGTGTGTCTCCTAGTTTGTGATTCACCTAGAAAATATTGTACTTCTCTATTGTGTGAGTCATAAATGCCTTTTAACATGGCTACCTAGCATAATACAACTTGCTTGCCAGTGGAGTCATGTGTTTCACAAGTGATGTGGTATAATACAACTTGCTAGTCCTCATACGAGCTAACATTAATTTGATGGATGATGTTTGGTATTTGAGACAATTTAAGACTGAGGTCTCTTTCCCTTACCATCTCAAATCCTTTTTAGTACTAACCTTATGTTTTTTTGTGTGTTTTCATGTGTATTCTTTATTTTTACATCATGTTTACATTGTGTTTATGTTCATTTTGTTGTCATATTTATGTTCCATTGTGCCATATGTTTTCATCGTATATACTTTGTGTTTTTCAACATGTTTGTGTATTCTATCTTGTTGCATATCATACATGTGCATGTTTCTTTGTGCCTATGTTGGTTTACCATGGGATCTTGGATCTTGGGGGCTTGCTCACCTCTCTTGATCCTTAGTCATCCTATTTTTCTTAACATTTGGACAATCAAACCCCTCTTGACATATATATTTATCTACTTTAGTGTGATTCTAAGCATAAGTTCATATTCTCACTAAAGAGGGGGCTAAATGTAGTGTCAGAAATTGTTACATGCGCTTAACAATTTCACATTATGTAAATTGTCTCCCTAATTTATTGGACTTAATTAAGCTCCTAATTTTCCAAATTATGCATTCCAAGGTCTAATTTTTACCATTTTCTGAAGGATTACAAGTATTGAATAAATATATCCAATTGTTATTTTTCTCCTGACTAAGTGTGTCATGAAATTTGGGTCAAGACACATTCGCCCATGGGTGAATGGGCCCCCCTTCTTAATCAGGACCCAAATTTAAATATGTTGTTGGTAGCATTTTAACATCCAAAATTCAAATATCAAGTGTCGGCTTTTGGAATCTAATGTTTGAGAAATTAGAACAATTGCATATAAATATCTAGCTATTTTATCATTTTGAAATCTAACAACAACAAAAACAAACATTCATGAGTAAATACAAGCCGAGAGTAGTGTTTCAAAGCTTCATTGTAGCAATTCAGGATCCTAACATCATGTCCAATTTTATGTGAGTTTGTGTGTGTTCATGTTATCATTGTTTTATGAAGGCTATCCATTGTTGTAGGTCTCCAAAGCATCCAAGCATTCAAGCAAGCAAGATCCAAATTCCTGAGTTGATTTGTGTGACTTCAGTCCTTCAAGGAAGCCATTGAAGGGTTGTGAGTTGCAACATTTTCTTCATTCATCATTCCTTCCTTTCAATTATCATTCCTATCATTGACATTGTCATTGTGGAAGTGGAAACACTTACATGGGGTTTGATTGAGGAGAGCCCCTAAATGGTCCAACATTTTCTCCTTCTTTGAATGTGTAGGTTATAGTTTTAAAGAGGATTGAGGAAAGACGGAAGGAAAATTTTTTATTATTGCATTTGTTGTCATCAAAGTTGTCAAGCCACGAAAAATCAGTTACAAAATTCATTGATGACATTTCAAAAATTCTATAACCTGGAATTAGGAGCTCAGATCTAGCATCAGAGGACTGCAAAATCAATTTCATGACCCTTCATCAAAGAAACATTCTCCCAGGGGCAACTGAGTCCCTCTGCACATGCCAAACTCAGCTTTTGGTGACAGGTACACACCATCTGACACTTCCCAAATCCACCTACAATCTATGACTTTTGTTTTTGTGTTTTCAAAATATTTACTTTTTTCATAGTAGGTCATATAGTTCAATTAGGTTAACCATTCCAAATTATTTCCAATTCATTTCTAAGACTCAAAAGGATCAAATCCAGGTCTAATTGGCTCACCTTTGAGTTTGAAATTCAATCTTTGTGCACCTTATTGATTTGCACCCTAATGAAACCTTTGGAAAAGTGGAATTGATCCTAAGTTCTTTACATTTAGAACATCATCCCATCACCATCTCATCGATTTTTATATGTTTCACTCGGTACAATTGATTAAGATATTATTAAAATCAATTTCAATCAAACCTAAATAATTTATGAGATTATTTGACTACATTTTTCCTTTTAACTCAACAATAAAACTCACTTATATACTTTCACCTCTCTACAATACTAAATTTCTTTTAAAAATTGAAGTGACATCTTTAATCACATCATGCTATATCTTGTCACGCTAAAGGAACTTTAAAAATTATCATATATATTTCTACTAACCATTCAAGTGTAAATCTATTCACCATAAGATTCATATAAAAAATGAGAAATGGTTGTGGAGAAAGCTTTGGAAATGGGAAGGAAAGTCCCCGCCAACGAAAAAAAGAGGTGGGAATGTTTCTTATAGAAGCTTAACGCAATAGTAGCTGCTTGATTCCACTCCCTTCTTAGAGAGATCTTTCAAAGCTGAGAGGCCATTAAAGCCTCCCATATTATTATTTTTCTCATCATATTTGCTTGTTTCATCAATGCGTTCTTCTTTAAAACCTACTTGAAGTACCGTCCTATGGAGAAACTGAGCCTGGGGAAGTTCACTAGATAAAACATGGAAGCTGTTTTATCTGCATAGAAATTTTATTTTCCAGTTTCTGAAACCTCAAATATTTGGCATGTAAACAGTTGTTATGTTTAAGGCTTCGAATATTTGCCATCTGAAAAGTGTTCTTATAACTTTTGTTAGAATTAAATGCTATTTTTATTTGACCCATGCATATAATCACCTCAAAAACAGACGGTGAGCCAATGGTGAGGACCTTGAATGCACATTCATGTGCTTGGACTGCACAACAAACATACCCTACTCTTGTCTAATCCATTATGGACCGTGTGTCTGCATGAGGGAAACAGACCCTCTCAGTGGTATTATGAATATATACAAGACAAACAGACAATGGGACAGCAACCCGAGCTCGGACAAGGAAAGACATAAAGAAGACAAGCACAGAGTAAAAGGAAGAGTACTAAGAAAGGAACTGAAAAAAGTGTAGCGCATATTTAATTTGGTTTGGAAAAGACTCGGGAAGAACCCAGAAGAGATCTGATTCAGAGGTTGTACATATCCAAAATCTAGTGCAATTCTATAGTCAAATTTGAAGGATACCTCTGAATTTAGATCGAATTATATTCATAATTCGTCAAAAGTTTATTAGAATTGTGCTCCATCAAGGGCAAATTTAAGTACAATGCATTTCCCCCGAGGGTTATTCTTCTAGGGTGGAGTATGAGTTGCTAAAGAGTTCACATATCCTTCTCTTAACCTACCCATTAAGTTTTCTTTGTCTCTAATATGAAAGCAATGGATTCCAGCCGTTTATCCTACTACGTGTCATATAATACCATGATTATACGGGAAACAAACAAACAGAAAGACAGGGAGACAAGAAAACAGAGAAACAAAAGAAACAACGAAACATCAAAGCAAAAGCAAAATGATATATACATTGCATAGATTTATTATTGCAGGTCACCATCAAACCAGACACTAATTTGGTCTATAAACCTACTTACAAGTTTTACTCAGGTATATCATCATAGGTCACCATCAAACCAGACACTAATTTGGTGTATAAACCTACTTGAAAGTTATTCAAAGTAATGATCACAATATGATTATTCTTTATACGAATCCTTTCCCTTCATAAACACATCATACTAACTATATAGACTCTTCCTTTGCACTGCCCAATCTGAATTGGTCTTTGAATTGTACATAAAACAAACTGCATAGATACATTACACTGTATTTCTAATTCTGTCTACAAAAACCCAATTGGATATAAGTCTCAAGTTCGAAGGACAGCTCTAACTATGCATCCAACTGGCACTCTTCATCATTCCAGATGTTGCACCGATCGTAGTCCATTAATTGGAAAGTCAAGTATGCATTACAAGCCATTATCTATGTCTATGCTCCACTCGAACTAAGATCATTTATGCCTTGGCATATATATATCCATAAGAGAGAGACAACTCTATGATTAAATTGTATTCTGTTATATGTGAAATTGTATATTTATGCTATCTTTCATTGTCTTTGTAGATAAACATGTTGATAAATGATATAATTTTTAGTAAAGTTTGTTCTTTTGTTTCACGCTTTCTATTTATTCATTACATATATTTATATATAATTATCACTCATCCTTTTTGTATGTTTATATATTAGCATACATTTGGCTTATCAACTTGTTTATTACACTTACTCACATACATTTTTTCATACACACTTTACCCACTTTGATTTGACCCGTATAGTATTTAAGGATTAGTTTGTGGTTACAAGGGCATCGTGGTTGTAGACTCATCCTTCCCAAATTCAAAGTTTTAAATTTAAATTTAGCTGCCTCCTACCTTTACCCTTCTCATCTAGGGCTAACTAGAAACAAGTTAGTGTAATATTTAGGTAGAAACCCAAAATCCATCATCAACTCCCGATTTAATATTCTATCATTAATTAATTAAATGAATAAATTATTTAATAAATTATTCTTGCAATTCACCACTATCTCATATTCCCATAATCAATACAATAATTTATAATTTAATTTATTACATTTCCCCCAATCAGTCTCATTTTCTTCATAAGGATAATTAAATAATAATTGTCCTTAATTCCTTCAACTTGATTAAGTAATTAACACTCAATTAATTAATTATTTAATTAATGCTCCATTAATATTTCTTCTAATTTTTAATTCTACCCCACCTCAATCTTTCAATTTTCAATCAAGGTCATTCAATATCTTCACATAGATCAAAATCTAAACTTGTCATCAATTGACATGTGCCCCTACCCTGCTCATGCTCCCACATGTGTGAGCATAACTAATCATTCCACCCCTTGCTAACACATTCTTGAACATGCAAACTTGTAAGATTAAAATCATCTCAAGCCTCCACCACATCTTTTGTCCTATTAGCCTAAACCTACCATCTTTCTCACACATATGTGAGCATGCTCTTAACACATGTAGCCTCCATATCTCTTGCATGTGAGCATACCTATTTCTTACACTTCATAATCCTCTTTTTCCTTGTTGTGACACTTGTCACAAGGTTAAGCCTTCAGTTAATCATTAAATATCAACCATCCATCAACTTTGCATCTTGGACCTTGATTATTTTCATATAAAATATATAAATTAAGACTTCTCTATTTTATTTCGACAAGCTATCTTCATGCTAAATTTATGCTTCTAATTTTTTCATCAAATCTTGAGCCATTAAATTATGTTGGTGCAATTGAGAGCAATCCATATAATTACAACCATTGTACAATATGAGCACATCAAGTGGAGCTTAAAGGGTGCACTTCACTTTAGCTCAATTAGAGGAGCAAGGTAAAAAAATAAAATATTGATTATTATTGAATCTTTTATGTTTTCATGCTTATATTTCTCGTTTGTCTTCATTCTAGCATGCCTACTATGACCCATGTCCTTATTACTAATTTTATTTGTGTGTTTTTAATTTTTTACATGCAAGATTATAGTTTAGTCTTTTTGCATCCTTTGACACCTACACATTTCCTATAATCTAAATTTTATTGTAACTCATTTAAAATATATATATCTAAATTTTTTATTTGTTATTGTCTATTGTGAGGATTTTTTAGTTTGTTCTAGTATTTTTATCACTTTTTATCCTTTGTGTAGGATTTCTATGTTTTCTTGCAAGTATTTTTTATCCAACCTGAATCAAAACTTATGCCTTGTCAATCTATGCTTGCATAGATTAGTGCTTGTGTGAATCAACATAGGTCTCTACTAGCAATTCAATGCTTTTACACCTAATCACTTTTCTCTATTTTCTATGTCTTTTTATGTTTTGTGTTTGTTTTTTCTCAATTTTATATTTGTCTACTAACCTTTTTCTATCATTTTCATCATTTTGAACTTTGTTTTAAATGCAGGTCCTTAATATTTTCTCATAAATAAAAAATGTTTGTATTATCTCCTATGTAGGTCACTAATTAAATTCTTACATATTTCAATGCCTCCATATATCATAACTTACATGGATTTGATAAATTGTATATTTTTATTTTTAATTAAATATGTTTTAACACTTATATGTAATTTAGTTTTCCTTTGTACTTAAATAGCACCTGTACTTTGTGCAAGCTTGCTTCCACATTTTATGTTTGATTCCTCACTTTTCTTAGTTTATTATGTCAACCCTCTATCTTGATTTTGGACTCTAACTAACTATTACCACTATCTATGTTTATCCAAGACCATATTCAAAACTACTAAGATATATATGGTATCGGTTATATTTGTCAAATAGTTTATTTTTCCACTAGTCTAGTTGCACTTAAAGTAGAGTAGTGGATTAATTAAGTTTTTTTCTACATTTTAGGGAATTTGTGGAATGTATGTTCTCCCTTTGCACCTAGTGCAATCTTGGGGATCAAAAGTTTTACAATTTTCATTTGCAATTTAAATTAGAACCTAAAGGTGTGACCAATTTGTGTGTATGATCTCCCCTCATAAGTTTCATGCAATCTTGCACAATACAAAAATATCTAACATTAATTTCTTTAGAAGGCCTACAGTTTAGGGATTTTATTTCCCTAAGGGACAACCTCAACCATATGAATCTGGTGGGGTATATAAATGGGAGAACAACATTTGTATCTCAATGGATTCATCATCATATTTGGATCAACCTCAAGACCCCTATTTCATCAAGAAACAAGATCAAGTGATAATAAGTTGTCACATGTTTGTAGATGGGCTTTTGTTCATGGACCTAAGCCTCACACACCCTTGTGGCATACTAAGTATACCCAGCAAAAATTGTACATCCAAGATAATACTTTTGGTCATCCCATTTTTGGTGCATGAAATACTAATTTGGCCCAAGAAGTTATTGTCGTTACTTCTGTAGACACATAAAAATGTCCTAAGCCTTCGAGTGTCATTTTTCTTCATCCTCGTCCTTCGATAATAATTTAAGTTATTCAATTATGTTTGATTATATTCCTCTATTAATTAAATAATTTTTAATAATTATTTAATTAATTCACTTTCTAATATTTATTCTATCCCGACCAATTAAATAAACTAATCGTGTCACTAATTTCTTCATCTTCTTCAATAGTTAAATAAATTATTATTTATTTAATTATTTTGTCATCTTTCATCTATAGTTAAATAATTACCATTAATTATTTATCTATTCATGGTCCTTTAATTCTTCCATAGTTAAATAATTATTAAAATCATTTAACTATCCCATGCCACCTCTCCTAATTAAATAGTTAATCTAAATTAATTATTTAAGGTCTAATTTCTATCTCTCCATTTAATTAAATTAATAAATTTAATTAAATGCTCCTCTTTTCATTTTTTCAAAATAAATAATTTGAATAAATTATTTATTTTCCACTTGTCCATTTCCTCTATTTTCAAATAAATAATATGAATAAATTATTTATTTTCCACTTGTCCATTTCCTCTATTTTCAAATAAATAACTGAATAAATTATTTATTTTCCACTTGTCCATTTCTTCTATTTTCAAATAAATAATTTGAATAAATTATTTATTTTCCACTTTCCATTTCCAACATTTTTGAATAAATAATTTAAAATAAATTATTTATGCACCACTTGGTCAAAGATACCCTGTCATAATCCCATGTCATAACATTCATTTCCTATCATAGCTTGCATGTCCCTGCATGTCCTTGCATGCCTATCTTAGCCTACATGTCTGTCATGGCCTACATGTCTTTGCATGTCTTCCTGTCATGATTCCTCCAAGAATAACATATTCTTGGTGCATCAATTCTAGACCATTGATCTTGGCATCTTTTTTGAGACTTAATCTCAACCATCCATTTCGTAAAATCCCTCTCATGCATTCCCATCCATTGATCTTAGAATCTTTCTAGAAAATTAATCTCAACCATCCATTCGAATGGTTGTCTATAAAAGCAAGCTTCCTTCTCCATTTTTAGCTTAACAACTATTCTTCTCCAACTTTCTACTTATCATTTGCAGGTATTTGCACAAGTTACACTACAAATCTGAGGGCATATTTGCAAAAAGAGAAATAGGAGAGCAAGAGAAGTGATTCAAGTTCAAGCATGGGGAGTATTTTAATTTAATGTTTTATTTTCCTTATGCTTACTTTGTTTTCTCTTGTTTGGATGTGGTTTAATAGTTTAGAAGTGTTGGCTGTCACTTTCTCTATTCTATTTGATTTTCTAACCCCATCTTACATTGGTGAACCCGACGTGAAACTTATAATTTTGTAGAGAAATTGGTTTGTTTTCTTGTTTGTTTTCATTGTTTTACAGATTATAGCCAAGAATGCATACAAAATATTGTCATCTTCATTTGAGCACAAAAGGATGGACACATCAAATATTTTTAAAAAAATTATAGGTTTTGTAGGCCTCATTTTCAGCTTTTCGAAACATTAAACGGTTTGAAATTTTGTTAATATTTGAGAAAGTTATGGCCATTTTACTGATCACAACTTCTTAAGATTTAGTTATTAAAATCCGATTTTTCTTTTGTTTATAATACTTTTGTTGTGTAGAATTTTGCAAAATATTTTTTGGGTTTTAAAGCTCTATGTCTTAGCTTTCCATAGATATCTACAATTTAAAGTTTTGTTTAGTTGTGAGAAAGTTATCACTATTTTTAGTTTGTTGTTTTTATTCAAAATTTTTTTGGTTTACTAATCTTTTGTTTGTAGTGTGTGGCTTTGGAATGGCTCCTGAAAACTACTTCTTTTGGAGCAAACAAAAAAATTGAGCTCTTATTTTTTTAGTTTTCTTTGATTTCTTTTTCTTAGTTTAGTTTGGTCTTTTTATTTTTTTAGTTTAATTATTTACTAACTTTTAGTCTGGTTTTTAATCTTTTGTTCTAACTTAGTTTTTTTTTTGCAGCTTTCTCATTGGTCCAAGGCATATATTGAAACTAATAATTTGTGGTTTTGCAGCTTCATTAGTTGAAGAATCATTTCTCAAACAATGTGTTTGCGATTTCTAGTTTAGAAAACACTTCCATTGGTGCATTAAAATGAACATGTGTTTGATTTTATCTGACTGTGCTTGAAGGAGGTAGGTGATTATGCTCTCACCTTGTGAAAACTAGGTGATCAGAAAACCAGACCTACCTTATTTTTGTCACCCTCACGACTTAATAATCGAAGTATCCTCTCCCCTTGCGCTTTCGAGTGATTCTAGGTGTAAGAGAAACAGTTATTATTTCTAGAAATGGGCATGCCTTAAGGGAAAAGTACTAACCTTAAGGGATGAATCGACCGGTAACAGGCTAAAGCCAAGCCATTTCTAGCTAGGATATAAAATGGGTGCTTGAGGAAAGTTCAAGTACCACGAGTGTGGATGTGTCACACGGACGGAGTAGTACTCTCATAAACCCTATTGAGCATAACCTCTTCAGGCTGGAGTGCCACCTAATTGGTGATTAATCTCTCACCCCATGTGTGGCCACTCGAACAGATGCCCTAACTAGACACCTTTTGTTTTAGAGGCCAACCATTTTCAGCCATTGCTTGGTATAGTGCAGGGTACAGTATCATGCTTGAAGATACTCACTACTGACTCCCTTGAGTAGAGATAGCAGTTCTTGGGAAGTGATGACCCAAGAATCCAAAGTTGGTGTGCCCGAATGACGTTAATGAGCTGTGGAGGGGAGCCAGTGCCACCAAACTTCTAAGCTATCTACTCTCGAGAAGGAAAGGTGTTTAGCACCAATCCGGGGTATATAAATGGGCTATAACAAGCATACAAACCCTTGGACTATTAGGATTGTGCTTGAATCATGTGTGTTTGCATACAACAAAACATCGTGCTTGTCAAGTGTTTTCTAGATTTTCAAACAATATACACAACATTCACAAATCTGGACACAAAACCTCAACCAACTCAGACTTTTCAATAAAACATCAAAACAACAATCTCAACCTAGAAGTCTTCTGTCAAAACCAAATCATGAAATTGCTCAAATCTCTCATTCCTTGTGCATTTTAGTTTGCATCTTACCATAGGGTCATCTTTGCAAATATTTAGCTTCATCCTTAGGCTTCACCATTTGCATTTTCGGTCATAAACCAAAAACTTAGGTCCTCATCTCATTTTGCATATTTTGGATTAGGACAACCTTACCTCACTTTGCAAAATCTTGACTTTCAAAATTAGGTTATCATTGGACTTAGACATCATTATCTCCTTTAGTCATTGTCCTTTTGTGAGATCCTTCTAACTCAAAAGTCTAGTTAGGAAGACTCACTTGCCATTTTGTCCTTGTCCTTTAGTCCTTCAAACAAGTCCTTTGATATTCCAAAATTGAGACATAGATAAAGCATAGGGTGGTTAGGCAACCTTCTTCCAAATCATTTTATACCTTTGCATTTGCATACCTTAGACATTCAAATCATTTTAGTCCTCACCTTGCATATCTTTAAAATCCAAAATATTGTCATCATAGTCGTCATTTAGCATCTAGACTTTGCATTGGTCATTTCCTTAACCAACATTTTCACATTAGTCCTCACTGTCACCTTGGCATTTGACATCCTTTCTTAACAATTTATCACCTTGCATTAGTCATTTTCCTTAGGAAAATGTCATTATCGCCTTGCATTGACATCCTCCAAAAACACAAAAAAATAAATTAGTGCCATAACTTCTCATCTTAGTCCTCATTGTCCTTTGGCATTAGTCATTTTCTTTAGAAAACATTTTCATATTGCATCCCTTATTGTCAAAAAATCCAGAAACATAGTCTTGCATTGCCATCCTTTATCTAAAAAATCCAAAAACATAGTCTTGCATTATCATCTCCTTGCATTGCCATCCTTTATCACAAAAAAAAAAAACAAAAACATAGACTAGTGCCATACTTGCATTGTCATCATCTTCATTTGAGCAATCCCCTTTTATGGTTGAGACTAGGCTTTAAAGACAGAGAGAACAAATGAAAAACTTTGGACAAGATTTCAATCTCAACATTGATAATAACACTTATGACATGAACCAACATTGGACTTTTTATGACCCATTTCACAACATGAACATGCAATCTTCCATGAACATGCCATTTTCATCACAAAATCCTTCTGAACCATTCATACAAAGAGACCAAAATGGACAAGCATATGTAGAAGACTTAAAAGTTGCAATGAAAAATCCTGATATAGCCTCCTTTGTAGAAAAATTAGTCTTACGTGACCCTCAAAGGTATCTATCCATGCTTTTGGACCAAGGGGCTAAGTTACCAAGGGGCTTTGACATAAATACTTTGGGACCTCCATCTATCTACTCTCACCAACAACAGTCACTTAACATAAATCCTGCCATTAATTCACAACAAACATCCACTTATCACCCTTATCCTAACCTTTACAAGGGAAACCAACTGCCCACTAGTCCATTACAAGTCTCCATGTCATATTCTAGTCCTTCACCTACCAATCCCATCCAAGTCTTCATGCCTTATGAACCATCTACCAACTCATGTCAAGTCTCCACATCATACCTTATTAATCCAGTCCAAGTCCCCATGCCATATCCTAGTCCTTCACATACTAGTCTAGTCCAAGTCCCGATGTCCTATCCTAGTTCTTCATCCATTAATCCTTTTCACGTCACTCCCTCACAAGCTGCATTTAGTCATGAAAATTCTATCATTGTACTAAGTCAAATCCCATTGTCTAAACTTGAGGATACATGTCAAAATGAAAGCTCAAAGCATGACATTATAATGTCATCTTTATGTCAAGAACAAGGTAGTCCATCCCATGACCTTATCTTAAAGTCCATTCAAGAAACCCTTCAAGATAACCATGACATCCAAAACACACCTATCCTTAACAAAAATTCCATTTCTGATTATATCATCCATGACAACCCCATCTTCAACTAAGACCCTATCTTTGACCAAGAAATCCAAAATGATCCACTCATCGACCTTTATGCCATTCATGAACAAACATCTGAGACTAATCCTACTCAAAATCCAAGCACATCCACTTCCAAAAATGAGACACTTGCCTCCATGACAAACATAGACAATATTCCTCCAAAAAAAGAATCTTCCACTAGGGACATGCTTGCACTTGATCAAGTTATAGCTGAAATCATTGGACTCTATGACACTAAACATAATGATGGGTTCGACATTGCCTTGGATGCACCAACAAAATCATCTGAACCTGACATGTCACAAGATCAGGCCAAAGATATCAGTCAGAAATATGGCCAACAAGACAATGAAGCAAAGACAGTTTATCAACTAGGGTCATCTACTCTTGTCAAAGCAAGATTTCTCACAGATGAGAACATTACAAGTCACAGTGCTCACATATACCATGATGGGTTAGCATCTTGCTTTCAAAACAATAAATACCCCATCGCAAATAGAATCTGTCAGAGCATGCATTATCAAGGCAAAGGACTAGGCATACTCGAGCAAGGCATTCAAGAACCAATACAACTTCAGGAAAATTACAGACATCAAGGTCTTGGCTATTCTTCAGTTAGTAAATCAAATGATATTAGTGGAACCTCCTCGATACTGGGGGTAACCTTGTCAGATACAAATGTCAAAATAGAGTCCATGAGAAATCCTTGTCATAAGATTGTTGCCAACACCTTATCCACCCACACCATAAACCATCATTCTCAACATCTTAAACCTTCCCTTTGGAACCAACAAAAACAAAATTCTTACAAAATAAAAAATCAAATGTCAAAGGCTATCAAATCAGAAAAAAAGATAAGTGGACAAATGAAATTAAAATGGATCCTAAAGAAAGATGGATCGAGCAAAGAAAATATGTCAAAAGAAAAAGTTAATCAAAATGTGGAGCCACAAGACAAGAGGACTCCCATAGATAACACATGTCCACCTCCTTCAAAATGGTCATCAAGCAAGGCATCTAAAGGTTTTGGTTCCAAATTCCATCCCTACAAAATCCGTCATCCATCATACCAAGTTTGGAAAATAAAAAGTGATTCATGCAAATGTCCAAACAGCATTTCCATGTCTACCATCATCCGTCATAATCCTACATCTCGTCTAAAGTCCAAAAATCCCATGTCACAAATCCATCGCATCATGGCAGCAACTCTTTATCACAAGGATTCTCGTGGAACTTTTTCACGATGTGCGTATTCTGATAAGGCCAACTCTAGTATTAGAAAGGACCATAATGACATCAATCAATTTTATGCAAGTGCTATCATTCTAACAAGGAAACTACTTCAGAAAGGTCATTATTGGCATATCATGGCACCGGTCTCTACATCAGCACCATTAGTGGATTCAGAATAGTAAGTGGTCATCTAAAGCATCCAGGCTATCCACAAAATCAAAAATACAAAAGAATTGAAAAAATCAAAGAAATTGTCACCTTGATGAAAACCTGGCAAAAAAGCATCCATGTGACATCAAAAAAATAAAATTCAAGAAAATAGTAAAGAGAAAAATTTCGTCCAACAATGAAAACCTGGCAAACAAGCGCCCTGGATAAGTACCATGATGAAAATCTGGCAAACAGGCGTCATGTGTAAAATAAATCATCTATGTGGACTTTTGCACTTGGGGGCAAGTTGTCTCATTTTCCCATGCTTTCCTCATGACATTTACACCCATCCATTTCATCCATATCATTCCCCCGCCCATTTTCCCACCTACCTTGGTCTTGGCATAAAATTGGCACACATAAATCATGCTCTGGGGAAAACTCTTGACATGTCGATCCTTTTGTCACAAACTATTATGTCATTTCCATCATTATCCCTATACGACATAATCCTTGAAAATAATATGACAATTCCTTTAGTCTCATGTCTCCCATCCTTTACCAAGGCCACCTCTCATCCTTTCATGTATGTCACCTATCTTTGCTTTCCCTTGTCAAAAGGTCTAAGGACAATCATCATCCCATTTAGTCATGAACACAAGTCATTCCAATCATGTTATGCAACTGCCCATCAAACAACGTCCTCATTATCACTTGTCAATTGGTATTCAACTTGACTAGCGACATAATCATGTCTATTCTTGAAATCATTCACATGCATCATAAATATGTCAAAAATCCCTAAAAATTAGAAAATGTCCTTAAAAAAGACCTAAAAATCAGAAAATGTCCTAAAAAAAGACCTAAAAATTAGAAAATCTCATGAAAAAAGACCTAAAAACTAGAAAATGTCCTGAAAAAAGACCTAAAAATTAGAAAATGTCCTGAAAAAAGACCTAAAAACTAGAAAATGTCCTTAAAAAAGACCTAAAAATCATAAAATGTCCTGAAAAAAGACCTAAAAGTCAGAAAATGTCTTGAAAAAAGACCTAAAAATTAGAAAATGTCCTAAAAAAAGACCTAAAAATTAGAAAATGTCCTGAAAAAGACCTAAAAATAAAAAAATGTCCTAAAAAAAGACCTAAAAATCAAAAAATGTCCCTAAAAAAGACCTAAAAATTGAAAAATGTCTTGAAGAAAACACAAAGCTTCCAAAACTGAATCATGTCAGTCAACACAGTCACGTCAATTCAAGTCTTGATTAGTCTTTGTCATTGTCGAACTACAGTGTCTTTGCGCATTTGCTATGTAGACAAGGCTCATCTTTGAGCCCCCGAGACATTAGGTCAGTCCTATTAGGTTAGTCAAAATAAATCATGACTCAATCTTTCGTCAACAAGACAAAGTCTTTGGTCGTGTTGAACTATGAGGTCTCTGAGTGCATGACGTAGGTAAGGCCATCTGTCGATGGGCCCCTGAGGCCACACTAGGTCAGTCCATTAGGGTTCATTGCATAATTTTTGCACACACATGAAACAGTCTTTAAACTTGAATGAACAATCTACCCAAGTGAACTTCGACAATCTGTCAATGGAACATGACAATCATCTTGGCATATCAAAATCGTTCAATCTCAGTCAAACTTAGTCAAGCTTGTCAAATATTGCTTACTCTTCAGATGTGTCCTTCTGAAGGGTAGCCCATCATTTAATCATTCCCTAGGATGTGTCCTTCCTAGGCATCGTCATCGTCATTCGACATTTTGAGCAATCCTCTTGACATTTAAGAACCACTCCTCTTGACATCAATGTTCTTTCAGATGTGTCCTTCTAAAGAAAAACCCCCATCATTTATGCCTTAGGATGTGTCCTTCCTAGGCATCGTCACTGTCACCTAGAATTTTGAGGGATCCTCTTGACTTTTGGGGGTTTCTCCTCTTGACATCAACATTATTCAGGATGTGTCCTTCCTGAATTTGGCAATCTTCGACACTCGTCATCTTGGCATCGTCAAAACCTTGACACCCTGGCATCTCGACATCAAACCGAACATCTTGACATTAAAACACTTGGAAAACACTTGGCACTTGTCTATTGATTTTTCATCATGTTACTAGTTTTTCAGTGAGATCTCGACAACAGGATTTAGAGAAGCAGCGACGTATCATGAGCTTTGTTTTGTCTTTTGACACTCATGTTACTAGTTTCTCAGTGGTGTCCTGACTCTGAGATTTAGAAAAGAAGCGATGTATCATGATGATGGATTTGGCTTTATTTTGTCCTTTTACGTAATCATGTTGCTAGTTTCTTGAGGATGTCCTGGAAATAGGATTTAGAGAAGCAACGTCATTTCATGATTAGTCTTTCTTGTCTTTTTCTGCTTGCAGTTGGTTATGGCAAAAATACTGGGGCAAATTTCCCTTTTTGTATGAGTCATGATCATCCTTGTCTGCGACTGCTTATCTCACATGATGGTACAATCTTGCACACTTTGGTCTATGTCATATCATGGTGTTTGTTGGCCATTACAATAATCTGCCTAATGATGATAAATATAAAAATGTAAATATGAAAGTTGGTTCCCCTATCTTTTTTTTCATCTAGCTTTCCATCTTCATCCTCCCTTCTCTTCCACGCTAATATCCATCTCCTTCCAAGCTAACATTTCTTATGTCTTTCATCCTCTAGTCTTCTCATCAATTTCGAGAGCACACTCGTGTTCTTGGAACCCGTCTGTCCTCTTGAGGGGGCATATCGTAACCCTCCTCATCATTCTTCCTCATCTTATTTTGCATTGGGGCATGACTTTGACTTATTTTTCTTTGTCACAATGCGACAGGCTGCATTATGACAAAGAGGGGCAAAATGTAGACACATAAAAATGTCCTAAGCCTTCGAGTGTCATTTTTCTTCATCCTCGTCCTTTGATAATAATTTTAGTTATTCAATTATGTTTGATTATATTCCTCTATTAATTAAATATTTTTTAATAATTATTTAATTAATTCACATTCTAATAATTATTCTATCCTGACCGATTAAATAAACTAATCGTGTCACTAATTTCTTCCTCTTTTTCAATAGTTAAATAAATTATTATTTATTTAATTATTTTTTCATCTTTCATCTATAGTTAAATAATTAACATTAATTATTTATCTATTCATGGTCCTTTAATTCTTCCATAGTTAAATAATTATTAAAATCATTTAACTATCCTATGCCACCTCTCTTAATTAAATAGTTAATCTAAATTAATTATTTAAGGTCTAATTTCTATCTCTCTATTTAATTAAATTAATACATTTAATTAAATGCTCCTCTTTTCATTTTTTCAAATAAATAATTTGAATAAATTATTTATTTTCCACTTGTCCATTTCCAACATTTTCAAATAAATTATTTAAAATAAATTATTTATGCACCACTTGGTCAAAGATACCCTGTCATAATCCCCTGTCATAACATTCATTTCCTATCATAGCTTGCATGTCCCTATATGTCCTTGCATGCCTATCCTAGCCTGCATGTCTGTCATGGCCTGCATGTCTTTGCATGTCTTCCTGTCATGATTCCTCCAAGAATAACATATTCTTGGTGAATCAATTCTTGACCATTGATCTTGGCACCTTTCTGAGACTTAATCTCAACCATCCATTTCGTAACATCCCTCTCATGCATTCCCATCCATTGATCTTGGAATCTTTCTAGAAGATTAATCTCAACCATCCATTAGAATGGTTGTCTATAAAAGCAAGCTTCCTTCTCCATTTTCAGCTTAACAACTATTCTTCTCCAACTTTCTACTTATCATTTGCAGGTATTTGCACAAGTTACACTACAAATCTGAGGGCATATTTGCAAAAGGAGAAATAGGAGAGCAAGAGAAGTGATTCAAGTTCAAGCATGGGGAGTATTTTAATTTAATGTTTTATTTTTCTTATGCTTACTTTGTTTTCTCTTGTTTGGATGTGGTTTAATAGTTTAGAAGTGTTGGCTGTCACTTTCTCTATTCTATTTGATTTTCTAACCCCATCTTACAACTTGAAATTGCACCCTTTATTGAAATTGGTTCAACATTCTAGTGACCTAATGGGAATGATCTTAAAATGTGAGACCCTTGCAAATAAGATCAAACCTATAGAAAAGGTTGGCTCCTTTACTAAACCTAGATGCATGTGTTTATGTAGAAACATAAAATTGTCAGGTAATTAATATCATGCATTTGATTCAATCTACTAACACCATTTTCATCCTAATTCAACCCTTTTTCATCTATTTAATTAAATAATCCTAATTGTTTAATTAAATTCATCATTTTCTTTTATTAAATAGATAATCAATATTATTGGATTAATTCACTTCTTTCGGGCTAATTTTCATCCTATTTGATTAAATAATGCAAATTATTTAATTAAATCCCCTAAGTCCTCTCATTTGATTAAATAATATCAGTTATTTAATTAAATGTCATTAACTCTCCCTTTTAATTAAATGAGCTAATTGTTTAATTGAAATCCTAAATTCTCTCATATTGCACAATTAAATAATATCTTAATTATTTAATTGACTATACTCTAATTCCTCCAATTTCTCCCACTTTAAAGGAATATTCTCAAGAATATTCCTCCAATTCAAATTCAAACATTTCCCTCCAACATGGAAATATATTACACATTCCTCCTAATTTTAAGGATTTGTGTTTGTTGAGCTCAATTGCAACCCTTGATTAATTTTATCAATCCATGTGATCTTTCAATCTTGATCCTTCATTTGATCATTTATCCATTCCATTCCCTTTTATCCATTTATATCCCTTGATTATCCAAATTGATCCTAGCCATTGATTCACTTAAAAATCATATAAATAGCCACAATTTTATGAGTAATTCATCCACAATGCATTAGAGTAATTGAACTGTGGCCATTTTCATATCCATCTTGAGAGAATTTTACATCCATTTCCATTCAATTCACTATTAAAGCATCATTCAAAGCTTGCTTCAACAATGGGATTAGGAAAGTGTTGATCATTCCACATCAATTCAATACTAATCCCCCAATGGGATGAGGTTTGAGAGTTAATTAGGTTGTCGTTTCATGATTTCATGTTATTTTGTGTTTTAATGGCTTCTTAGTTTATATTTCAAGAATTTCATTGGGAATATGACTTAGTTAGGTTAATTGAATGATTTACATGAGTATTCAATTTTTTTTTAGCTTGATTAATATTCATGTTCACATTTTTTGGCACACTTGATGGGACCTTATGCCCTTATTTGAAAAAATTTGCTTGAGATTTTCATGTTTATAGGAACTAGAAGTAGGATAGCACACTTGTTTAAGTATAGAGTAGTGCACTTATTGCATTGAAGCACACTTGTTGCATTAGCACACACTTGTTGCATTGGAACACACTTATTTAGATACAAATCCACACACTTGATATTGCAATGTATATGATAATTCTAGTTTTTTGGTGCAAGTTTGATAGATAAATGCACTTGAAGCCTGACAGAGTCACACACTTGATATTGCAATGCATCTAATAATTCTAGTTTTTGGGTGCAAGTTATGACAGAGTAGCACACCTGAAGCTCGACAAAGCTACACACTTGAAAATCCCAATGCACTTGTTTGAAGACAAATTAGTGTAGTTGAAAATACTAGTGCACTTGTCCTTGACAGAGTAGTGCACCTATCTGGCAAAGTCACACACTTGTAGGTAAAATATAAGGTTTAGTCCAAATTTGCAATTTTATTTGATTTCTAACCCTAATGATTTTTTTATTTGTGTTTTCTAGTTTAAGTATTAATAATTTACAAGATCAGATTGGAGCATTGAAGCATGGATTGAAGCAAAAAGTGTTCATCAACACTCATCAATGAATTCATCTTGTCAATTTTTTTAAAGTGTTTTTAAACACTTATGAGAAGGATGGCCTAAGAGCACTTTATTTTTTATGCTTTAGCTAGATCACACCTTAGTTTGGTTTTAAAAATCAACTTCACACTTTAATTTGGGCTTATACAATACAACTTGTACTTTTAGTTTGGATTTAAAAATGAACCAAACAACCTCACTTTACTTTGGGCTTTAAAATTGAACAAAACAAATCTCACACTTAGTTTTGGTTCTTTAAAATTCATTTAACGTTTATCTTTAGTGAACTTAAAATTGAACAATTGATTTCTTTGTTTTCTTTTCTTGGTAGACTAGTAGTGTGTATTCTCTCCCCTTGTGCTTCGTGCAATCTTGGGTGAAGAGAAACACTCCTAGTTTTCACTTTTTGAGTCACCCAAGGCTTGATATGTATCCTCTCCCCTTGCACTTCATGCGATCTTGGGTGAAGAGAAATAACATTTCTTCTTTTTTTAGTAGAGGGGGCATTCGTTGAGATACATCTCACAATGGAGAACTCAAGGCGACCTCCAAGCACGTGTTCGAGTAGGCTATATAAAGGGTGCAAAAGTGAAAGAAAGTAGTACTTATCCAATGACATATACCACACATGTCAATTTAGATGTGGGTTTATAGACCACATTAGGGTTGATTAGAGGATTTAGTATCTCACGTCTAAAGTTATACCATTGGTGTTCATTGAGTCACTACAAATTTTTGTATGTAGAAACCTGAGACCAATTTTGAACATCTCTTAAGAAGGTGCAATGGAACAGATGGTCATTCCGTGAAGATATTTTTCATGTACTGATTACTTGTTGAGGTGACAAACACCTTGTTAGGAACTTTTCCTTTCAAGGTAAGAGGTATATCATGTACATGTGCATATTCTTGTCATCCACTCAAGCTAGGTATTTTATTGTGCAGACCCAACTTAAGATATGTACCCACTTGAGTAAATAGGAATGTGCTTGATTGGCAATATCAAGCCTTGCTTAGTAAGCTTTATGGAAGAAATCTTGTGAAATATTCCCCTTACCTATCGAGTTGATAAATATATTACTTATCATTCAAACACTCAAAACAAATATCAACATGGTCATGACTAAAAATTCAAACCCTTTGAACATAATTGATTGCACTTGAAGGACATTATACTTTTGCATGCATCTAAGTATATATTGTTTTTATGAAAACAATATCTTAGTGTTCTTCCTAGTATTTTTATCCATATCTTTGCTCATTATGTCAAAGTAAACCTAGGGAAGTTCTATAATTTAGAACTTTGTTTTTCACAAATTTTGAGCTTTTGTGGAAAATAAATTGCTTTTTTGTAGACATCTTAGTCTTAAACAATTCATAATCAAGACTTCTATGTGGTAAAAATAATTCATGCTAAATAAAATTTTAATAATTGAGCCCACAAAATAGGTGTCCCTTGGTTACTTGATTCAAAACATTTTGGTTACTTGGTCTCAAACAAAAAAAAAAGGAAACTCATGCTTAAAGTTGTTTTTATCAACAAAAAAATTTGGGTTTCAAATGTTGACACATCATACAAAAGGTCTTTATCAAAATCACTTGGTCTAGTCAAAAGTATCTCCTAGGTTTTCAAAATGGATCAACATCAACATTACAACACCCAAATTCACATAACAACTTGAAATTTTTGGTAACAAACCCCTTAAACTAAGTTTTCAAACATCAATTAGTTAAACTCTATGTTTATAAATGATCTATTTCTATACATTTAGTGTAATTAGTACACATACTTTTTGGAAAAGTTTACCTTGAATTCACAAGTCTACTCTGAAGGTTTACAAGTTCATAAACATCATCATCAAAACACATCCATCAAACTTGAGTCTAGGTTATGGTCAAAAATTGAAAGTTTCATGTCATCCATCTCTTCACAACATCATACATCATTGGTCCAAAACCTATTAGGGGGTCTTTGTTAGATAAATTTGAATCAACCAAGGAATTCAAACAATGTCATTCACAACACACAACTCCTAAGTTTGATACACATTTTATGGTTACAACAAGATAACAACATAAGAAAAACATGGAGTTAAATCATAGTGGTTCAAACATACCCATCACAACAAGTTCTAGTGATCCTACCTTTGGGATGCTTGATTTTAATCCTAGATGATTTTCCACTCCACCCAACAATCCACCACCATTTCATTCATCACAAGAGACAAGTGTTCAAATAGATGATATTGTGGAAAAAACCCATGAACTTACCTCCAAAGAGTTACTTGAAATGCAACAAGACCCAAGAGTTCATCAAATCATAAACACAATGTTGAGCTTAAATTCTACTCAGTATATATATGCTCACACTTGCACAAAAAGGAACAAAACTTCCCTCTACTTTTGATGTAAACACACTTAGGGAACAACCCTTGTCAAACATTTCATCCATGGGTCAATCTTCTCAAAATACACCTTTGGTACATAACATCATTCAATATATGCCACAAGCATCTTCATTACATGTGCTAAGCCAACCTACAACTACTAGAATGGATGCAACTAATCTCACAAGTCAACATGGAAATCCTCAAGGTCTAGGGAATTATACAAATGTGGGAATTCAAAATGCTAGCACTAATATTCCACTCATATTTCATGTTATTCCTAGTACACAAGGTTCACAACTCATATCACATAAAACTCAAGGTTCACAACTCATACCGCATCAATCACAAGGTTTACAACTCATATTGCAACAACCTCAAGGTATTCAACCACCCCTAGGTTCTCAAAACATACCTCAACAACCCCAAGGTTATCACACATTACAAGGTCCTCAAATTCATATCCAACCAACTCAAGTTCAACCACCTCAACGGTCACAACACATATCACAACAACCTCAAGGTGTTCAACCACCCCAAGGTTCTCAAAACATACCTCAACAACCACAAGGTCCTGAAGTATCACAATATTTAGGATCTCAAAACCAAGGTATTCAATACACATCACAACATCAACCAATATCCTATAATCCATTGTCACAAAATCAAGGAAATATTCAGCCCATGTCCCAACATCAATTGGTACCAAATCAAGGATCACAACAAATGTTTCAAAATCAAACGGGTTCAAAAAATAATATGATTCCCCAACAACATCAAATCTTGCAAGGTCTTATGTCACAACAACAACATCAAGGAAATTTTTCCCCTCATCAAAATCAACATATCTCAAATCAAAATATGCCAAATCATGTGTCTAAAAATAAAAATTTGGTTCCACAACAACATCAATACCAAACTTTTCAAAATCAAAACATTCATCCATCACAACATACTCATAATACCATTCCACAAAATCAATATCACATCAAATCCAAACATTACACCTTCACAATACATCATTTCATCACCCCAAAGCCAACAAGCTTGGTAAGCCCAATCACAATATATTACACAAAAACAAGTCTTGCAAGCACAACAAGCCAAAAAAGCATTGCAATCACAACAACAAGCCTTACAAGCACAACAAGCTCAAAAATCCTTACAATCTCAACAAGCTTTGCAAGCTCAACAACAATATGCTGAACAACAATTTCTTGTACAAAAACAACAAGAAGACTTGTAATAAAATTCACAACAATATAAATATGCTACTTCTCAACAAAATGTCACCAATCAACATTCATATGGAACATATGGTACACCACCACCATTATCACCTCATAATCAACAATATCAAACCAAACCACAATTCACACCATATAACACATATAACAACACACTGTCATATCAAAATTCAATTTAAAATTCATCTACCATCCCACAATTTAACACATATGCTCCACCATTGAACAATCCTCAAGAGGGCATTTCTTCACAAATCAAGACACACACATAGAAAATCCAAGATATTCAAATAGGGAAAACCAAAAAGTCACACACAATACAAAATTTGTGTCCTTATCCATCTGATCATAATATCACAATAGTACTATTCCCTCCAAGATTTGAGATACCTAAATTTTACAAGTACAAAGGGTGTGGTAATCCAGAGGAGAAAATTAGGGAATTTTATGTGGTGTGCATGGAAGTAGCATGCAACAATTCATACTTGATGCATCTCTTCCCAAGAAGTTTGGGAGGTGAAGCTATTGAGTGGTTCTCACACCTACCTCTAGGAATCAAGGCATTCCAAGAGATAATGATCAATTTGTAGAACATTTCTCCTACAATCTTGATATGGATGTAAGCTTGGAGGAACTCTATACCCTTAAGAAAAACAAGGGAGAAGCATTTGCAAACTTCTTACAACAATGGAGACATAGAGCAAGAAAATGTAAATGGCCAATACCAAAAAGAAACAAGTAGAGATCATTCCTAGAAATGTAGAAACTAATCTAGCCTTCCAATTGAAGATGCAATGTGTGTCGACATATGAGGAGATCATATAAAAAGGTCTCAACATTTACCGATCCATAATTGCTAGGGGACCCACAAAAAATCAAAACCAACCATCTAGTTTTAGTGACAAACCTAGATTTTGGGCTAAAAACAAGATAGTTACTAATGATGGTGTAGTAGATGTGAAGGTTGTGATTAAGGCACCATTGAACACACAAACCATACAATATAACACTCAATAGAACACATAATAGAATAACCAACAAAATGTCAACAAAGTTAACCCTCAAAAAGAACCATAGCCAAGACAAAACAATTACCCTTGCAACGATGTAAATTCACTCCATTATGGGAACAAATTGAAATGGTGTTGAAGAAACCAATTTATTCAAATCTCATAACACTCCCAGAATATAAAAATTATCAAGAACCACAAGTCAAACCTCCTTGGTAAAGGGATGAATATCATTGTGAGTTTCACCAAATGAAGGGACATAAAACACAAAGTTGTGTCAAACTCAAGCATCTTATCTAGGACCTTATTGAGCAAGGAGATGTTAACATTGATAAAAAAATTAGGGAATGAAGATCTAAAAAACTATAAAGATCTTATGCCTAATCATGGAAACATAAAGGATTCTAGAAAAAGCATCAAGCTTAAACAATGCAAACCATACTTATGATAACATGGTAGGACACATTCATGTTACTAATTCATCACAACATGAGGAATTAGACATGCATTAAGATACTTTCTTAAAACAAAGTCCAAATCAATCAACAATGTCTAGTAAAATTTCATATCGAGATGGAATCAAATATGTATTGATCATAATATTACTCACTCATATAACTTCATGATTGGACATATTGAATAAGTTCCAAAGCAACAAGAAACATCCCTTATTTCACCCATACCTACTAAAGTTTTTGAAGATTCTTTCACCGACGTTATACCATCCACCCAAGAGTCATGTTAGGAGGATACTTTTGAATACAATGAAAGTGGCTCTGAATCAAGTCAAGACCAAGATCCCATATCCCCACAACATTGTCATTATTTACATAACATATTTCAATCTATAGGTGATAGTTTCTCTATCATAAGTCAACATGAAGAGCCCACTTCCCCAAAGTATTATCATGATTTGATGAACATATTCCAATTCATTCAAAACTTCAAAGATATTACCCATTAGATGTTTCCTTCTGGTGGAAATATAAACATTCTTCATCCAAAACAATGGTCTCCCACTCTTGAATTTATCATGTACAAGAGAAAGCAATGGTAGAGATTCTTGATTCTTATAGTGATTATGCATCATCAACGTATCTTGAATTAGAATCAACAAATAACACATCCCAAGTTCTAGTTGAGGATATTGAGTATAAAGATATCCAACATTATCCAAGAAAAGGACTATGTTTACATGAATAGGGTATCTTGGAATCAGAGAAGAAAACTCCTGAAGAATGGAAATGAGTGACAATACCATGTGTCCATGACAAGTCATATTCAATAGCCATTTATCAAAGGATACATTACTAGAGAAAATGATTAGGTCTTGTTAAACATGACATCTTGAAACCGACAAAATCAAAGCATGTTAGTAATACCTCCACAACACCAAGGGAAACTTCATCTTATGCAAACATCAACATAGGGGGTATGAAGAGTTCTTATGATAAAAATGTTGCCAATGCTACAACTAGACATATCATGAATTAGCAGCCATGCATCATTCCATTTACAAATTGGGACCAACACAAAAATAAATATTGTAATCAAAGAAAGGAGAAGATTGTTGATGCAAAAGAAGATATAAAGAAAAATGGACAAAGAAAATACAAATGTATACCAAAGAATACAAAATAATATCATCCCTATCAAACTCCATTCATCAAAGAAACTATGGGGAAAAAATAAAAATGGAAATATATCCATCAAAGGGGTCTATAAATACAAAAGAAAGATTCTCAAGGGATGTACAAAGTATATTAAGCAGTTGGTCCTAATTCCACTAAAAAATCCATCTCCACTTATCATTTCTCATCTTCCCAAGTTTGGAGAGTCAAAGGTTCCAAACTATCGACCAATCCATCTCATATCCCTTCACACACTTTCCCATCATTTATGATATCCAATTCTCACATTGATCGTGTGTTGGTAGTAACTCTTCATCATAAGGATTCTGGTAGAACTTTATCGTAATATGTGCACCTAGACAAGATTAATTCCGCTATTGATAAGGTAGATAAGGATTTTCATGAGTTGCATTCAAGCATCCATATCTCAGCAAAGCAACTTCTTCAAGAAAGATACCATTGGAACATTATGACAATGGCCTCTACATTAGTACCACTAGGTGGTTAAACATGAGTGTAAAACTTTCAAAAAATGAAAAAAATGAAAAAACCACTTTGGTGGTGCTTTGGGAAAATACTATGATTAAAACCTGGAAAACATGAATCATGAGTAGAATCAAGCATCTATATGATCCTTTTCAAATGGAAGTATCTCATCCCCTTCATGATAAACCCAACACTCCCTCCATCCATCCAATTCATCTTTATCTAGATCTTCCAATATATCTTGATCTTGATAAAGGTTTGGCGTATACTTCAACTCTACTCAAGGAAAAGTATTGAAATGTTATTTTTTATCCCATTTTATCCCAGGAAGTCCCATAGCCTATATCTAGAGATGTTTTAATGATCTTATGGAATGACAAAAGTTGTCATATACTCTTCCCATGATTATTCATTCACTATGTTGGTTTGTTCATTGAAATATTAAACATTGCGAGATACTTGGGGTAGGTTCTTACACTTTTTATTTCGAATAATTCTTGATCCATGTCTTATATCTCATGACATGACATCAACATCGTGATCAAGGTATCCTTCACCTCCATCATATTTATCCTATTTATTCCTTCATCCATGCACGTTCATATCATAGTTGGGTATTGAGTATCATGTTCCCCTTTAGTACTACTTGGAACACTCCTACATTAGGGGCATCTTCCAATAATAGAATAGGATTAGGGTCTTTTATATTCTCATAAGGTTATTCTAAAAAATACAAAAACATTCAAAACATCATCAAAATCCAAAAAAAATCCAAAAACCATTCAAAACATTTGTAAATTCAAAAATCCAAAAAAAATCCATATCAACTTCAAAAAATACAAAAAAAATCCAAAATCTTGTAAAGTTCAAAATCCCAAAAACATCCAAATCAGATCAAAATCCCTAAATAGGTCTAAAATATAAAAAAATCCAAAAAAACTTATCAAACTACACTGTGTTTGCACTTACATAGGAAAGGCCATCATTGATGAGCCCCCAATGCATTAGGCCAGTCTTTAGGAGTGTCATAATAAATTGACAATCCATCAATGTTCATAGGTCATCAATAAACGGTCATCTGTCAGGAGTTGGTTGAACTACATTGTCTCTGTGCTTATGTAGGTCATGTTCTTGGTCAAACCTTGGAAAACACAAAAATAGTCAAAAACTTTGAAAACCTTAAGTGGTTGCAAAATCCTGAAAAAAATCAAAATAGCCTCATAAAATTTGCAAACTCAAAACATTCAAATAATCATAAACCAAAAACAACCTCAAAAAACATTTCAAAACATTGAAAATAGTGAAATATTTCAAAAAGCTCAAAATCACCCGTCTTATCTTGCTTTCGCCCGTAATAGAATTTCATTCATACTAAATTGATTTTCATATTCAACCTTTGGTAGAACAAACATAAACAAGTATAAAAAATCAACAAAATTAAACTTCAAATGCAAAAATCAGAATTGAAACAAAACACAAGCTTTAAAGTTAAAATTCAAAATCTTGATCATTATCAAACATGTTAATCAAACTCTTATCAATGGCCTAATCAATTCAACCCATCATCATCCAATGCATGTCATAGGATACATCATTCTAACAATGGGCATCATTTCAAATATCATTTTGGATAGTTATCCTCAAAACAAATCTCTTTGGCAATCGATATGAATAACATTGGTTGTTTGTTCATTTTGATCTGTTCCTTTTTTATTTATCATATTGGTCAATTTTGATGATCTCTCAATGATGTCTAACAAAAATTATTTATATAGATAGGAATGGTGCATTAATCATTTCTTTCATTTGTTGTGCTTGTTGGATGTTCTTGTAATACGACCTTGGTGAATACTTGCCTTGCGTGTGTAGGGTAGTCTTAGGTAAAATAAGGGATATGATATATTAGGTTATTCATACCTTTTGTGTTAGTATCCTTACTTCAATGGCTTATTCTTTCACACAATCAAACAAGGTTTCTGTGTGTCCGGTATGAACAAGGATACTCCTATCTATTTGTAGAGTCAAAGTCCATCACATTAGATACAACACCATTCTGGTTTTCAATGCCTTGATGCATCATGTCTATTTTCTATATAAATAATAAGGAATAATATGATGAATCTCTCTTAATCCAAGAAGCAATTAATATCATCTACTCTATCTCATCACATATCTAATAAATTCTCAAATAATCATAGGCTTGTTGGATTTCTGAATCAATCTCAAACGTAATGGTTAATCAACATTCATCTTATTCTTCTATCTTTTGTTCATACTAACATTTCCAACCTGATATCATGATAGTCAACCAAAATTATATAAATGCATTCATCCTACATCCAAAAACCATCAAGATACATGCATCCTACATAATCATCACATGTCACATAAAAATATAAAAGAATGCTTCTCATAGTATATACATCTTGCATCATCATTACATATCAAATGAGAAAATATACCTCAAAATAAACCATCCATTGCATTCACATACATTCATATTGTTTTATATTATTAAAGCATGCATGCATTATCATGAGAAAAATCACAAATCATATACATTACATCTAATGCATAATAAAGAAATAGTTATCATAGAAGTATCTCATAAACATTTACTTCCATATCATAAGCATATGCATCCATACATACATACATCAGCATAAACATGAAATAAAGGGCACATCATCAGTATAACTACCACATCCACTCATCTCATATATATATATCAAAATAATGACTTTCATGATACATCTCCAATGTAATGTGTGATATACATCAAAATATATACACGAGGTCACTAAAACTAGTCAATGAATGAACATACATCAATAATTAGGCTATACATAAAAAAATGTGTCTATATACATAGACCTATACCCTGCTATATCAATCCTCCTATAGAGAAAGTTGTTGATTCCCTCCATCTGAAGGACCCCCTATTGATGGCCCACCTACTAAACTACTTGGTGCAACCCCACTCCTATGGGAAAAATATAGCTACCGCTAGTGCCAAGGAACATCTTGGTGGTATAGTGTCCTATAATAAGAAGCCTCTGCCATGGATCATCTGTAAAGTGTACTAGACATTTGTCCCTTCCCCTAAGCCTATGCCTATATTTATGCAGTAGCCTCAAGTTTTTACCTTCCATGCTATCTCATTTGCAAGCTAGAGCACTCACTATTGGCTCTACTGGTGCTCATGACCGTGCTCCTATCTATATGTATCTCGATCAGTCCTTGTGGTATCTCTCTCTTGTCTAGTTATATCTCTCTCTTGTATGGCCTAATATCTCTTAGCCATCAATGCATGTATCCACAAATCTCTTGGATCTAAACCTTAATATTGTGGTGGTGGCAGTGGTGGTGATGGAGGTGGTCCTAATGGTTGTACTCCTAGGTGTTGCAAAATTATAGGAATCTACCCATCATGCTTGTTGTGCACTTTTGCACACACGCCCCACCATATGTAGGGACCCTCTTTTGCTTGATTTGTTTTTTAATTTTTCTTTAGGTTTGACCTTTTCCCCTTAATTGATAGGTTCCTCTGAATTTTGGGTTCACTTCACCTAATTGAATCAATGCTTTATTTGCACTTTAGGTGTATTTGTTTGCAACATTCCATCCTTGGGTGATGCCTTGAATTTGGGTAATTCATGAAAATTTTATTAAGCTATCAAGTTGTGCAAGTTTGGGGAGTTTTGCAAAATTCTACCCTTGCTGGATTTTCCCAAAGGAATGAATGTTCATGGAAATTCATCCCAAGTGGATTTTCCTAAGGGACTAGACTTCACTGAATCTGTTGCCTCGCGGATTCCCCGAGTGTTTGAACTTTCTCTAAAATCCTTGATGCCCAGATTTTCCCGAATCCGTCATGGTCTCGAATTCCCAAAGTTTGGCAAGTGGTCTTGTCAGTGCATTTATCATTTTGTTAGTCATCGTACTTGTCTTTATTGCTATTCTTGGGGGTCAATTTATACTCTTTTTTTGTCATTTGATATTCATTTTGAGCTATGCATTTGAAGAGAGCTTTGGAGGTGTTCTTGCATTTGTTGAGGGTACAAATTTGGAGTTGATATTACACCTGTTGGATCATTGGCTAGGGTTTCCAAGTGAAATTTTCACAATTATTTCCCATTTACAAGCTCAAAGGTAGGGCTTTCACAATTTCTTATGGTTTCAATGAAATTTCTTGATTCCTCTTTGATTGTTTAATGGTATTTTTTTTGGCATTGCTTTCATTTGATATCACCATTTGATTTCAAGTTTTCTTCATCATTTGCATTTGTCGCTATCAATAACATATTTATTTTGGTTGACCAAAGTTTGAATTTTCTCATGAAAGCTTATTGCTTTAATCTTAATTCTTTTAAACTTAGGTGAATTAGGGCATCATTCCTAAACTAGGGTTCTTTGAGTTCTGTGTTAGGGTTAGAAGGAAAATATCTAACAATTAAATGTTGATTTGATCAATAAAACATAGGAATAAAACACACAGAAAAATTAACACAAACTTTAACATGGTTCACCCAATCTGGGCTACATCCAGAAAACTATAGCCATCTAATGATTTTATTATCTAGTGCAAACTTATTACAATCTCATGAATAATCACCTTTTTCATCATACTGTAACTCTCATCCCAACCCCTTATAACAAGCTTAGAAACTTCGAGATTAGGGTTCTACAAAGTCATGTTTTTTTTCGGTGATTTTTCCATTTTCGGTGATGACGCGAAAAATAGGAAAAAAAAAATTCTTGAGGGTTATCACCCTCAAACCCCTACTCGGGGTCCAACTTGACCCCAAACCCTGATGAGGATACATGAAGAGTGTTCAGTATAGCATGATCAATCGCCACATACCAACATTTTGTGGTCGAGATTGGATTAGGGTACCTGAGTTTTTGATGAAGTTAGGGTTCTAGATTCAAACTGTGTTATCACCCATGAGATGTGCATCCATGACTAAGAGCTAGATTTATTGATGCCCTAGATATGTGAATTGAAATAATGAAACCTAGTCACCCTCAAACCCTGGTTTTTATTTGGAAAGGTTGATTTTGATTGGATCATTTATGGTAAATTGAGTGCATTGAATTCTTTTGTATTTTGACGATAATGCTTGCATTCAATCCAATCCCATCTTAGGAGAAAGAGATTTCAAATTTAAGAAAAATTGTGAATGGAGAAAATGTCACCAAGTTCATGATTTTAAGGAACAAGTGATAAGAAGAAACTTCATGAAAATCTTCCATTGATGGAAAATCCCAACAATAATTTCCTTTGCTAAATTCCATCCTCCACGGATTTCCCTGAGCCTTGTGTCCTTCGCAAAATCCATCCGGGTGTGGATTCCCTAAGAGTTGATTCCTTCATGAAAATCCCTCAGCCTTGGATTTCCATGAATCCTTCATGATTGAAAATCCCCAAGATTGTAAATGCATTTGGTATTTGTGGGTTGGGTCTCAAGAATGTTTTATAATGAACCTTTATGGAGTTGGAAATGTTAGATGACAAAGTTTTGCTCAAGTTATTGGTGTTCACTAAAATCCACTTGTGAGAGATTTCTTCGAGCCTCTAAACCTTCATGAAATCCACTCAAGGGAACATTCCCTAAAAATGTATTCATCGATAAAATCTGTGAGAGGCGGGTAAACATGAGGATATCCTAAGATGCATTTTCAAAGGTTTTAACTTAGTTTCTTAGGATCATGGTGAGGATTAAGAGATGATTTTATGTTGCATATGCATTTTAACGATTCATTCAAATGATGTAATTGGATTATAATGGTTAGTTCGCTTTAACAATGTGGTAATTATAGTCCTTTCTTAATAGATGTAGGGTGAATCTAGTAAGGGTGTAGAATCTAAAGAAAAATCAATTGAGCCAGTAAAAGAAGGAACCTTGACCAGAGCATAAAAGATGAAGTACAATTTCAAGGAAATTAAGCTAGAGTCAAAGATTCATTTAACATGGGGAAAGGTAGGTGAAACCAACATGGGTCATGTGGACTATGATGACTTTAAGCAGAGAATGTTTAGTGATGCACAAAATCCTTTGGCCAAGGTTATAATTCATGCAGGGTTAGCTCAAGCTACTAGATTTCCACCTTCTATTGAATTCCTGGAGCTTGTTATGGAATGTTCCAAACACTATGATTCAAATAAGAGGGTTATTTTGGGCCCTCAAGGAAGTAATTTAGAAAAATTGACTGAGGAATTCATTGTTGTAACATTCAATATTGGTTCCCATCAGAAGTTGGTGAAGATAAATATAAAGGAAGTTGAGGAGTTTTATCAGAAAGATCCTTCAAAAGCTTTGGAGATCATGAATGGTGCTTGGATTGAGAAACCAAAATCACATTACTCCAAGCTGCCCAAGTAGTTGTATAAATCTGATTTCAAGAAAGAGTATAATGACATGATTACTCTTTTGGGAAGAGTCATGGGATTGGATGAGTCCTTCATGCTCAAAGAATGGATGTTTTATGTCATCTCACAAATTGTAAAGGGAGTGCATTATCATTGGGCATGCATTATAAGTAACAATATGGATATGTAACTGAGAAGTGTGCAAGACACAAGGAAATCCTCAATGAATTCATATCTAGTGTACTTGCTTGTTACAAAGAATAAATACAAAGGCCTAGCTCCAAGGGAGTCATAGGGTAGGAAAAAATCTATGATGTGTACCCTCAATTGCAATTTAATAAGTTTCCAATTATAAGAGGGTCAATGATTCTTTTCTAACGTTCATTACCAGAATGCTACAAGATGCTTTTGATGTTAAAATATCACTTGATGCTATGGATTTAATCAAGTATGATTATTGGTTTATCCAATTTCCAAAGTTCTCATACATAAGAGTACATGGATCCCCACCAGTGCCTTTCATACTTCCAAGGTACCTTACCAATAAACTTATATTGCTGGAAGTAACCAAGAAAGTGGTTGCATTTAATATTGTATTGAAAAACATGCACAAAATAGGTTCTACAGGTGAGTTTCCTTCGAGGATTGGAGGTATGGAGGATTTTCCTTCTATTCAAAGTTCCCACCATTTAGAGAAAGAGATGGTCAATTTTCATTTGTACTCACATATAGATAGAGGGAACTTTGATACCTATGGTGTTGCATAGAAGATGGCTAGTAGAGAGTTCAAGCATAAGAATCATATTGAAGATTATTGAGCTAACTATCACGATGAATTTGAATTGATCAGAAGAAAATGCTCAGTATTGTCATTGAGGATGATCAAACTTCACAAGACAACCAAGATTCCAGACCAGATGGATGATGAACATGATCTTATCTAGCATCATGATTATGAGCAATATAAGGATAAGCTACTCCCTGCTATGAATTGGTCAGAAGAGGAGGTATTTGATTTAAATTTACTTATTGCTCCTATGTTGAAGTACTTTAAGCTCTAGGTGAAGCACAATATTTTGGAATTAAAGGAAAATGGCACAAAATTCACCTATGACTTGATGGGAGATCTTGAATCTCATTCAGAAGAAGAAACAAAAACTACTAAGGATGATACTATTGAGCCTCACAAAGAGGAGGACACAAAAGAAACTCAATTTATAATCAAGAGAAGGAATAAGAGCCAAGCAAAAGTTAATGAATCTAAGAGGAAATCTATTGCCAAGGTGAGGAAACCTTCAAAAGAGAATAATGAAGGAATTGAAGAAGAAAAACCTTCCAAGAAGACAATTCTTGTCATAGAAGGCAAAAAAATGGCTAAATCAAAGTCTAAGAAGTCGAAGGTAAGTGAAGAGGACACCACTCAAACCAAAGTGGTTGATATATAAATTTTAGGAGAGAAGCCCCAAGTGTATGTGAGAAGAAATTCTCCAAAACAGAAAACTCTCCTTGTAGAGGATTTTGGTGAAATGATGAGTGAGCATGAGAAGGATAGTGAAGAGGAACCTACTGATGATGTCCCAAAGGAGACATAGAGAGCAATTATAGGAAATAATACTCCTCCTAATTCTCCTATTCAAAATATGTTAGTGGATGAGGATGTTGTGCATGAAGAGGAGGATATCTCCAAGAATCCTGAGGAAGAGGAGGATGAAGATGTTCCCACACCCAAAAGTGGGGAATTGAATAATTTTAGAGAGTATTTGGATCAACCAGTTTCTGAGGCTTAGAGTAAGAATGTAGAATTAGGAGTAATAGAAGAAATTCCTTCTCCCTCTCCTATAAAAGAGCATATAGATGTGTCTTATACAAAGGAAAAAGATGAGAAGAAACCTAATACAGATGAATATGACAAGAATCTAGAGGACATTGAGGATGATCCATCCAAGGATCAGCCAAAATAGGATCTTTCCTAGGAGAATGCAAAATCTGATGTTCATGATTGGCTGAAAGAGAGATTGAAACCTAAGCCAATCATTGTTGAAGAGGAGATTCCTGATTGGGACAAGTTGCTAACTAGTTGGGGTTAACCCAAAGAGAGGAAGAAGGCTATGATAGTCTCTAAGTTTGCAAGAGATGAATTCAATAATAGGGTTGTCCACATTGCTACTCTTGCTAGTGAAAAATTCAACAATGAGGTCAAGCCTTCATACTATAAAGTACAAACTATTAATCTTGGCTCCACTACAAAAGAGAAAGAAAAGCAAGATCTCCAAGAATCAGTACAAACAACATTGAAGAGATTAGACAACGAAACATAGGATAAGGAGGAGCAAAAAAGACAATTAAGGGATATGCAAAGATATGTTCAACATTTGATTAAACTTTTTCAAACTCAGTCTAGTGAAGGAGCTCATTTTTTGAAGGATTTCTATCAAAGGAGGTAGTTTATGAGATTGAAAGGATGAGGGTATCATCACAGGTCACCTAGGAATGGCTTCATAGTGTGAGCAAAAGAGGGGATGCAATGATTGAAAATATATTATACACTTATGAGAAGGTTGCATCATCTCTGGAGGACACATCTCAATTTGCAGCAGATTTCCAAAAGGTGGATGATGCCACCATTATTGAGTTGAAAAAAATTATAGACTCCCAAGGAAGAATTGATCCAAAAGAATATCTTTAAATCAGATGATATAGGGAAGTCAATGGAATGGATGGAAGTATGGAATTACAGAAAGGAGCTTATGATGAAAGCACTAAAGAAGATCTCAAAGATCCGGGACAAAGTAAAGGAAATATTTGATAGTTGTTTTGCATTTTTGGAGATTGTCATTAGAAGAATAAAGTTTGGATAGAATAATTTAAATGTTAATCAATTGAAAAAATGGTGGTATGAAGTATATTCTCCAACTGAGAATGGGTCAAGATCAACTTTAGGATGAAGTTATCTACATCTGTAACCTAGATAAATATCAAGGGTTACAAATAGAATGGGAGAAGGCTTTGACTAAATATGAAGAAGAACTAAAAGCAATTAAGTTGAGAATAAAATTCATCCCAATTCCAGATCCAACCGAACTTGATGATGTGCTTTCAAAAGTGAAGGAACTTTCTAGAAATGAAGAGGATAAGGACAAGGAGAATGACCTAGTCTATCTTCCTTGAAGAATGTGCTTTCTACATCAAGCTTGTCAAAGATACAAGTTAACCATGCTTAGATTTTTGTGCCAAGATTTTATTGAATTGTAAATTTTCCTTTTGAGGTCAACTTATTTATTATTTTATTAAGATTAAATTAGGGAATTTTAAAAGTGCCAAGGCCGACCTATCTAGTTGACCTAATTAAAAACCTAATTTAATATTTCTCCTAGGCTGACATGTCTTGGGAATTCTATAAATTGAGGCCTCCTCTTCATTTGTGAGGCTAATAGTTGATAGTTTCTAGAATTTGATGTTGTTGTACTTGAGAAACTTGTATTGTTGCAAGATATTGGTGAAGTGAATACAAGTGAAGATATTGTCTTTTGGTGTTCTCCTTTGTCTTATTTCATCTATGCATGGTTCGTGTGTTTTTCATCTATTTTAAGTTATTAAATAAGTGTTTCATGGTTAATCTTAGAACTAGTTGCAGTTCATTTGTGTTTATGATAAAGTGTTTAAGGTGTTGAGGAATCTTCAGTCCATACTTTTGGTGATCTACTGGTTGTGGATTGTTGTGTAAAGTTAGCCTAGGCCTACTCTATTTTTCACTCAAGTTCAATTGTGAGTGTTTGAATGTATGTTTGAATATTTACAATATGAAAATATTTGATTCTGGTGGAAATTGCACTATCTTTATAATACTATAGATTTAATCTTGGTTAAGCAATGATTGGTTTTAGAAGATTGGTCCATCTTGAATGTTATGTTATTTGGACAATTGATCTTAGGTTTTAGATTAGATATCTCTCTTAAACCCTACACATTTTTCCATTTATTTGAGATTATTGTTAGAGAAAGATTCACAAAGAATCACCATTATTGTTACATTTGATGAATTTAAAGCTTCCAAAAATTGTTTTGTAAGGCCCCTTGTGATTACCAGCATTTTCACATTTTCACTGAGTTGTTGTTGCATTGTTAAGACTTGACATTAGAGACCTTGGGGTCATTTCTTGAGGCTCACCGATAGAAATTCATCTTTCAAGAGAGATAGGATACTTGTATTCTATCTAAGTTGTTGCAGTGCTAAAAAAACCATCAACAAATTGGCGATAGAAAGAGGGTTGATTCAACAAAGTTGGAGCATTTTCTATCATCCATATCTCCCCAAATATTTTGAAGGAAGACTAGATCTACAACAGAAGGATATTTTCAAGAGTTAGGAGCCCCTACTAGTCAATAAGGACTAAGAAAGGGAGGCATCATCATCATCTTCACCCATTTGGCCATCATCCTCTTCATCTATCTCTTCATCATTTCATTCTAAGCCCACTCCCATTGAACATAATCCTATTCCCATCCAACAACCCCAAGTAGCCCCTAATCAGCTGCTACCACCAATGGATTTTTTTTCTAATAACCCCTCACCCCTATTCTTCAACAACTATAATGCTATGCCCAAAAATATTGAGCACTTTTTCTCTAAGTTCCATGTTAATGACCCCAATAGAACTACTGAAGAGCATATCAAGATCTTTCAAATTGCTCTCTAGGATAGATTGATCAATCATGAAGATGTGGCTTGCAAGCTATTTCCTTATTAATTGGGTGAGGGAATTATATTGGTAAAATCACCTACTTGTTGGTCAATTACCAGTTGTAATCAAATGAAAAAAAATTCCTACAAAAGTTTAAAATACCTATCAGTCATAATGACTTGTATTTGTAGTTTATGTCAGTCAAGAGAGAGCCTAATGAGCCAATAAGTTCATTTAACAATAGGTTCCATCATGCCTACACCTAGTTATAGCCATCGTATGTTGTGGATGATGCTTTAGCTAAGGGAGTTTATTATGAGGCCTTAGGTAGCCTCACTTCTACATTTATTAAAATAATGCATCAACCCCCTGCTACATTGATTGATGCATATGCAAAAGCAGTTAAGGAAAGCACATATTTAAGGCAGCATATAGCAGGACCCTTTCCTTCATTAGGACTATTTTCTCATTCACGAAATGTCCAAGGGTTGAACCAAGCTTTGGCTAACTAGATTCCTATGATGAATCCAGTCCCCCAAATTTCTTTGCTTCAACACCTAGGTCCTCCAATAAATCAAGCCCAACCACTTCCTCCCTATTTGTAGAATTTTGGGTAGACAACATTTCCCCAACAACAATCCAACATTCCAATTTATTTAAAAAACTCTGAGGTGTTAAATCAATCACAGAACTTGGGCTCAACCTGTGCTTAATTTTGAAACTCTACAATTTCTACACTAGCACAAGGAAATGCATATAAGGAGAGGCTGGATGAATTGATAGAGCAAGTAAAGAAGTTATCTAGGGAGGTCACCTATCTAAGAAATCAAAATAGTCAATTGCAATCTACACAAAGAGGTATACAATCCAATTACAACTGAGATGGTAGAGATTTTGCACAAGGATAGGAACAAAAGTTTGAAAGAGGACAAGGTCAAGGACAAGGTTTTAATAGAGATCAATCATCATAATATAATTTTGATAGAAGGCTAGCCCCAAGATAGAATAGGACCTGGAATACTAGGCCTAATAGTGGAGTCCCTACACCATTAGACCCCCCTAGTAATCAAGAGAAGATCACAAGTACAGTCTTCTTGGCTGACCTTCCATTAGCTAGATATTATAGGATACATAAGACGACACAACATTCTGAACTTGGTTTTCCTGAATTCTAGATTGTGGCTGCTATATTTCAAATGGAGGTCCAACAAGTTGTTGGTAATGGTGCAAATGGGTAGGAGATTGTTCCTTCTGATCCATATGATTCACCTGTGTTGTTATTGAATCATGCTCCTTTCCTGTGAGGTGAAGAAAATGGACCTGAAGAAGAGTCATTGGAGAAAAGTACCAAGTCAGAACATGTATGTAATGAAGAATCAATATCTCAATTATTTAAAAATAGTGACACTATTGATAATGGTCTTTTAGATGAAGAGGAGCATAGGGTAGATGAATTTTAGATGTTTCATCAATGAACGAGGCCATATGATTTGAGGAATAGGAAGGCTGGGGGCATTTTACTACATCTACTCCTCCAAACAATTTCAACACAACTTGTGATCCTAATGCAAGTAATAACCCTTCCTATCCCCATGTGCCAAAGCAATACTTTTCTAAAGGAGGATCCTTTGATTTCTCCAAGGGAGACCATGTTGATTCTGCTAAGGACAAGTAAGGGGAGCAACCTAGGAGCACTTAGACCGATATGAATGTGACTCAAATGGGTGAATATGTGGCTAAGGAACTGAGGAAGGTAAAGGTAAGTATTTCATCATTTGAGTTGCTAAGAGTTACAACCATTAGGAGTGTTATATTTGGTTCTTTAAATGAGAATGTACCCTCAAAGTCTTCACAAGATGCTACTATGAGGAAAGTTGGTTCTACTGAACTAGTAATCAAGGAAGTGACTAGAAAGACATAGAGTTCACAGCTAGCCAAGGATCAGGATAATTAGCCTACTAAAGATAAAACTCAAGTGCAGACAAAGGATAGGAGAAAAGACAAGGATAAGACTCAAGTGAACCAAGTCAATTCTCTAGTAAGTCTTTTCCAAGCCAAACAAGATACTCTTTTTTTTTTTATCTCCATTCTCATATTCGGTAAAAATCTAAACAATTTCTTATTGGATTCTGGAGCATCCAAAAATGTCATGCCATTCTTATTTTGTAAGGAATTGGGCATCACCCCTGCTCCTTCCTAATGAAAGGTGACTCAACTAGACAAGACTGAAGTAAGTGTAGTAGGGGAGTTGAATATGATTCAAATACAGGTTGCATCAAACCCATGTGTGCAACAAGTCATCAATATCCAGGTGGTTGATATACCATATGCTTATGGGATTATTCTAGGAAGGGACTTCATGAGAGTACTTAATGGGTATACCTCCACATATCATTCTCATATGTGGTTGTCATGGAAGGGAGTTCCCAATCAAATCAGGATTGAATAAGAACCAAGATCAAAATATATGATCACTGAGTATCAAAATACATCAAATGAAGTGTTGGTTTTTGAGGCAAGTTTAGGAAATTATATCCTAGATGCAGCCATTGAAGAAACAAAAATAGACAAGGTCTTAATAACACATGATATGCCTAATGATTTGATTCAATGTTCCAGCAATACAGAGGTGATTGTTGAGTCAGATGAAGATACCGAGCAAGGTGATGGCAATCTAGGTTTACTTGAAAATTTTCAAGAATTCATTTAGAAGTGTATTAAGGATCAATTAATTTGGGAAGGAAAATGAATTTTGAGGAGTTATTACTACCTAACTGGTGTAGAGTTCACAATGCATCATATCTTGAACTCAAATTTTGTCTCTATTAGACTGCTATGGAGCAAATAAAAAGTTGTATTAATCCTCCTCCAGTAGTTAGAATCAATGTTCAGGAAATCCAAAAAGAGCAGAAAGGTAAACTTATGGTTGTACAAGAAGATCCCTCATCAAGTAAGAGTAAAAGTACAAGGACTCCAAAGGTATATCTTCCACTAAATTTTGGACTTTACGGTTTGATGGCTCTAAGTCTAAGCAAGGATTTGGGGAAATTTTTGAGTTGATAAGCCCAATAGGTAAAAAATTCTTCACTACACATAGATTACAATTTCAATGCACCAAAAATGTTGTTGAATATGAGACATTGATACATGGATTACTCATGGCTTTAATAAAGAAGGTCAAATATTTGCAAGTTTTTAGAGATTTTGAATTAGTGGTTAAGCAAGTTAGGAAACAATACTAATGTCTTGATAGGAGGATGACCAATTACATGCATAGGGTATGTGACTTGATAGAGGGATTCAATGCATTTAACATTCAACTAATTCCTAGAAGCAAGAATTACACTGCTAATGCTCTAACACAGGAATCCAACACTGTGGAACCATTATCCTTGTTAGGATTGAAAAGATTCATGTTTGAACTTAGTCTAGTTCCTTTTGTACTAGATAATGTGACAAAATTTCAGGTATTCAAAGATGAAAAGCATATTTTGGACTTTATTACTAGTTCTAATGTGTTTACTTCTTAGATAATCAATGAAACAGAACCTCATGAGGTAGAATTAGACATGGAAGGAGTAATCAATCTTAAGATGAATACAATTCCAAGAGGGATGGTATAGCTAGAAAGGATCTTTGACTTGGATAGAATCAAAGATCAAGATCAATAGACAAATAAGGACTCAAAAGTTAGTTAATGTGAGGCATATAATATGGGCACTCCAAAGGATGTAAAGAATGTGTTCATAGGAAAGGTATGCACCCCCAAAAGAAAGAAAAGGATTAATAGATGCATTACATGCATATCAATATATTATAGCCTAGAGCTATGAAGACTTAAAAACTTATGACACATCAATAATTACACACACTATTCCTTTGAAGCTTGATACAAGGATGTTCTAGAAAAGACAAAGTCCCATCAATGCTTTTTTGGAGCCCATAATTTAGAAAGAAGTACAAAAGCTATTATCTACTCATATCATTTTTATAGTTAGACATTCAACATGGGTAGCTAATCTAGTTCCAGTTTGTAAGAATAATGGTGAAATAAGGTTGTGTGTGGATTTCAAAACTTTAATCATGCTTCAAAAAAGGAAAACTATCCAGTACCTTCCTTGGAAAAAATTTTACATATTGTGAATGGGTCACAAATGATGTCTTTTCTGGATGGTTACTCAGGCTACAACCAAGTTATGGTGCAATATGAGGATAGGCATAAGACTGCCTTCACAACTAAATGGGGCACATTTGCTTATAGAAGAATGGCTTTTGGACTAATCAATGAAAGATCCACTTTCCAAAGAGCTATGGAAATTTCCTTCAAGAATATAATTGGTAAGTGCATTATTATCTATATGGATGGATTGACTATTTTCTCTAAGAATAGGGGACATCACATTTTAGATCTGTGCAAGGTATTCCAAAGATGTAGGGAATTTGGTATCTCCCTAAATCCCAAAAAGTGTATATTCAAGGTAACAAAAGGAAAGCTCTTGGGTCATATAATCTTTGAAAATGGTACTTCTATTTATCCTAAGTGAATCCATGAAATATCGAAGATATAGCCCCCTACTAGAAAGAAGGAGATGAAATATTTCTTTGGGAAGATCAATTTTTTCCAAAACTTCATCACTAATTTTGCAAAAAATAGTTAAGCCACTGAATGCAATTCTAAAGCAAGACGTGAAGTTAGAGTGGACTATTGAAGCAAAGTAGGAATTTGATGAGATCAAGAGGGCCATAGTTGTTGCTTCGATGTTGGTAAGTCCTAACTATACAAAGACCATTTATATATATTCATTTGCATTAGATCATTCATGTGCCAACATGTTGACACAAAAGTCAGATGAAGAGAATGATCATTTGATAGCATTCATGAGTGTTCCTCTTAAACATGTTGAATTGAAATACCCACATGCTGAAAAACAAGCTTATGCATTGGTTAGAGTTAAAAAATTTAGGCATTACATTTTAAGGAACAAAGTCTTCGCAATCATGTTGAACCCAACAATGAAGCTCTTTTTAATGCAAAGTGAAATGGGTGAAAGGAGAGCTAAGTGGGTCAATATGTTATAGGAATATGACATTGAAATTCAACCAATGAAATTAGTAAGAGGGAAGGCCTTAACAAGGACAATGGCTGAAATAGGGCCAAAAATTGTAACACAACAATACCATCTCTAGGATGTTTCACTTGATGAATGGTATTGTTGAAACCCAATCCAAATACATGCAAAACACAACAAAAGAACACATTAGGAGATCATATGCAAGTAAGAACAAGGATTCCCCATGAAATCCATTAGCAAAGTCTTAAATAGGAAATAAAGCAAGAATGAGATGAAAGAACAAGAAAGCAAGCTAAATCCTATTGAAGACAAAAATCTGCATAACCTAGCTACAAATTAGAAAATATGGATGAAGATTGCTAAATATTTGAGCATAGTAAATTTACTTAAATTGTGGATGATGAAATGAGGAGATTAGCCTCTTATTTATAGAATGAGAAGATGGAAGAATGTGCAAAATGGAGCAATGTGGGACTAAGAATTAGCCAATGGAAAAGTGCCATTTGTCAACTTGTGAGTGGATGGAGGACGTGCAAGTTTTGAAGAATGTGTCAATAAATGCATATATTTGAATTTTGAATTTGTTGAAATGACATGAAAGAGGGAAAGAAGGTTCATTGAATACCACTTGGCTCAAGGAAAAAGGAATTTATAAGAGGAGTAAATTCCTTGTTGGAAGGACAAAGTCCACTTGGATTTTGAATTCAAACTTGAGGAATATTCCTTAAAAGATGCCTTGTTGAGGAAAATAGAGATTTAATAAATCAAATAACTCTATTTTCATGTGCAAGTGGTAAAAGATGGAGGATGGGGCATGATAAGGGATTAAATTAATCAAGGTTAATTAATTTAATGAAGGGATTAAATGATGTGACCTATTTGACTTAAATTTATGGATTTATTTAAATCAAATATGAGAAGAATGTGATAAAGGGTTAATGAAATAAGGATTTTTTATTTATTTAATTAAAAGAGATGATGTTAGATTAAACTAAATAAGGTTTTAATTTATTTAATTTAATAGATAGACTTTAGAGATTTAATCAAATAAAATTAATTATTTTAAAATTAAATAAGGATAATTAGATCAGAATGATTAATTTAATTATCGAGAAAGGATGACTTAATTAGATAAATGATTTATTTAATTAAGAGATGAATATTGATGAATTTAATCAGATAAAGGTATTTGATTAAATAGTTAGACTGAAGGATGATTCAGGATGAAATGATGTTAGTGGTCATGATCAGATGTCCAATGTCAATCAATACATTTTACGTGTCTACATTTTTCCCCTCTTTGAAGCAATGCACTTGTTGCGTTGGTTCAAAGAATAAACGGTCTCAATCAAGACCAAAAAAAATCATTTTCAAAATCTTGCCCCACTGCTACTTGGTGAGAGAAAACATGCCACCATACTGCCCCCTCTAGAGATTAGACAAAAATTTTAATTTTTGGGTGATCTCACGAAAAAAAGAAAACAAGGTGCCCGATAGGTGTAGAAAGACTCCAAGAGGAAAAAAATGTGTCTAAACACAATAATATGATGTAAATCAGGCCTCAACTAGACAAAAACAAGTTCAAGAGTCCAAAACCCTAGCAGGATAACCAAACAGGGTGAAAAAACCCTAATTTTTAGGCTTAAAAAGGCTCTTAGGGGTCACTTTCAATTCATTTTCACATGTACAACCCTTTAGCAATTATGAGATTTGAGCTCTAACATTCTAATGAGATGGCACAATGATAGCTCTTGATGCACATTTCCGATCGATTCCGGACATACCAACGACCACCCGACATTGGAGCATTGGTAAGTGATCCTTACTTGAGCTTCATTTTTTGTTTTTCGCATTCATTTAATGCTTTTAAACTTAGTTATTTTGCAATGGTGCTATATAGTGCTACTCAAAAAACAAACTGCACCACTTAGTGTTCCAAACTGGCTCGCCATCATAGACTGTGCCGTGACAGTGGAGTTTGGAATTTGGAAACAAACTTCAAACTCCAACGCTCATGCCCTCGCCAGCGGGTTCATTTTTAAAGTGCGACGTGATGGTTCTCTTTTAAATTGAAATCTTTCCAAACTGTGTCACTCGGTAGAAAAGTGCACCGCGACGGTGCTCTTTAGAGTTTAGCACTCTAGCGTCGCAGTTTGAAAATTTCAAACTATGACGCCTTCACAGATAGCGACGCTGGGATGGTTTTTTTGATGCTCGAAAATAAAATTTTCAAAATTTTTAACATGGTGACCTTTCCTAATGTAGGATGTGACAAGGGAGCTCTATTCTCTAGAGCATAGATCATGGGAGATTTTTAGTTACCTGCAAGATCTTAGTGATAGGGAGCAGGATTGGTTGTGAGACATGGGCCTGTGGTATATTGCTTACGCAGCGCCTTTATGGATCCACCTTGGGATGATGTCAATGCTTACTGAGAGATGGCATACTGAGACCTTGTCCTTCCACCTTCCTACTGGCGATGCCATTGTCACTTTAAAGGATGTGTGGCACATCCTTAGATTGTTGATTCATGGGTGACATGTTATTTTTGATATGGATGCTGGATGGGATGCTTGCCACTTAGTCCTCGCCACATATGAGGTTATGTTTTGCAAGGGCTAGATAGAGCTGGAGCGCCATAGGATGCTCACATCACCATTTTGTCTAGTGGTTACAGCGATCATCTCAAGTCTCATTGCCCCAGATCGATGAGGCTGATATTTTAGTCCTGACTAGGGACTCTGTTGGGAGCGGATGGTTCGCAACAAACCGGTTCATTTTTCTTGGGGGCCTATTCTTCTAGCCCCCCTCTACAAGGACTTACACAAGTATGTCTACCTTGATGATAGAGCACTCGGAGCAGGTGTTACACTTCTCCATGTGTGGGCGTGGGAGCACATCATCATTCTTTAGCCATGAGTCATTGTAGTGTTGATGGGGCCTGATGATCCCTTAGTGTGGTGTTACAGAGGTGGTGTGTCCTTTACACACACGGGTGAACACATGATTTCTCACTGGAGGAGGGTCCTGGATGAGATGTAGGTTTTTACATGGCACCCATACCTTGGTCACCCCAGATGGGCTGACGATGCAGATCATATCTTTTCACCTACCAAGACCGCTTTATGCAGGGGCAAGAGCTTATGATGGTGGAGAGATACCTACCAGGGCAAGTCCAGCATCAACTTGGTGAGGCACATGATCAGCTAGATGACACCTATGTTCATATTTTCTCGCACTATATCACAGGGTTCATGGGCATGATACATTCTTGCTTCTGAGGCAGTAGACAACTTCAGACAGTTGGTGGCTCAGCCATGGGTGTATAATTAGGGGCCGACAGATCCAGGTGTGACACGGGCCTATAGAGATTGGTTTCAGCCACCCCTGCAATTAAAAATTATAGGAGTACCCTCCGCTCGGCAGAGAAGGAGGGGCAGAGGGGGAGGAAAAGGATGGAGAGATGGTGTGCGATAGGATCAGTCGGTCAGGGCTCCAATTCAGCCAGTCTAAGGTGATGTTCAAATGCAAGATCAAGAGCAGGTGCCAGCCAGGCAGCAAGATCAAGCAGATGCGCCACCACGAGCTAAGGGTGAGGATCAGCCTCACATGCAACCTGCACGAGTACAACTAGTAGGGAAGATAGATCCCAGAGATGTACTGATTGCATAGCTATAGGCCCAGGTTCAGACCTTGACAGGGGAGAGGGATTAGGCCAGGGCTGAGAGAGACCAAGCCGTTTTATAAAGGTAGGTCGTAGAGCTACAGGTAGCCACAAAAATGGGCCAGAGATAGTAGTTGGAGAGCATGGTAGCCTCCTCCTCTCAAAGCACAGTGTCCCTTCGCTCCTACAGGGAGGTCATCTAGGAGGCAAAATATTATTGTATGCATTATCATTAGGTCGTACCCAGAGCATAGTGGGCCCTAGATTACTCGCAGAAGACCAGCCACAGACCCGTAGAGGGTCATGGTGATAGGGGCGAGGGTAGTGGACAGGATGGGTAGACCTCACTTTGATCGAGATGATATTTTTCATGCCATATGGGCTCATTTTTGATAGCCCGTTGGGCCTTTTTGTACTCATTAACACACATGTATAGTGATTTGATTATTTTGTACTATGACAGTTACCCAATGATGATATATATATATATATGAGATGATGATTTTGATATGATGTGATGTGTATCATTTATTTATGCATTTATGGATGGTTCTATTTCTATATGCTATGTAATCATGTTATGGTGTGATGCAATGTATATATGGATGCATTTCTTTCTGATGATGTATGCATTATGAATAGATCTTATACTATGTTGTTTATTCATGATATGCAGATGGATTTATATGATATGTAATATGGATGGATGATGATGTAATCTATATGATGATTTATTTATGTTGATGTAATATGATATGATATGTGATATGAAATGTAATATGTAAAATTATATGGAGATGATCTATGGTGTATATGCGAAGTGATATGTGAATCATGATTATATAAAAAAATGATTATGGATGGATGCACACTTTCAATGCAATGGATTTTTATGTTCCTATTATGCTTATAATGGTCTGGAATTATTTATGCAATGAAATACAAAAATAATTGCGATGTGGTTATTTATGAGGTGTTCTATATGATATGGATGACTAATGGATGATATAATGCAATGTAAATGCAATGCTCATGCTTTATATGATCTGTATTGATGATGTAAATGAGATGGTTTTAAGATGCTTAGAATAACAAATATATTATCCTAAACATGTTAAATGATAATATAATGTATGTGATGTATTTAATGCAAAGTGGTATGGTGATGCTTTATGCAAAATGAATGTAATGTGAGAGATGACTTTATAATGTTTATGTGATGTGAATATGTATGCTTATAATGCAATGGATTATCTATAATGCTCATGTACCTATTATGTTTGATTATGCAGTAGATGGTAATGTGAAATGATTATGAAATGTTTCATGCAAATAAATGTTATGTGATGGTTTATGTGATGAATACAATGTGATGGAAAAAGTGGATATGATGTGAAAAATGGATGTGCTTATTTATGGAAAATGAAATGCATATGTTTCCTATATGATATGTTTATGCAATATGCTAATGATTTGTGGATGCAAGATTGATGATGATGATTATGATGATTAACTGTCATAGTACCTTGTTAGCGTGATAAGCAAGAAGGGATGAAAGAGGAGAAGACATTTCAACAAGACATAAGATGATGAATATGAAAATGATGATGAATACTTGTCGAGGAGTTAGGATTTTCAAAGGGCCAATTTCCTTATGTTTGATAACACATGTGGTACGATGCATCAAGGTATAGAGAACCAGGATGGCGTTGTACCTAGTGTGATGGACTTTGACTTGAAAAACAAATAGGAGTATTCTTGTTCACACCTGACATACGAAAACCTTGCTAGGATGCACTTTAGAATTTTTAAACATCTCATTCCAAAACATGGAAAGGTATAACCTATCAATGCAATAGTCAACAAGCTGTCCAAAACACCCTCCATACATTTCTAGCAAAGCAAGTATTCGCCAAGTTATATTACAAGAATATCCAACAAGCACAACAAACAAAAGGTAATGATCATTGCCCCATTCCTATTTCTCTAAATCCTCTATTCGGATATCATCGAGAGGTCCTTGGAATGAGCGCAATAAGATAAGTCAAAAGACAAAGATAAAGTAAACAAACAAGTTGATGTTCTTCAATACCGCTAACCAAAAGGGAATGTGTTTTCAAGGATAAGAATCGAAACTATTGCCAAAAGATAATGCCCATTGTAGGAAGGATACATCCTAAGACATGTTAGTGGATGGCGGCATGCCATTTTTTTATCCAAAGTGTTCTTTCAAATGATTGATATGGGACCAATTGGATGATAGGCTATCAACATAAAGAATTTGACCAACTTGTTTACGTACTGATTTAGACCTGAGACTTGATGTTCTGAGTTTTCCCTTTTTACCAGCTAGACTTGTTTCCAATTGTTTCACCAAAGGTTGAGGGTGATGATTGTTTATTATGAGTGATGTTATTGCGGGTGAGAGAGATGAGACAGATGGATTTTTTCAAATATTTGGATGTTTTTGTCATTTTGCAATTTTTTGAGGCTGTTTTTGGTATTTTTTGAGATTTTCAAATGTTTTGATTTTTTATTTTTGATTGTTTTGGGGTTTTCTAAGATTTTTGACCAAGAGACTAACCTAAGTACCTATCCTAGGGGCCTCAGGGGCTGATCAATAGATTAGCCTTGCCTATGTTATACACGTAGAGACCATGTAGTTCGACTGATGACTTGACCAATTTACAGATGAAGATATTCATGATGAAATGTCAGCTTATTTTGACAGACTCCTAAAGGACTGACCTATGTGTCTCAGGGGATGATCAAAGATCAAAATTTCCTATGTTCAAGGCTTAGAGACTTGTAGTTCAACAAGATGACTCTTTTTTTGACTTTTTGACTGACTTTTTGAGCTATTTTTGGATTTTGATATGTTTTGAATGTTTTTGGATTTTGGTGATTTTATGATGTTTTGATGTTTTGGATTTTCTGATTTTAGGACTTCAAGAATATACACAAATCCGATCCGATGAGAACATGACCCCAACGTGATGCAATAAAATAATCTGATAAAGGTAGGACAAACCTTGAGGATGGGCCGAGTAGTACTAGGAGGAATCATTATATGAACACATGACCAAGCTATGGTGCGGATGCAGATGGATGAAGATTTGAATTTGATGGATGATGGAAATGTAATGGATGGATGATACAGAACAAGCTGTGAAGATCCTAGTGGATGGAAAGTGCTTATTTACACAAGGCACCTATTTGCCAGGTTTTCACCAAGGTACTTGTCCAAAGTGTCATCAAGGTGGTTTTCACTAGAGGACGATTTTTCTCTTTACTATTTTTAATCCTTTTTCTGAGTTTTTTGGATTTTTTTCTTTTTTGATTTCTTTTGTTGTCACCAAGATGCCTATTTGCTAGGTTTTTGCCAAGGTAACCATTTTTTTAGGACATTTTCTGATTTTTTTAATTTTTTTTGTTCTATACCTTGAAAGATTAGGTATACAACTTTTTGAGATGAGATCTATTCATGGGCTCTTGCAAAGGTTCCCCTTTGAGTGTTGATAACTGATATTCCCCTGACCTATAGCTTGCTGTGATAAAAAAATGGTCCCAACCAGTTGGGTTCAAATTTTTCTTTACTGTTTGGATTTGGGACATTCTTCTGATTCTCCTTTAGTACCAGTTCTTTGACTTGGAATGTCCTAATTCTATTTTTCTTATTATATCTCCTCTTGAGTCTATTATGATAGACTTGAAAATTATTTAAAGCATCTGTACATCACTCGTCCAATAGCTCTAGCTCATTTAATCTTGATACTCAGTAGTCCTCATATGTGATGAGGTTTTGCAGTGATATTCTTAGTGACGAGAGCTCGATCTCAATGGGGAGTACTACTTCTGATCCATAGACCAAGGAGAAGGGGGTGGCGCGGGTGGGTGTGCGGGTGCTGGTTCGGTAGGTCCAGAGGGTGGGATTGAGCTGTAGATGCCAGTCACCACCTACATCATTGACTATTTTCTTGAGGATTTTCAAAATGGTTTTATTTGTGGCTTATGCTTGGCCATTGCCTTGGGGATAGTATGGGGTGGAGAAGTGATGTTAGATTTTGAATTTTTCACACAAGTTGCAGACATCCTGATTCTTGTATGGTGTCCCATTATCTGAGATAATGGCTTGTGGGACACCGTAGTGGAAAATGAGATAGTTCAGGATGAACTTTGATATCTGCTTCCCAGTTATATATGTCATGGGTATGGCTTCCACCCACTTGGTAAAGTACTTAGTGGCTGTTATGATGAACATGTGGCCATTAGATGAAGTGGGAGTGATTTTTGCAATGAGATCAAGTCCCCACTGCGAAAAGGGCCATGGTGTGATGATGGGATGAAGTTCTTGAGTTGGAGCATGGATGAGGTCCCCATGCTATTGACATTGTAGAAACCTTCTGACATAGTCATGTGCCTCTCTTTCCATTGTAGGCCAATAATACCCCACCCTCAACAATTTCTTAGCTAGGGTCATTCCACTCGAGTGTGAACCATAAATGCCATTATGTACTTTAGTTAAAGCGGTCAATGCCTCCTCAACATTTAAACAGTGTAACAAGGTTCCCTCTATACTTCTACAGTATAAGGTATTTCCTAGGATGACGAATCGGGATGCCTTTTTGACAAAGGTTCATTTTAAGGTTGAAGGTAAATCGACAAGTATGACCCCTATTCGCAAGTAGGTATAAATTTCATGGTACCAAGGATCACTGGGACCAATGATTTCCCACACAAATTTTGATTCTGGTACCTTGATTGCGGGCACGAGAAGTTGCTCTACCAAGAATTCATGTTTTAGAACATTGCAAGGAATGTCTAGTAGGGATCCAATTGTTGCCATGGCATCTACTACTCTATTGTTTGCTCTGGGTATCTGCTCAAATGTGATCTCGATAAAGGATTCCTTGAGAGTCTCTACTATTTTCTTGTATGGAGTGAGCTTATCATCCTTAGTCTGGTATTCACCATTCACTTGGTTTATTATCAGTTGAGAATCTCCATATACTCTAAGGGCCATGATGTGCCACTACATTGCTATTCTAAGACCTATGGTTAAAGCCTCATATTCTGCAATGTTGTTGGTACAAGGAAATTCCAATTTATAGGACCTTGGTATGTAGTCCCTCTGTGGGGTGATAAAAAAGACACCGACTCCTGATCCATGTTGTGTATATGAGCCATTGAAGTAAATTTTCCAGTGGTCGGCTATGTTGAGGTTGAAGATAGATTCGTCTGGGAACTCTGATATGAGAGGATTCTCTGAATAGATTGGTGCTTCTACAAGCTGATTTGTGATGAATTGGCCTTTAATTGCTTTCCACTCTACGTATTCAATGTCATGCTCTGATAGTATCATGACCCATTTAGCCATTCTTCCAGTGAGCATTACCTTTGATAGTAAGTACTTGAGAGGGTCGATTTTGGTGATGAGTTTTATTTTGCATGCCAACATGTAATGTCTAATTTTTTGTGATGAAAACACTATTGCTAGACATGCTTTCTCGATAAATGAGTAATTTAACTCATTCCCAACCATTGTTCTGCTAATATAATAGATGGCCCTTTTTGTCTCATTTTTGTTGTGTTAAGCTAGGAGAGCACCAAGGGCTGCTGTTATTGCTGACACATAGAAAATTAATGGTTTTCTTGGGATTGGTGGCATTAGGACTGGTGGTGTAAGTAGATATTCTTTGATCTTATTAAAGGATTCTTCACACTTGTTATCCCATTTGTACACTACTCACTTGTGAAGTAGGTGAGAGTATGGATTCTGTTTATCTGCCAATTGTGCTATGAACCTTCGGATGGACTAAAGCCTACCTTGGAGACCTCTCAATTGTTTTAATGTTTTGGGTGCCTCCATCTTAAGGATTGCTTTTACCTTTGCTGGATCTACCTCAATACCTCTCATTGATACTATGTATCCTAGCAACTTTCCTAATTGTACACCGAAGACACTTTTTTGGATTTAATCGGACCTTGTATTCTTCCATCCTATCAAAAATGGCACTTAAGGTTGCTATGTGATCCTTCCTCTTTTTGGATTTGTCTAGTATTTCATCAACATAATCTTCAACAATTTTATGGATCATGTCTTGGGAGATTAGATTCATGGCTCTTTGGTATGTTGCTCCTACATTCTTCAAGCCGAATGGTATCATATTCCAGTAGTAAGTCCCCCATGGACAAGTGAAAGCCATTTTATGTTGGTCTTCTTTAGCAATCATCATCTAGTTGTATCCCGAGAATCCATCCATCAAGGAAAGCATTTTGTGTCTCGTTGTCATGTCTACAATCATGTCAATGTTGGGAAATGGGAAATCATCTTTTGGACATGCTTTGTTTAAATCCCTGAAATCTATACAGATTTTGATGCCCCCATCAAGTTTTGAGATAGGCACCAGGTTTGACACCCATTTTGGATAATCTATCAGTCGAATAAATCCTGCATTGAATAGCTTCTTTAGTTCCATTTTGACTAGCAGGGCGATCTGAGGGTGCATTTTCCTAAGCTTTTGTCTGGCAGGATTTGCTTCAGGATACACTACTGGATGATGAACTACAATTTTTGGATCGAGCCCTGGCATGTATACATAGCTCCATGTGAAGTTAGCTTGTCTCTCTCTTAAGAAAGCTGCTAGGAATTCTTATTCTTCTGATAGTAATGATTATGCATAGAATGTGATGTGCGGGGTTTCCTCTATTCCTAGATTATTTGGATTGAAATTTTCTACTAGGACTGCCAATTTTTCTTGATGAAGAGCTCTAAAAGGAAGATTGAATCCCCCATCCTCAGGCACCTCAGAGAGGTTTTCACCATTGGATGTGTCCTTTCTTTTTACTTTTTTCGTGTTGAAGAGTGCCACAGTGTGGTTTTCACTCAAGGACTTAGATGTTACTCTTAGTTTCTCACTTTTACGACTGAAGGATTCAATCATTTCCCCATAATAGGCCTATGTATCTAGCTCAATGATGAACTCTGCTTTGTGATCCCCACTTGGAATTTTATCCCATAGTCCCATGAATTCTAAGAGCGCCTCATCATTTTTGAATGTATCAAGAACTGGTGGTCCTCATTGGTCATAATTGATGAGTTGGGGGTAAACTAGGAAGATTTCATGATTTTGATGGTCTGACTCAAAGGATAAGGTGCTAATCATGAGAAGGGTGGTATCCTTGAAGAGCCTAGGTAGGTTTGATATGGGATCCTCATCATCACTGCTACTACAAACATCAATTATGTCAAATGTGAAGTTGTCTATGACTCGACCTATAGATATGGGTAAGCGAAGTTTGACTATGGATAGCTGAGGAGAATTATTGACCTTTCTAACTGGAGAACTTTGGCCATGTATGGTTATAATCAGAGGGGTACATCCAAGGCCAAGATTTCTCATTTGTGTCTCTAAAATGATAGGTATTATAAGCCCATTGTCATTTTTCCCAAGTCTTTGCTTTCTATCATAACCCATTGTGATTGTAAACCTTTTCTTCTGTCATCCATTGGTATATCGACTACTGGTCTACTATCTTGGTATAGGAGATGAGATGGGTCCTCCTCTATGACTTCTTGGCCAAGACCTCCCCAACTTCTAAAGTTGGGATGGTCTTTAGGAGATGTCTAAGATGTGGAAGCTTCATTTGATTGCAAACGTCCTCGTGATCTGGGAGATTGTGGTAACTCTCCTACCAAAAAAATATTTTTGGGAATTATGTAGTTTTCACAACCATTATCCTGGATGATGAGTTTGATATAAGAGATGGTGGGAATGGTGGGAGTGGTGGGTGTCTCTGTTGCAAAAGTGGATGCGAGAGTGGATGGATCAATGTATGGTGTTGATGGGCCTTCATCAGTTTTAGGCACTTGAGGGATTTTGTAGCATTTTTCCTAAAGGTTCTTGCAATAGGAGAATGGCTCAGGATCTCCATGGATGGTGACCTCTTATCCTTCATATGTGAATTTGAAACATTGATGGAAAGTTGATGCTACCGCTTGCATTGCATGAATCCATAGATGTCCTAGGAGAATGTTATAGGGTAATTCAAGGTCTAGGACTTGACAGGTGGTTTCCATGATAGATGGCCCTACTTGAATAGGGATTTTTATTGTGCCTTGGGACAGTCTTTCCTGATCATCATATGCTCTGATTGTAATACCATTTCCTTTGTCGATTGAATCCTCTGAGATTTTTAACTGCTTAATGAGCTTGAGGGACAAATATTCAAGCCCGCACCTCCATCCACCAAGACTCGTTTAACTTTACTTTTCTGCACTAGGAATTCTAAGTGGAGTGCATGGTTATGAGATGGTTGAGCAAGAAAGTCCTGGTCAGAGAATGTATGGAGGTTTAGAGTAATGATATTGCCGACTATAGCTTGGAATTGTTCCGCATCAAGATCTACAGGGACGGTGGAGGAAGCTAATGCTTCCTCAAGGATTTTCTTGTGGGCAGATGATATTTTTAACAACTCCATGATGGAGATTTGTGCTGGCATTATTTTTAGCTAATCAAGGACATTGTAACCATTGGGAATGGATCTTGAATTGGATGTGAAAGTTTTGTTTGGTTGAGATGATCCTATGATAGTAACTTTTTTGCCTCTTGTGGTGACTCCACAATTGGCTTGAGCTCCTTTGATAGTGATTATTGTGTAGTATTCATCTAGGGAGGCAATGATAGTTTCATACACATGATTCATGTTTGTGAGGGTGACTTTCCCCTTATTGGTGTTATTGCTCCCTTTATTGTTATGGTTAGGTATCAGATTCATGTATATTTTGAGATTTTGATTCCCTATTGGTTGTTCCACATTTATAATTCTTTGATCAATGAGATCTTGGACTATGTTCTTTAGTCTCATTTAGCTGTTTGTAGTGTGCCCTTTGATTTTTTGGAAATCGCAGAGTTGATTTTCATTGTACCAAGGAGGTTTAACATCTGGTTCTTGGTAGTTCTCGTAGGTGGGAATCTTGATGAGGTTCTCGTTTAGTAATTTCTTCATGATGACTTCAAGTGGTTCCCAGAGAGTGGTGTACTTTCACTTGGTGAAGTTATTGTTTCACTGGGGAGGTCCTCTTTGGTCATTAACATTATTGATTGCTTGGTTGTTGGGTTGTTGTGTTATTATGTTCACTTGATGATGGTTTTGTATTTGTTGTTGAGGTGCGGGTGTGTTTTGCCAAGGGGCACTAATGAAAACTTTGGCATCGACAACACCATCATTGGTAACATTTTTGTTTCTTTCCCATGTGCGAGGTTTGTCATTGTAATTGGTGGGTGGTTGATAATTTTGTTGTTTAGGATATAAAGTTGATTCTCCTGGTTGTGTCATAAGGGTTTGTTAATTGTTGAGCAGCTTGGAAATCAACTGGTTGTACATGGTGATCCCTTGGACCTTGAGATGGAATTCCAAGAGGCCGTCAAGGTTGGATATGATGGTGCACACTTTCTGTTCCTTAGGCATGACCCATTTACTCCGATTGGCCTTGGATCGCCATCAGTGTAGGAATGAAGAAAATGATTCATTCTTACCTTGTTTCAAAGTTGAGAGCTCCTCTAGACTAACATACAAGGCGATATTGCATGTGTAGTTTTTGATGAATGCGTCTATGATTTCTTGGAATGTCTTGATGCCTGTAGGTAGGTGAGAGAATCATTCCATAGCGTGGCCTACCAAAATCCTAGGAAATATCTGCATCAAATAGGTATCATCATACATGACTTCCATGCAATGAACCTGGAATTACCTGATGTGATCTTCAGGGTTTCCCATCCCACAGTACTTGTCAAACTTGGGGATCTCAAATCCCTTCATGAATGGTTTCATCACAAGGCTCCTGTTGAATGGATAAGGACACAAGTTACTAGATGTTCTTGTGGTTCACCTTGATTGAAGATCGAGCACTTGTTGCAAGAGCAACCTAATTTGTGTTGTCACATCATTTTGCAGATCAAGAGGTGGGATGAAAGTGTTTTGAGGTGGTTTGCTTGTGGATGTGATGGGTGGATTGGTTGATGTTTTGATTGGTGGTATCTACACATTTTTCTGAGCCATGTATGGTTGCACTTGTTGCTGTATAAACAATGCTTGTTGTTGGTCTTGTTGTTGTTGCTCTAAGATTGCCTGTTGCTGAGCATGTTGTTGTGCTTATTATTGCACCAACAATGCTTGTTGTTGGGTTGCTAATTGGGATGCCTCTTGCTGCTCTTGGTATTGTTTTATTGCTTGCCGATATGCTTGTAGTTGTGTTGCTTGTTTTTGTGTGAGATACTATGCTTGTGCATGTGCTTGTCGTGCTTGATATTGGGCATGCGCCTGAGCTTGAGCTTGATCTTGTGCTTGTTTTATTTGTGCTATAGCTTGAGCGGCTTGTTGTTGTTGTTGCAATAAGTCTTGTGCTTGTGTAACCTATTGTACTTGTTGTATGATTTTGGCAGCTTGAGCATCTTGCACCACTTGAGCGGCTTGTTGGGAAGCTAGTTGCACGGCTTGTTGAGCAGCTAATTGCATGGATTTTTGAGTAGCTAGTTGCACGGATTTTTGCTTTTGTACTTGCAGGAATTCCTTTTGATAAGTAGCTTGTTGAGCTTCTTGTAATGCCATGTTGTATTGGCTTGATATATTTGAGCTTGGTGGAGGTGGGGGTGGTGGTGGATTCAGAATGGTGCTTGTGGTGGTGGTGAGAGGTGATGTTGTGTTGGTGGTTTGAGTGGTGAATGGTGCGATCGATGTGGTTGGTCCTTGAGAGACCATGTTTTGAGATGTTAGAGGGGTGGTTGATGATGTTGTGATTGCTTGTGTAGTTGTCATTTGTTGTTGCGATATCGATGACAAGTTTTGAGAGTTTGGTGTAATGTTTTGATTGATGTTTGGGATGTTGGTTTGATTTTGATTGATATTTGGTAAAGGTGGGAGTCCCAAGCCAAGTAGTGGTGTGGATAATGGTGGTAATGGTGGAAGAGGTGAAAATGTATGGGATGTTATCTCTTGAGGAAATGATGTGTCGAAAATGCCCCCAGGTCTGAACATGTCACTTTCTCCTTGCGAAGTTATGGGGAGAGAAGTTTGGGGTGTTGTGTGGAATGATGATGATGATGGATCATTAAGATCATGGAAAATGAGAGGGGTATACTTATGTGATGGATTTTGGGGTATTTATTGTCCCAAAATGGTGTTTGCATCCAAGTCTTGATTATTAACAAGGGGGTGTGTTTGAATGGCATTAAGAAATGCACTTCCCTTATGAACATTAGGTTGAGTTGGAGCAAAAGATGTGATCTGTGGGATGTTTTGAGTGATGCTTTGGCATGGGTATGTAGATGAGATGGGGAGTGTGGATGAAATTGGAGGCATCACCTCCAAATATGGTTCCACTATAGAGCTCATGTCAAAATCAGAAGGTAATTTGGCCCCTTGTTTTGCTAGTTTGAGCATGTATAGTGAAGGGATAAGCCTCATCATGATATTGATGATCTTATGGTTCTCTGGATTTTGGATCATTTCAGTGATTTCTTTGTGTGACATCCCAAAGGTAAGATCTTCTTCTTGGCTTCCCTCTTGTGGATTTTGTGATGATGAGAGAAAGTTAGTCAAAGGATTATTTGATTCAACGAGATTCATTTCAAAGTTTTTTTGGCTTAGGTCACTTGAAGCGGGTGTTTCTTTGTCAGGTTCCATGTTATTCTTGTGTTGAGATATAGTCTGCACCATAAAATAGGGATCAATTTTTTAAGAATATGGGAGATGAATCTCTAATTCTTTAGATTGATATATGTTTAGGCACAAAAGAGAAAAATTTAGGATGATGCTAAGATCAAAGGATGATAATGATATGGATGTTAGATGGATGTTTTGATGGATGATTGGAACTCTTTTGAGAAAATATTGAAGGGTATGTTAAACTTTAGGACTTGATTTAGGATTGATTTGTTTTGGATTTGGATTTTGTCCTAGAGTTAAATCGTTCACAAGATGCTAATTTTTCTAGGTGTGAGAAGAAGGATTCATCTAAACACTCCTATCCAAACAAGATGATTTTGATAATGAACTCTTAAATCCCTAGATGTTGGATGTTATCAAGGGATGAATTTGTTCACAAGTTTTGATAATTTGATCAAATATGTGGAGAAGGATGCATCTACACACATTCAATCAAACAAGGTGATTTTGGATTGATTTCAAATGATTTTCCCAAAGTTTAACATAAAGGATTTTTTCAAGACTTTCAAAGAGTTGATGATGATATGATTTTGGTTTTGATGTTCAAAGATGGATGAGGGTTTGATTTTGATCCTAGGATGTACCTAAAAAGACACTTTATTTACTAGACCTTGGTATTGAAGAACATATGGTACTTCTAAGGACCTCTATAACTAAGAAGTGGTTCAAATTGAGCATACATTTTTGGATTGTTCAAAGGGATGAGTCTATAACTAAGAAGTGGTTCAAATTGAGCATACATTTTTGGATTGTTCAAAGGGATGAGTCTATAGAACCTTGTGAATTTTTTTCTTATCTTGATATGTTGCTTTCGATTGCACTTCCTATTGTATTTCTTGATGACCTTTTGAGTGTAACTCCTAAATTTTGAACTTTGACTCAAGGAATTTCGTTTTGGTATTTTGACTTTCTTGAAAATCATAAGGTTTCAACACATGTGAGAGTCAATTTTGTTATCTTTGCTTAGTGACTTTGTTTTACCACAAACACTTCTTTGATTAGGTTTTTCAAACTAGATGTCCAATGTCTTAATTTCTTTGAATCCCACAAAGTATGTTATGTGGAAATTTGATGAATTCAAGGCAAGGGTTACCTATTGTTTATCTTTAGTAGGAAAATTAAGATGTAAGTTCAAGTGTTTAGAAACCTCTAAGGATATGAATCCCAAGGGCAAGCAATAACACATGAATTTGATCAATTGTATTTTCCTCCTAAAGGGTTTAAAATTTTGATGATGATATTAAGTGTTTGTTTCCAAATGTTTTCGAATAAGCAAAGCATTTTGTCACCAAGAATAAGCACAACCCTATGGATATGAAAGATAGTATTTGTTGAGTCCTCACTTGGACAAGTCCAACTATGCTTATCTTTAGCGAATGGTTAGATGCTTGACCCCACTGGCTCCCATCCATGGCACTCACTTATATGGGGCATCCAAGCATCAACACCCATGAAACTACCATGGCATGCTTTCCATTTCTACTAAAAGACCGTTAAAGTGTGGGGCAGCTTTAGAATGACCATTCTTGCACCAAAAAATAGATCAATGATTTTGGAAATTCTAAAACATGGATTTTAATTAGGACTTTCCGTTCATAGGAGTTGACCCAACATGGTGAGAGACCATTGCTTCCCTTCTCATCGGAGCCAACCGTGTGATATTGGTGTTTATTCCAATACCCACATTTATATCCCGGCTAGAAATACTCTCGGGTTCAGAGTGTTACCAGTTGAGTCATTCCCTTGGGTGAGTACTTTTTCCCCAAGGCAGACCCTCTAAGATTAACAAAAGTGAGTAAATGTATTCATAGTTTGATCAATCTTCATTTAGAAGCAAAGGGAGAACACATGCAATAGATTTACTCACACTCGCACAATTTTTTCAATTTTAAACCCAAAATGAAGTGTGGAGGTGATTACTTTATCTCAACCTAAGATCACAAAAAAGGCCTTTTGATTCTCAAGATCATTTTAAAGCATGAGAGAAGTGCATACGTCCTTTTCGATGATATTAGTTTAAGTAAGCAATCACAAAAACAAAGTTGCACATGTTCATTTTAACCTTTCAAAGCAATTGTGAGTTCATTTTAAAAGCACCAAAGTGTGACAATTTGCATTGTTCAATTTTTAATCCCAAAACAAACTTTAGTAAATTTGAGTCTTAATGTTCTTTTTAAGCCTTTTTGTAACAAGAATTCAAAAAGTTCTTTTTAAAGCCCAAACAAAATTAGTAATCCTAAGCATAAAAATATGACAAATTATTCCTTAAGAGGAATAATGAATCCTCCAAGAGTGTTAAACAAACACTAGAGTGTTTAAAAACACTTATTTTTTTGTGAAATGGAATCATCATGTTTCTCTTCCTTTTCATCTTTGATCGATCCAACCTACAAGAAAAATTAGTTATATTTTGCAAAACAAAGGTCAAAAAGGCAGAAAACAGATAGAAGAACCATAATTTGAAAAAAGCACGTGCTACAAATAAAATTTCACTTCATACTCCCCTCTAATAGTTCAATCCATGAAGGAATTGTAGTTTGATTTCCCAAGCAGTTCTATATAGCGCCGCTTGCCAGTCAACGTCACTCTGCAGTCAGGCTAGTTAGCATGAATGCATCACACTTTTGTGGTGTAGTGTAGTTTGGGTTTTTGAAAGATTCTTGTGGGTCAAACAGGTTCAGCGACATAGTTTGGAATTCAAATTTTTGGGCGAGAAGACTGAGGTGTTGAAGTTTGAATTGTCAGCAGTTCCATATAGTGACACTAGAGAACCATTGATGTTGAACAGTGACGCTGAGCTTCCAATGGTGGGGTTTTCCTGTAGACAAAGAAAAATGTGGAATTTTGACAAAAAACGTGATTAGAATGTGAGATTTCCCTCCTTCTAGCACCAATATGTCAAACCCCAATCCAAATACCTGCAAAACACAACAAAAGAACGCATTAGGAGATCATATGCAAGTAAGAACAAGGATTCCCCATGAAATCCATTAGCAAAGTCTTAAATAGGAAATAAAGCAAGAATGAGATGAAAGAACAAGAAAGCAAGCGAAATCCTATTGAAGACAATGCAAACTCTTGATCCCATGGGGGAATTGATGCCAATTTGATGTGAAAATTGGCCCTTTCCCAACTCCAATGCTAGCTTTGATGGTGTGAAGAAGAATGTATCCACTTTGATGAAGAATGATGAGTGCTTCAAGACAAAAATCTGCATAACCTAGCTACAAATTCAAAAATATGGATGGAGATTGCTAAATATTTGAGCATAGTAAGTTTACTCAAATTGTGGATGATGAAATGAGGATATTAGCCTCTTATTTATAGAATGAGAAGATGGAAGAATGTCCAAAATGGAGCAATGTGGGACTAAGAATTAGCCAATGGAAAAGTGCCATTTGTCAACTTGTGAGTGGATGGAGGATGTGCAAGTTTTGAAGAATGTGTCAATAAATGCATATATTTGAATTTTGAATTTGTTGAAATGGCAGGCAAGAGGGAAAGAAGGTGCATTGAATGCCACTTGGCTCAAGGAAAAAGGACTTTGTAAGAGGAGTAAATGCCTTGTTGGAAGGACAAAGTCCACTTGGATTTTGAATTCAAACTTGAGGAATATTCCTTAAAAGATGCCTTGTTGAGGAAAATAGAGATTTAATAAATCAAATAACTCTATTTTCATGTGCAAGTGGTAGAAGATGGAGGATGGGACATGATAAGGAATTAAATTAATCAAGGTTAATTAATTTAATGAAGGGATTAAATGATGTGACCTATTTGACTTAAATTTATGGATTTATTTAAATCAAATATGAGAAGAATGTGATAAAGGGTTAATTAAATAAGGATTTTTGATTTATTTAATTAAAAAGATGATGTTAGATTAAACTAAATAAGGTTTTAATTTATTTAATTTAATAGATAGACTTTAGAGATTTAATCAAATAAAACTAATTATTTAATTAAATAAGGATAATTAGATTAGAATGATTAATTTAATTATTGAGAAAGGATGACTTAATTAGATAACTAATTTATTTAATTAAGAGAGGAATATTGATGAATTTAATCAGATAAAGGTATTTGATTAAATGGTTAGACTGAAGGATGATTCAGGATGAAAGGGTGTTAGTGGTCAGGATCAAATGTCCAATGTCAATCAATACATTTTACGTGTCTATAGGTATGATGACTTGGTTTACTATTTGTTAAATCAGAAGTGTTCTAATCACTTGAATCAAGTACAATGAAGATTATTGCAATTGAAGAGTTCTAGCTACATGCTTAAGGGAGAAATTATGTACAAAAAGAATCATGAGGGGGTATATCTTTGATATCTTGGAAAGGAGGAGGCAACCCAAGTCATGGAAGAACTTCATCATAGGTATAGAACATGTCACAGATTTGGTATGGACACCACAACTTGAATCATGCATGTTGGGTACTATTGGCCAATGATATTCAAAGACATATACAATCATGTGAGGACCTTTCATATTTTCCAAACCTCTACTAGTAGAGAAAGGAACTTTGCTTTTCCATTACAACCAGTGATTGAGGTAAGACCATTTGCATAGTGGGGATTGGACTTTGTTGATCCTATCAACCCACCATCTTCAGCTAGACATAGGTATGTTTTAAGTGCTACTGATTACTTACTAGGTGGATTGAATCAATTCATTGCAAGAAATCTACAATAGAGGTAGTGATAAATTTCCTTGAAGCTTGGATTATTAATCATTTTGGTTTACATTTTGTTGTTGTATGTGATATTGGACCTGCCTTTGCATCATTAAAATTCTCTAGGTGGGAATTTAATCATGGGGTCATTATTAAGTTTGCATCTAACTACTATCCCCAAGGAAATGATTTAGCGAAATCCACCAACAAGAACCTACTTACTGCCATTCGTAAGTTAATCGATAAAAATCCAAGAGAATGGCACACTCAGTTAAGATTTTCTTTATGGGTAGATTGTACCTGATAGAAAGCTTCACTATGGACCTCTCCTTACCATCTGGTTTATGGACTTGAGCTTGTCTTTCCTATTCAATTGAGAATACCTACTCTCCAATTTATCAATGAGTATTATGAGGAAGGGGAGCATTTAGAGGTATGCCTAGCTGAATTGTTACAACTAGAAGAGAAAAGAGATGAAGCATTAGAAAAATTTGTCAAGCATTAGGGTATTGTCAAGAGATGGTTTGATCATAGAGCTAAGGTGAAAGCTTTCAGAATTTTTGACCTAGTTATGTACTGGGTTAAAGTGCATGAAAAGAAAGGGGGACACAAAAAAATTGACAAGCAATGGCTTGGCCCTTTCCATATTTTTGAAATCCTAGGAGATAATGCTTTCCATCTCAAAACCCTCACTAGAGAGCATGTCCCATTTCCAGTCAATGGGAAATATTTAAAGTATTATTTCTTTTCTTGAGTTGTTTCAGCTCATCCTTGTAAATAGTTAGTTTAGGTGTTTTCTTTCTTTTGGTTTGTTTTAGTCCACTTTTTCTTTTGCTTTGGTTAGTGTAGGTCACTTTGCTTTGTTTTGGTTTTAGGGTTTTCCCAATCTTTTGTTTGGGGAAGTGTCTTATTTGCACAATAATCATTTATCTTGGATTGCTTTAAGTATTTTGTTTATGAATTTTAATCATTTTTTTAGGAGCAATGGTGGAAGTCCTCTATTTGGTGTCACATGTACTAAACATATAAAGTGGATAAATCATTGAACTGAGTTAGTCTCTGAATGTGCTCAAATATTACATTTTACACATATCTTAAGAATCTTGAAGTTGTTGTAGGATCCTTTGTGAGGTCTTGTTAAGTGAAAAATCTTATATTTCTGCTTCAGCACCACTATGATTCTCAACCTTGAATGTGAGCTACATTACTTATAGGTTGAAATAAAAGAATAAAAAGAAAAGGAACATTAGAAAGAAAAGAAAAGAGAAGAGAAAAAAATTGAAAATAAAAAGAAGAAATTCAACTTTTTAAGAGGATCAAAATATCTCTATTGGGGTTATAGATGCATGCCTGGTAGTAGAACTATGTTTGAGAGAATCACAATGATAACTTCATCAGGTTATGAATGCCTAAATGGAAACGAGGCTCTATCCAGGTTGATTTTGAAGTTAGAATCATTCATGTAGCTTAACTTGACTAAAATTGGTTTCTTACAGTTGCTAAAGGAGGAAAATTAATACATTTGCACACACTTGGATTTCTAAGCACAAGAAGGGCTTCCTTATTCAGTGGCTTTGAGCCTTTAGTTTACTCGTTGACTTGATAAGAGGATCGAAACCAAATATTTTGGGTTTTTTATTCTAGTTTGTCATCAAAATGCTCTAAAGAATTTCCCCAGTGGAGTTACCATTTGTTGTGCACTATTTTCACACACGCCCCACCGGAGGCAAGGACCCTCATTTGCTTGCTTTTTTTTTTTCTAGTTTTTCTTTAGGTCCGATCTTTTCCCCTTAAGGGATAGGTTCCTTTGAATTTTGGGTTCACTTCACCTAATTGAATCAATGCTTTATTTTCACTTTAGGTATCTTAGTTTGCAACATTCCAGCCTTGGGTGATGCCTTGAACTTGCGTTCTTCATGAAAAATTTATTAAGGCATTAAGTTGTGCAAGTTTGGGGAGTTTCATGGAATTCTACCCTTGTCAGATTTTCCCGAAGGAATGAATGTTCATGAAAATCCATCCCAGGTAGATTTTCCCAACAAATTGGACCTTCGCTAAATCCGCTACCTTGTGGATTCCCTAAGTGTTTGAAATTTTGCTAAAATCCTTGATGCCTAGATTTTCCCGAAACCATCATGGCCTCGAGTTCCCAAAGTTTGGTGAGCGGTCTTGTCAATACATTTATCATTTTTTCAGTCTTTATACTTGCTATTTATTGCTATTCTTGGGGGTCAATTTATACTTTTGTTTTGTCATTTGATATTCATTTTGAGCTATGCATTTGAAGAGAGCTTTGGAGGTGTTCTTGCATTTGATGAGGGTACAAATTTGGAGTTGATATTGCAGATGTTGGATCATCGGCTAGGGTTTCCAAGTGAAATTTTCACAATTCTTTCCCATTTACAAGCTCAGAGGTGGGGCTTTCACAATTTCTTATGGTTTCAATAAAATTTCTTGATTCCTCTTTGATGGTTTAATGGTATGATTTTTTGGCATTGATTTCATTTGATATCACCATTTGATTTTGAGTTTTCTTCATCATTTGTGTTTGATGCTATCAATGATATATTTTTTTTTGGTTGATCAACATTTGACTTTTCCCTCAAAACCTTATTTCTTTAATCTTCATTCTTGTAAACTTAGGTGAATTAGGGCATCATTCCTCAACTAGGGTTCTTCGAGTTTTGTGGTCGAGATAGTATTAAGGCACCTAAATTTTTGATGAAGTTGGGGCTTTGGATTCAGACTATATTATCACCCATGAGATATGCATCTATGAATAAGAGCTAGATTTATTGATGCCCTGGATATGTGAATCGAAATAATGAAACCTAGTCACCCTCAAACCCTAGTTTTTATTTGGAAGGGTTAATTGTGATTAGATCATTTATGGTAAGTTGAGCATTGAATTCCTTTGTATTTTGATGATAATGCATTGGAATTCAATCTCGTCTTAGGAGCAAGAGATTTCAAATTTAAGAAAAATTGTGAATGAGGAAAATGTCACTAAGTTTGTGATTTTAAGGAACAAATGATAAGAAGAAACTTTGTGAAAATCTACCATTGACAGAAAAGCCTGACAATCATTTCCTTCACTAAATTTCATCCTTGATGGATTTACCTCAACCTTGTGTCCTTCGCAGAATCTGTCTAGGCATGGATTCCCTGAGAGTTGATTCCTTTGTGAAAATACCTCAACCTTGGATTTCCTTGAATCCTTCATGACTGAAAATCCTTGAGGTTGTAAATGCATTTGGTATTTGTGGGTTCGGTCTCAAGAATGTTGAATAATGAACCTTCATGGAGTTGTAAATATTGGATGAATTTTTTTTCTCAAGTTATTGGTGTTTGCTAAAATTCTCCTATGAGAGATTTCTTTGAGCCTCTGAACCTTCATGAAATCCGCTGAAGCGTGGATTCCCTGAAAAATGTATTCATCGCTAAAATCCATGGGAGGCGAATAAACCCAAGATTTTCTTAAGATACATTTTCAAAGGTTTTAACTTTGTTTCTGAGGATCATGGTGGAGATTAAGAGATGATTTTATGTTGCATATGCATTTTAATGATTCATTCAAATGACGCAATTGGATTATAATGGTTAGTTCTATTTAACAATGTGGTAATTATAGCCCTTTCTTAATAGATGCAAGGTGAATCTAATAAGGGCACATAATCTAAAGCAAAACCAACTGAGCCAGTTAAAGAAGGACCCCTGACTAGAGTAGAAAATATGTAGTATGATTTCAAGGGAATTAAGATAGATTCAAAGATTCATTTAGCATGGGGAAAGGTAGGTGAAACCAACATGGGTCATGTGGAATGTGATGAAATTAAGCAGAGAATGTTTGGTGATGCACAAACTCCTTTGGCAAAGGTTATAACTCACATAGGGTTAGCTCAAGCTGATGGATTTCCACCTTCAATTCAATGCCTAGAGCTTGTTATGGAATGTGCCAAACAATATGATTCTAATAAGAGGGCTATGTGGGCCCTCAAGGAAGGATTATGGAAAACTTGATAGAGGAATTCATTGTTGGAACATTCAATATTGGTTCCCATTAGAAGTTGGTTAAGATAAATATAAAGGAAGCGAAGGATTTTTATCAAAAAGATCCTTCAAGAGCTTTGGAGATCATGAATGCTGCTTGGATTGAGAAACCAAAATCACATTACTCCAAGTTGCCCAAGCAATTGTATAGAGTTGATTTCAAGCAAGAGTATAATGACATGATTACTCTTTTGGGAAGAGTCATGGGATTGGATGAGTCCTTCATGTTCAAATAATGGATTTTCTATGTCATCTCATAGATTGTAAAGGGAGTGCATTATCATTGGGTAGGCATTATAAGTAACAATTTTGATTTGCAACTGAGAAGTGTGCAAGAAACAAGGAAATTCACAATGACTTCATATCTAGTGTACTTGCTTGTAAATAATAAATACAAAGGCATGAGTTGCAAGGGATTCCTAGGGTAGGACAAAATTTGTGATGTGTACCCTCAATTGCAATTTAATACTTCTAATTATAGGAGGGTCAATGATTATTTTCTAAAGTCCATTACCAAAATGATACAAGATGCTCTTCATGTTAGAATCTCACCCGATGCTATGGATTTAATCAAGAAGTATGGTTATTGGTTTATATAATTTCAAAATTTCTCACACATTAGAGTAAATGGATCCCACCGGTGCCTTTTAGACTTCCAAGGTACCCCATCGATAAACTTATATTGTAGGAAGTAACTAGGCACGTGGTTGCATTTGATATTGTATTGAAAAACATGCACAAAACAGGTTTCTGAGGTGAGTTTCCTCTAAGGATTGGAGGTATGGAGGCTTTTCCTTCTATTCAAAGTTCCCACCATTTAGAGAAAGAGATGGTCAATTTTAATTTGTACTCACATACAGATAGAGGGAACTTTGATCCCTATGATTTTGTACAAAAGATGGCTAGAAAAGAGTTCAAGCATAAGGATCATATTGAAGATTATTGGGCTAACTGTTAGGATGAATTTGAAGTGATCATAAGAAGATTCTCAATATTTTCATTGAGGATGATCTAACTTCGAAAGATAGCCAATGTTCTAGACTAGGTGGATGATGAATATGATATTGTGCAACATCATGATTATTATCAATATAAGGGTAAGCCACTCCCGATTGTGAATCAATTAGAAGAGGAGATAATTGATTTAAATTTACTTACTACTCCAGTGTTGAAGTACTCTAAGCTCTAGGTGAAGCAAATTCAAGATTTTAGACTTAGAGGAAAATGGCACCAAATTCACCTATGAATTGATGGGAGATCTTGAATCTCATTCAGAAGAAGAAACAAAAACTAATAAGTATTATACTATTAAGCCTAATGAAGAGGAGGACACAAAAGAAACACAATTTATAATCAAGAGGACTAGGATCTAAGCAAAAGGTAAGGAATCTAAGAGGAAACCTATTTCCAAGGTGATGAAACCTTCTAAAGAGATTATTGAAGAAGGAACTAAACAATCAAAACCTTCCAAGAAGAGAAAACGTGTCATAGAATTCCAAAAAATGGCTAAATCAAAGTCTAAGAAGGCCAAGGTAAGTGAAGAGGAAACCACCCAAACCAAAGTGGCTGATATAGAAAGTTTAGGAGAGAAGCCACAAGTGTATGTGAGAAGAGATTCTCCAAAATAGAAAACTCTCCTTGTAGAGGATGTCAATGAAATGATGAGTGAGCATGCGAAGGATAGTGTGGTGATGTCCCAAAGGAGACAGAGAGAGTAGTTATAGGAAATAATACTTCTCCCAATTCTACTATTCAAAATATGCCAGTGGATGAGGATATTGTTCATGAGGAGGATGTCTCCAAGAATCCTGAAGAAGAGGAGAATGAAGATGTTCCCACACCCAAAAGTTTGGAGTTGAATAATTTCATAGAGTAATTGGATCAAGCAGTTTTTGAGGCTTAGAGTAACAAAAGAAATTCCTTCTCACTCTCCTATAAAAGAGCATATATATGTGTCTAATACAAAGGAAAAAGATGAGGAAAAACCTAATATAGATGAATATGAAAAGAATCCAAAGGAAATTGAGGATGACCCCTCCAAGGATCAGCTAGAACAGGATCTTTCCCAGGAGAATGCACAATTTGATGTTCCTGATTGGCTGAAAGAGAGATTGAAACCTAAGCCAATCATTGTTGAAGAGGATGATCCTTATTGGGACAAGTTCCTAACTAGTTGGGTTTAACCCAAAGAGAGGAAGAAGGCTAGGATAATCTCTAGGTTTGTAAGAGATGACATCAATAACATGGTTGTCCACATTGCTACTCTTGTTGGTGACAAATTCAAGGATGAGGTCAAGCCTTCATACTATAAAGTACAAAATATAAATCTTGGCCCCACTACAAAAGAGCAAGAAAAGGGAGATCTCCAAGAATTAGTACAAACAATATTGAAGAGATTAGACAATGAAAGAAAGGCTAAGGAGGAGTTGCAAAGAAAATTAAGGGAGATAAAAAGATATGTTCAACATTTAATTAAGCCTTTAACTTCATTTTCTGAAGGATTGCTATCAAAGGAGGTAGTTTCTAAGATTGAAAGGATGAGGGTATCATCACAGGTCACCAATGAATGGCTTCATAGTGTGAGCAATGTTGAGATTATGGATGCACAGTCCTTTAAGCTGCAGTCTTCGATGGAGGACCTTTGAGCTAGGAAAGATGATCAACCATAAAGAGAGTGTTGCAACAATGGATGCTGATTAAAGATTCTATATTGATATGATATAAATGATATTCATATTGAAATTGGATATATTACAAATGAACAAGATGCCTGATTATATAGGCAAGAGGTAAACCCTAATATGCATGAGATGTTGCCAAGTGTTATAATCTAACAACATGTGAACCCTATCTAGATGATCATTAAATGAGGAGATAAGTTCTAGAAGGAAAACTCATCTTCTAGAAGGAATCTTATCCCACCAAACAAGCAAGGGAATATTTCCCTATTTACTAAATGATTTATCTAATAGTGCAACCTAGGACTTAATGATTAAATGCAAGACCTAAGTTAACTTATGCTAGTGTAATAATTAATTTAATTACACTAACACCCCCCCATAAGTGCAAATTAGGGAGGAAAATGAAATGATTATGCAAGATGATGATGGGTCCCGGCTAGGAGGCCATGTTAGGTACCCATGTACATGAAGATGCAGAAAATATCCCACAACCGGAGAATAGGGGAAAACCTGGTGGGAACAAAACCCCTCTCCAAAAAGGAGATGAAAATGCAGAAATGTGAGATAGGATGGGAAGGATGGAGGAATCCCAGATACCCCCCAGGTACACCATCTGTCACATGGATACAATAAAGAGACTAAATAGCCCCCCCAAAAGATGATAGCACCTATAAAAAAGGTAAGTGTCTGAAGACAGAACAAGATCCAATGTTGACAAACAACTTGTCTCCCTTTCAGAAGAAAAAAAACAACTGCAAGTGGAGAGATGCTTCCCATTTCAGATAGGAATTGAAGGAAGGAAGGATGAAGGTGGATGTCGATGATGTCTCTGAACTCTACTCAAATGTCTCCTTGCCTGATGATGATGCCACAATCAATGAAGAGGGTGACAAACCAAGACGATGCAGAAAATGATGCTGAATAATAGCCAAATATGGTGATATGATGAATGTGATGGAGACTTGATAGCCCCCCCTGAATGAAGTGCCCTCAAAACCACTAAAGGAAGTCTGAAGCAAATCCAATGGTAGATACTAAAGAAACCTCAAGTCCTAAAAGGAATGACAGGGAAGAAGTCTCAAATATGAAATCTCTGAATAGAGGAGTGATATCCCCTCAAGAATGTTCTCCAAACCTGTAGAAGTAGCCAAGTCAATGATGCCTGAAACAAAGCCATCCTGTGATGTCAAGTCTATAAAATTGAATGTGTCCTGATGGATGATGATAGTGGAAGCCTCAATCAATGATTCTAGACAAGGAATCACTGAATGTGAAGGGATACCAACTGTCTCTGATGAAGAAGAGGCACTGAAAGGAACCTTGTCAACCTCAAGGCAATCAACTTCCTGCACAACAATAGCATCATGGGATACTTGATCTGAAGCAGGATATTCTCAATCATGACCATTGGGGAATGGTGGAGTATCTGAATCTCCATAGATCTCCCAAAGCTTAATCCAAAGGATATGAGGACAATCACAATGATCAATAGTACTCAAAACATCACAATCAACTTGCATCAAAATGATCTCCAAAACGATGTATCTGCTGCAACTCCAAGCAAGTTCATGAATTCCTTCACTTGGATGAGGAACTATACCAAATAGATGTGGCAACAAATCAAGTGAATGGAGATGGTGGGAGATCCCATCTCGCCATTGCTTGTAGTTACCCTTGTGCAACATAACCAAAGAAGGAGAAATATGCAAGCCCCATAATGAAATTTCTCCACAAAAACAAAGAAAAATGACCTTCAACAGCAAATAAAGACTTCCAAATATGATTTACAACTGAAGTGATGTTAACCGAATCAAAAAAATCTTGTCCCAATCTTCAGAATAACCAAGTTATTGATCAAATGCACCAAATTGAAAAAAATATCATGCAAGAGTACCTAGAGCTGAAATTGATCAAGGGGTTGGATTGATGAAAAAAATCCCTTAATCACCTTCCTAATGCCGCTGGAATCACTGAAATCTGATGAACGGTTGAGAAGATATGCAGCTTTGAGTCCATAATAGGGTTTTGTCTTCAGTTGGATGTAGAATTTTTTGTGAGAAAAATTTCATAGAATTGATGTCACCACTTGAAAGTACACAAAATTCCCTTTCTGACGGTATATCATTTTCCAAATTTTGATATCCTAGGTGAAAGTTGTGATAAAACGAAAAAAATTCCTTGATTTGGCACTTAGCAGGCTAAATTGGGGCAAAAAATAAGCCCCTCTGGGCTTAGCTCTCGGTCGCTGATATGACCGTAGAGGATTTAAATGGGAAAAAAAAATGCTCCACTAGGAGCGGCATTAGAGCTGAGCACAGGTGGAGCCATTGATGATGGTAGCGCCGCTTGATGTGTGTAAAACCTCCAGCAGTGGGGGAATGGAGTTTGTTGGCGGGGGTTGGGAGGATGGCTGGTGGGAGAAACACTGGTACCGACAGGAGGATTGTCGGCAAAGAAGACTCCAGCGGAAACTTCAACGGTCAGTGGACTTGATGGTAGATGGCGGTAGCACTATGCCGATGGAAGGATGCAGGATGTGGGCCATGGTGAATGTACGATGACGAGCTCCCAAATTTCTTCCCTTTGCCGAAAAGCACGCTGACTGCAGACTTTAAGAAAAATGACCCCAAATAAATTTTTTGAATATTGCCGATAGGCAATTCAAAAATATTTGAATGTCGATTATCAAATAACCAACAATGGAAAAAATAAATGATGATTTATTTTAATCAAACCCAAATTTTTAATGCAAATGCCGACCAAATAAAAGAATAATGCCGGTAGAATAAACCCCAAATATTATGCTGATGGATGAATAATATGTGCCTGATGAAGACTATAGTGCAGATTTAAAAAATCAAACCCATTTGATGCCGACGAAGAAATAAAAAATCTAGGTCGTGGGATGATTTTTTGCTGCAAATTGTATGGATAGTATGATTGATTTTGCAAACCCTAAAAATACATCTAAAGCTCCCGGGTTGATACATCCGATTTTGATGATTGGGTAGATGATCCTAGGGTTTCAAGGCCTTCTGAAGACAATGGTGAGCTTAGATCTGACTCTATATGCTTCAGAAATCAGCTTGGTCCCCAGGTGGAAACAAGTAGCCTTCAATGGAAACCTTCAGCCTGTGGAGAATCTCGCACACCAACTTTCTTGATCGAGGGTTGACGTTTCACTGGATAAGCTCTGATACCATGTTGAGATTATGGATGCACAGTCCTTGAAGCTGTAGTCTTCGATGGAGGACCTTTGAGCTAGGAAAGATGATCAACCACAAAGAGAGTGTTGCAACAATGGAATGCTAATTAAAGATTCTATATTGATATGATATAAATGATATTCATATTGATATTGGATATATTACAAATGAACAAGATGCTTGATTATATAGGCAAGAGGTAAACCCTAATATGCATGAGATGTTGCCAAGTGTTATAATCTAACAACATGTGACAACATGTGAACCCTATCTAGATGATCATTAAATGAGGAGATAAGTTCTAGAAGGACAACTCATCTTCTAGAAGGAATCTTATCCCACCAAACAAGGAAGGGAATATTTCCCTATTTATTAAATGATTTATCTAATAATGCAACCTAGGACTTAATGATTAAATGTAAGACCTAAGTTAACTTATGCTAGTGTAATATTATTTTAATTACACTAACAAGAAAAAGAGGGGATGCAATGATTGAAAAGATATTATACACTTATGAGAAGGTTGCATCATCTTTGGAGGACACATCTCAATTTGTAGCAGATTTCCAAAAGGTGGATGATACTACCATTATTGAGTTGAAGAAAATTATAGAGACTCCCAAGGAAGAACTAATCCAAAAAATATATTTAAATCAGATGATATAGGAAAGCAAATGGAATGGATGGAATTATGGAATTACAGAAAGGATCTTATGATAAAATCACTAAAGAAGATCTCAAAGATCTAGGGAAAAGTAAAGGAAATATTTGATAGTTGTGTTGCATTTTTGGAGATTGTCACTAGAAGAAGAAAGTTTGGACAAAAGAATTTAAAAGTTAATCAATTGCAGAAATGGTGGCATGAAGTATATTCTCCAACTAAGAATGGGTAATTCACTAAAGATCAGCTTGAGGATGCAACTATCTACATCTCTAACGGATAAATATCAAGGGTTACAAATAGAATGGGAGAATGCTTTGACTAAATATAAACAAGAACTTAAAGAAATTAAGTTAAGAATAAAATTCATCTAAGTTCTAGAACCAACTGACCTTGATGATGTGCTTTCAAAAGTGAAGGAAATTTCTAGAAATGAAGAGGATAAGGAGAATGAGAATGACCTAGTCTAGCTTCCTTGAAGAATTTTCTCTCTACATCGAGATTGTCAAAGATACAAGTCGGTCATGCTTAGATTTTTGTGCTATGATTTTATTTAATTGTAAAATCACCTTTTGAGGCTGACTTATGTATTATTTTATTAAGATTAAATTAGGGAATTGTAAAAGTGTCAAGTTCGACCTATCTAGCTAACCTAATAAAAAACTTAATTTAATATTTCTCCGAGGCCGAAATGTCTTGGGGATTCTATAAATTGAGGCATCATCTTCATTTGTGAGGCTAATAGTTGATAGTTGCTAGAAGTTGATGTTGTTGTACTTTAGAAGCTTATATTTTTGCAAGCTATTGTTGAAGTGAATACAAGTGAAGACATTGTCTTTTTGTGTTCTTTGTGTTATTTCATCTGTGCATGGTTCTTGTGTTTGTAATCTATTTTAAGTTATTGAGCAAGTGTTTCATGGCTAATATTATAACTAGTTGTAGTTCATTTGTGTTTAAGGTATTGAGGAATCTTCGGTCCATACTTTTGGTGATCTACTGATTGTGGATTTTTGTGTAAAGTTAGCCTAGGCCTACTCTATTTTGCACTCAAGTTCAATTGTGAGTGTATGAGTGTATTTTTGAATATTTACAATCTCAAAATCTTTGATTCCTTTGGAGATTGCACTGTCTTTGTGATACTATAGATTTAATCTTGGTTAACAAGGGTTGGTTTTGGAAGATTGGTCCATCTTGAATGCTTTGTTGTTTTCACAATTGATCTTACATTTTAGATTAGATATCTCTCTTAAAACCTATATCTTTTGCCATTTATTTGAGATTATTGTTAGAGAAATATTCACAAAGCATCACCATTATTGTTATATTTGATGAATTTAAATATTCCAGAATTTGTTGTGTAAGGCCCCTTGTGATTACCAACATTTTCAAAATTTCACTCAGTTGTTTGTTGCATTGTCAAGACCTATCATTAGAGACCTTGGGGTCATTTCTTGAGGCTTGCTGATAGAAATTCACCTTTCAAGAGAGATAGGATACTTGTATTATGTTTGAGTTGTTGTAGTGCTAAAAACACCATCAACAGTGTTGACCTAAACCTGTCCTAGAATCTTACCATCATGAGGGGGTTGATGAAGAGGCTACTATGGTATCTATCCAGTTACCCCTCTACCTCAACCTCATCCTCTAAATATTTCTGCACTGTCACCTCCTACAAGATCTTTCAATCTGACAGGGGCATGTTGAGTGAACCAAGCATCATAGGTTTGTGTGGTTTCTAGATCATCGGGTACCCCTGCGTAAACCCATGGTAGTGGAATAAGGTGTGAAAAATCCTAAATAGTGATCTATGGATCAACCTAATCTCCCCAATTTGTCTCCCTAGTAGTGCATTCGTATATATCTCTATAATATGGTGCCAAGACATCCTTCTAGTCACTGAACTGTTTATCCACCCTATCTGGTAAATACCTCTCAATGATATGATGATGGAAGCCCATAATCCATCGTGTTTTTTGGGCATAGAAAAGATACTCCTAATTGTCCACCCATGGTCATGCTTGGAGCCAAGATCTCCACTTGAATATTGTCATGTCATCTATCACCCTCCTCCAATAAGCTATCTCATTCAATCCTATGTGATGGAGTGTAATCATGGCTCTATATCAATAAATAAAGGGCTCCTCCTAATCTATATCTACCAATGCAATGATATTATTAAGCATGGAAATGTGCTCCCAAGCCTAGATGTGTGGTAAATTCACACCAACTGATAAGCTATAGCCTTGTATGTAAACCACTTAGTGCATATCATGGTACAAAGAAGCTAGAATCATTGGACCCCATGAATGCATGATCATGTCATTGACCATACCCTCCAAGACTAAACCCCAACCAATGTTGAATCCTTGACTGCCTATATTTGGAATAAGGACCCTCATAATCAATCCTATGATAAATAAGTTCAAATCACTGACACATCCTTGGTGTCAATGTAGGCCAATCTGATAACTATCTATCTATAAAGCATTGAAATATAGCACTCAGAACATGGCCTCTAGGACAAGGTATTTGTTGTGGATAACTTAGGAACTGTGAATAGGAGCTTGAAGGATGTTCCAAACAACCTTAAATGTGATAGTTGCATCCTCAGTCAAAAGATGGAAGGAGGTCTTAGAATTCCATCTCTCCATGAGTGTCATCATCATCGCGAGATGGATCCTAATCTATGGCATGTGTGCAATGAAGTGTAAAATGATGGACTTGAAGAAGAAAATTTGATCATCCCTGAATCTTCTTATCCATGATAAAATTATAGGTCTCATCTCATGTGGCTATAGAGGATGGAAGCTCATCTGCACATACAATGTGCACAACATCAAATTTGCTAAAAAAAAATTAAAAAATAAAAGTTTAAAATCCTAAAGAATTAATTACACCACTTTAAACAAGTGTGTTACATTGTCAAGTTTGAAATTGTGTCACACTTTTATGAGTGTTTCACTCAAAATCAAGTGTGCCACTTTACACAAGTGTGTCACACTAGTCTATTTTGCAACTGCACCATTGAAATGAAATTGTATTGGCAATATTACAAGTGTGCCTAATGTTTTTCAAATGCATTGCTTTGTAATTTTGCATATGCATCACTCTGGAAGAAAGTAAGTGTGTTTTTGTGAGCAAGTGCATCACACTTTTACAAGTGCATGACTAGGAAACAAAAATGTGTTGCCAACTGTAACAAGTGTGTCACTAAAATATTGATGCACTTGTTGGAAATTTTTGTCCTAAAATTAACCTACCTAAAAACATGCAAGAATTTTTTTTTGAGGTATGTACCAGTCATCCTACATTGACTAGCCACTGCCATTAGAACTCATAGACTCGATCTGCGAGATGTAGAGGAAGCGCTAAGGTTTTCCATTGTGTCAAGAGCTCTGTAAGGTTTCTCTCCAAATCTCTCAAATTATCAAACTCAAAGTGTGCAAATGAATTGTAAAATGACCTTTAGCCCCTATATATGCATGAAAATTAGGATTTTTGACCTAGTAGCATAGTGCAAACCTAGGGTTTTGATCTTGTGTATCTTTTTTTTTTAGCTTGATAGCCTATTTGAAGTGTTTTATTAGTGTCCTCGAGATTTTTTTTCCATCCTCTTTGTAGATGAACCAATCTTATATATTTATTGTGATCTCAACCTAAAAATTGAAATTTATGCTTAATCCCTCAAGGGGTTAGTATACCAGCATTCATTCCTTACACTAGGGCATAGTGGGGTAGTCAGAAAAATCATGAATTTCTAAATTTTTTATCTGAGCAGTAATTTTGATCTAAGAAGCATCATTTCTTTGAACCAATGTAGCAAGTACCTTGCTTCAAAGAGGGGAAAATGTAGACATTTAATATTTTCCTAAACAATATCACACATTTTATTCAATCTAGTAATACCATTTTCATCCTGATTCAACCCTTTTTTGTCTATTTAATTAAATAATCTTGATAGTTTAATTAAATTCATCATTTTCTTTTATTAATCAGATAATCAACATTATTGGATTAACTCACTTCTTTCAGGCTAATTTTCATCCTATTTGATTAAATAATGAAAATTATTCAATTAAATGTCATTAATTATCCCTTTTAATTAAATGAGCTAATTGTTTAATTGAAATCCTAAATTCTCTCATTTTGTACAATTAAATAATCTTAATTATTTAATTGACTAATATCTTATAATTCCTCCAATTTCTCTCAGTTGCAAAGGAATATTCCTCCAATTAAAATTCAAACATTTCCCTCCAACATGGAAATATCTTGCACACTCCTAATATTAAGGATTTGTTGTTGTTGAGGTCAACTGCAACCTTTAATTAATTTTATCAATACATGCGATCTTTCAATCTTGATCCATCATTTGATCATTGATCCATGTCATTGTTGATGGGTCTTTTTGCACCTTCTCAACACAAGTAGCACATGAATGCACTACCTCTCTTGAAAGGCAGTCTCCAACAACAAGTTGCTTAAAATTACCCCAAGGTCTCTCAGGTGTCAGGTCATGACTTGATTGGAATATCTCAGTTTTTTTGATGTAATCTTGCTGGTAATCATAGGGCAGACTTACGTAAGTTAATTTGGATGAGAATTGGGTCTTCTAATGGAGTTCTTTAGATTGGAAATTTATTGTATAGTTTTTGTAGGTTTGAACAACGTTCTAAAACTCCTATTTTAGCTTCAAATTTGGCTTTACAATGTGCAATGAACCTTGTTCAAAGTTACTATTAAAAAAAAGGAAACAAGGCAGGGAAGGGAAGTTCCTAGACCTACAACTAGCAATGAATAGTGATAATGGAGGACCCTACTAGGGACATCCTTCCCAAAACTGAGTTCCACTTAACTAGATTTCCTCACAGTCTCATGAAACTAGTGCAATCTTCTAAGGACTGTAGATTTTCAACCATTCATTCACCATTAGAATGAATAAAAGATAGAAATTTAGTGCAACATTCAATTTATGTCCAAACTAACTTTACATAGCTATTTATCATCGATAAACATCCAAAAGTATTGACAAGGAAGTTTTTCAACACACAACAAAATTCTTCAATATCAATGCACAACATCAACTAAACTACTAAAGCATGCTAAAATACATAGAACAACAAAGTTAATCTACTCAAATCTACTATGAGAAGAATAATCATGCATCATGAAGTTGGAACTCAAGAAACTACCAAATCAATGAATTTCTATTAACATTCTAGCAACATGTCTTTACAACAACTCAACTCTCTCTTGAAAATGAGAGGAGACCCCCTATTTATAGTGTCCAAAAAGAAAAATGAATGGCCAAGATTCAATTTCATTGTGTGGCCAAGATTCACTACAAACTAGGGTTTCACCTACCCCCAAATATTTTACAATATAAAATTACATTTTGTCATTTAGCCTATTTTGTCCTCTAGTGAGTAACATTGTAGCTCTTTTGTCTTCTTACTGACTTCCTATTGTTGTAGCTACTTTGTGAGGAATCCATCATCTATGATAGGATTTCCCTCACTCTCCTTCATAGTGGTGTACTCCAAAAACTTTACAATTAATGCCTAGAACTTGTTCCACTCCAATATATCTGATTAGATCACTTGGAAATTCAATTTCCTAGATTTTCTTATAAGTGTATCCCAGTCCTTATCACATTTTTGTGTTTTTTTCATCACCTGCTCAGATTGGGCAAAGGATTGCACAACAAAACCCATAAAATCTAGCATAAGTGCATCTGTGATCCCATTCTCCATCTTCTTATGAAAGTAAGGTTTTATCTTTTTAGAGTCTAGCTCAACGATGGGTATATCAAAATCTGTCATTAGCCTCATGTATTCCTCAGAAGTCACCCTAATCTCCTTAGCCCAGTCGATATCCAGCTCCACTTCATGGAGCACTTGTTCCAACGCTTCCTTTCTATGGTCTAATCCTAGCTTCCACGTCTCCATGATCCAGTGATCACCTTCTACCAAAGAAAACTCCTTCTCCTAGGATCTATTAGGTATCTTGAGAATAGCCTCAAGTTTTAGATATGTGATCCTATATAACTCTAGGAATTCAGTGCAAAATTTCCTATTCCCTCGAGTATTTTTTGCACCTCTAGGAACTTGTTTGCTATCCTGACAATGTGACCTATGCCCATGTTTCCATTGTAGAGGACCTGTTGGAACCAATCCTTCGTGGCCTTTGTCCAATTCTTCCTTTTCTCCAACTTGTCAATGTGGTCCTTGGACAACAGCTATGGTGGCACCGATGACGTGGTAGGGAGTTCTTTAATAGATGACCATTGTTGAATATAAGCTATCAAATCCACCACTTATACCTTTAGCTCCTCTTTAGAGGTCTTATCTTTATACATCTGATGTATAATTGTGGCAACGGATCCCTAGAGATGGTCAATCTTTTGCTCCCTTGTTGCTATTCCCAAATCAAGAGTAGAAATATTATAGCTTACCCCCTCTTCTCCCACCACTGGGGTGGCTCTACATTGTTCTGGATCCTGATGCATCCATTGTTAGATGAGATCTGACCTTTGGCCTCTTCTCTTTCTTTGTGCTTATTTGGGCTTGAGCCAAGATGGCCTCCAACATTTCCTATTGATCCCTAGGAGGTGGAGTATTCTTTTCTAATTATTTCTCTAGCCATTCAGGCATCTAAGACTACTCTTTCGATGATTCATGATCACCTTCTTCCGCATGGGTGCATTGGATTTCCATTGCTTTGTCACCTGGAGCTTCTTGCTCTATCCTTTCTTCCTCTTCTTCATCAGAATCTTGGATGAATACAATTTCTTTTATTGGGGACTCGGTGGTTGCATGCTCCTTGGGGCTATCCTCCCCTTCAATGGTTCTCTCTTCTTCTTCTTGTTCATGACCATGTTCTTCATGATATGATTTTGGGCTCTTCTTCACAGCTCTAGCCTCTTCTTTAGGCTTGTCTTCTTCTTTTTCTTCCTTTTCCTTTTCTTCTTGCTCCTTGGAAAGAGGCATCTCTTTATCATGTTTGGGGCTTTCATATTGTTCCCTAAGTGGAGGCTCAATGTTCTCTATTTTCTCATCTACATTCTTTTATTCTTTAGAGGGATGCTTTCCAATTTCCTCTCTAACATTTTTGAATTGTTGAGCCAACCCTTCTTCTAACTCTTTGTCAGAGGTCTCCATGATATACTTGGTACTAGTATCTTCTTCACCCTCCCCAGAGGATCTTATTTCTTCTCCATCACACACCACTTTATCAATCACTAGATGCTTGTGTTCAAGGTGCTCATGGTAATCGTCTGCTTCTTCTTCCATCTCCCTAGCAGCTTCCCTTTCTCACCTCTCCAATTCTTTTGATATATTCATTATTTCTTTCATTTTTGGTGGTTTGGTTGGAGGCGTAGGGACAAGAAGGCCAACAACAACTTGTGCTAGGGCAACCTGCACAACAGGGTTCATGAATACCCTAGAGAGCTTCGTTTGCATGTTTTGCATGTGTCTAGAAAAGGTTTCTAGAAGTGATAGGGTAGGAATTGTAGTTGTTGTTGCAGTGGTAAGTGGAAGAGAGGTGGATGGATACATGGATGAAGAAGAAAGTGGAGAGGTGGTGGTAGAGGAAGAATCAATGACCATTCCTGCATAGTAGGTGGGGTGGAAGTAAGGTGGACTGAGATATCCACCGTGGGAAGAGAAGTGGCAACCATCACTTGAGAAATAGGAAGAGGGGAATCAATAGTGGAAATGGTAGAAGCGATGACTGCGAGTGTGGAGGAAATAGGTGGGGACTTTGGCTACTCAGCCTCCTATTCTTCCCCTTCATGGAGCGCGTCCTCTTAGATGGTGGGAATCTCTGTGAAACTGCCAAATTTCTTTGATTTCTTGGAAGGTTTTCCTTTTGAGGACTTCCTTGAATACACCCTAGGCTTAGGCTATCATTCAACCATCTCTTTTCTCTTCCTTGATCTTGTAGTGGGAGGAGATTTTGAAGTTTCTCCCATTAGGGCAGCAGGAGTAGAGGCACTATCAGTCTCGCTTCCTAGCTCATCCTCGAGCTCACCATAGGTCAAAGTGGCTCCTTGTAGCTTCAATTGGGAAATCTTCCCATCGATCCATTCTTTGGTTCTCACCTCAACTAGCTTCATCAAAATATTGAGGTCATTGACCTCTTCTTCGTTCCAGTCAATTAATGGCAGTGGGAGATTGGAAACTGCATCGTATCGAGGATCAATCACTATATTTTCATCCTCCACTATTTGATCTAGCACAGGGAACAAGTTGACCTTCTTAATGAAGTATGTCATCATGCACATGTAGTTCCTCACTGACACTTCTTTATCATCCCTGTAGTTGGCCCAAAAGTCTTCAACATTATGTATGTTGGTGTGTTCAATCCCAACCACCTTCCTAAGCTTGTCATATGGATCCATCCGTGGGAAAGAAATGTGGAGCTCTAGGTTATATTCCACAAGTTATTTATCAAAATAGTCCACAAAATAGGATGTGTGGAGTTCATACATTCCTTGGCTGAAGGAGAGGGGATAGGGAATCCCTTCTCTATACGTGTCACTTAGGAGGGCGTGTGCTCACTGTAGCTATCAAGAGAGTTCAAGTAGTATTAGCTAGTCATTTGGGTACTAGGGAAGCTTATATGGTTTCTCTGAGAAACCCTCAACTCGAATGTAGGTAAACTTTGGAAATTGTATGAATAGAAAGCCAAACCGGGGGATGAAAGCATTAGCACTATGTGGGGCCCTATCATTGAAATGACGCTGGAAAGGTGGTAGTCCGCAAACAACATTCTAGCATGTGGGACCCGTGGCCTCGAAGGAAGGTGGGTGCTCCATCGTTAAAGTTAAAATTGCTCCAAAAGATGTAGGTCAAAAGGTGTGAGTAGACGGTGGGTCACAACCATTTGGAATAGAAAATTCCAGATGAAGATCGGATAGAAGAGGCCCACATCATCAGGTCCACAGAGGGTTTTGGTGTTTACCCATTTATCATCGATCAGTCAAGAGGAAACGGCAGAGTCGGGCTCCCCATAGTGGATCGACAGATGTCAATTGACATTTTGGAATGACAGGAGTGAAATAGAAATCCATGATCGGCCACCTGCAAGAGGCGGCCTATGTAAGGTTTGGCACTTATTTGTTTCATTTCAGTTTAGATGGATGTGGAGGGTTCGAAACTTGCAATGTGGAAGGTCTATTAGAGTAATAAGTCATCTCACTTAATTAATTTAATTATATTGGTTAATTAATTAAGTCACTTATCACTTTAGGTTTTCTTAGGCTAAACTTAGGCACATTAATAATTAATTATTTATTTATTATTTATTAAGTGTGCACACTAGGGTTTTCCTTTTTGGTTTTACTTTAGGGTTTCTTGATCTCCTTCATAAGGATTGATCTCATTGTAATTTATGAATTCCTAAATAATATCAATTTGCACATCTTCATGCAAATATCTACTTTTATTTGCTTTTCTCTTATGTGGAAGGATTTTCTAGTTTGCATGTTTGATCTTGGTTTCTAACAAGGTCAGCATATAAAGGTCATTTGGAATGAAAAACTCACCATGGCAGTGTGCAAACCAAAGTCCATAGGGCGAGGTCTGCAAGAGGGGCAACACTTAATCATTAAAGTGTGGGGGATGGATGACAAAGGTAGGGTCAGGACCCACTCGCCAACAGGATCCCATTGGTTTTCTATTTGGAACGGCCTTTAATGTGGCGGTGAAAAGGGACTAGTGTCCCACGAAGGTTGGCCTGAAAGAAGAGATTAGCTTGGTTTTGGGCCAAGATGGCGGATCGGGTTGTGGAGCCTAAGGAATGGATTTTGAAAGTCATTTGAAATGGTGAAGCTAAGGCAATAATCCATGGATGATGGTCTGCCGAAAGACCTCCGCAATGGACCGAGACTTTGACATTTCAACAAGGTTGAGTTTGATCAGTAGTCAATGAGGCGAGGTCCACGTGTCAAAAAGGCGCAGTCAAATGGTCGTTTGGAACAAAAAAGTCCCAAAGGGAATTCTATAGGTGGAAGCTTATGATCGCAAACTTGATAGGGGCCAAAGGTTCTCTGTTAGGGTTCATGATTTTTATTTAAGTTCGAGACATCTGATTAGGGGTGCCCTCTCACACGGGCGGACCTAGTGGGGGCATTCATTGTTTCAAGCTTTTAAAAATGTTTTGAAAGGACAGTGATGGTGGCGAGATGGGTGTCAGCCCACAAGGCACAAATTCCCTGGTTGATGAATGGCTATGGGGAGCTCTAATTCTGCAAGTAGCTTATGGGGCAATTTTTGAAGTTTATTAAGATTTCAACTCATGGGTTTTGTTCGCCTGGGTTTGCTCTAGTTAGATTTCAAGTTTTCTCCCTTTAGGTTTAGTAACTTTATATAGAATTTGAAGAAACTTAACATAGATCGTGACATAAAACCTACTTGTGATACCTGATGAAGGAGGCTAAGAAAACAACTAGCAAAGGCTTCAGATCAGCAAATGAACTCAGCGAGTGCAATGACGACATTGGCAGGGGCTCTCTAACTCGTTCCTGAACTCTTGGCAACTGAGAATGATAGCTTGAATTGAGCTATTTATAAACTTTTGAGCATTTAATGCAGGCCATAAATATTCATATGACAGTGCTCAAGGTTGGTGAGTAGTTAGTTTGAAAATGGCAATGGGAACGATGAATTCCACTAGGTGAATGACAATTGGAAGTTAGTCATTCGGACGATTGGCAATGAAAAGAGAAAACCAGGTTGCGGGTCTTGCAAGCCAGGAGGACGTCGATTGAAGGCCATTCAAAATGGTTAGGAAGCTAAGGAAACCTACATGGAGCAGCCTGCAGGGGCGGACCCGCATTGTTCCAAGGATGGAAACTCTAAAGATTGAAGGAAAATAGCCAAAGAAATTATGCAAAGGACTAAGGCCTTGAAAATTTGAGTGTAGTAAAATATATTCAACTCAAAGTGACTCTTTTAAGATTCCTTGACCACTTAGGATGCAAAATAGGGGCATGCAAAATGAGGTGATGAAAAAGTGGCCCAAAAAAATGAAAAGAGAGGGTCCCTATTCAGAACCGGGCATGTGTGCTAAAGGAATAGCGAATGGTGACTCTACTGGGGAATGCTCCTAAGTGTTCTAAGGATAAGTGCTCATTCAAAACCTAGAGTTTCTTGTTTCACAAACCAAGGGCTAGCTTCTAGAAGGGAACTAGGAGAACCGGATCCTTAGCTGAATCAATCCTTAGTGAATTCATTCCCTTACCTTAGAAACCATGACAAGTGACAGCTAATCAAACTGAGCAAGCTACATGAATCATCTAACCCCAAAAGTAACTTGGACATTTCCCTGCTGCCAGTCAGGTGTCCATAGCCCCAATGGAGTTGTTGATGTGACCCCACAAACATTTCTCTACTGCCATCTAGGTGTCCATAGCCCTAATAGAGTTATCCGCACACCCATACGGTTGAATGATTTTAGCATTTTTCATTTTCTTTTCTTTTCTTTTGATATTTCTTTTAATACTTTTCTTTTGCTCAACCATGTAAGCATCGAAGCCTACTGTGGGTTTGGGAATCACAGTGGTCATTGGAGTAGACTTGAGATTTTCACTTGCCAAGCCATCATAACGACCATGATACAAATCTTCAGAAACAATTAATGTATGCTTTGTGCAAAATATGAGCTGAATGTGAAGGGAGATTCAATTAAGGGTTAGGTTCTAAGTCAAGGTTCAAATGAGGAGACCATTCCATGGTAGCTATCTAAGACCAATAGTTGAGAGTGAATACTTAGCCAGAGAACACTAAAAGCTAATAGCAGAGTGAATCTTTTGTCAGATTGAGCATGACCACCACAACAAAAATGAAGAACACCCTCAGTAAGACAAAAATAGTTAGGAAACGAGCAAAACAAAGAAACAAAAGCAACCTAAACTAACCTATATACAGTTACTTACAAGAACAACTTGGGAGAGCTCAATCTTGGAAATAATTCTTTAGCTATTGCCTGTTGATGGGAAATGGGACATCTTCACCAGTTAAGGTCTTGAGATGGAAAACATTATCTCCTAAGATTTTAGCAATTTGAAAGGGGCCAAGCCAGAGCTTGTCAAATTTGTTATGTCCCCCTCTCTTCTCATGGGAGTTGTCCCAACATAGGACCAAATCAGCAATTCTAAAGGCCTTGACTTTAGCATGTTGATCGAACCATCTTTTGACCACACCCTAATGTTTGGTGAAATTTTTAATTGCACGGTCACGTACTTCTTCCAAGTGAAGTAACTCAGCTTAGCGGGCTTCTCATCAATCCCCTTCTTCATAAAAGGTATTGATGAATTGAAGGGTGGGGATCTTGAGGTGAATAGGAAATATAGGCTCTAGGCCATAGATGAGGTGGAATGGGGAATCACCAAAGGAGGCCTTGTGACATGAACGATCTTCCCATAGGGCGAAATGAAGTTGGGTATGCCAATCCTTAGGATTCCTATCAAGTAGCTTTTTGATGACAGTGATGAGGTTCTTGTTTGTGGATTTAGCTAAGTCGTTGCTCTGAGGATAGTAGTTGGATGACAACTTGAGGGAAATACCATGATCAAAAGCCCAACTGGTGAATTTAAGTGAAGCAAAGGCAAGGTCGTTATCACATACTAAAGCATAGGGGCAACTGAAGTGATTTAAAATAAAACTTTCAAGGAAATTGATAACTACCTTTGTGGTGAATTATCTACATACAATACCTTTTGTCCATCTAGTACAATAATAAGAGGTAGTTAGAATGTACTTGTAACTCACAAAAGATGGTGGGCTTACTGGACCAATGAAGTCGAGACCCCATTGCACGAACAGTCTTATCTCCAAGAGTGGTTGTAGTGAGATAGTAGCATTCCTTTCTCTGGTTGCGGCAGTCTAGAAAACATGGCACATACAAATGTGGCTATGAGTGTCTTTGAAGACTATTGGCCAATAGTAACCTACTCATAGGATCTAATGTACAGTTGAAAGACTAGATCCATGATTGGTTCCAAATTTATCATTTCAAGACCCATTCTACTTCTTCTTTCCCAAGGTATCTAAGGTAGATACCTTCACAATTCTTCTTGTAGATTATAGATCCTCGCAACATGTAGCTACCACTTTTCAGACAGAGAGCACATTTCTAAACCCCCTACAGATGGGTCGAGCATTTGTTGTTCAGTAAGTAGTAGATGATATTGTCATACCACTCCCATGGGGAAACATCTTCAAGCTAATATTGTTGAATTGTAAGTTTAGGTCCTACTTTATTCATTGTCTTAGCTATTATCTAAGTGAGGGCCTATCCTCTTACTAACTTCATTGACTAAATTTCCATTTCTGACTCCTACAACAATGTGACCCACTTTGCTCTTCTTTCACCCAACTCATTTTGTATCAGCAGTGTCTCTACTGTCGAGTCAGGGACAATCGCGAACACCTTGTTCTATAGGATGTAGTGCTTGAATTTCTTGACTTCTCTAACCATAGCATACACCTTCTTTTCTACATTGTGATACCATAGTTCAACATCCTTCAATGGAGCACTCATGAAGGAAATCAAGTGCTCATTCCCTTTAGAATCCTTTTGAGTTAGAATGTTGGCACATGAGTGATCTAAAGCGAATGAATAAATGTAGAAGGGCTTTAGATAATCCAAGATGACTAGTACGAGTGCATCTGCAATGGATTTCTTAACTTTTTTGAAGGATTTCTTTGCGTCTGAAGTCCACTTAATTTTGGCATCTTGATTCAACATTGCATTGAGTGGCTTAACAATTTCAGCAAAGCCTATAATAAATTTTCTGATAAAATTTATCTTTATGAAGAAAGACTTTATCTCTTTCTTATTGCCTAGCAGTTGAATCTTTAACAGGGATTGGATGCACTCAGGGTCTATGGAGATTCCTCATTCTAAAATAAAATGCCCAAGTAACTTTCTTTTAGTGACTTCAAAGATGAATTTCTTTGGATTAAGAGAAATCCTAAATTCTCTACATCTTTGAAAAACTTTGCACAGATCAAAAACATGATCATCTCGCTTTTTTGAAAACATTTTTAGTTCATCCATGTAAATGATAATGCATTTTCCAATTAGATATTTGAAGGCTATATCCATCACATGCTGGAAAGTGGCACCAACATTAATGAGTCCTATAAGAGAGGGGGACCACCGCGTGTAAGACCCCAGGTCACAGAGGGTCAAGACGTGAGAGGCTGCCCTAACTTGCCTCAGCTAAGTGTACTTGTTTAGGGTTATGAGGATGAGAATGATGAGGACTATGATGCCCCACAATCACTCTAAAATCTTGAGTTTCAATGTAGGGCTAGGTGAGTCAGTTTTTAGGTCCAACTCTGCCCCTTAGCGAGCTCTCTGCCCAAGGATGTCAGCACAGACTCTAGACAATAGCAAGACGCACTGGCGGCTCTAAAGCGCATTGTTGTCTGTATGGTCAGACAACAATAGAGACAAGGTTGAACTCACCAAAATGACTAATGGACTAGCTACTCAACTAAAAGGCTAGAATGACACTAGCAAGTAAACAAAGTATTCTCTAATGTTATAAAGTAAATAAGCAAGAGTGATGAAAATGAGGAGAATCTCACCAATGAACTTGTTCACCAGCTAATCCTCCAAGAGCTCGCACACCTACACACAACAAGAAGTAAAATTTTGGGTGGATGCATAGGGGCCTGCCTCAATCAGACCTCTATTTAGGTGTTTCCACCACCACAGATAGCCAAAATATTGAGATAAAGAAGTAATAACATAAAGAAAGCACAAGCACTACAAAATAGTACTATGCTACCCAACCAAATGATAGAGGAGAGGAGAGGGAAGCTTACCACCTCCACCAAGAGCACTCAAGGTTGCTTGGGGGAGAAAAGGGAGGAACTCAAACCTCTACTGCAAATGGCATGGTCCCAAACGTGCTCTACTGAGTTGATGGAGTGAGATTTTGCTATAATGGAATGCTTGAAGTGGTCAAGAGTAAGCTCAATGCTTGGAAGAAAATGAGTAGAGTTTTGAAGAGTTGTCTAGAAGTTGAAATGCAAGTTGAAAGAGTGAATATGAAAGAATGAGGAAGAAAATGGCCACATTTGGGTCGGTCGGCCGAAGGAGGCATTACTACTTCACTGCCAATGAGAGGAGTAATGCCTTTGTTGGCTCAACCACATGAATCTACCAGGGACGTAAGTGCATTGCACAGACGTCTGCACACTGTGTGGGCATCCCCATTAGAAATTCCTCCATTGACACAAAAAATAAGCACCACGTGGACTGCCAACAACGGGCTTAAGTAAAATTAAGCCTTCGACTTTGGTTTTCTAAGGTGGATAAAGGTATAAAGGGGAATTACACCTAGGGTGAAAATTCTCTCTTATACGTTTTTCCCCCACTTTAGTGAGCACAAGTACTGATGATTGCTCGATAAAGTAGATCAAGAAGAGAGTAGGGTTAGAAAAGTATACCTGAACCGTCAAGGATGCAGTACTTGGCTTGGCATACCTAAAGGTGTAGGAGGAGTGAAGGACTCCATAGCTACTCGAAACTATGAAGTTAGAACAACAAAGTGTCTTGTAGGCCCATGAACCTGCAAGGAGGCAACCCCCAAGATCTCTCGCATGGAGGAAGCTCCAAGGAAGTAGACTCTGTAGACTCAAAAATTTGTGACATGTCTACCCATATATAGATCATGTCAAAAAGTGGTGACATGTCTACCCACATATAGAACATGTCAAGAAGCAGTGACACATCTACCCATAGATAGAACATGTCAAAAAGTGGTGACATGTCTACCCACAAATAGAACATGTCTACTCATAGATAAAACATGTCAAAAGCAGTGACATGTCTACCTGTAGATAAAACTGTTGACGGCCCAAATTGCATAGAAATAGTTAAACAGAATATTACTATTCTGTTTCTCCTGAAAGAGAAAGACAACACATGGATATCTTAGCTCCCAAGGTCTTTTTAGCTGGTTCTCAACTATGTTGATGTTGCTCAATGGTCAATGTAACTGTAATGTTCAAGGGGCCTGCTGGTGTTGAGCTTCTAGATTGTTCTAAGATCAACATAAACTTAAACCTACTCTAACTAGGGTTTTTAAAGAAACAAAAAAAATATTATTAGATCTTTGGAAGAGAAAAGAATGTTAATTCATCAAACGTAACCAAACTTGTTACCTTTCAAGGAATTCCTAACTAAAACTACATAACAAAATTAACTTGTGATTAACACACAGTTTCATTCATTTACAGTGCTGATTTTAACAATAGATTGTAAATCACTATTTAAACAAAACATAAAACAAAAATCCTTTCCTTGAAAGCTTCTCAAATCAAATGATTAAGTCAAGAAAAACACCATTTTGGAACACAACATGAAATATATTTTAATCTGGTTTCTTTTACTATTAGTGAAACATATAAGCAACATTTACAAATCTGGCACAATCACTAGTGTACAAAAAATCCACACAATCACTAGTGTATAGAAAATCCATGACTCCAAATTGTTTCCATCTATACTAAGAAAACTAGAAGTATACATGACTGTCTATGTTGAATCTAACTCCTACTCTATTATTATTCTTAAGCTTTTCTCTACTACCACTTAGAAGATTACTATTGCTCTTAAAATCTCTATCTCTATGTCTCTAAACTCTTTTTACAAAAAAGGAAAAAATGCCATATATACAGGATATGCCAAAAAGAGTGTGTTGGCCCCCTATTTCTAGGGTTTAAAAAATATCTGGTGGTTGCAGGACGGTCAGCCCTCTGATCTTTTTGAATGGAGTTAATGCTGCCTTGAATGGCATCCCCCCTGTCCATGTCAGTGAAGGATTATTCTGGGGATGATCTGTAGATCTTTGTAACTACAACATTTACTTTCGACCTCTATGTCCATCCTTGAACTTCCTTGAAGGGTTGCCTTGAATGCTCTAAAGCATTGTCATTAATATGGATCCATCTCTGCTAGCAAACACCACAACTTTCCCTGAGACTTGCGGCTTCCTCCTCTTCCTGCTCTAGACCTCTCTGCACGTTGACTGTCCCCTGGAAGCAGCACCAGATTCTCTATTTAGATTCAAACACCATCATTCCCAGACCAACCCATCAGCTCATCCACAGAGTAAGTTCATGTCATTCACATTGTATTAATTTCCTTCACAAGGGTACTCAATCAGTCAAACTGTCAGTGGTCAACCCTTTTAGCTTCTTCTGATTGGTGGAACAAACTCCACGTAAGACCCCCAGGTAGTCAAAAGTGGTTCATACCGAATCACATGTCAGTGAGACACCATCGGTGTCTCCCCGATGCGATTACATTCTACAACAATTATCGGCATGATCCATGATGGTTGGCAAGAGTTCATGTTGAGCTACACAAGCTATATCGATACCACAAAAGCCATCGGCAAGACTGCATTCCCTCGGCAAGACCTCATATTGAGCCTCGCTTCCTTTGGCGAGCACACCCATCTCAGGGGGACTCCTTCGTGTTTGGGAAGAACCCATCCTAAACTCATGTCCTATTTTTGAGACACCTCTGGGTCAATGAGACCTTTCATCAAGCTCATTCCACTACACCAAAGGGAGAAAACACGTTGGCAAGACTACCGCTAGTCGGCAAGACCAACATCAATCGGGGAGACATCACAACAAGTTCATTTCAGTCATCCCTAGCTAGGCCCGAGCCCCTTTCATTTTGGTAAGACTCCCCACGGTCGGCAGGACATCATGGCGAGCCCCCTATTTCTCCCCGAGCTCACTTTGTTTTGGCAAGACCTTTCGCCAAAGGCAGTACCTCTCAACGAAATCTCCCCGAGCTCAAATTTCTTTCCGAAAGAGCCTGCTTGGTTGGCAAGACCTTTCGCCAAGCTTAAATCTTCCACCGAGACTCCCCTGTGTGGGACCACTATTCCATGTTGGTGAGACTAACTCCCTTCACCGAGACATTACACCAAAGGGAGAACCCTTCAATGAAACCTCCACGCTTCGGCCAAACCTCCTGGCGAATACAAATATTTCTCCCCGATGTGGCCCTTTGAACAACTATCGAGGAGACCTTATCCGTCGGCATGACATTACACCGAACACCAATATTTTTCTTGGAGTCTCCCCTAGATCAACCTTTGAACCGCTATCGACAGGAGATTACGTTGAAGGTATAACCTTCGGTGAGACATTCAGCAGTCAGGGAGATATCACCCTGATGCAATTCCCTCTCATCAAAACCTTCATTTCATGTTGGCAAGAATTTTCCCATTCGACCAGACCTCATGCCAAACTTAAATCCTTCGGTGAGACTCCCTGTGTCAGCAAGACATCCCACTGAAAGCACAACCCTATAGCGAAGGCATCCTTTCGGTGAGACATCACTCAGTCACCGAGACTTCTCAATGAGCCCAAACCGCTACGCTGATGTCGCTTCACCTCGCCAAGAGTCCACCCTATCAGTGAGACATCACCCTAAATCCACCTTTGTCGCCGAGACCTTGCCTCTTTGGCCAGACATCATGCCGAAGGTATAACCCTTCACTGAAACCTTATGGGTTGGTAAGAGTTCTCATCGAGCATAAATATTTCGGCAACGCTAACCTTGTGTGCAATCGGTCAACGAGACTTTAGCATGTCGGGGAGACATATGAAAACTTACGTCCATTAAAACTGTCTGGCCAACCTAGGCATTTCAAAATGAATAGAACCACCACTATTCGGCAAGACATATGGAAGGTCTTTCCAACTCTTGCCTTAGAGGAATTTTATGCCCCATTAGTCCTCAGAAGCACATAAGATACACTATCATAAAATACACTAATGCTTATGATTATTTCGTTAAATTTTTATCAAGAAGAAAACCAACTCAAGGTGAGACAGAACCAAAATCTGATAAAACAAACTACAGAACTAGGAGGAAAATGAAGGAAATTCCCAAGACCAAAGCCAATAAACAAAGGCAACGAAAGCAAAAAGAGAAGGGGGACCCATTTTGTTTCAGAATAAAATGGGGTGGTTATGCAAGGCATAACAAGAACATGTCAAAAGCAACGACATGTCTACCCATAGTTAGAACATGTCAAAAGTGGTGACATGTCTACTCGTAGATAGAACATGTCAAAAGCAGTGACATGTCTATCCACAAATAGAACATGTCAAAAGTGGTCGGTCATGCAGACCGTAAAACTTTCAAAGGGGTTCCTTAGGAACCCTTCAAAAGGAGAGGGGTCCACTCAAGGGATGCGTTGTTTGAAAAGTAAGGCCTAGTTAGGCTACCCCCGAGCTAGATGCAAAAGATAAAATGGAATGAGCCTAGTCAGGCTGCCCCTAGACTAGACGTGAAAAGGTCCATTTGTCACAAAGGCTTTTGATGGAAGGGTCCCTTGGGAACCCGCCATGAGGAAGAAGGGGTTTCTACTCAAGGGACATGCAATTCAAAAGTGATTGTTCTCTTAGAATGATTCATCATCAAGGAATTTGAAAGGAAGGATATTCCCCCACATGAGGAGAAGTAAGGGTTGTTCTTGCTTTGAAGGGAGGTATTCAAGCCCTTTCTTTATGAACCCATGATGAAGAAAACATGTTCTGTTAGGGTTCCAAGTTGAGAATGTGATTGTAAGGAAAAATTATTGTGAAGAATTTCAAGAAAATATTCTTTGGCAACGAATTCATTTTCTAAAAATCGAAGTGTTGAAGAAGAGCATTGTCACACATAGGAGGGAAAACTCAAGCAAAGAAGAGAGAAAGATAAAGGGAAAGAAAAAGAGAAGAGAAAAATACAAAAAAAGGACACAAGGGGGTCTAGTTTAGCGGGTTAAAATCTATCTGAGCTCATATAATAATAGGTAACCACAATGCAAGGCGAAAGATCATCGATCCCCAACTAGATTAGGAAGAATGCATGGAAAACAAAGTTAAAATAAAAAAATGGGTCAACATGGAAGGGGAGCCTAAATTCCCCCAATGCTTTGCATCATCCCCAATTTATCGAAATTCAATCACAGACATGGAAGAATGATGGCACAAATAGAAGAAGTTTCATGACACAAAAAACCACGCCTATATCCAAGCACCAATAGGGGTGACAAGGGTCATCCAGGCACACATAGCATGAGTATGGGGGAACACATTAAAAAAATACACACACAAGATCAAGAAAAGGGGCCTCCTCCTAACATTAATCAACCAAGAGGTCATCTGCTTCCCAATCTAGATCCTCATAAGGGGAAGGAGGACAAGCTTGCAAGGGTGGAATTTTAAGAGGAGGAGCATCTGACCCTCACACAATAAGGGCCAAGGAAGAGAGGACTTCAAGGTCCTCTCCATTGAGCTCCTATGGAGTTAAAGTCAATGATTTCACAAAGATCGCTAACAGGGCCAGGACTTCATCCACAAAATTGAACATGCATCCCATGGGGGTACCATTCCTATTCTTAGTGGACAAGGCAGGTTGTGCTTGAGATTCACTATTGGGTTCACCAAATGATTTGGGAGTGGTGAAAAAATCAAGGGAAGTCGGGATTGGTTCTATCACAAGGATAGAAAAATTCATCACGAGGCCACCTTGCGAGGAAGGTGGAATCCTCTTTTGTCCTTCGTTCCTAGAAGGGCCAACCTCTGCCCCTTTCTTCGTTGGAGGAGATGAACTCCCCATAGGTGAAGCTAGGGGTGTAGAGGAAGAGGAGGATAGAATCGCAGTGCACACAATTGAAGTATTAACCATGTCCACAGGCTTTGGGAAGGGTTTAACATCCAAGAAATATATCAACAAAGGAGGCTCTTTTGAAGGAGCAATAAACACCTATACCCATTTAGGGTTAGGCGCATTAGCACTCACAATGGAAGTTGGGAATGAACCAGATTGAAGAAGAACAAAGGGAAGGGAGGAAGGAGATGTTGTAGGAGATCCTGAAATAGGAGTGGTTGTTTCTTCCTCCTTCTGTTGCAAGGTGGCTTGCTCGGTCAAGAGATCCTTTTGATGACACTTGTGTTCTCATGCAAGGCAATTCCTATGGCTCTTGGAGTTAGAAACCAGAGCTTACGAAGGGAAATGAGGTTCCTTCTTGACCATAGGAATGTCCATTATGGCTATTTTAGGTGGAGGAATGGGTTCCTATACATGATTATGGGGAGCAAGCTAAGGAGCAACAGGAGTCAACTCAAGAGCCTTGGCAGCAGGCCTCTTTCTGCTCACTGCCTTAGGAGCAGGAGTGGTAGGAGGCCACAGATCGAATTCTCTATGAGAACCTTTCTTTCTATCTTATAAATAATACCATGGTCCAGTAAATTGATTAGGGAGGTCCATGATTCTAATCTTGGGTCTACGCCAAGGAGGGATCATCAGACTTAGTGGGTAGCCACTGGGTCTGCTCATCCAGTACTCTTCCTAGGAAAGGGAAGAGGATGATGTAGTCTAGGAAAAGGTCATTTTTTCTTTACCTTTCCGAGAAGGAGAGGGAGTCGTCATAGGCTTCTCCTCTTTCTTCAGGGAAGAGAGAGCAGACGATATAGCCTTATCTTTCCCTTTGTGGGAAAGAGAGGGAGTTGATGAGGGCTCCTCCTCTTTCAGGAAAAGAGTAGTTGTTAGTACGGGCTCCTCCTTCTCTTCTTAGGAAGATGAGGCTGTTCATTCGCCAAATTGAACAAGACCAGTGAATCCTATAGACTAGCCATTTCTAATGATTAGGTTCAATGGGGGATTTTGCCAACTTACAAGAAATGGAATGAGAACACATTTCCCCTACACTTCAGGCTCTGTAAGACCTAGCGGGGTGACCCTTTAGCAATACCTAAAGATTTAGACACACAATTAACATGATATTGCTTAACAGATAATGCTCTCACAAAATTATGCTAAGAAACCTAAAATATCACTCAACATTGGCAAGATATTGAATGAATTCCATCAATCAGCATGGAGAACATGGTAGGTACAAGTATTTACAACAAAAAATTAAAATGATTTATGATTTAAAGAATTGGGACCCAACTGAAAACAATAGAAGCATGATAATGGACCGGTGCCATGAAATTGGGCTATGGAGTCATATAACCAACATTCATCCTACAGTGCTAAACATGCTTTGAAGATATTTGCAAATGTTATCACATTGTGAGAACCAGACCACTGAAGCTTTATCTGATAACTCTTCTTATAAATCCACCTAAAACACAACACTCATATCACATTTGTTGAAGAAATTACACTATCCCCTAAACAATAGGCAATAATAAATGCAGCGTGTGCTTCATTAAAGCAATTACATCAATCACAGAACAAAAGGAAGCAACAAATATAACCCAAATGCAACAAATGTGCATGAAAAGACTTAGACAACTTTATTATTGAATCCAAAAGACTATTACAGGTCAGTTATGGAGACAATTATCAACTAAAATTAACATAGAAGCACAATTCAAAACATAGACACTTTTAGATTAGTGACTCAATGATATTTATCCTAGCTTTACAATCTACCCAGAGCTTCTACCTACCTTGTAGAGCTTTTAGAAATTGGAACCCTAAATTAGAATCCATTACAATGAGAGAAAAATGAGAATAAAAGGAAATAGAAGCATCCATTAAATCAATCTGATCTGTCAATGTTATCTGGAGACTTCACTCACCATTGATCAACAACAAACTGAAAAGCATCTCTCCTCTCTCTGCAACAGACTTTGCCTCAAAATTTTCCTTTTTTGTGTATTCTTCTTCAACATAAAATATGCCCATGTGATGAATTCCATCATTTACCAGTAGTTGTGTACAATTATTTTCTCCCGTGAAAACTCTCATGAGGGCCTTTACTGCAACAACAAATATTTGCACCAAATAGTACTTGTTTATAAAGTGAATGTTAAACTTACTTTCCAACATATCCCCACACTTTTCACTTTTCATACTTAATAAATTCCCCAGCAAGGAGAATGTTTCAAATCATTTCACGTGCCACTTAAATATTCACCTGAGCTTTAAAATATTTGCTTCAGCAAATAAAGTGTTTTCCAACAACACTTTACATTCATGTGCATTTTAAAATATTTTCCATTTGAAATATTTTATCTTTCACCTTGCTTTTACCCCCTTTTTTTGTATTGGGTAAAATATTTTACCCGTTCACCTTCGAGCTTCTCCAACCATTTATTTACCCCACCTCACTTTGCATCGGGCACTGCTTTAATTTTAAATGATGAGATTTAAAATCAAATGGGGTTTCCTTTAAAAATTCATTGGGCACTTTATAATTTGAAAGTTTCCCACTTTCTGATGTAGCCTTTTCAACAAATTCATTTTTTAATCATTATGCTCTGTGTTAGTGTGTTCCAACAGATCACATTATTTGGTCTTTGATGAATATCCACATTGTTGATGGTGTTTTCTGCACAACAACAACTCAGACAAAATATAATATCCTATCTCACTTGAAAGGTAAATCTCTATCAGCAAGCCTCAAGAGATAACCCCAAGGTCTCTAATGTCAGGTCTTGATAATGCATAAACAACTCAGTGATAAAATGTGAAAATGTTAGTAATCACAATGGAACCTTACTACAAGCAAAATACTAAATCGATTTTATCAGATCTAACAATCTGATGATACTTTAATCCTAGATCTAACCCAATAATCAAAGAAATAGAAAAGGATAAGGGTTTCAAAGATATTTCTAAATCTAATACTACTCTTAAGATTAACAATGAGAATAACCAACACACAAAATGGACCAATCCCTCAAAACCAATCTCTACTTGACCCAGATAAATCTGCAATCTTATAGAAAACAGTGCAATCTTATGAGGTGTTAAGATTTTCAAATCATGAACATTCATTCAAACAACCCTATTACAATTGAAATGAACAAATCCTCACAATCAAACTAAGCACACTGAATATGAAGTCCAGGCTAACTTTGCAAAGCAACTAACAATCAATTGGTTGCGAAAAGTATGGACTGAAGGATTGTTGCAACATTCAAGTATCAAATCACAAACATTATTGAATCAAATCTAATCTAAATATTAACCTCCTCAAAGAAATTTTAAATATGGAATAGCAAGAACCATGCAAGACAAGAGAATACAAGTATGGCACCAAATCACAATGTCATTACTTGCATTTGAATTATCCACTGTAGCAACAATTCCAGCTTTCTGTTACAATATTTGCTTGAGAACAACTACTTGCTAACTTGCTCTACTTTATTCGCTTCTAACTATCTCTGCTCTATATCAATCTCTATATTCTAACTCTATCTTCTAACCATTATAAATGAGGTGAAGTGCCAAATATATGGAATCCCCACCAAGAACCTGTCAGCCCAGTCAAGGGTTTTGCAGCATTAATTAGGCACCACCAGTCAGCCAAGAGAAAGTCAAAGTGGAATAAAGGAATGTATTAAATGCATGAACTACACCCAGGTCAGCCTAGGTTTCCCGATGTAGCTCGGACCAATGTAGTGCGTGATAATGGGGAAGCATAAATCTTGATGTAGCTGGGCATTAACTTCCTTCCCCTTTGTCTCTATTCCAATCTGGCCCTTCATGGACTTTCAAGACCGCCCCATCCAAGTCGGCCACAAGTGGTAAAGGCAAAACCCTAAGTCATCTTTCAATTGATGCAATCTCTTCCCTTGATTTCCTTACCAACCTATCCCAATCCACTTTATGCATTAGGTATTTGTCAATGACAACAATGTATGTGGCTACATCATCCAACTGACGCTTAGAGATGAAACCATCATTATTTGGTGCATAAACATCATGCCACCACTTCCTCAACTGTTCCAGGCTCAAGTATTTGGGCACAATCTTCCTTCTTCCTGTCATAATTTCAAAGAAGGTAATGGATCCATTGTAAACACCAGCTAGGGTATGATGAATCTGCCTCCTTTGTTTGTAAATCTTCTTCAACACCTTCTGCCTAATCTACAATGCCTCATACCACTCCCATGGTTCGGCAGCTCTGGAGGAAGAAATAATCCCATCACTAACCAACCAAACTGAAGTGATTTTACTCTTATGGATCTTTCTCTTAATGTCCATTTTAATCTTTTCTGCATCAGACATTGAGGACCCAACTGCTACCTTGCTAGATTCAGCCTGCATTCAACATGGAAAACATAATAAGAACCATAGGAAAGAGGATGTTAATCCATAGGAACACCATTAGAATAAGCCTCATATAGTCAAGGTGTTATTAAAACTCATTTAAAATGCTTTTGATAAACTTCAGGTTTCAGAACCATCTGGGGAATTCGAGCCAGGGAGGAATTTTGGGAAATTCTGGGCCAAACGGATTCCAATAGAATAATCAATAAAACACCTACTAACAATTAAATCTAATCATTTTTCATGAATAAACCACATGGGATATCCAAATATGACATGAAATAATCATTAAATGTATCACAAATCATAAACAAATCCAATTATCTCACGTTCCTTTATATTTCATCAGATTTTGGGAAAATCCGTGAGGGACGGATTTCTGCGAAGAACGAGCCAAAGTGCAAACTTTGGAGAATCAGAGAGATGCCAGATTTCAAAGAAATCTGGACCAGACAAAAATCCATGGATAAGTCAAAAATTTGAACCAATCGGTGCAAAAGCATGTGCTTTTCCCAAACAAATTTCATTCGGAATGAGGTCACACCGAGTGGGGCATGTCTTGCTAACCGGCGATATAAAAAACATATCGATATGACCAAAGGGTAGTCGGGGTAAGGTCCTGGAAAATCCTTTTTGTATCACTGACTTTTGAGGTCCAAGCAAACACTTCAGCCATACTAAAGTTTTTTGATATGAGGTCTTAGTGAAGTTGCTGTGTCTTGCCGATTGACGATAGGTTTTGAATTCTGCCAGAGGTCTTGCCAACCGAGTAATTTTTTACCGACATGAAGTCCCATCGGCAAGAGTTGTGAGCTTTCTGAAAGGTCTTAGTGAAGGATGGACGTTTCAGCAAAGCAAATGAATATCAATATAACTAATGGAATCCACTATGACCTCTTGCTGATTAATGCTTGTCTCACCGACAGACATAGAAGACTTTATTGGTGTGAGAAATGATACTGTCACGGTGATCAAATATGAACTTAGGAAGGCTTCTCAATGAAACACAGGGTGATCGATATGACATCTCCCCGACTTTGAAGGGTCACAATGAATAAAATTTGAAAAGGACAGACTATCCTGGATTGCGACGTCGAGCCACGATTTTACCCAAACACCAAATCAATCATGAATTCCAAAATTTAACTTAGGACAAGTCAGGGATGGACCTTTCATAGATTTTCTTTACATTCTAGGTCAATGTTAAGATGAAATAACTTGAAATGGAATTTCCCTAGGTTTGAAACCCTATTCATCCACCATTAGCACACAAGAAAGCTTAGAATTCAGTTGTTTCAACTACTAAGTTGTTACTAGGGTTAACTAACTACTCTCAGGCAAGATTCATCAAAATGCAGATAGACAAATGAGATCAAAACTCACCTAGGAGATGAAAAGTGATGCAATACTGAACAACCCTAGCATGAAATGATCAAATACATAGGAATTTGAATCCCATAGGCTCTCATAACATCAATGTGCCATTCATAATTCTCAATCAAAGGCAGGGCAATTAAAACACACCATTGTGACACAGGAATCGATCTCAAAAATAGTAAGTGCAAATCCCAATGGCGTCCACAAAGAACAGATGTAGGAATGCATAAGAAATCACCACTAAGTTGATCAATTCAAGCCCAAATGTCCCAAAAACAAAGTCAATCAATTGCAAGAAAGAAATCCTCAGCTCAAATGATGGAAAATAGTAAGCATGATGGCACAAAAGATCCCATAAATCAAGTTAAATACATCCTTCAAAGCACGCATGAAGCCATTAATACAATCAATAAGACAATCAAAAAACCCAGGAATCCGACGACAGGGTGGAATCCGAGAAAATCCGGCCCACACGAAAATCTGTAAAAACTAAAAATCCTTGAACAATAGGGTCCAGCCGGAGTCCAAGCAGGATCCGGGAAAATCTGACCAGGGTGGAAAATCCTGAATCTGGGTAAAAACCCAAAATTTAATCCAGAACTTAGGATTTTCAATGAATAGCCAGGGGAAAAACTTAGGCAATCAAAAAAATAAACATTTAAAAACATGCCTAAATCAGATAAAACCAAAGCAAAAGAGGGCCCCTGCTTTCAGCGGGGTGTGTGTATGAAAACTATACAACAAATGGGGACTTCTACTGGGAAAATGCTCCAGAGCATTTGATGATGAACAGGAATTGAGAACCCAGAATCTCTGGTTTCAATCTCACCATCAAACAAACAAGTCAGAATGTAAAGATTTAAAGAATCAAAATCAAAGGATAGACCGAACCTTCCATGAACTGAAAATCCAAGTGTGTGCATATGAGTTCATTTCCCTCCTTAAGCTACTACAGAAACCAAGTTCAGTCAAGTTAGGCTATGTAAGGATTCTAACTTCAAAAGCAACCTGGATAGGGCCTTGCTGCTATTCAGGCATCCATAGCCCCGACGAGGTTATCGCTGTGACTCTCCTGAACATAGCTCTACTGCCAACCAGGCATCTATAGCCCCGGTAGAGATATTCAGGTACCCCTGATAAGTTGAATTTATTCTTTTGATTTTCAATATTTCATTTTTCTTTCTTTTGATATTCTTTATGTCACTTTCATTTCAACCTTGAACAATGAAGCTCACACTCAGGGCTGAGAACCACAGTGGCGCTGAAGCAGAAATAAGATTTTTCACCTGACAAAACTTCACCAGGATTCCTATAGTAACATTAGGATTCTTAAGATATATGATAGATATAATATTTCAGAGTACTTCAAATTCAGATGAAATTCGGTGATCAATCTTCTATAAATATGACATAAAGACTGTTGGCAATAGCAAAGACTTCAACCATCATTTCAAGATGCAAGACTAGAGTCCACCAACGAAATACTTAGAACAATTCCAAATAATGATATAGTTTCCATGCAGGTGCAACACATCCAGGCGAAAACAGAGAAACATCCAAAGCAAGAGCAGAACAAAAATAAAACAAACCAAAAGCAAAGCAGAAAGGGAAACCTACTCTAACTGTATACAAGACAAGAGCTGAAAACAACTCAAGAATGGAAATAATGTTTCAGATACTGCCCATTGACAGGCAGTGGGATATCCTCTCCAGTGAGAGTTTTCAAATGGAAAGCATTATCTCCCAGAATTTCTGAAATCTGGTAAGGGCCAAGCCAAAGTTTATCAAATTTTCCATGCTCTCCCTTACGGTCATGGGCTTTATCCCAGTAAAGAACCAAGTTATAAATCCTAAAAGCTTTAACCTTGGCTCTTTTATCAAACCATCTCTTGACAACCCCTTGATGTTTAGCAAAGTTTTCCAGGGCTTCGTCTCTTTTTTCTTTGAGGTGTAACAATTCAGCAAGTCTAGCCTCACGTTTATCTCCCTCATCATAATATTCATTAATGACCTGAAAGGTGGGGATCTTTAACTGAATGGGAAACACGGGCTCTAATCCATAAACCAGGTGATAGGGTGATATTCCTATGGAAGTCTTATGTCTGGTATGATCTACCCAAAGAGAAAATCTAAGTTGGGTATGCCAATCCTTTGGATTTCTTTCTAACAGTTTGCGGATAACGGTTGGGAGATTTTTGTTGGATGACTTAGCCAAACCATTACCCTGAGGATAATAGTTGGATGCAAACTTAATGATAATCCCATGATCGAAAGCCCAATTAGAAAATCTTAACAATGAAAATGCAGGACCATTATCACACACTAAAGACATAGGACATCCAAAATGATTAATGATACCTGATTCAATGAAGTTAATAACTACCTCTGAAGTGCATTACTTGCAAGCAAGGGCCTCAGTCCATCTTGTAAAATAATCAGTGACAGTAAGGATATACCTGTGTCCTACGGAAGAAGGTGGATTGATTGGACCTATGAAGTCCATTCCCCACTATGCAAAGGGTTTTACCTCGAATACTAGTTGGAGTGGGAGTGCGGCATACTTCTCTTTGGTGGCTACAGTCTGACACACATGACAAGTTCTAACGTAGTTGTGTATATCTTTGAATAGTGTAGACCAATAGTAACCAGCCCTCAGAATCTGGTTCGTTGTAGAGGGTGCTGATCCATGGCCTGTACCATATCTGCCATGGAATTCCAATATCACTCTTTTAGACTCTGTGTTTCCTAGGCACCTCAAATAAACACCTTCATGGTTTTTCTTTTATAGGACAGCTCCTTTCAACATGAAATTGTCACTCTTTAAGTGCAATGCCCTTCTTTGTATTGAATTGAGATGATCAAGGCATCTTTGGGTCAGGAGGTAATGAACAATATCATCATACCACTCTCTAGGAGAAACATCCTTTAAATTATAACTCTGAGTTGTAAGATCAGGGTCTGTCTCTGCCATTGTCTGTGTAAGCCCTTGCCCTCTTACCAACTTCATGGGTTGAATTTCCATATCATAATCTTGTAACATAGTTACACACTTGGCTCTGCATTCCCCCAACTCATTCTGCATCAACAACAACTTAACTATAGGATATGAAACTATTGCAAATATTTTGTTTCTGAGGATATAATGCCTGAATTTCTTTATAGCCCTGACTAAGGCATAAGCCTGCTTTTCCACACTTGGGTACCTCAACTCTACATCCTTCAATGGTGCACTCGTGAATGTTATGGGATGCTCATTTCCTTGATCCAAATTTTGAGTTAACATAGCAGCATAGGAATGATTAGAGGCAAACGAATATATATAGAATGGTTTAGCATAGTCTAGACTTACCAAAATAGGAGCTTCAGCAATAGCCCTCTTTATCTCTACAAATTCTTCTTTTGCCTCTGCATTCCATTCAACTTTAGCCTCCTACTTTAACATTATGTTCAGTGGCTTAATTATTTCTGTGAACCCAGTGATGAACTTCCTCACAAATTTGATCTTGCCAAAGAATGATTTCATTTCCTTTTTACTGGAAGGCGGTGGAATCTTAAGAATGGCTTCTATACGCTCTAGATCAATGGCAATCCCCTTTTCAGAGAGAACATGCCCCAACAATTTACCTTCTTCCCCTCCAAAGATACATTTCTTTGGGTTGAGAGATATCACAAACTCTCTACATTTCTGAAAAACTTTGCATAAATCTGAGATATGATCACCTCTCTTCTTGGAAAAGACCGTTAGATTATCCATATAAATGATTATGTACTAACCAATTATATCTTTAAAGGCAATGTCCATAGCTCATTGGAATGTTGCTCCAGCATTAATCAATCCAAAGGGCATCCTTCTGTAAGCAAAAGTGCCCCACTTGGTGGTGAAATCAGTCTTGTGCCTATCCTCATATTGCACCATGACTTGGTTGTATCCCGAATAACCATCCAAGAAGGATATCATTTGAGATCCATTGACAATCTGGAGCACTTCATCCAATGAGAGTACTGGATAGTTATCTTTTTTTGAAGCTCTGTTCAAGTTCTTTAAATCTACACATAGCCTGATTTCACCATTTTTCTTCTATACTGGAACCAGGTTTGCAACCCAAGTAGAGTGTCTGAATGGAAATATTATGCTTGTAGACAATAGTTTCTACACTTCCTTCTATATTATGGGTTCCAGTAAAGCATTGATGGGCCTTTGCTTCTGTCTAAAAGGCTTTACTCTTTGATTAAGAGGGATAGTATGGGTTATGATTGATGTATCATAAGTCTTTAGGTCTTCATAATTCTAGGCTATCACATCTGGATATCTATGTAATGCATTGATTATTCCTTGCTTTTCCTCAGGGGTGCACACTTTGCCAATGAGAACATTTTTATATCATCCTAAGTTCCCATATTATATTTGTCACACTGTCCACTGATGGACTCATTCCTGGTATCTTGTTCTTGATCCTTAACCTTTTCTAGATCAAAGATCCTCTCTAATTGCACCATTGCCCTAGGAATTGTGTTGGTCTTCAGATTAATTACCCCTTCCAAGTCAATCTCAGCTTCTTAGAGTTTAGTTTCATCAATGATTTGAGAAGCAAAGACATTAGTACTAGTAATAAAATCTAAGATATGCTTGTCATCTTCAAATACCTGGAAGTTGGTGATATTATTGGGCACTAAGGGTACTAGTGCAAGATCCACAGTAAACTTCTTTACTCCCGAAAGAGACAGAGGTTGCAAGGTACTTGCCACCTGAGCAAGAGAATCAATTGTCTAGTTCTTATTTCATGGAATCAACTAAATATTGAAGGCATCAAATCCTTTAATGAGGTCCCATGCTCTGTGTCTATAGTTGGTCATTCTCATGTCATGACATGAGTATTGTCTCCTAACTTGCTTGACTACTAACTCAGAATCTCCAAAAAACTTGCAAGATCTTAACCTTTTTCTTCAATGCCATGAACAATCCATGCACCAAGGCTTCATATTCTACTACATTATTCGTACAATGAAATTGAAGTCTATGAGCAACAAAAAATGTCTTACCTCTCAAACTAATTAGCTCAAAACCTGCCCCAACTCCATTCTTTGATTTGGACCCATCGAATCTTAAAGTTCGACAACCAGCAACTGCAGAGTTCCCTACTTTTTCACGTGCACTGTTACTACTGGATGGATCTTCAGAAGGCATCACTCCTTTTCTTTTAGGATCTTCTTGGACATTCAGGGTATCGATTTTGACTGCAGGAGTGGGGTTGATATGTTTATGTATTTGTTCCACTGCAGCCTAGCATAAGCAATAGTCTACTTTTGAATGAGAGGCATTATACACCCTGCACCAATTGCACAAGAGTAGCTCTCCAAAGTTCATTCCTCTTCCCAGCTGGACTTGATCTTTAATGCACTCCCAAATGAACTCTTGAAAATTATCTAACAAACCAAGCTGACTATCTTCCAAACCACTATCGTCCTCAACTAGTTCGATCAGGACTTTAGTATCACTGGATTCTATTGTAAGGTCAATAGGTGTTGTGTGTTACATAAGAACTTCCTCCATATCTGGCTCCTCAAGAGGAGCAACAAGCATATAGTTACCCATACTTACTTCTGATACTAGAATTTTAGCAGAGGTTTTCTAATATTCTGTAATCATGTACTTCATTCTAGGTTCTCTTTCAATCCTAATCTGGTTTGGCACTCCCTTCCAGGGAAGCCACATATGGGAGTGGTCAGTCGAGACATATCCATTCAAGGACCTAGTAAAGTCTCTTCCCAGGATTAGGCCATATGCATCAGGTATGTCAGCCACTTGTATGTTGATAACCTGCTGAATCCTATGATCAAAAGCAATCTCCATATGAATCATATTTAATTCTCCTACAACACTAACTTCAGTCGTATCCAATTGTGTGACTTTCTTTTGTGAGTCAGCAGGAGTAATTCCCATAGCTCTACATACATCGAAAGGCATAACATTGGTTGAAGCACCAGAATCAAGCAGACAATTATGCAAATTCTTACCAAATATTCAAACAGAAATCAAGAATGGAGGTGTGTCTATCTTCCCTTGAAACAGAGTTAAGGGAGTATCTACTTGAGCAACTTGAGATTTGTCCTTTTCTTTCCCAGTATCTCCAGGGGGCATATGGACTTGATTATGGGTCTGATTTTGTCTTCTTGTTGACTAAGAACTAGATACTCTATTGATATTTTCACTAATTGATTTATCTTGTGACATGGAATTTGCATTATAAGATCCTAAGAATGCATTCCTAATGGATGGAACTCTTAATAACTTGAATGCAAATAGATTTACCTTCAATTTTCGGAGTTCTTAAGCAACATACGTGGCTAATTGTCCTTCATTTAAATTAGTAGGAGTCTCCCTTGAGTATTCCACCATATTTTCCTTATTTGTATCGGAACTTCTCCCTTTTGGTACATCAACATGTCCTGGATCTTGAGATAAATATTTCTTGGACACCTGAGGCAGTGATGAATTATTGCTAGCATTAGGGTCTAGAGGCATGTTGAAATTATTCGGTGGAATGGAAGTAGTTAAGGGGCCTCTAGCTTGTGAGCGCCTGTGTGGCAACTCCCTCAAGTCATACTTCTTGATAGGTCTCTAGAAGGTCTACACTTCTTTAATGTAAACTTCCTCTTCATCTCTGGGACCATTATCATTCACTTGATTCTCATCAAATAACTATGTCATTTTGTCCCCATTGCATACCTGGTCTGCCTTTTCCTCCAACTGGTCAGATTCCTCTTCAAGTACATTTTCCTTACTTTGTGGAAAAGGAGCATGATTCAATACCAACACTGGTGAATCATAAGGAATAGAAGGTACAATTTCTTGACCACTTGTATTATTCTCCACTTCATACTGAAAGATTGAGGCTGTTGTTTGGAATTCTTGACAGTCTAACTCAGAATGTTGACTAGTCTTGTGGAGTCTACACCACCCTGATAAAGCAGCCTCGACTAGATATACACCGCCAAGAGGCTTCTCTTGATTAACTGGTTGAATGGAAAATTGATTAACAGGTTGACTAACTGGTTGATCCAATGGGGTGGGGACTCCTCCATCATTGGGTCATGTGTTCCAAGTTCTATTATGTCTTGATTGCTGTCGTCTATCAAATCCTTGTCCACCACCTGGTCCTCCATCAAAGTTCTGACCTGAGGATTGCCCCTTATCATAGTTTTTTCTTCTATCATTATTATACCCTCTGTCATTATTAAATCCCCTATCATTGTTGTAACCTCTTTCATTGTTGAAATCTCTGTCTTGATTATATCCTCTGTCGTTGTTGTATCCTCTATCATTATTGTAACCTCAGTCTTGATGTTGCCCTCTATCAAAGTGTTGTCCTTGTGGATTCTCTCAGTTCTGATTGGACTGTATATTTCTCTGAGCAACTTGTAACTGACTCTTCTAGTTCCTCAAGTAAGTCACCTCCATATTCATCTTATTTATTTGTTCAGACAATTCATCCAGTCTTTCCTTGTCAGGATTATTGTATGGAGGTTGATTCACATTATTCTGGGAATACCCTGCTACAGCATTGGCATTTAGTGACTGGTTCAAGACTTCAGAATTTTGCAAGTATGTGTTGTGTAGTTTTTCACACACACGCCCCGCTGGAAGCAAGGACCCTCTTTCGCTTCGGTCTTGGTGTTTTGGCCCTTTCTTTTGAGGTTTTTTCTTGTTTAGGCACATGCTTAAAATGTTTATTTTGAATGCCTAAGTGTTTCCCCTAGGTTATTCATTAAAAATATTGAGTTCTGGATGAATTGTAGGCTTTTACTTGGATTCGGGATTTTTCCCCCTAGCCAGATTTTCCCCGATCCTACTTGGACTCCAGTTGAACCCTTGTGTTTTGGGGATTTTTAGTATTCACGAATTTTTGCCTGGGCTAGATTTTCTCGGATTTTGCCCTGTCGTCGGCTTCCCGAAATTCCTTTTCTGATTGTCCTGTTAATTGTGTTGTTGGCTTCATGCATGCTTTGAGGGGTGTATCTAACTTGGTTTCTAGGTCTCTTGGATTATTTCATGCTAGGGTTGTTCAGTATTGTGTCATTTGTCATCTCCTAGCTGGGTTCTGAGCTTGACTGTGTGCTAATGGCGGGTGAATAGGGTATCAAACTAGGGGCAATGTCATTTCAAGTTATGTCATCTTTAAATAGGCCTGAAATGCAAGAGAAAATCTAGGAAAGGTCCATCCTTGACTTGTCTTGAGTTAAATGGTTGAAATTCTACATTGGTTCAGTGTTTGGAAGAGATCGAGAATATCTATCCCTTCTGAATTTTATTCATTGTGACCTTTATCAGTCGGTATGATATCATATCGACCACCTTGAGGTTCGCTGAAGTGGTCTTCCTAGGTTCATGTTGAATCACTGTGACACTATCATTTTTACATCAATGAAATATTATATGCATATCAGTCAGTGAGACCCTTGCTTTCACCGAGACCTCACTCCGTAAGAAAATGTCTCATTGACATGCTAGTTCATGTTCACTTTCAGCAAGACAAACCCTATCGCCAAGAGCTCATAGTGGGCTCCTTTCATCTTGCTGATCTTCCATAAGTTCACTAAGACCTCCCCCTTTCGGTGAGACCCTTCGCCGAACATCCTGCTCTTGTCGAGTGACCTTATATCGGGGAGACATTCATCCTTCGCTGAGACCTTCCAGCATGCTCATTACTCTTGCCGAAGCCTTCGCTTTTAGAGAGACTCCGTCACATTCCCCAAGACTTCATAGCAAAACCTTCCTCTTGGTGAGCCTAGATATTCTTTTGAGTGACTTCATAATGTCAGCAAGAGGTTATGCCGATGGAACTCTTCATCGGCGGGACATAATGTATTCACTAGGACCTCTAGCCAAACTCAAATGCTTCACCGAAAGCTCTCCTAAGTTCATATGTTCATTGTGATTGTATCTTTCTCACACCGAAGGTCTCTCATGTTCTATCTCTAGTCGGTGAGACCAAAAGAAGTCACTGAGACCTTACCCCAACTACCCACTGGTCACATCGAGATGTTCCCCATCGCCGTTCGGTAAGACTCGGTAAGTTCACTGAGACATCATATAGATAAACTTTAGTCTGGCTGAAGTTATTACTTAAAATTTGATGGTCATTGAGACAAGAGCATTTCGCTATGACTTTATACCGAATAAAATCTCTCATCGACATGAATTTCACATTCGCTTTTGGCAAGACATGCCCCACCTGGCGTGACTTCATCTCGAATGAAATTTTCTTTGCCGAAGTACTTGCCTTTGCACCGTTTAGTCAGGAATTGTGCCTTAACCGTGGATTTTGTCGAGTCTGGATTTCTTTGAAATCCACCATCCCTCTAGTTTCCCAAAAATCCTCTTTGGCCCGTTCTTCATGGAAATTCGTCCCTCATGGATTTCCTCAAAATTTGATGAAGCATAAAGGAACATGAAATAATTGGACTCGTTTATAATTTTGGATGCATTTAATGATTATTTCATGTCATATTTGGATCTCTCATGTGATTTATTGATGAAAAATGATCAGATTTGATAGTTAAGTAGGTGTTTCTTGGGTATTCCATTGGAATTCAATCGGTCTAGAATTTCCTGAAATTCCTCTCTGGCTCAGATTTCGTGGATGGCCCCAAAACCTAAAATTTGTGGGATCACTTCATATGGGATTTAATGGCACTTTGGTTGTAGGAGATGCATTCTAATGATGTATTAATGGATTAACCTTGCTTTCCTATAGTTTTTACTATGATTTTCATGTTGAGTGCAGGATGAATCAAGCAAGGCAGCAGTTGGGTCCTCAACGTCTGATGTAGAAGGGATTAAAATGGACATTAAGAGCAGGATCCCTAGGAACAAAGTCACTGCGGATTAGGTAGAGGGTGTTGAAGAAGATTTAAAAATAGAGAAGGCACATTGATAACACCCTGAGCGGTGTCTACAATGGTTGCATTGCTTTTTGAGATAATGATAGGAAGAAGGAAGATCACACCCAAGTATTTGAGTCTGGAGCAGTTGAGTGAATGGTGGTAGGATGTTTACTCACCAAGTAATGATGATTCTTTGTTCAAGCACCAACTAGATGATACAACCACCTACCTTGCAGTCATTGATAAGTATTTGGCGTATAAAGTAGATTGGGATAACTCGGTCAAACACTCAAGGGACGAGATTGCATCCATCGAAAGATGACTTAGGGTTTTTCCCCTACCACTTGTGGTAGGCCTGGATAGGATGTTCTTGAAAGTACATGAAGAGCCAAATCAGAACAAAGATAATAGGGAAGGGAGCTAATGATAGGTTGCGGTGCGATTTGTGTCTCCCTACTACCTTCCCACATGTTGGTCTAAACTGCATTGTGGATCTCAGGCCGACTTGGACTGGACATGTAGTCAATGCTTATTTGACCAACCATGAGACTCTTTTGGCCAGTTGTTGTCCTAGGTTATTGCTGTGAAACCCTTGCCTGGCCGACATTTTCTGGGGAATTCTATATATTGGGCACTTCACCTCATTTGTAAAGAGTTAGAATAGTTAGAAATAGTTAGAAGGTCAGAATTTGTAACCAGAATATAGAGCAGAGCTAGTTAGAAGTAGAGTAAGCAAGTAGTTTCCCTCAAGCAAATATTGTAACATAAAGCTAGAATTGTTGCTACAGTGAACAAATTGAATACAAGAAATGACATTGTGATTTGGTGCCATACTTGTTTTCTTTTGTTTTGCATGGTTCCAATTATTCCATCCTTAAAATTTCTTTGAGAAGGTTAATATTTAGGTTAGATTTGATTCGATAATGTTTGTGATTTAATACTTGAATGTTGCAGCAATCCTTCAATCCATACTTTTCACAACCAACTGATTGTTAGTTGCTTTGCAAAGTTAGCCTAGACTTCATATTTCAGTGTGCTTAGTTTGATTGTGAAGATTTGTTCATTATAACTATAATAAGGTTGTTGAATTAGTGTTCATAATTTGAAAATCTTAACACCTCAGAAGATTGCACTATTTTCTATGAGATTGTGGATTTATCTTGGTCAAGTAGAAATCAGTTTTGAGGGATTGGTCCATTTCAAGTATTGGTTACTCTCATTATTAAATCTTAGGTTTAGTATTAAGTTTAGAAATCTCTTTGAAACCCTTATTATTTTTCTATTTATTTGATTATTGGGTTAAAACTAGGATTGAAGCATCATCAGATAGCTAGATCTGATAAAATTGATTCAACATTTTGCTTGTAGTAAGGTCCCATTGTGATTACCAGCACTTTCACATTTCATTACTGAGTTGTTTATGCACTTTCAAGACCTGACACCTTGGGGTTATCTCTTGAGGCTTGCCAATAGAGATTTACCTTTCAAGAGAGATAGGATATCATATTCTGTTTGGCTGTTATTGTGCAGAAAACATGATCAATAGTATGAAGGATAACTAGCTTGAGGCTGGGTATGCAGGGGTTGATTCACATTTTGCTGGGGGTAACTAATCATGGATAACACTTGACCTACACAAGGTCCTGGGTGAGGGACCAAAGGTAATTGAGGTACTAGATTCATGATTGGAGTATGGTATGCCAGAGCTTGGTTGAGAGCTAGAACTTGTCCAGGGTGAGCAATAGGTCCTAATGAGGGTAAAGGCCCAGACAGATGTTGCCTTACATTAGTGCTAACTTTCACAGCCTCTACATATGCATCGAGTAGACTCTCAGGGGGGTTATTACTCCACTTCATAAAGGTATCTATCCAACTATCAAGTCCCTCATAATAAACTTCTAGAACAGTGGGTTCATCAACAACATAAGGGGCCTGTAATCTGGTATAGGCACAATGAAACCTATTGTTGAAAGATCGTATAGGCTCATTGACCTCTCTCTTCACATTAGTGGACTAATAGTAAAGCTCATTAGAACTAATGGGGATTCAAAACTTCTACAAAAAGGCAGCCTTTAGCTCAGTCCAATGTTGGATAGATCCAACTGGTAAATGGTTGTACCAATAAAATGCATCTTCCCCTAGTGAATAGGGAAATAACCTACATGCTACATCCTCATGGTTTATCCCTCTATCCTTAAGGCCAGTCTGAAAGATACTAATGTGTTCCTCAGCGGTCCTATTTGGATCACTGACATGGAATTTTGAACAAAAGTGTTCAAGGTTTTTGGGCATAACATTGTAAACGGAAAAACTTAATGGAGATGGGTTGGTTGCCAGGAAAGACATTGGTGGAGGTGGGGGTGGTAATGGTTGATTTATGACTGGCTAAGGTTGTGGACTGGGAATTCCCTTAGACTCAGATGAACTTGATGAAGATGGGGATGATGGAGATGTGGGAGGTGGATGAGATGACGATGATTATCCCCTTCTATTGGTCCTTTTTGACCTAGCAGGGTCTGGTAATTACTGAAATTCCTCCTCTCATGGAGTGGATCTTGTTCTTCTTCTGAATCTCTTAGGAGAGAAGGCGTTCAAAAATTGATCCAGCTTGCTTATTCAGGCCCTCCTTCTAGCGCCAATCCTGTTGATGGTGTTTTCTACACAACAACAACTTAGATAGAATATAATATCCTATCTCACTTGAAAGGTAAATCTCTATCAGCATGCCTCAAGAGATAGCCCCAAGGTCTCTAATGTCAAGTCTTGACAATGCATAAACAACTCAGTGATAAAATATGAAAATGTTGGTAATCATAATGGGACCTTACTACAAGCAAAATACTAAAATGATTTTATCAGATCTAACAATCTGATGATACTTTAATCCTAGATCTAACCCAATAATCAAAGAAATAGAAAAGGATAAGGGTTTCGAAGAGATTTCTAAATCTAATACTACTCCTAAGATTAAAAATGAGAATAACCAACACTCGAAATGGACCAATCTCTCAAAACCGATCTCTACTTGACCCAGATAAATCTGCAATCTTATAGAAAATAGTGCAATCTTCTAAGGTGTTAAGATTTTCAAATCATGAACATTCATTCAGACAACCCTATTACAATTGAAATGAACAAATCCTCACAATTGAACTAAGCACACTGAATATGAAGTTTAGGCTAACTTTGCGAAGCAACTAACAATCAGTTGGTTGTGAAACATATGGACTGAAGGATTGTTGCAACATTCAAGTATCAAATCACAAACATTATTGAATCAAATCTAATCTAAATAGTAACCTCCTCAAAGAAATTTTAAAGATGGAATAGAAATAACCATGCAAGACAAGAGAATACAAGTATGGCACCAAATCACAATGTCATTACTTGCATTTGAATTATCCACTGTAGCAACAATTCCAGCTTTTTGTTACAATATTTGCTTGAGAACAACTACTTGCTAACTTGCTCTACTTTATTCGCTTATAACTACCTCTGCTCTATATCAATCTCTATATTCTAACTCTATCTTCTAACCCTTACAAATGAAATGAAATGCCAAATATATAGAATCCCCACCAAGAACCTGTTGGCACAGTCAAGGGTTTCGCAGCATTAGTTAGGCACCACTTGTTGGCCAAGAGAAAGTCAAAGTGGAATAAAGGAATGTATTAAATGCACGAACTACACCCAAGCCAACCCAGGATTCCTGATGTAGCTCAGACCAATGCAGGGCACGATAATGGGGAAGCACAAATCTCGATGTAGCTAGGCATTAACTACCTTCCCCTTTGTCTCTATTCCGATCCGGCCCTTCATTGACTTTCAAGAGCGCCCCATCCAAGTCAGCCATAGGTGGTGTGATAGGTCGAAATAGGTGTTAGAAAACAAGCAACAAGTTAAAGAGTGCAAATAAACAACTTAAAACAACCTACACTTCGAGATTAGCCTAAGTTGGAAACAAAACAAGACAAAGCCACGAAATGGAACTTTATACCTTGCGTTGAGTCGATCCTTTGGTTGGCCCTTCGATCTTGGATGTGTATGCTCCTTGGATGGCAAGATGCAAGCTAGATGAGGATGTGAAGATGGATGCAAATGGATGAAGATGTGAAAATGGCTAAGTAGAGGTTGAGAAATAAAACTGCAAGAGTTTGGCTAGCACAAGTGATCTCCCCAAAATGAGAGAAAAGAGGGGGTATTTATAGGATTTTTGGGAAATCCTAGGGGAAATGGACGGTTGAGATTGATCCACCAAATATCAAGATGTAGGGCTAAGGTGAGTTGAGAACTCACAAGCCCTCACATCTTGATATGTAACATGTGAGATAACCCTAAAATGTGAAGTGGACATGAGGTGGAAGGATAGGACATGACATGGAGGGGGTACAAAGTACCTTGGGATTGGACAAGATCTCCTCATAAAGGAGGTACTTGTCCCCATGTGAGAGAGGACAAGTGGGGAATTAAAAATTCCTCAAATATCCTTATGGGGAGATGGGAAAGAATTTTAAATTCCAAAGGTTGTATTGGGGGATTAAAAGGTGAATTAAAAATTCACATGGGGAAGAGAGGAGCCTAGGATAAATAAAAAGGAATTAAAAATTCCTTGGGGGATGGGGAGAGTTGACTAAAGTGGGTGATTAGGATTGTGCAAGTACTTGATTAGATTAATTAATGAAGATTAGAAGAGAGTTAGATCTCACATGTGACTTGATGTGACAAATCAAAGATCACATGGGGAAGAGTAATGAGGGATTAGAGGAGGGTTAGGTGGCTAAGAGAGATTATAGGCCAACTTGCAAAAGTTGGAGGATGTGACCTCCTAATCAAGGATTAGGCATGTGCACATCCTAATGATGGGATTAGAAGAATGATTAGGATAAGATAAAAATGATGGAGGATGTGACATAAAGGGGATTAAATAAATAACATATTTATTTAATTCAATTGATGAAAGAGGAAGGTATTATTGATTAAATACCTTAGGGATTTGGCAGGATTAAAGATATTAATTAAATAATAGTAGTATTACTTAATTAACGAAAATAAGACGAAAGGGGATGAATTTGGATAAATTAAGTGTCCAAATTTAGACATCTACATTTTGCCCTCTCTTGAGATGGTAAGTACGTAAGCAGCATCATTTCAAAGAATATTAAAACATAGAACCTAGAAGAAGGTGGCTAGATTGGAAAGATGCCCCAAAATCATTCAAAGAAGTGACTAGGAAGGAAGATGATGGGGAAAGATGAAAGTTAGATGAAGGATGCCCCCTTGAGAGGACATGGTTCAAGAGAACACGGTGGGCTCTCTAAATGGATGGGATGATGCAAGGGGAGTTGAAGAAGATGATGCAATGTGATGGAAGATTGGGAGGGGAGCGTGATGAAGGATGAATGGATGGGGGCGATTTGAGGATGAGAGATGAAATGCAATCTAAATGCAATTTGCCATCATCGGAGCACTGATTTTTGCTATAGCATAAGACACAAGACACCAGGGTATGAAGAACCAAGGCGGATTAGTGTCTAATGCAGAAAAAAAACATAACAAACAAGAAGGCTATTCCAACACCCCAAAGTCACGATGACCTTGGTCGGGCCAGGTATTGGGATAACCACAAGCACACAAGGATGCCCCAGCGTAACACAAGACCTCAGGGATCTTGGTGGGTACTACGTGGGACAACCGAGAAGACAGAAAAGATCAAGATACACCCCTATGTTGACTAGTCAAAGCACACTATGATATGATGGATCAAGGCGACCATGACAAGTGATGATAGGGAGCTCAAATGATAAACAAAATTCCAAAGCATCAAAAGATCACAATCAATTTCAAATGTCCTTTTCCATAGGATCAATCAAGGGGATGGATGGGATTGATGAGGTCTGTTAGGAAGGATGCATCCTGTTGAGACCGATGATGGATACTAAAGTAAAAGATTGATATGACGCAGGATATTCAAAATCGATTGGATATGATGATACAAGTGGATTTTGTTTGTTAAGAACCAGCGAAATGAAGGCATAGCTTGAGGACACGACACGAGAGACATGACACAAGATAAGAGACTTCGATGGAGGGTAAAGACGGGATAGACAATAGCAACAATGGTTGAAGACTGATGATAGATGATAAAGGACAAAGTAGAAAGACCGATGATGGAACGATAGACGAGAGACGATAAAGGAGCCCCGGGGGCTGATCAAGTGATCGACCTTGCCTACGTGAAAGTGCAGGGGCAACGTAGTTCGACAAAAGGCTGACAATAGACCATGATGGAGATTTTGATGGATGACCAAGATAGGATGGAGAGCAGGAGAAAAGTGGACAGTATCGATCGATGATGGATGGAATATGATAGATGATAGAGGATGGACAAAGTAGAAAGATTGATGATAGGTGATAAAGGGACAAAGTGGACAATGAAGACTGATGATGGAACAACATAGACCTATTGGAGTGGATTGGAGGATAGTGACTAGACAAAGCTCAAGGATGGATAGTTATCCAAATCATCAAAGAGGAAGTGGGCAGATGATATGATGGAAAAGATGTGCAAAAGAAGCAAAAGTGATGGTGATAAGATAGATGACATTGGATTGCGTGGGGGAAAGCCTATAGCTAGGTACCAATGACAAGGGATTATGAGATGGGATGAGGGTCGAGGATGGGGGGAGGAAAAGGATTGTTTGGGTGGATTGGATAGAGGGATAAGGATTTGGGTGAGAAGGGATGCCATGATGGAAGGAAAAGAAGATAGGGATGGGGAGAGGGGAGGGATGTTATGATGGACGGGTAGGGGGATAAGGATAGGGAGGTTAAAAGGATTGTGGGGAGCAATTAGAAGATAAGGATGGGGAGATGGAAGGGATTGTTTTGATGGAATGAACGATGTCTCCAAGGACTGTATCACAAAGGAAGATAGATGCCCCCACTCTAGATATGTCATGTGCGGGGAGGAATGAAGGATGGAAGACAAGTGGATGGGAAGATAAAAGAGGGAGATGGATGAAGATAGGATGCATGGATATGAAGGGAGATGGAGGGGTGGATATGGATAGGAGGGAATGGATGGATAGTGGACAGGGGAAGGTGGAGGGTGTTCAGTGAAGGAATGGACACAAGGACACAAGGAGGATGGAAGGATTGGGATAAATGAGATATGCCAAGAAGGATGTGTAAGCTTGATAGGATGGATGGGGATGGATGAAAACAATGTGTAGCAATAAGATGGATGCATAGCCGAAAGCGTAGAAGGAAGCGTAGCGGATGGAGGGAATGCAAACCAGGAAATTGCCCCCAAGTGTAGATGGGGACACGATGATCACTGCTTGGCCGTGTTTTCATCGATGGCAATTCTGTCCACATGCTTTGTTTGCCAAGTTTTCAAATTCATTGGATCTGATTATTTCTACTATTTTATTTTTTTATTTTTTATTTTTATTTTTATTTTTTATTTTTTATTTTTTTTTACTTTTTTGGATTTTTTGACTTTTTTGGATAGTATACGGAAGGAGATGGATAAGGATAGGGAGGCGAATAAGTGGATTTAGAAGAAATGCGATAAGGATATGGATGGAGGACTCAAGCATCAAGTTCTCTATCAGGTATGAAGAGCTCATGTTCGAACCGACTATTGGATGTTGGTACAACCTTATGAGGATAAATGGATTATGCAAGAGGATGTATTAGAGGGATTTGATGGGGAAGATACAGGGGATAATGGGTGGGATGTTGGAAATGGTATGGATAGAATGAGGGGGTGGATGCGTGATGGGGAGATGAGTTCAGGACCAACATTGGCACATGTGGTGATGGATGCGAAAAGATAAAAGGATGAATGGAGGGAGAATGTGGGGATAATGGAGGAGAGGGAATAGTGAATTTTGGGACATAGGGACCCAAAACAGACTTAGGAGATGAAAGGTGGGTATGGTTAGCTTTTGGATTAGCAACTTTGGATGTTCTTACAGACTTTTCATTTGATGGCATTGCATCTTTTTTCTTTGGGATCCACATGGTTTTGATCTTTGCTTTGCTGGCTCTTTGCGAGCTATAGATTTGATTCTGATTTGGGATTTTGTTTTTCTTTTCTTTACCATGTCTTTTAGAGGGGACATGGGGAGCTTTAGATTCCTGTGAATGTTTGGATTTATGTAGTTTTATGTTAGCATCCAAAGTGCCTTTATTAGCAATGGGATGGGTGTGAGAAGATGGATGATGTGGAGCAATGGAGGTAGGATTATGGGGATTACGTGTAAATGGGGTATGTTTAGGTATGTGCCTTTGTTGATCCTGATTATGGGACATGCAAGAGGGATGTTTATGATGGATGACATGGATAGGTGTTGGATGAATGAGTGAATGAGATGGAGGAGGTGATCTTGGGATATACGGACCCAAGATGGATAGAGTAGATGAAGGATGGGAGCTGGTGGATGGAGTGATGTAAGGACCCAAAATGGATGCAGTAGATGAAGGATGGAAGATTGTGGATGGAGGGATGTAAGGACCCAAAATGGATGGAGCAGATGAAGGAGGAATATGGACGGTTGTTTTGGGGCGATACGACAGAGGAGGAGGGATTGCAGCATATGATTTGGTAGAGCGACGGGAAGAGCCAACATTTCTTTTGGAAAAGGCTCGTTGAGGATGTCTAGAGGTTGTACCAACATCTTTAGATTGTGAGTCTTGGGGGATAGATCCAAGACCTTGCATGCAGATTTGTTCCTTGACTTGGATGGGCTCTAAAATACCTTGCTCGTGAAGGCCTAGACCTTTTCCTTGATAGTTCATGTTCTTGAGCATTCGATCCATGATAGGATTTTTGTTATTCTGAAAACATGATGCGAGTCCATTATTAGGTGGGAGATGATGGGTGGTATATACACTGTGTTTTTCGTCTGCAAGGAGACCACCATGGAAGAATGTGAGAGTACCAAGGGGATATGCAAGCGGTGTGGGGATAGCATTTTTAGGCGATGATGGGGGATCCTGAGAAGGAGATGATGGGATAGCAACATTTGGATGGGTGGTATTAGGAGAGGGAATAGGGGATATGATAGGATCTGATTTTGTGGTAGCAGGCTTATGCAATGGAGACGGAGATGGAGCGGTAGAATCTTGGATGTCAAGAGGATCATGGGATGGAATGGATGGGGGACTTTGATCTTGTGATAGACTAGATGGGATGGTAGGACCTTGATCTGGAGGAGGGGATATGTTGGCATGCTTTGGATCAGGCTCTTGGCATGACTCATCTTGTGCGCGAGGTATGATAATGGAGTCGTGGGGGGACTCTTCAAGTGGGGAAGATGGAAGGATGGAGGATTCAAGATATTCTTGGGAATGGATACTAGGAGTGGAAGAAGTGGATTGGATTTGGGTGTCATCGATAGGTTCGACGACTCTTAGAGTAGGGGATGGGTGTTCAGTGGATTCAGAGGATGTGATGGTAGGAGATGGGGACTCAGTGGATTTAGAGGATGTGATGGTATCATCAATGATAGGTGTTGGATGGAGAAGGGTCTCGTCACTAGCAACCATGGATGATGGGTTGGGATGGCATGGTTCCACGACTGCAATGTGTGGAGTGGGGGATGTTTCCTTTGTTATAAGTCCTTGGAGAAACTTGAATACACTAGGCTGACGTGGCGAGGTGGAAGTGGATGAAGGTTTATGGATTAGTGGACTAGGATTAGATGGAAGATTAAGGTAAGGATATGGGCATGGGGAGTTAGGATAGGATGACACGGATGGTGGATTGTTGGTAGAAGATATGGGCGGCGTGTTGTAATAAAGGTATTGGGATGGTGGATTAGGACACAAGGAGGTGGGTGGTGGATTGTAGTAAGGGTATGGGGATGGTGGATGAGGATGAGAAGATTGAGGTGGCGGATTAATATAGGGAGATGCAGATGTTGGATTAGGGTAAGTTGATGGGTGTGTTTGACTAGGATAGGAAGACGTGAATGTAGGATTAGGGTGAGCAGATTGGTATGGGAGATTGGAGTAGTGGGTATATGCGGATGAAAGATTTAGATAGGAGGATGTGGACGAGGGATTAGGGTGAGGGTATTGTGATGGTAGACTAGGATAAGAGGATGCGGGTGTTGGATAAGAGGACTATGTAGATGAAGGATATGATGGATATGATGGACATCCCTTGTCAAAGGTAGCATAAGGAGGGTGATTAGGCATAGATGAAGACATGATGGGATAACTCGATGGGGTGATTGGATTTTGGAATGTGGGTAGAGAAAGCTTACTAGCAATGATAGTGTCAAGGGGATCTATGTCGTATACCTCTTGATCAACAAGACTTTCGTTATCATCGTCGACGTAATTAGGGTTTCCCTTGACCACTATTGATGGAGGATAAGAATTCATGATGATGAAAGGATAAAGATGATGGATGAAAGATTTTGGATGGAATCGGACTAAAGCTCAAATAGGGATTTAGGACAAGCTCAGATTAGGATGATTGGATTAAAGCTCAGATTAGGATGATTGGATGATTGGATTGGATTGATTCTGACAATTGGATTGGATGATCAAAGGATGATTACGACACCGAATCTGCTTCGAGATGGAAGTAGATTGATTGGGTCAAAGGTGATTGGATAGGGATGTGATTGGATTGGGTTGGATAAGATTGATCGATTGATTGATTGATAAGATCGACTGATGGATGATGAAAGAGACTACAAATCCCGTTCAAAGATTATCTTAGATGACTTAGGATACTGGTTGATCGGATTAAAGGATAAATGGATGATTGCAGCACCGAATCCACCTTGAGATTGAAGGTGAATTGATTGGGCCAACGATGATTAACTTAGGATGGATAACAATCCTAAGAGGATGTTAATGATGACGATCAGATCAGACACTTCGGTCAATTTGGATAATAACCCGAGACGAAGTTTAAGGGATTTGGATGGGGAAAATGATTATTTGATTGGAGAACTGGATGATAGAAATGGACGAACAAATACTCAAAATGAGCAAGCGGTTGATTGGGATGGATGAACGACTACTCAGAATGAGTAAACGGATGATCAGAACGATAGAACGAGAGTTTAGAATGATGAAAAGATATGTGAAATGGATAAATGTTTACTCAGAACGAGTAAAAAAAATGATCAGAACGACAGAACGAGAGTTCAGAATGATGAAAGGATATGTGAAATGGGTGAATATTTACTCGGAACGCGTAAACAAATGATCGAAATGACAGAACGAGGGTTCAGAATGATGAAAGGATATGTGAAATGGGTGAACGTTTACTCGGAACGAGTAAACAGATGATCAGAATGATAGGACGAGAGCTTGGAATGATGAAAGGAGATGTGAAATGTATGATTGTTTACTCGGAATGAGTAAACGGATGATCAAGAGTTCAGAATGATGAAAGGAGGTGTGAAATGTATGATTGTTTACTCGGAACGAGTAAACGGATGATCGGAATGATGGAACCAGAGTTCGGAATGATGAAAGGATATGTGAAACGGATGAATGTTTACTCGGAACGAGTAAACTGAGAGAATGGTAGGGTATACCGCCTTCGAGGAGGCAGATGATGAAGAAAAAGGTGCCCCAGCCAACTTCTCAAAAGTATGAAGTGGTATATATCATTGGAAAGAGCACGAAAAACTGAGAAGAACTGCCTTTGAACGGAGTCAATCGGATAAACGGTGTGGAAATGGCGGCCCCGGGAAGAAAGAGCACTGGGACAGGCCTGCCACCGGATTAGGACAGGCCCGCCACTGCACTAGGACAAGCCCGCCACTGGATTAGGACAGGCCCGCCACTGCACTGGGACAGGCCCGCCACTGCACAGGGACCGGTTTGGCACTGCAGAAGGACCAGTTTGGCACTGCACTAGGACCGGTTTGGCACTGCACTAGGACCAGTTTGGCACTGCAGAAGGACCAATTTGGCACTGCTCTAGGACCAGTTTGGCACTGCAGAAGGACCAGTTTGGCACCGCCTAGGACTGGCACCGCAGGATCCGCCAGCTTTAATCATTTAGGACCAAGACCGCAGGCGACTCAGCTTTGGCACCGCCTAGACCACACTGCAGAAGGACTAGTTTGGCACTGCAGAAGGACCAGTTTGGCACTGCAGTAGGACCAGTTTGGCACTGCTCTAGGACCAGTTTGGCACTGCAGAAGGACTAGTTTGGCACTGCAGAAGGACCAGTTTGGCACTGCAGAAGGACCAGTTTGGCAAATTACATTATAAAAATGATATATTTAACAAATAATCACTTACCACCTCTAGATGATCACTCTCCTCGAGGTAAATATTCACATTCCCATGTTGTGGCATGCTGAAGCCCTATAGAAACCATACACAAAAAAATTAAACTAGGAATCAATAATGGTTTGATTTTTCACTAGGTAACAACTATAACAATGAATGTAAATTGAAATTTAGTAATCTACCTCATACCTCTGTGAGATCCATCAACGAGTCTATAGTAGAAGAAACACCAAGCTCCATTTCCCTATGAAATTCTGGAGGTGTTTCTGCTTGCAACATCTAAAAATAAAACAACAAATTATTCAATCACACAAAACTACAATAGTGATGGACATCCAAGCTTATAATGTATGAGATAATGAACAAAATTTTGAGTACTTATTGAACTATATATTTCTTACTATCACACTTACTACTTTCCCTATCCATAGCTTGTTTGAAAGCACTTGTTTTAGGCTTTTATTCATAGCAGCAAGGTGGTGAACCGTTTGATAAAAGCTTTGGTAGAAATGTACAAAAACTATGGTAGGATAGAGAAGGGTATGTGCAGGATCATGATGGGCCAAAAAGTGGTGATATGATAGGTATGTGTAGGGTATGTGGTTGACAAATTTTTTTTACCAAAAACTGATGAAACAAAAAAAGGGTTTTTAAAGGATATTTTCAGCTTTCCACCATATATAAATTATGCTTTACTTTTAATTTAATAAATTATTATTATTTATTTTCTATTGTAATTACGATTGAAGTCCTTGATGGTGTAATTAAATATTTTGTACCTTGTCCTAGGTCATAATTACACCTTAGTTAAGTTTACTTAGGGACCACATAAGAGGTTGTTGGAGAATCTCCACTTTTGGTGGACTTGACATCTCATTTCCTCATCATTTCCACCTTTTGTGGACACATCATGTGATTATCTCTCCATCTTTGGTGGAGTGATAAGTTTTCCTAGTTGTCTCATGTCATAAGATTCTGACACTTGTCATAATCTTATGCCCTTCTATGTTCTCACCTTGGCTATATAACCAAGGGGTCTTTCTCATTTGTAATCAATCATAATCAGTCATATCATATTAATGACATTGAATACAGTTTATTCTTGTCATAATATTTCTCTCTTTCTTGTGCTTTCCATTTGGTCCATAGATCTTGGGTGGAGTCCATAGCCAATTCTAACAGTCCTAATTGATAGACTGATTGAAAAACATCTATAGCTTTCAAACAATATCACATTTTTTGAATCTGAAACATGCATTACATTCTATGCTTCACATACTATAGGATTAAAAAAAGAGAATTTCATGAAGTTTTGACCAAGTTAAGGTGGTCAGACATACGGTTTTTTATGTTTTTTTAAACTTGTAATAAAAAAATTCATAATTTATTATTTACTTGGTAAAAAATTATAAAACAATATGCATCACATCGACACATGAGTCCTTGACACATTTCTTTGAGGCATTTTTTCAAACTACTCACTTTCTTGTCTATTCTATTGCTTACTAGTACTATTATGCTTTGTTAGATTTTTTTTTAAGCATCCATAGTTTGTTGGATAACACCTATTTTAGACTTTTAGCCATAGCAACAAGGAACTCATTAGTTTGATAAAATTATTTTGTAGACATGTATGGCAAATGTGGTATCATAGACAAGGTAATGAGTAGTTTGAAAAAATGTCCCAAAGAAATGTGGTCTCATGGTGATGGAATGGCATCCCATCACCATGAGACCACATTTCTTTGAGGAATTTTTTCAAACTACTCATTACCTTGTCTATTTTATTGCTTACTATTATGCCTTGATAGATTTTTTTCAAGATTCCATAGTTTGTTGGAAAACACCTATTTTAAGCTTTTAGCCATAGCAGCAAGGAAGTGAGTAGTTTGATAAAATGGTTTGGTTGACATGTATGGAAAAATTGGTAGCATAGAAAAGGTGGTGAGTTTCAAAAAATGCCTCAAAGAAATGTGGTCTCATGGTGATGGAATGGAATTCCATCACCATGAGGCCACATTTCTTTGAGAATTTTTTTCAAACTACTCATTGCATTTTCTATGCTATTGCTTACTATTATGCTTTGGGGTATCTGTAGGATCATGATGGGCCAAAAAGTGGCAATATGATGGGTATGTGGCTGATGACTTATTTTTTACCCAAAATTGATGAAACGAAAAGGGTTTTTAAAGGAGATTCTCAAATTTCCACCAATATAAATTATGCTTTACTTTGAATTTAATAACTAATTATTATTCATTTTCTATTCAAATTATGACTAAAGTCCTAATTGATAGGCTGATTGAAAAACATCTATAGCTTTCAAACGGTATCACATTTTTTGAATCCAAACATGTGTCATATTCTATGCTTCACATACTATAGGATTAAAAAAGAAAAATTTAATTTCATGAAGTTTTGACCAAGTTAAGGAGTCGACATACGTGTTTTTTATATTTTTTAAAAGTTTTAATAAAAAATCATAATTAATTATTTACTTAAAAAATTACAAAAAAAAATGCATCACATCGGGACATGAGTCCTCTACTTATATGTAAAATCTTATAAAAAATATTATCATTTTATTGTGGTTAGGGTGGTCAAATAGACACCTACTTATTTTTCCCAAATTTAAGTACTACTACATTGAAATTTCAAATTTTCACCAAATAGATTTTTTTTAAAACAAACCTAGTAGTTTAGAAACTGCATTCAATTTGCTATAGATTCTATTCTTACCATTTTTGAAATAATATAGATAACATATTCAATTTTTTACATCAAGTTGCCTAACTCTATTTTTTCTTATTTTTTTTCCACTTAAGGGCCTATTTTTTCCATGATGATCCTACACATACCCTTTGATAGATTTTTCCAAGTATCCATAGTTTCTTGGAAAGGCCTATTTTAGGCTTTTAACCATAGCGACAAGGAAGTGAGTAGTTTTATAAAATGCTTTGGTAGACATGTATGGAAAATGTGGTTGCATAGAAAATGTAGAGTTGTTTGAAAAAATGCCTCAAATAAATGGGTCACATGGTTCCATCACCATGAGACCACATTTCCTCAAGGAATTTTTTAAAACTACTCACTACCTTATTTATGTTATTGTTTACTATTATGCTTTGATATATTTTTTTCCAAGCATCCATAGTTTGTTGGAAAGCAACCATTTTATGCTTTTAGCCATAGCAACAAGGAAGTGAGTAGTTTGATAAAATGCTTTGGTAGATATGTATGGAAAATGTGGTAGCATAGAAAAGGCGGTGAGGTATCTAAAAAAATGCATCAAAGAAATGTGGTCTCATGGTGATGGAATGACATTCCATCACCATGAGACCACATTTCTTCAAGGAATTTTTTTTAAACTACCCACTTCCTTGTCTATGATATTTCTTACAATTATGCTTTGATAGATTTTTTCCAAGTATCCATAGTTTGTTCGAAAGCACCTATTTTAGGCTTTTATCCATAGAAGTGAGGAAGTGAGTAGTTTGATAAAATGCTTTGGTAGACATGTATGGAAAATGTGGTAGCATAGAAAATGCGGTGAGTTTTTTGAAAAAATTCCTCAAAGAAATTGGGTCTCATGGATATGGAATAGCATTCTATCACTGTGAGACCACATTTCTTTGAGGCATTTTTAAAACTACTCATTGCCTTGTCTATGTTATTGCTTACTATTATTCTTTCATAGAATTTTCCCAAGCATCCATAGTTTTTTTGAAAGCACATTTTAGCCATAGTAGCAAGGAAGTGAGTAATTTGATAAAATGATTTAGTAGACATGTATGGAAAATGTGGTAGCATAGAAAAGGCAGTGAGCTATTTGAAAAAATATGTCAAAGAAATGTAGTCTCATGGCATGAGGGAATGGAATTCCATCACCATAAGACCACATTTCTTTGAGGAATTTTTCAAACTACTCACTTCATTGTCTATGTTATTGCTTACTATTATGCTTTGATAGATTTTTTCCAAGCATCCATAGTTTTTTAGAAAACACCTATTTTAGGATTTAGCCATATCAACAAGGAAGTGAGTATTTTGATAAAATTCTCTGGTAGACATGTATGGAAAATGTGGTAGAATAGAGAAGGTGATGAGTTATTTGAAAAAATTGTTGAATACCCAAGATACTGAGAGGGGGGAAGGGTGAATCAATATCTTCTTCAAATTATTGAACAAACACCATCCAAACAGTCCAATGCATATAATAGTCAAAATGAGCAAGAGCATTAGTAGAATATAAGAACACACAACACATGAACACCAAGATTTTTACATGGAAAACCTAAAATGGAAAAAAACATGGTTAGGATTAGCTCATAATATAGTATAACCAGTTATTAGATATTACAAAGGGTGGCTCATTACTAGGACTCACTATCCAAAAAGGGAGGCTCACTACCTACAAAGATACAATATAGAAATAGCTTATAGCCAGAAAATGAACTGATAAAGTTACACCTAACAAGTGCTAATTCAGTTCCTTTGATGCTCAGTAAACTGACTTTACACATTTCATCATCTTCACATACTTGTTTGTCCACTTTCACTTTCACACAATCAATCTCAAAATTGTCCAATATATATATCCCTGACTCGTCTACAAGTATCAATTAGGTCAACCTAAATAGATGCAATCCTTATTCACCAAAAAAATTAACTATCAACTTCAAGCTTGTACAAAACTTTTCCAAAAACAATTCAAGCATCTAGTACCCTACAAGATGTTGGTATGGACCTAAGATAGGTCACACATACATCCACAACACAAAATCAATTCATTGTAACATCAACTATTCATTAGGTCATCTAGAGATAGACCTAATAACAAAATTCAGCAACAGAATGATGCCAACTCACCATACAAGCACCTCTACACATGACATTATGAACTTACAAGCTTCTAAAAACCAAGAACCATTTCCCAAAACCACATGCTATGATATTTATCAATGGAAGATTGTGGACCAAAATATCTAAGGATAATAACTTCATATTAGTTTAGAATACTGGATCAAGCTTGAACTTATATAACATGGTGACATCAATGACAACACAAAATCCACATAATGAAATGTTTTTCTTCATTCTTCCAACAATATCCCCCTTTGTCATTGATGGCAATGCCAAAAGAATGTACAAACCTCCTATGTGCAACACACTCTCCTTTTCTCCCCATGACCTTCTCTCCCCCTTTGATGGCAAGGAAAAAGAGCATTTCAAAAAAATTGAATGTATATATATAAGGTTTGTCTAGAATAGAAAAAGTATTACCAAGAGGAAGGTGATCCTTGAAGCTCTTTAAGAATACCTTGCCATGTTGACTTTCCATTCTCCCAATTCTTCTTAGTTGATATCAACATTCTATTCAGAGATTCTAATTCCATCAAGCTTCTTTTGCATCATTTGCAATGCCTAGAGTTAGATTGATCTTTTCTATTTTTTCTATATTTTCTAAATCATTGGCCACCAGAGTGTACTTCATGCTCACATGGTCACCTAACTGACTCAATCTTCTAATGATGTCTTCCTTTTTCTTTTGTAGAATAAATGTAAGGAAAGCAGAGGTGCGGAAACACTTTCCTAACTCCAAAACCACAAGGAAGAATGCAATGCAGGGCTTTTAATTTTTAAATTACAATCTAATTAAGACACACATGAAATATTTTCAAAAATAAAACAAATACAAAAAGACAATTGAACACCAGATTTATGTGGGAAAACCCTATTGGGAAAAAACCCACCACACCAAGCTGAAACTCTTTGTATTACAGTAACAATAGATTACGTACAAATCAAAGATACAACTCTCTGGTGTTAGTCACAGTAGCTTTTCTCACTGTTCATCAGTTACAGACAATGCTCTCATTACATCCGATTCAACTTACTCACACTCACAAATCAGAATTGATCTGCTTTTATTTTATCACATTCTCATTTTGTCTTTTGTGCATCCTTATCCGTCATTGCCAATTGTAGACAGTTTCCTTTCAAGCAATTGATTTTCCCTACATGCTGTTCAACTCTAGCATTGTAGCTATACAAAAAATCCAACCGTCATCCATTCAAATTTTGCTTCCTCTGATTGGTCCATGAGATGCCACATAGGAAATTCAAATGGTCAAAGAAACATTCAACTGGGTTTGCATGTCGGTGAGACACAGGAAGTGTCTCCCCGATGCTCAAAAGATTCATAGCGATATCGGCATAAGTCTCAACAGTCGGCAGGATGACATAGCGAGTGTCATAAGTCATACCGAATCCATCAATGTCCATTTCATTCCTATCGGCAAGAGTTTCCCTTATTAGCGAAACTCATATTGAATGCCACAAGTCATGTCGAACTCAGAGAAGCCATCGGCAAGACTTCCGTAGATCGCCAAGACCTCATATCGAAGTCTTCAAGTCATGCTGTCATGAGTTTTCCATTCGGCGAGACTATCGCTCTTTGGTGAGACTCATATCAAAGTCAGAAGTCACAATGAGGAGTTATACTATCGGCAAGACACTTCGTTCTCGCTGAGACCTTACATCGTGTTTCATCAAGTCTTACCGAGTCGGTGAGACTTATCTTTATTGCTGAGACCTTTCATCGAGCATCACCAAGTCTTACCGAGTCGGCAAGACTTATGCCTTTCACTAAGACCTTTCACCGAGAAGCCCATGTCTTACCGAGTTTGCAAGACATATGAACTTCGTCAAGACCTTTCAGTGAACACCACATGTGATCCTGAAGACTGTCGGTGTGACTCTCCAAGTCGCCGAGACTTCACAATGAAGTCTTTTTTCACCGCGAAGGAACCAAGAGAATACTCCCATCGGCGAGACCTTTCTTCTTTGCTGAGACCTCTCCCCGACAATCCTTATGTTACACCAATAGCCAAATGCTATCGGTGAGACTTTCACCATTCACTAGGACCTATCCTTGACACTTGTGAGTTAGCCCGATAAGATCAAACTATCACCCAGAGATATCCATTCAACAAAAGGTCATGTTGAACACAGAAAGTCACAACGATAGACATTGTCAGCAAGATATCAACTCTATCTTGGTGACATGATCATTTCAAGCAGATTTAGAACAGTCAGTTAGCCAGACATGAACAATGTCACATCGACTTTTCCCTTTAGGAGTTCCATGTTAGTAAGGATTGAGGCACATATTCCAACAAGCTCCCACTTGATGAAGATCTTACTGAAACCTCCAGAGCATAATAAAACTACTAAAATTCATGGGTGAAGAGGCCCATCGAGCTGGCACACCACCTAAAATTGTATGTGCTCATAGGCTTCATCAATGCATCTGCAACATTCAATAGAGTATCCACTTTCTCCAAAGAGACCTTCCCATCCTCCACCATATCTCATACAAAGTGATACTGTACATCTATATGTTTTGTCCTGGCATGGAAAGTAGGATTCTTTGCCAAACATATAGCACTTTGACTATCACAGTAGATAGTAATTTTTCCTACATCAAAACCAATGTTAGAACACAAATGTTTTAACTAGATTGCTTCTTTACATGCATGTGTTGCTGCCATGTATTCTACCTATGTAGTGGATAAAGCGACCACAACCTGCCACTTGCTCATCCAACTCACTGCACCACCATTCATCATGAAAATATATCCATTAGTGGATCTTTCGCTGTCAATGTCCCCTGCCCAATCAGAGTCCACATAACCTTGAATACTGAGATTCCTCTGTGATTCAACGAAGTTTCCATGGTAACACAAAGCATAGTTTGAAGTGCCCTTCAGATATCTAAACACTCTCTTCACAACATCCCAATGTATTCTTCCAGGATTAGCCATAAATAGACTAAGAACTCCCACTGCTTGGGAAATGTTTGGCCTTGTACAGACCATTGCATACATAAGACTGCCAACTGCACTTGCATAAGGCACACTGGTCGTGTCCTCCATCTCAGAAGGAGATTTTGGACAATCCTTAATAGATAGCTTCGTACCCTGCATAACTAAAACAACTAGCTACTTGCATTCAGTCATACAAAATCTCTCTAGAACAGTCATTATATACTTACTCTAACTGAGCCAAAGCTTTCTATTCTTTCTGTCCCTGGTTATTTCCATTCCCAGAATATACCCTGCTGCACCAAGATCTTTCATTTTGAACTTTGCGGACAACTGAGACTTAAGATCAGAAATCATTAGCTTACTATTGCCTATGAACAACATATCATCAACATAAAGTGCAATAATAAGGACTTGATCACTTTCAACTTCGTAATATACACAATGATCACATTTTGATCTTACAAATTCCAATGACAAAATAAAAGTATCAAATTTTTGGTACCACATTCTAGGAGACTATTTTAAACCATACAGAGATTTCTTCAACTTGCAAACCAGTTTTTCTTTACCTTTTTCCACAAAATGCTCCGACTGGGACATATAAATTTCTTCTTCAAGATCACCATGAAAAAATGTTGTCTTCACATCCATCTGCTCAATTTCTAAGTCATACGTTGTTGCAAGTGACAAAAGAAATCTAATAGATGTCAACTTAGCTACAGGAGAAAAGATTTCTCCATAATCAATTCCCTCTACCTGAGAATAACCTTTCGTAACTAGCCTTGCTTTATATTTTTCCACACTACCGTCCATACCTATTTTCTTTTTAAACACCCATTTGCAGCCCACAACTTTTCTGCCATTAGGCAATGGCACCAAACTCTAGGTATCATTCTTGTCTAATGATGCCATTTCTTCATTCATGGCTTCCACCCAAGAGTTTGCATTAGACATTTTAAATGCCTCTTTCACAGTCCTAAGTTCATTAGTACTAGAAATTAAAGCATAGGCACAAGTAGACTTAATTAAAGAAAACCCATACCTATCAGGTTGCTTTCTTTCACGAGTTGACCTCCTCACAGGCTGAGGCTGAGTTGGTTCTTCATCTTCATCATAACTTTCAGAACTACTTGAGCTCTCCTCAATATCAGGTACATTTTGATTTTTCATTTCCTCTTTATCTAGTGTCAGAGGAATTGCTGCTACATCCTTTTCATTTTATGATTTCTTCTCTGACTGTAGATCCAATGTAGAAGATTTCAACTCATGAAAGATAACGCTTCTGTTGTACAAAACCTTCTCTGTCTCGAGGTTCCAAAGCTTGTATCCTTTTATGCCAACACTATAGCCAATAAAAAAACACTTTACAACTTTGTTTTCTAATTTACACCTTTTTTCAAATGGTACATATGCATATGCCTCACAACCAAAGACACTAATATGTCTCAAAGAGGGCTTCTTTCTAGACCATGCTTCCAAAGGTGTCTTCTCAACAAGAGCAGAGTTAGGAGAACAATTTACCAAGTAACATGTTGTAGAGACTGCTTCAACCCAGAACTTCTCCAGCAAGCCAACACTGCTCAGCATACTTCGTGATCTTTCCATTACTATCCTGTTGAACCTTTCAGCAACTCCATTTTGCTATGGAGTGTAAGGTGTAGTCTTATGCCTTTTAATCCCATGGTCCTTATAGTACCTTTCAAATTCATCTAAACAAAACTCACCGCCATTGTCAATCCTTAAACATTTTATTTTTCTACCAGTCTAGTTTTCAACAAGGTTTTTAAATTCCTTAAATCGACTGAATACTTCTGATTTGCTTTTCAGAAAATATACAAATGCTCTTCTTGAATAATCATCAATAAACGACACATAGTATCTTGATTTAGACAAAGAAGGAACATTCACTGGACCAAACACATCATAATGAATATAATCAAGCAAACTAGAGGATTTGTGAGGACTGGAATAAAATGAAACATAGTGTTGCTTTCCATATATGCAATGTTCACAAAAATCAAACTCAAGGTTATAATCTTCAAGCCCTTCTACCAGAATTTTATTTTTCAAGGTTTTTAAACCTTTCTCACCAATGTGGCCTATCCTATGATGCCAGAGCATAGTCTTCTCTGCTGGAAGTTTAACCTCCATGGAGTTTACACCATCAGGAATGCTTTCTTTCTTTTCTTCATGAGTAGCCTTAAGTGACTTTTCAAGGACACTGTTGCATTGGACAACCAGTGCATCCAGCTTGTACAGAGTACCAATTCGAGCACCCCTAGCCAGCACCATAGAGCCTCTAGTCATCTTGCAACCATTTCTAGAGAACGTGACCTGCACTCCAATATCATTTAGCTTACTTACAGAAAGTAAATTACGAGCCAGACCTGGTATATGCATTACAGAGCCTTATCAGCCCTTTTGATTTTCTATCTGCCAAGTCCCAATCTTCTTGCTTCATGATTTGAGGCATAGTTCCAGACACAACAAGCCACAGATCACAATCCACTAACAGATCTTCCATCTTGAGTTTCCACAACTTAAAATTGCTACCATTGAATTTCTCTATCTCCATCTTTCTGGATATGCTTGCCATCTTAATCTGTAATTAAATTATCAGACATCTACTAGACTCCCACTGAAAATATTTGACACAAAAAACCCAACCCACTCACAAGGATAACACAACTGGCTAGGCAGTAATACCACTTGTAAGGAAAGCAGAGGTGTGGAAACACTTTCCTAACGTCAAATCCACAAGGAAGAATGCAATGTAGGGATTTTAATTTTTAAATTACAATCTAATTAAGACACACATGAAATATTTTCAAAAATAAAACAAATACACAAAGACAACTGAACACCAGATTTATGTGGGAAAACCCTATCGGGAAAAAACCCACCACACCAAGCTGAAACTCTTTGTATTACATTAACAACAGATTACATACAAATTAGAGATACAACTCTCTGGTTTTAGTCATAGTAGCTTTTCTCACTGTTCATCAGTTACAAACAATGCTCTCATTACATCTGATTCAACTTACTCACACTCACAAATCAAAATCGATCTACTTTTATTTTATCACATTCTGATTTTGTTTTTTGTGCATCCTTATCCATCATTGCCAATCATAGACAGTTTCCTTTCGAGCAATTGATTTTTCCCTGCATGTTGTTCAACTCCAGTGTTGTAGCTGTACAAAAAATCCAACCGTCATCCATTCAAATTTTGCTTCCTCTGATTGGTCCACGAGATGCCACATAGGAAAGTCAAACGATTAGGGAAACATTCAACTCGGTTCACATGTCGGTGAGACATGGGAAGTGTCTCCCCAATGCTCAAAATATTCATAGTGATATTGGCATAAGTCTCAACAGTCGGTAGGATGACATAGCGAGTGTCACAAGTCATACCAAATCCATCGATGTCCATTTTGTTCCTATCAGAAAGAGTTTCCCTTATTGACGAGACTCATATCAAATGCCACAAGTCATGTCGAACTTAGAGAAGCCATCAACAAGACTTCCGGAGATCACCAAGACATCATATTGAAGTCTTCAAGTCATGCCATCGCGAGTTTTCCATTCAGCGTGACTATCGCTCTTCGGTGAGACTCATATCAAAGTCACAAGTCACAACGAGGAGTTATACTATCAGCAAGACACTCATTCCCGCTGAGACCTTACATCGTGTTTCATCAAGTATTACCGAGTTAGTGAGACTTATCTTTATCGTTGAGACCTTTCATCGAGCATCACCAAGTCTTACCGAGTCAACAAGACTTATGCCTTTCGCTAAGACCTTTCACTGAGCAGCCCATGTCTTACCGAGTTGGCAAGACATATGAACTTCATCAAGACCTTTCAGCGAACACCACATGTGATCCCGAAGACTATTGGCGTGACTCTCCAAGTCGCCAAGAATTCACAACGAAATCTTTTGTCACCATGAAGGCACCAAGAGAATACTCTCGTCGGCGAGACCTTTCTTCTTCGCTAAGACCTCTCCCCGACAATCCTTGTGTTACACCGATAGCCAAATGTTATCAGTGAGACTTTCACCATTTGTTGGGACCTCTCCCTGACACCCGTGAGTTAGCCCGATAAGATCAAATTGTCACCCAGAGATCTCCATTTGACAAAAGATCACGCCGAACACAGAAAGTCATAGCGATAGACATTGTTGGAAAGACATCAACTATGTCTTGGTGACATGATCATTTCAAGTAGATTTAGAATAGTTAGTTGGCCAAACATGAACAATGTCACAGCGACTTTTCCCTTTAGGAGTTCCATGTCAGTAAGGATTGAGTCACATATTCCAACAATAAAGAATTCTCTATGTGAGCAGTGATAGTATTTCAGGTTGTCATGTCTCTATCTTTAGATGCACTGTATGTACTAGAAACATCTGTGAAATAGGACTCAATGGAGTCCATAATATATTTGATACACTATGTGGCATCTGAAAACTTTATGTAGTAATCAAATACAATATTTTCTTCAAATTCACAAGCTTGAACAATTTCCAGACTCTTTTCCACATTGGTGTGTGCTACAGCACACTTATCATGAATTTATGAAAGCCTTTTCTCTACCATTTTATCCTCAACCTCTTTCCTTGTCTTCTCACCTATTCTGGAGGCATACTCCTTAAAGGAGTCCAATAAAAGTTTTAGATTCTCTACTGGAGTGAGAGATGTATCAATTGATGTACTGGGGGTGGCCTCCTACAATTTTTTGAGGGCATCATCAATAAGCTTTGTCCCCTTTTGGTGTGTTTACAAAATTTCATTTCTTTCTGATGCATGCAATGCATCCCTTAACACCAATTTGTGAATGGGGGGTATCTTGTTCAGATCCACACTTTCTTGAACCATGGGGAGTTGTAGAAGTTCTGGAGGAATTACTGGTTGGAATCTAATTTTGTTGGATAACAAGCCTTTTAATACATCATCGCTTGAGGAGGATTCTCCAGAGGACCTTTGTGAATCCACAACCTACCTTTGATCTTCTCACAATAACACAACAAGAAATTAGCACTAGATTTTGTGCTAGATTTTAGTGTATTTTGAGTGCATGAATTGAACAATTTGGTTGGTGCTAAACTTGGCACAAATAGGCATGGTCAACTCAGCGTCGGATTTTGCACCAACTTTTCCGTCGGATTTGATGATAGATTTAGTGCCAGTTTTAGCACCGAAAAATCATAGTGCCTTCATTAGCACCTAAAATAGCATTGGGAAGTAATGTTAGAAATGGTGCCGAAATGGGTGCCCAATTTGGCTTTCATTTTTGCTTCCATGTCTACTCACATTCTTGCTTCTAGTTTTGCTTCCAATTTTGTGTCCAGTTTAGCTCCAAATTTTTCTTCCAGGTTTGCTTCCAATTTTGCTTCCAAGTTTGCTTCCAATTTTGCTTCTAGGTTTTCTTCGGGTTTTGCTTCTGGTTTTCCTTCCATTTTTTCTTCCGGTTTTGCTTCTAGTTTTTCTCCCAAGTTTTCTTCCATTTTTGCTTTTGATTTTGCTTTTAGTTTTGCTTCTATTTTTGCTTCCAATTTTGCGTCCGATTTTTCTTCTAGTTTTACTTCCAATTTTGCTTCCACGTTTTCTTCCAGTTTTGCTACCGGTTTTGCTTCTGGTTTGGCTTCCATTTTTTCTTCTAGTTTTGCTTCCAGGTTTGCTTCTAGTTTTTCTTCTAGTTTTTCTTTTGGTTTTTCTTCCATTTTTTCTTGTAGGTTTTCTTCCAGTTTTGCTTTCAAATTTTCTTCCAGTTTTGCTTCTAGATTTGCTTCTACTTTTTCTTCCAGGTTTGCTTCCAGGTTTTCTTCCAAGATTTCTTCTAGTTTGCTTCTAGTTTGGCTTCCATTGTTGTTTCCTTTTTTTCTTCTAAAAATGCTTCTTGTTTTTCTTCCATTTATTAATTTAATATGTTTTATTTCAATTTAATTATTTAAATATATCATGCATCTTAAATAGCAATATAATTATTGTAGCATGATCATCATCTATAATTAAAAGAGGTGAGTCAAATATCTATAATTTAATTGAATTTGAAAACATCCATCCTGAGCAATAAACTAAAATCATCATACTTAATAAATATCCATCCAAAAATTATTGACCACTTTTAATATATATAAATTGAAAATTCAATACTGATAAGATCGTCATAATATATAACTAAAACCATGGATCATCGTCGTCGTTGTCGTCATCATCATTGTCATCGGCCTTGGTGTCTTCCATATCTACATCATCATCATCTTTTTCCATGTGATCTGTACCGAAAGAACCAATATTTTGTGGATCTATATCATGTTGAGGATCATCTTGATCTTCTAGAAGACTCGTGTTCTGCAAAAAAAAACATTTAAAATAAAAATTTATTATTTATTTCATGCAATAATTTATTTTTCTATTATATATCTAATATTACAACATATAAGACGAAACCATAATCATATTACATCATATAAAAGTGCACATACCATAAAAAAAATTCAAAAAAGTTATAGCTAATACTGGTGAGTCAAGAGAAACTTTAGCTTTCAAAAACAAAGCCAATTAGGTTGGTAGAATTGTGGATCAGGCCAACATTTGGTGGAAGAGGAAGAAAGATGAGTGGAACTCTAGAGGCCCACCATAATGGATTTCAGTATTGAACCATGAGAGCAAAAGAGAGAGTTGATATCATGTATCAAAACATTAAGCATGCATTCTTCCCGCCAGTGAAGAAGGAGATGATTACTTTGCTTCATTTTCATTTGCATAACCATGTCATGGCATGGGAAGCAAGAAGACCAAGGATGTTTAGTTTTATGTGGAGGTAATGGAAGTGGTCCAAACTTTAGGAGGGGCAAGAAGGTCAATGTATGATCTTGATGAAATTGAGGAAGAACAGCAAGAGAGGGACGGGAAAAATAAAACTAATACAAAGTTTCAAGGATTTTTCAAGCAAGTAAGATAGCTATGGGAGTGGCTTCATCTAAAATATTTTGAACTAGAGTTTGATATACCATTTAGAGAGCTTGGTTTTCATGTAGTTCCTTTCAAATCCTCTACTTTTATTGTTCCTATGGTAAATTTTTTGGTAGAGTTGGTGGAATTACCTTTCTTAGTTATCACTATTAGTGATTTTGATGTTGTTAACCTTGAGAGAGTAGGACTTGGGAAAAAGGAATTTGATATGGCTATTGTTTTCAAAGACTTCAAGCAAGATGTACTCTGCATTGACGCCATTCCTCAGTCTTCACTTGATGGCATCAAGGAATGGCTAAACTCCATGGATATAAAGTATTATGAAAGCATAATGAACTTAAATTGGAGGCCAATTTTGAAGAGTATTAGTGATGATCCAGATAAATTTATTGAAGATGGTGGTTGGGAATTTTTGAATATGGAAGCTAGTGATTCTGATTTTGATAATTCAGAAGAGTTAGATCAAGGATATGAACCCTCTGATGTAGAAGAGGAATCAAAATCAGATTTCATGTAGCCACCATCAAGAGTGTTACAAGGAAGCAAGATGGAGGGAATTCTTATATAAGGATAATTTTCAATGTTGCAGGTATCGACTTTAATTCCAACTACAATGGAAACATTGAAATTCCCTAGTAATATTTATGTTAAGGAAATTTCATTTAGATGAAAGAATTCAAAGCACATCAAACATGTGGTAAAAATGATTAAATCCTAGAGACAATCTATAACAATGAACGAGTTTGAAAAGACAGAGAGAGTTACACTGGCGACTCAGGAGAAACTTCAACTTTTTAAAAAAAATCCAATTAGGTTGGAAAACATGTGGATCAGGCCAACATTTAGTGGAAGAGGATGAAAGATGACTGGAACTCTGGAGGCCCACCATAATGGATTTTGGTATTCAACCATCAGAGCAGAAGAGAGAGTTGATATCATGTATCAAAACATTAAGCATGCATTCTTTCAACCAATGGAGAAGGAGGTGATTACTTTGCGTCATTTTCATTTGCATAACCATATCATGGTGTGGGAACCAAGAAGACCAAGGATGTCCAGTTTTATGTGGAGGTAATGGATGTGGTCAAAACTTTAGGAGGGGAGATCCTGATGTTTGCCAAGAGGCATAAAGTTAGATGAATTAAGTTCACCTACATGTCTGCCAAAGTTTACTTCCAAATTTTATGACTATTTTTCTTGACTCTTAGAGTTTACTTACAAATTTGAAATTTATTTCTAGTCATTTTGATGAGGATATATTCAGCCAATGCGTAAGCACCTTTTGTTTGTATCACAAGCATCTGTGCATTGTAGGAATTCTAATTATCTATGGTCTATAGCTATGCTATCTCACTTATTAGATATTTTATTTCAATGTTTTCTATGGCCTTCTTTGTTTGAGGTAGCACCTGACAATCCTACATCTTTTCCTTAGCGGCGAAGTGAATTTAAATTTGGAAATACTACACTTTAAAACTAGCTATGGTTTAAGGAGAGCTATTCTAGCTTTATTGTTGATACCCTCAATCTTCAATAAGGACTTAGAATCATGGATTGAAATGCAAGCTTTCAAACTTAGATTTGAATGTGCATAATTTGATTGATTATGGTTTTCATAGGAAGTTATCTTTACATGACTATTATGGATTGTCAATATATGTGTAATAGTGACTGCGTGCTTATCAAGTTTGGCTACCCTTATTCAAAATTCCTTGGCCTTTGGACTCGATACAAAGTTGTGCATTTTTATTCCATATTTGTAACATGTAGGAAATTTAAGGGGTACAAAATATAGAAATTGAGTATCTTCATCCAAGGAAAAATTGCAAATGGTGTATCAAGAACAACAAAAAAATATTTTATTAGGGTTAATGCTTTCTTCCCCCACGCTATTGATATTTTCCCCAAAACATGTTTTTTTAATTATTTCAATGCATCTCAAAATACAATGTATTGATTACCATTTGTTATGCATTTCAGTTGTTTATGCAAATGATGCATATATGTTAACACGATTAGTGTTGTTACTTCAGTAGTTTGACTTCTATGACAACCAACCATTAGGCCATTACGTGCAAGAGCACATTTTTATTTTTAGTTAGCTTTTTTGGATAGCTCTACTCGGTGTTGAGGACATTCCATTTATCTTTTGAATGTTAAGAAGTCAGAGTTTCAAGGATTTTTCAAGCAAGTAAGAGAGCTATGGGAGCAACCTCATCTAAAAGATTTTGAACTAGAGTTTGATATACCATTTAGAGAGCTTGGTTTTCATTGAGTTCCTTTCAAATCCTTTTCTTTTATTGTTCCTACGGTAAACTATTTGGTAGAGTTGGTGGAATTACCTTTCTTAGTAATTGATATTAGTGAGATTGAGAATTGTTAACCTTGAGAGAGTAGGACTTGGGAAAAAGGAATTTGATATGGCTATTGTTTTGAAAGACTTGAAGTGGGATGTACTTTGCATGTACATCATTCCTCAATCTTTGCTTGATGGCATCAAGGAATGCTTGAACTCCATGAATATAAAGTATTATGAAAGAAAAATGAACTTGAACTAGCAGCCAATTTTGAAGACTATTGCAGGTGATCTAGATAAATTTATTGAAGATGGTGGTTGGGAATTTTTTAATATGGAAGATAGTGATTCTAATTCTGATAATTTAGAAGAGTTAGATCAAGGATACAAACCCTCTGATGTAGAAGAGGAATTAGAATCAGATGAGTAAGGTTCATAAGATGAATCTCTTGTGGAGTCAGAGGAGGATAAAGAAGAAGATTTTGAAGAGGAGGAAGGTAAAACATGGGATGAATTAGAAGCCGAAGCCAAAAATGTAGATAAGGAAAAAGGAGATGAGTCTGATAGTGAAGAGGAAAGGCAACAATGAAAGGTAAAAGTTATAGGGAAGTCTCAGGCACTTGATATTAGAGATTCAAGAGGAATGCCTACCAAGAGGCATAAAGGTAGATGAATTGAGTTCATGTACATCCTTCTACTATTTATTCATGCACATAAACGGTCATCTTGTAATCATAATATTTGAGCTCTATTTACTCATCCTACGCATCAATAAACAAGTCAACACAAGAGATGAAAATTGACATATTAACACAAAAATATCCAACTAAGTTATTGAAAATCAACTATTGATACCTCGTTCTCCATCCAGATTACAAAATCGTTCCACTTTTTTTTTGTAACATATTCTTTTCAAATTGCTTTGGATGGCGGCCATATTTCTCCTCCTGTCAAAACATGGTACATGGACTAGTTAAACTAATTAATATGCAATCATTTAATTTTTCCAAGGAAATAAAAAATATATCATTTAACATATTAAATATACTTACAAATGTACAAATCAAGGCATGTCTGTAAACCTTTCTAGCCACTGTGATATGTGGCACGAAGTTTCTCAAGCCTAGCCTTGGAGGCCTTGTCTTGAAACATATACTAATTCAATTTAACTATGCACAAATAAAATTTAAATATCATTTAATAAATTTGATATAATCTAATGAGAAAATTCAAATACCTATTTACTCTCCTCACCAGACTTCCTTCGTGCATTAGACTTCTCATATGCTTTTACAAGCTCTTTCCATACTTTCACACTTACATCAATTGGCCTTCTTTTCTACCTTAGCTTAGGAGGGATTTGTTTTATCTTCTTTGTTTGGTTGCACTAAAATCTCTTATAGTTTTGAGGCATTCATAGCTTTATCTTCTTTACAGACCAACTTGTGCCAAAATTAGTCTCCATGTCATGGATAACTGCTTTTTTCAGATGCATGGGTATCTGTGAGAATGGAAAATATAGATGGTCTTTGAACCGTTGAAGGCATGATTCCTTTAACGTATTCACAATTTTTTTCCCAACATCCATCATTCAGACTTCCCCTAAAACCACCTCATATTCTATCTTCATATTGTAGCTACCAATGCAAGATTGATAACATGGCATGGTGGAAGAAGTCTATGTCCCAAGAGTGGTTGGGACATTGGAAGTCTCTACTCCGTGTTCCACATTCTTAGAGTTTACTATCACTAATTTCCTCTTGGATCTTTGGCTTGATCCTAGACTAGTTGGGGAATCAATTGATTCCCTTTGACAAAATTGATTTGTTTGCAATGTTTGAGGGGCATTACCAGATTATTTTTATATGTATATGGCAAGTGTTGTCCAGTCCACATTAACCAATTTGTTCACTACCTCTACCCCAAATATGGAAGCCAATTCCTCTTTATCTTTGTCAGTCTCATGTCCCTATATATATAATATATATATATATTTAAATTGTATTTCTTCTTTTAAATTTAGAAATAAAAAACTAAAAAGTAAAATTCAAAGAAATAATGGAAACACTTACAAATCTATAAATTGACATTGAATTACCTTATTGTGGCTAGATTTTGTTGAAAATGCTCACTTCCTTCTATTGCTTGACATTTTGAGGTGACCTAGGGAAAATTATTTTCATCCATTCTATGGAGGCAAACAAAGTACACACTGTCAGGTATGAAAGTTTTCGTCCAGTTTGTGGTATGAAAGTTTTGTTTTGTGGGAAAATATGTTCGATGGGTTTGCATAATGTTGATAACCTAGGGAAAATATGTCTATTGGGTTTGCTTAGTGTTGATAACCTTATCATAAAAGCTCTTTCATAATGCAATCTTGCACAAATTTGTCAAGGCATCAGTGACTATGGCGTGACTAGGAAAAACCAAGCAATTTTTGCATTTATTTTCAGCAGTTGCTTAGCAGTGACTGACCCAATTCCTAGATTTGCAAAGCAATTCACTATTTTCTTGATACCTAGGTTAGGGAAAGAATACAAAGGCATCCTAGCTTTGTGCTATAATATTTTGAGCCAAAGCTCAAATGGGTAGGGTAAATTTTTTTGTTGGTTTCTCAAAGGTTTTACAATTTATAATGATGGGATAATTTAAAGGTTTCCTAGACAAGTTAGGCCACAAACCAGTAAACAATCATGAATTCAAAAGCAATACAAAGAGTAGTAAAAAATCATGAATTAAACCAAGAAAAAAAAATATAACTGTACCTATGGTGTCACAAACTAAATTGAATTTCTCATCAGTTGCTGGTAGCATCCTACTCTCTTCCTTCACACAGCGTTTTTCCATTTTTTGTCGTCTGATTTCTTCCTTCACATGGGAAATTTTTAAATTTTCAATTTTGATTCAGTAGTTGGTGCCTTAGTCAACGTTAGTTAATGCCAACTTTAGCACCAACTTTTGTCTGTTAATATAATTTGTTTAGGGCGCCTAAGGCAGCACCAAGTGTGCCTAATTGAGCATCTATCATTGGTGTATAGTGACTATTTTCATTGTTATGTATCATAGGATCCAGAGTGTTGGAAATAATTCCAACTCCTACCTTGTTTTTGTGACCACCACTATCCCATGGCTCCTTCATCAGCTCAGTGCGATAGACCAGTTTTTACTGCGGCCCCACAAGGTGCTTCATCCTTCTCGGTGGTAGTGCAATGAAAGATTTTATGGCGGCACATGATTCTTCCTTCTATTCCTAGTGGTGTTACAGTGACTCATGCAAGTCTTCTACCATTGGCATGTGGTAGTGCGGTGACCACTCTTGTGGTAGAGTAGTTTTTACCACTATCCCATAAGTTACTTCTTCCTTCTCAGTGGTACTGTGGTGAAAGCTTCTTTGGAAACATTTTTATTCATAGAGGAGGCCATGGAGAGAGGATGTGGACGATGTAGAAATAATAAATCGCTGAGAAGAAAGTGGGTGGAAATAGATGAGACAACAAAATCTGCAGATATAATAGAGGTTAGAAGAGAAAGCAACCTCAATCAAAGGAGGAAGGTGTTTATGAATTCACAAATGCTACAACATAGAGGAGATATCAATATGTCAAATATATGACTAAAGTTAGGTTTTATGTTGGATAGCATATTTGCTGAAATGATATAATTGGTGTACTAAACATTATTTACTATGTTGCGTATTATAGGGGCAAGACAAGGCCATGGGAAAAAATCATTGCATATTAAATTAGGTACTCAAATTTTGACTTAACTTAGGAAAAAATGATCTAATGGAATTTTGTGATACGCCCATCTTTTTTTACAGTATTATTGAAATTTATAATGTATTATCCAATCTTGACATAAATTAATGCATGTTATTGATTATTTTAGATGGATATTGGAGAAAATGTAGAGCCTGAGCATTCAACTAGCAAAAGAAGAAGATATGTACATGGGCATGGACCTAAAACTATTAAATCTCATAGATGGCAGTGGGTGGAAGAGGATATGACAATGGATATTGTAGACACAACAAATGATTTCACTAAAGAAGAGGTGGGTCAGGACTATAGTACATGGGAAGAATACTTTGATAAAATTATTGTTTGTGGATGTTCTATATGTCGTGGAAAGAAACAATTCAAATGAGTGATTGTAAAAAGACATTACATATATGATGAGCTTCCAGTTGGTAGTATGCCTCCTACAATCGATTAAAACCAAAGAATAATAAATGAGTGTGGACTGATGTTTTATAAACCATGTCAAAATTGTGTTTTATTTAAATTATTGTATAAAAAAGGTAGTCTATAAAATAATGTTACATTATTCAATTGATGTATATATGTTCATACAATTTATATTTATATTTTTTAAGCCATATTTGATTATATTTCATTGAAATTGATACATTTATTATTTATCCAATTGTTGCCAAAAATTAAATAATGCTTGAGTTTGTTGATAGGTAGAATATTTTGATAAACACATTATACTAATACCCAAGATCCAACTAGGTTATTAAGATTTGGACGGGATGATCCAAACCATCCTTTAAACCATACCAGGGTGAAAAGAGCAAGATTGAAGAGAACACTAGCACCTGAGAAATTTGAAGAGCTGATGAGAGTCAGATACAGTAATGACATGCCACCTAGCCTTAATAATGATGATCATGATAGTGAAATTGCAATGCATGAAGAAGTATTGAATGAAATGCTTATAGGTTTCTTTGGGGATGGAAACAATGATGACAATATTGATGATATGGTTGAAAGTAATGATGATAGCAGGGATAATTACCACCAACTTAATGTTGATGATAACAACATCAAAGACTCCATCAAGCAAGCAACGAAGACACCCGTGTTCAAATTGGGTGCAAGTAAAACCTCAAAACTGGCATGCACATTAATATAATTACTATTTGGTTGGTTAGACAAAGGATTCACTACCCTACTGAAGTGAGTTGAAATATATTTCTTACTTTGCATTGTCAATTGGTGTACATAATTCGTAAACATTCAATTGATTTAATCTCATATCAAACATGTTCATCATAAGTCAAACATTCAGATGATTTGATCTCTGGCAATCTTATAGGGCACTAAAAACTAAAATATTCCTTGAAGAGAATGTTTTTCCATCAACTTGCAGAGAGGTGCATCTGTTGTTGGTTGAGTTAGGGATTGAATATAAGAAAACTCATTCATGTAAAAATTATTGCATTTTATAGAGAGATGAATATCAAAACAAGGTAGAATTCCATGCATGCAAAGAGAAGAGATATCGTACATATGTACATGGTCCTACAGTTCCAAAGAAGGTTTTACATCACATGCCAATTATACCTAGAGTTCAATGAATGTTTTGTTGCAATTCACTAGCACAATTGATGGACTAGCATGCAAAAAACACAAGTAAAGATGGATTCATGTGAATTCTAACCAACTCCAAAGCAATGAAACACATAGAGGAAAAATGGACAACAAAATTCAAAGATGAACTCCATAGTAACATGTTTGGTCTTGCAATTGATGGAGTGTGCCCATTCTCTTTCCTGAGCTCAAATTATAGTGTTTGGCCATTCAGATTGATAGTATACAATATTCCCCCATGGATGAGTGTTAGAAAGGAGCACCTTATGTTCACTCTCATTGTTCCAAGAAAACATCAAGTTAAAAGCATGGATGTTTATCTTGCACCTTTTATTAATGAGATGCAACTGCTATGGAAAGGCATAAGAAAGTATGACATATCATGTCCTCCATAAAATAGGTCCTTCATGTTGTATGGTGTGCTATGTTGGACTATTCATGATTTCCCAAGACTAGGTGTTTATTCTGGTAAGATAAAATATTTACATATTTACACTCATAATTTATTTTCATCTCAACTTTCATACTTAGTTTTATACTATTTTTTTATGTTATTAACATTACTTATTGAATTGCAAGGCTTCAAAAAAAGGGGATATTTGCATGTCCAATATGTGCATAACAATTTCAAGGGCAGTATTCTAAAGATCTACATAATTTTTTTTATGCAAACAACAGGGTTTTTCTACCACTAGATCATAGGTTTAGAAATAACTTGAAGAATCAATTTGATGGAAAAGTTAAAAATAGAGGCCCTCCCAAGATTATCAGTCTAGGTGATTGGCTTAAGAAGTATGAAGATGTTGAATTGAAAACTTGGGAGGATTTTTTTGATTGAGGTGATTCAATTGAAGAACCAAAACACATTGTAGTTAATATGCCAGAAGGAATAAAAAGGAAATCAATATTTTATGAGCTCCCTTACTAGAAGGATCTATTAATATCTCACCTATTAGATCCTATGCACATCTTCAAAAATGTCCCAGATTCTATATTTTGACATATATCAGGCAAAGTGAAGGACATCTTGTCTTCGAGGAGAGATATTGCTCTTTTGCGTACCAAATTTGATAGAAAAAATTTGTGGCCAAACAAGGAAAATGAAACATATGCAAAAACTCCATGGATTTTGAAAAAAATAGACCTAGACCAACTAAAAATGCCATCCATTCAATAAGGACACCTATTGGCTATGGGTCATCATTGGCTAAAGCTTTTACAGTTGATAGACATATCACAAGATTTAAAACACATGATTTTCATAATTTAATCAAAGTATTATATATCAACATTTAACATTTACTAGTAACATTTATTAAGCACTAAATTTATTTTGATATTTTGTTGTGTGAGAAAAAATTACTAATGACCTTTTCATAAATGTGTTTGATAGCATATCATGCCATTGACAATTAGGGGGGATTCTTGTCTTATAGTTGACTTAAGGAATGCCATAAGTCGATTGTGAGCATTTACAATGTATGTGGTCATATGAAATGTTCATGTGTGAGAGACATAGATATATTATATTGCATTTTAATTTATGACTAAAGGTTCATACTGATTTACTATTCTTATATTAGGTGGGTGACCTCCAAGGAGATCCATGAATTTGAAGTGCCAAAGTGGAAGAAGGAAATTGCAGAAATTGTATGTGTATTTGAGAAGGAGCTCCCTACAAGTTTCATGGACCTACAAGTCCATTTACTTATACACCTAGTCGATGACATTGAATTGGCAGGTGTCGTATCAATGGGGTATATGTTTTTCTTTGAGAGGTATATGAAAACTCTTAAAAGATATGTCTGACAAAAGGCACATCTAGAGGGTTGCATGGTTGAAGGGTATGTATTAAATGAAGAATTTTTCTTCCTATGTGAATTCCTTGGTAATGATTTTGAATATGGCCCATGCATCTAGGATGAAGAACAAGCATCATATATTATTGATGGAGAAAAACCACAATCTAATGGTGTTGGAGTAGAAATTAGTAAGTAGATTCACGATCAATGTGGTTATTTTTCTTGCAATCATTAATTTACTCTGTAATTTATTTATCAAATTAACAACATGACATTTGGATTTTGAAATAAACATGTTGACATGAAATAGGTGTAGATGAAAGTTTTATACTCGACAAGTTCATTATGTACCACATGGACTTTATGAACAAGTGGAGTGATCTATATGATAGAAAGAGAGAAGTGTTAGAAGCAAGGATATAGTTTAAGAGATTGAACCCAAGGAATACTCCTCTTCCCATTCATCTACTTGGGGAATGGGGAAAATATTGCACACTAGAATGGGTTATTGAACAAATTCAAAATCAAATACAAGATGTAGGTATAGATTCAAACATAATAGAAGATGAAATCAACATGTCTAGGAGGATGTGAAAGAAAGGTATAGTTGGGATTTTACAAAATGTTGTTTCCTTACAGTTTTGACAGTATTAACTATTTTAATATTCATCATTATATTTTTTTTCACTGAAATAAATGGTCTTTCACAGGTGAGCAAATATTTAGCAATGTGGGCATATGGTCGACATTATTGTGTAGGAAGTGTAGACATAAAGAGATGATCCTTTGATTGTGGCATCATGGTTGACTTCAAGCAATCCAGTTGATCAAGCTCAAAAGATAAGAATATAATTGAAGGGAATCTACAATATATTGGGAAAATACAAGAAATTATTGAGTTGGATTAACACTCTTTTAAATGTTGTATTTTTAAGTGTAGATGGTATGAAGCATTTGACAGGACATGAAGACATGATACCCATAGTGGATTGTTTTCTATAGATTCCTCATCATTCCTACCAAAGGATAAGGAGCCTTATGTTCTACCAATTCATTGTGAGTAGGTATTTCTTTAACTCAAACAAGAAGTGATAGTGATTATTAATCTATTAATTTATAGCTTATTGCGAATATATACATGTGTTCATTAATCAATATTGTTAACATATGTCTAATTTATATGTATGTCGTTAATGTGTAGGTATTTTTCTATGAAGATATTTTGGACTTGAAATGGATATTTGTCATACATTATGATCCAATATTAAGGCATGTATTTGAAGATGGATTAGTGGATACTAAGCAAATAATGATGGCCAACAAAATGAGAGAGAAGGATTAGAGAACATTCAAGAAATTGACATCCATGATGATATTGAAAATGGTTATGTTCAGGCACAAGAAGACAAAAATCTAGAGTTAGATGATGTTATGGAAGACAACGATATGGATGGTATAGAAAATGATGATCCAAATACAGCTGGTAGCAATATAGATGGTCTACAATTAAATTTCAATGGTTATGAAGATGATGCAAGTCAAGATGAGGATGATGATAATATTAAATACTTGACAGAACATACGACCATTGAAAATGATACACTGGATGACATTGTAGCAAACAATAATGTTAATGACCAAGACTTCTAAATTTTTAGAATTATTTGCAATCCATGTTTAAAAAAGGATGATTCTTACGGCCTAAACTTTGAAATTCTTTAGCAGTATTATGTTGTACTTGGACAATTGAAAACTTGTTTTATTCTCCTAGCAATCTTTTTTATTTTCCATTATAATTCTAGACCAAACAACATTTGTGGGGATGGCCTTTTACACCAATCTTAATTTGTATGAAGTTCATGAACTTATTGTCAAGAAGTAAATTCCTTTCATAGATAGGAAATGTAAAGGCTTCACTTAATAAAAGATAAGTAGTCTCTTTTTGAGGGTAATCCACATGCAAAAAGTAGAAAGCACATAAAAAAACAATTGTACAGTAGAAAATAAGATTCAATCAGTTATGTCTTATTTTTTTTGCACACTTATCTAAAAGACATAGGGTATTCACCATACATTTCCCTTGACAAAGAAAATGTGTGCTTTTATTTATTTTTACTGTATATCTCATAAGTGAAATTGTTGTTACACTGAGAAAATAATATATATAAAAAAATGAAAAGAAAATGTTTGAAATTTAACATGCAACCTATTATGTTGCGCTAAAAGGAATCAAGATTAATTGGGAGAAGAAATAAAAATAAAATTTTGATGATTGTACTTAAAAGTGAACAAGATATGAAAAGTGTGGACAATGATGGTTCTAAAATTGAAAACCCTAATTCTGATGACATTATTGTTTTATGCCATTAGAGATAAAGAACACATACAATTTTATATACATAGAAAATGAAGATTTAAAAACAATAAACTGAAAATGTAGACATTGTAAGATTTTTCCTTAAACAATAATTCACATACTCACTTACAAAAAAGAGTGAAGCATTTTTTATTCAATCTTTGTTTTGTTTAATAGACATAATAGTAAAAGAATATTTAAAAGTACAAGAATATATACACTATTTCATAGAAAATAAGGAATGTTTCATAGAATATACAAGTACAAGAATATATACATTGTTTCATAAAATATATACATTATTTCATAGACTTCTAAATTTTTAGAGTTATTTGCAATCTGTTGGGTCTCAAAAACATAGGTTTTTAGACCATAAGAGGGTTCCAATCTCTTAGAGGACTTTAATACTTAATACAAACCAATTAAAGTAAAATATTTGAAAAGACTTCAATTCACACCTAACTAGAAACTAGTCAAAGCATCCACACAGTAACATCAAATGTGCACTAATAAATCTTGTAAATTTCAACAACTTGAAAAGACCACTTTGGAGACAACAAAGCAATAAATAAGCATGAAAATAGACATAGCAATTGAACACTGAAAATGGATTATGATTTATAATGTATCTGCTCCATTATATTGCTCAAAATATAAACATACATAACATGAGTTCTTTTGATAAACATGAGTTCTTTTGATACAAATAAGTGGATGAGATGGTCTAGTATCTATTCTAATGGATTGAAATGATAATGATATGATGATAAAAATTGGACCTTGGTTTCCCTATTTGTATGGGAAGCAACAAGTTTTAGGTTTGTTCACAAAAGTTACGTCGTGAACAATAGATTTTTGGCTCCAATGTACTCTCTAACTCTTCTAGGGTTTTTCACCTAAAAGGAGAGAGCTTAGGCCAAAAATGCTAAAGGTTCATTCAATTTATGTTATGTGTGATGTTATTTGAACTAAATGAGATGATATAAATGTAGTTATATGAATTAATTGATCAATTATGAATGCAAAATCTAAGAATTATGCTATGTTGGAAAACACATTATGTAATACAAAATCACCTACAAATGAATGGAAAAATGTAATAGAAATGAATCAGACTAAAAGTGTGCACCTGATATAGCATGAGGACTAGAAATGACTTCTAGAATGCTACTGATGCTACAATTTAGGCCTGGGGACTCATTCACCATTCTAGGTGAATCAATCCTAGTTCTACCAAATTGTACCAGAACCCATTTTTGACAAAAGGGTATCTAAAAATGTAAAAATCCAAAAATTGACCTTGGGGTGGGACTCATTCACCACCCATGGTGAATGAGTCCACTTTTGAATTTTTATATTTTCAAAGATGGATTCCAAAGCTTTCAATCTGTACTTTGATGCCCTATAGGTGTCTACTTCCGAAACTTTGATTTACGAGTCAAAAAATGAGATATTTGTTGGTATTTTGACTTGTTGAATGAGAAGAAGACTTGAGAAACCTTGCAACTTGATCTTCAACGGTTTCCAAAAGTCCTAAATCTTCAAACACACAAGACAAGAGAGAGAAATGTTGAATGTTAGGGCATGGGGGTTTGCCTTGGTCAAACCCCGTTTAGGTAATTAAACCAAAATGATGAACGAGTAGAATGAAACATGTAATAATGGAATAGATTACCTTTCCATGATGTTGATCTTGGATTTTTGCAGCAATGAAGGAAGATTCATCCCTTGAATGTCTTTAGAAGCTTTCTTAATGACTTGCAATGACAAAACCCTAAGTTGCTTGACTTGAGATGGAAGATTGGTGGATGAATATGTGAATTAAGTTAATGGATATAAAAATGAGTTAAGAGAGGTGATTTTATATGAAATTCACCTTATTTTCCCATTAATTGGATCCCTAAGGATGACATGGAGAAAATTAAACTTAAAACCTAATTTTTCCCGCTCAAAACCCTAAAAATGGATCAAATGGGACTCATTCACCACTAATGGAAAATGGGTCCAACCTAGATGGGACTAATTCACCACTAATGGTGAATTGGTCCCACAGGGGCCATTTTTGCTAGCTGGAATGCTAAGAAGTAAGAAAATTAGGCTTATATGATGACTAGGTCAGTTATTTGATCAAATTATGCCTGAGGATGCACAATATGGGTTAATAGGGGCCTATTAGTGATGATGTAAATGTAAAATAGGGCCTGGGACACAAAAATTCAATGTGAAAGTGTGATTAAATACACTTTACAACACTAAAATGAGGTCCACATAGCCTAGGAAGGCACAAGAACCAATGTGAATGTGCAAGACACATTACAACACTAGTTTAACATTAAGTTTATTTTAGAAACCTTCTAGATTGATGTAATAATGTTATTAAAAATATTTTATAATGTTGAATTAAGGAGAAATAGGTTAATTTTGTCTAGAAACGCATGAAAAAAATCTTACAACACTTTACAACACCTTTACCAGACATTATTAAAAGCATATTATTTGATTTGCAAGGGTCCAAGACCTAGTGTGGATGCATAAGTTGCCTCACAACACTTGAGTTAAGGCCTCATCAATTCCATTTATCATGAATTATTCCCATATCAACCAAAGGGTATTTTTTTCTATGACACACATCGTTTCTTAACTAAAGAATAATTAACATAACATAGAAAATTAAAAAGAGTTTATTGATGGATGCACCACCATCCATTAATCGTCAACAAGCACTTGTGACCACCTAAGATTTGTTCAAGGCTCAAGCACCATGTTAATGCATCCACAACAACTAAACTCTGACTACCTCCTCATACAGCTCATGCAAGGAACAAATTAACCTTTGACATGTGATTAATGTATTTCTCCTAGGCATAAGTGTTTGGATTTTGTAGAGTGTTTGTCGTTACATTCTCCAATCTAGCAATCCTCTTGAGTTGCTTATGAATTTTCTTGAGTACCTCATCCTCATCATTGATTTCATCAAGGATGCTTAGAAAATATTTTGATATCTCATTTTTCCAAGTTTATTGATCCTTCAAATTTGTTTCTTCAAAGAAATCTAGCATGACCATACATAGTGGCTGGCTGAAGTCACTTAATTCCCATGTCAAGATATTCTAGAATTTTTCAAGTGTATTCATGAGGCTTTGACATTCTTGCAGCAAAGCATTATTATCTCCATCTTTTTCCTTGATATGGGATTCCATTTCCTTCATCCTATCAAGTAGTCTTCCATGCTCTATGAGGGCCTTGTTTGTTCCACTATGAGCATGCCAGAAACCATCTGTGTGTTGGAACATATCTTTGAATTTCATACAAATTATCCCTAATGCTACTTCAAAAGTAGTAGCCTTCAATTTTCTTTTTAGTTCTTCCTATTCCTTTTGAGCCTTTTCAAATTTATGCTTCCATTGAGTAGTCTTAGACATGACCTCTAAAATTTTTCTTTCATGTTCAATTAAAGGAGAGTAAAGCCTTGGAGAAGTAGACATCCTATCTTTGTTGTTGGTCAATTCTTGTTTCAACCTATCATTTTCCTCTATCAGCCACTGGTTATCTCTTACTAGCTTTTGGATCTAGGCTTTGGTGAATTTGGCTACATTCACATTCAAGTTAGTAGTCTCCAAGGGATCTATCTCCCCTACTCTTAGCACTAGGAGATGTTCAAAAATCTGATCATGGTCAATGAGAGAAGGCTTATTTCTTGGGGGAAAAAGAGCCAAAATTTGCAAAGTGGTATTATTAGGATTGTACCCTAACCTTGTATAGACCTTGTCACCTACTTCATCCATTATTTGCAAAGTTTTATTCTTTCTCTTCAAAAAGTTGTTAAACATAATGGTTGAACTAATATCCCACCCAAGAAGGAGCATAACTCTAGCTTCTTGCAAATAATGTTCTTCCTCTCTTAGTAGTCATGTTTCTCATTTCCCTATCAACTTAGTGTTGCAACTCTTTCAATCCATAAGCCTCTTTCTTAGGGTCAATATCCTTTATCCTTTCTCTTATTATTCTTCCTTTATACTCATATATAAAGGACTTAAATTAAAGGGTCAGCATAAAAGTATCATCTACAACAAATTCTTGACTTGCACAATGTCTCACATCATGTAATAGCTCATCAGAGGCTTTAAAGGTGATCACACTTCTTTCCAATGGAATCTCATATTGGGGTATAATAGGAGCATTAAACTGTGAGACTTCTTCTTCCTCCTCAGTGTTATCTTCTTCCATGGATGGGGAACCAACTGAAAAGCTCACTTTAGGAGTAGATTGAGGTGATAAGTGATCTAGTGGTGTGATATTTTCTACTTGCCTCCTAGGACCAATGCCCCTTCCTCTTTCAAATGCCACAAGTGGCACATCTCTTATTAGTTCTTCTCCATGGAGAATTAACTATTCAATTCTTTCTATGGGATCTTGTACCTCAGGGAAAGCCCCTACGTATCCTGGGTTATTATTCACCTTCCAAGCCTCATCCATCATAACCATACTGTAGGCATTCATTCTCATCATGTTCTATTTTTCTTCACAATTTCTGATGATATCTTCTAAAAGAAAACTATGCTCATACCCTTTCAATTTATAAAAAATTTTAGCATCACAAATGAAGAGTTCAGGATCAAGCATTTCCCTTTTGTTGCCAATCAACAAGCCATAATAATCCAGTTTACCACTAACCAAGTCATATCCTGAATCAAAGATAATAGTGAAATTACCAAAGCATAAAGTGGAAGGAATGAAAGTCTACCTCCCAAATCTCTTTAAATGCATGAAAGCTGAAAATAAAAATTTCCTTATGATCTCTAAAAAAGAAACTCTTTTTGGCATGGTCTTAGGCAGAAAATAAGGTGTAGCTTCAAATCCATGAACCCTGATAATAGTATAATCCCCAAACATGTACTATTTCCCCCAATTTTGATTTATCCCTGCTTCATGACCCATATCTTTTGGTCAAAGAAATCTTAATATCTTTGGGGAGAGGTTGTAGTCACATTTGTGGCCTAGCATCACTTGCCCCATATCCCCATCACTTGCCCTTCATATAATATCATTATCTAAGTCTTTTATTCTTAATTCCTCACCCCATATCCCCATCACTTGCCCTTCATATAATATCATGTGCATGAAAAGATAATAGTGCTTGAAATTAATGGTTTCACTGCCATTCTTGATGATATTGAGGGCATTATTGATGGCCTTCGATAAATACTCTACATAATCATAGGGTTAGGAATTATGGCTCTGGATGTCTGTGGCAAAAACCATGGGAGCAATTGTCATGTTATTGGGAACATCAATTCCCAATACTTGACCATCTGAGTAATAAGTGTATTGAAAGTATTCTTCAAACAAAGCCACAAAGAATGGGGGCTTATCTTCACCAGAGAACCTCATAGTTTGGTAACCTACACCTTTAACCCTATGGAAATTTCCACCTCTTGTAACTTGTGTCCATGGTACAATATTCCTCCAACAAGTCTCTGATTGGTAATTTTGTTTTCAGGGAAGTTTCTACTTGAAAAATCATGGAAATATAATCTTTCTTTGTGACCATGAACTATGACCCATTAGGAAAATGAATTTCTCTCATCTTTAGATTATAATTCTTTTCCAACACCTTGATTAATGCTACGTTCACAAAGACATTGGGTACTACAAGTTTACCCAAATTCAAATTCCACAGGTTTGACACTAGGCTATGCCAAAATTTCTTCCTATAATGACAAATAAAGAGGTTGTAACCCCTACACGGAGTCCATACATCTCCCAAATTTTTTTGTTTATCTTCTAATTTCATACACGATGGGTTAAGCTATAATATTCTTCTAGATTTTGGCCCAGACCCAGGATACTAATTGATTAAGTCTTGATTCAATTTCCTAGCTTTAGTTTTCTATCTTTCTTCTTTTTGTTTGCCTGGGGTTTTTTCCATCTCAACGCTACTCATGCAATTATTTCATCTACTTACTAAGAAAATACTTTGAGTTGAGTTGAGACCACTTACTTGGATAAATGCTGCAAATTTCCAACTTCCTACCACCGTCCAACTTGGTTCTCCAAATCCTTCAATTACAATTCACAATGATTTTAACTTCTTTGAGGTCATATTTATTAAATTTTAGGACACTTCATCCAACCCTAGTTCCTAAATGGTGCTCTCTCCACCTTTATGATCATGTTCTCCATTAATAGTGGTATTCTCATCGATATTTTTGTTAGTCACATCCATCAGACTAATCATCATTTCATAACTGTCGAAGAGACTTTTAATTAAAATGCCCATTGATTATTTGATATGCTGATATGGCAATGTTTTTCCCTTCCCTTCTACTATTTACCACACTACCACCTTGCTCAAGGCTTCTTGTTGTGGGGTTGTAGTGTATACCACTCTACTGCATATGTTTCTCACCTTCCCAATGATATCGCAGTGTATGCTTTTGATCATTACTTGAAGAGTGTTGATGAGACAATATTATTTGTCTTACCGATATCTCAATGTCTAATCGACATTAGAACTTATGTTCCTCCGATGTTGGTTTCTGGTGTCAATGAGACAAGTTAATGTCTCTTGTCAATATTCCAATGTCTTGTTGACAATTACTTCATTATATCCAAGAGTTGTGTTTCGCCGAGCACTTGTAGATATACCTTGTCGATGTGACATAAGTGATTCTCTCCTTCATATGCTTGTATCTTGTTAAAATTTCACTATTTTACATCATCGATGAGGCATATAAATAAGTCTCTTCGACATAGGGGTGTCTCATCTACATTTTTTATCTATGCTTTGTGCTAATGTCAGGGAGACTTTAGAGGGACTCTCATTGACATGGTGTTGTCTTGGCAATATGCTATGAGAAATCATAGGAATATTTCAAAGGAGGAATACACTTTGATGCTATGATCAAGGGTTTTATTTGGAAGCTCACATGAGAGATTTTATTAAATTTAAGTTATTATGATAGGAATTCTATGCATATGGTGGATGTAAGAGATGAGTGAAAATGGAAGTGTGCAAAAATAATTAGGATGGAATTTTGGCTACAATACAATCCATGATTAAAAAAGGATGATTCTTATGGCCTAAACATTGAAATGCTTCAGTAATATTATTTGTGTCGATAAAAATTACCTATTGCAATACCTTTAAATTGTTCAATCTTTGGTATGAATTGTTGGCAAAAAAAATTAGGATTACTTGGATGCTTCTTCCATTCAATTTGTATCAACATATGTTCATGAAGACACAAAAGTTAATAGGTCAATCAAGTAGAGATTTTGTGATTTTCAAATGAAGAGTACAAGGTACATTTTTATTTTTGCTACATTAAATTCATGTGCATAAAAAAAATTAAAAGATTACATTACTAGATTGCACTTATGCAGATGCATATAATAAAGGAAATATTGCACAATCCTTTCAAAAATTTAGTCTTTATTGATAATGTAAATGTATGTTGTTCCACACAAGCCTTGGACCTGCCTATTTGAATGCATATAATTTAAAAACTATACATTTATAGCTACAAAAGAGAAAAATGCACATAAAGAGAAAGGAGACCCATCATTGCCTCAATGATGAATGCTGGTTGCTTTATTCTACATCATCTTTAGTCTTCCCACTTGTCTAAGCCTCCAAGTTGATGTCTTCCTTGCTGCTCCTAGGTTCCCTTCATTTTAGTGAGAAGAGTGTTGTTAGAGCAATGAAGGATCACTGGTCAAAATATGTGCATACATCTATAAACATATAATTTGATCATCATGTGCATTCAAATAACTTGCATACCATAGATGTCTAGGAAAACAAGAAAGTTATCAAACATATCTATCTTATGCTTGGTTTTATCTAACATGTTTTCTCATTGTCTAGGTATAGATAAAATTAGGTTGTTGTTTTGTTTATCTGGTTACAACATGTGGGGTGAAATGTGGCTCCCACAAGGGATGAGCCCATCCTCCTACCCTATTATTTCATTTGAAAAGGATAATCACAAGTAAACCATCCATGAAGCATTAAAGATCAATCTTTGCAAGGATAGTGGAGTATGTTGGTAAGGGGTTATCTCCTTATTGATAATGATTTATCCTTATTAATAAGAACATTCCACTATCAACATAGCCATGATTCTAAAAAAAATGATCATCAAGGATTCCAAGATACTTTTTATTAACAATTTGGTTAAAAGTAAGTAGCCCCTAGCATCCTAACAGTCACAAGAATTGAACATGAGGGGAAGTCATGTAGATTAAAAGCTTACACAATAGTCATCACTTGCAAATATAGAGACAACATGTTTCCAAATAAAAAATTAAATCGAATGCATGAAAGGTACAATGATGAAGTCCATAATAGTGAATGTTGCTTAAGAGGGATTGAAGGACAACATTTTGTATCAAGGAGAACAAGGTAACCTCAAACTCTATTGTACCTGAGTATGATAGTACCTGAGCTTGTGGTGTTTCTAGATGGAACCTATAGTGGAAAAGTGTAGTCTCCCTCTGAAGGAACCATCTTCGGAGCTCTTCACTGAAATGAAGATTGAGAACATTAGAAGAAAAGGAATACCATAATTCTAAAGTAACAATTTGTATGAAGAAAAAAAGTATAATTAAGAAGATAAATCCTTACAATTGGACCAAAGAAATTTATGATTTTATCTTTAGAATGTAGGAAATTTCTCTGTTGGAGCTTCATGACCTAAAATTGGATCTCCAATTGGACCAATAAAATTTACAATTTATCTTTAGAATATTGGAACTTTCTTTGTTCGATATTCACAACCTAAAATTAGATCATAAGTTGGATAAATAGATTTATGATTTTATCTTTAGAATGAACAAACTTTCTCTATTGAATATTAAAGATGTCAGGTTGGATCAGAAACTGGATAAGCAGATTTATGATTTTATCTTCAGAATGTAGAAACTTCCTCTATCGAATATTTGGAAATTCCTACACACAAGTTATGCTTTGGAGCGAAAACACCCGGAAGTGTTTCACACCAACTAAATGTACAATCCAACCTAGTTATGACACCTATAGCAATCCAATTTTTCCTGAACCATCCATACCCAAACATTGCATCACAATATATTCTTCCTGCACATAAAAATGCTACATATTGACCCCTTCTAAATAAAACTCAAAATACCATGAAACAATGAGTCCCTTATATTAGTAAGTAAGTAGGCAGTCTATAGGGCATAGTTTGATTTTATACAAGGATTCTCATGAAAGGAATCTTCAAGTGATAGTGAGTGATTTGTTTGAGATTGCAGTTGATGGTGCAATATCTAGTCTTAAAGGTAGTTAGCAAAGCAATAAATGTGCAATAAAATCAAATTGTACACAATAAACAATTCACAATGTTATCTTGCATAATTCCTTAAGTTTGAAGAAAAAAATCTCATCATATCTTGATGAAAGTAGTGACCTTAATTTTCAATCACTGGCAACCATGATTTTAAAACATGCAATTGTGCTTATGGAGGCATCATTTTAAGCAAGGCGGTGAGTGGTGGTTTGGAGCAATGGTAGGTATGAAGGAATTGCTTTATATGCATACTATGCATTCTATCTTAAGACAACATTCTTAGAAGAGAGTGAAGGTGAATTATGGAACTCAAGGGTTACCATGATAAAGTTAAAGCAAAGACTGAGATCAATTTAAAAGCCACTATTATGAAGTCAAATGCAAAACCCTAGCAATTGGAGTAATGAACACAATGCGAAAGAGGACAGTGTGCTAGGGAAGATTTAAGATATTTCCACATTATCTAATCACAAGAAAATAAATCATTTATTTATTTTTTTAAATTAAAATAAATTATTCTAAACCTTGTATAAGACACATTGATACTTCAAAAGCATCTAATTTGTTTTTTTAATTTAAAAGAAGTCATTCTAAACCCTATATAGAATACATTGATACATCAAAAGCATCTGAAGGAATTTGAGGTTATGAAAACATATGTCAATAAAATACCTGGATTACAAATAGTAGCACGAACATTGTAACCCTTGTTGATCAGAGTAGGAATGAGATAAACAACAATGAATCCTATACCTCCTATCATGCACATATCCTTACCATTCTCTGTCATTCTTTACTGAAACACTTCTCCATTTTGGTGGGCTATGCCTAAAAATAAGGTTTCAACAAAGGTTTTATTGTATGTTTATTAAAATGAAAAATCCATTTTGGTGAGCTATGCCTGAAAATAAGATTTTGAAAAAAAAATTAGAGTATGTTTATTAGAGTTTTAGAGTATTTTGGCAGGCTATATTCTTGATTCCTTAAATGATTTATTCAAATGTATTGTGACTGATGTGATTTGTTGCATTTAGTGCTATAAATTGTAATGATGCCATGATTACCCTACTACCACCATCTCTTATTATACCCATTGCAGTGTGGAGATGTTTTTCCCTTCCCTTCTACTATTTACCGTACTACCACCTTGCTCAAGGCTTCTTGTTGTGGGGTTGTGGTGTATACCGCTCTACCACATATATTTCTCACCTTCTTGGTGGTCTAGCAGTGTATGCTTTTGATCATTATTTTAAGAGTGTCTATGAGACAATCTTATTTGTCTTACAAATATCCCAATGTCTCATCAACATTACTTTGTTATATCCAAGAGTTGTGTTTTGCTGAGCACTTGTAGATATACCAGGTCGATGTGATGTAAGTGATTCTCTCCTTGATATGCTCATATCTTGTTGACATTTCTTGATTTTACATAGTTGATGAGACATATAAATAAGTCTCTTTCACATAGGGGTGTCTAAACTGATGCTAAACCTGAAGCTAAACTCGAAGCTAAAGTCAGAGCTAAAAGTGGCACTCAAATCAAAGCTAAACTTGGAGCCAAAGGTGGTACTAACAGTAGTTCCACACTCAAAGCTAATATGGGTGCTAAAGGTGGTGCTATTTTTTTCCAAAATTAGAGTCGACTTGTCCTAATCAGTGCAAATAAATGCCAAAAATAGTGCCATCTCGATAAATAGCACCGATGTTTTCAAAAAATTGGAAAAAAATACATTAAAATAGTGTGTGGAAGCAAAAAATAGAGCAAAAAATGGAACAAATCACAAGGATTTGTTGTAGTGTCTTCATTCTTACTAGCAGATTCCCCATTTCTTTCTTCTTCCTTTGCTCTTTCTTCTTCCTCTACCTTTTCTTCTTCTACTACTAACTTTTCTTCTTTTCCATCTTTGTTTATGTCTTATTCATTCCTTTCACCTTCATCTTTATCTTTTTCTTCTTCAACATGCTCCGGAGGGACAACATCAAGCTTCCTTAGTTTAGCTTCTTCCTCATTTTGTTTCTCTATCTCTGGAGGATCATTTGTAACACCTATTTTTTAGAAGGATATTTGAATCACTTGTTCTTTGAGGAACGTCTTCTTTTACCTCTATAGAATCCTTTTCTCCTAATTTAGGTGTAGAACCAGATGGGAGTTGACCAAGCATTCCATATTTGTCAACCATGCCCTTGATGGCTTTTGCAGTTTCTATCTTTATTTTCTTTATTTTAATTTTATCTTTTGTCATCAAAGTGTTTACCCTTTTCTTCATATAAAACATCTTTGACCATACCTTCTTCAAGGTTTCCAAATAATTTGGAATCAAAGAGGACCCAATTTTCTCATATGCCTCATTTATTATCTTTTCTTCCAACTCAATAGCCTCTAATCTTCTTTTCATCAAGGCTTCCCATAATTTTTCTGGTACATTGTCCATAACATAGTCCCAACTGACTTCCAAAGTAATACCATACTAAATAATAGCCAAAATCAATGTTTTCCTATCCTCTCTACCTACTTGAGTATAAATTTTTTTTGTAGGCTGCAACATATCTTCAAAATGTACCAAGCTATATTAACCAGGTCTTACCAATGAGGCCTTTTGTTCTTCCTGTTTCGGAGATGCCTCTTTTGATATTTTTTCCTTCAAGTTTGGTTTGGTGTGCACATGAACACCAAAGGCCTGTTCTTCATCTTCTTCAGAGGATGACACATAATGAAATCTTTTAGCGCCAACAATTGCTTCTTGTGAACCACCTTCACTAGAGGGCATGTTCACTTTCTTGTAAATTTTACCAAATTAGCTTTAGGGTCTTCCTCCTCTTCTTCTTCTTGTTTGGTGATACCAAGGTTATTTTCCCTTGTTTCCTTTTCCTTTTTACCTCTCTTGAATGATGTGATTGAAGGAGTCTCTTTCCTTTTTCCAGATCTTGTAGTGGGTCTGGAAGGAGTCGGGCCTTTGCCTTTACTAGGAGCACTAGGCTCTACCTTCATTGATGCAGGAGCTGTAGTTGGTTTTGAAGGAGTAGTCCTGTTGGATATCCTTAGACTTGATGATTATCTAGTAATTTTCTCTCCCATGGCTCTTCCTTGTGAAATTTTTTCATCAGTGAAGCTATCCTTTCTAATAATTTGATCTACATTCTTTCTTATCATAGGCCTCTTATGCTTCAAGTGAAATTCCATAGATTTTTCCTCATAAGTGCCCACTCTTGGTTCACGGGTATCTTTGGGATTTGCAATAAAACTTGTACATAGCCTTCTACTTCATCCTTTGTAACTTCATAACCCAATGGTTAAATATAGATAGTCTAGGGTTCAATAGCTTCAATCATGCACTCATCAGAGGAGACATGAAATATGATGTCATTCTTTTACTTTTCAACAATTTTCCTAGGAATCCTTTCTTATTCATTCATGTTGCTTTTGAATACAACAAAGAATGTTATCAGAGCATTTTCTTGACTCTTCAAATCACCTGAGTTGTGTATATAATCAAAAATTTGATGTGAAATAGGTCTTGATGTATCCCAAATCACCACATCATCTCTTTCATGGAGCTATCTAAGAAAGTGGAAAAACAAACAAACAATTAGGGAACCAAAATTAAATGCATATTTCTTCTCCCTTGTCATCTTCAGGTTTTCAAATAATTGCTTCCAAATATGTTCACAAAGATCATATTCTACACCATTTGCTGCCATGTCATATCCGGTGTATATAGCAATAGTAGACACAAAATTTTCCCTATTTGTGAAGTAGATCTTGTGATTGATCATTATAGTTGCATACTTCATAGAAGGATCAGTAATAAGTTTTTTTTCAAGAGACCTTCTGTCAAATATTGCTCTAGTGAGTTCCATCACCCCTTCAATTTTCATAGACTTCAACACCAGTACCAGTCTGGTATCACAAAGTCTGGTAATTGCCTTAATAACTTCTTTGGTTATTAGATGAGGTCTATTTGTGCACAAAAATTTATCATGAATTTTTCTAAGAGTTGCTTTAACATATTTGTCATTAACAGAGGAGCTAAAGTTAGGAAAATAATTCCCTCGATCAAACTTCTTTGCAACAATATTTGCATACTTGGGTTTTATCAAGAAATCATCCCTTGTGAGCTCATTTTTCCACATATCGATCAATTTGATGTGATTATACTCCTCATTTTAACATGGATGTACATTGTAGTGTCTTCAGTGGGCATTAAACTGTGAGGAATCAATGAGAAGGCACTCAAAGGGTCATCTTGAAATACCTTCATGAAATACTTCTTGTAGGAAGGTCTAGGTCTTTCTGACAAGTTTGCAACTATAAGAGTTGTCATCTTTTCCCAAACTGATCTCTAATGATTTCAAAAAGAAGATTCACACAAACCCACAACAACATAGAAGAGTAAAATACCTTTTTCATTCACGAAAACTAGAACTTGGGTTTGCATAGCTCACACTCCAAATCACCTTAAGAATACTCCAAATCACTCTCCACTTTCTTCAAATGTAGAAGTGATCAAAATGCCTTACAAATCCACTTTATACATCAATGAGCTTCCCTAATTTCCATTAAATGTGACAGAATTCAAAAAGTTGATAAAAACATTTTTTTCACTGCATTGAAAAACCCTGCTTTGCTTTGCAAATGACCATGCATGCCACTTTTCTTCTGGTTCCTTTTTCATAAGCTCTATTTAATCATTCTTTACAACCTATCTTCATGCCAATTTTTGACAGACCGGATATCCAAGGGGTTTGAATAATTTTTTGTTAATGCTCCCCCTAAGACCATGCTAGGTCTAATTGCCAAAGGAATTGTTTGCAATAGATGAGGGTACATAAACATTTGATGTTACTGGCTCTTCTTTGTTCTTCCATATCTTGTTCATTTCTTGCTTAACCTCATTGTTTTCAATTTTCTTTACTGATTCATTCTTCTTTATTGGATCATATTATTTTCCTCCTTTACTTATATATACTCTTAAAATGTGTTCAAGTTTGTTGCAATTGTACCAGATAATATTTTTCTAATTTGTTTGACCTCCATTGACCCTTGATCTACATTTATTTTCTTTGTGTCCAAATTTATTACATACATAGCAGTAGCCAACAAAATATTGATTCATTCTACTTGCGTTAGACCAATTCATCATCTGAATTCTACATTTACTAGCTCTATGTCCAACTCTCTTGCATGCAAAGCATCGTCTGGAGTAGGGAATAGCATACTAGTTTATTCTACTTATATAATCCATTTCCTTGTGACCAAATTTATTGCATGAAAATAAAACACCATTGAAATATGGGTACCTTTGAGCATTTGGTTGTCTAATAGGCAGTCTTCTAGCAAAGCTTCTTGGATTTCTTGTCTATTTTCCTTAATCTTGAGTCTTTTGATTGTCCATTATGTTTGAGGTCTGCATAGCATTTGAGATTTCACCTACTTCCATTCCCAAACCACCTCTATCTTTAGTTGTTTTTTGTCTTGCAATCAATTCATCAAGCTTGGTGGAACTTGTTTTGAACTTATCTTCATAGAGTCTTGCTTTTTCCAGATTTGCTTTCAGGTTTACCACTTCTTGTTCAAGCCTTGAGCATTCACTAGTCTTGCTTTGCACCACTATATTCAGACAATCTTCAATTCTCTTTTTTTTTTCAACTTCCACCTTCAATCTGATGATCTCTTCATTTGCTTGTTTTAATTACTCACTTACTTCTCTATGTATTTCTTTGAATTTCTTCAATTTCTCTTTCAATTTCCTGATGCATTCATTTGCCTCATCAAGCTTTTCTTTCAAATCACTGTTTTCATTTTCAGCCTTTTCAAGATCTTCAAGAGTAGCCCGAAGTTCTTTATCATCCATTTGTTCAATCTTCAAGATATTCCTCAAGCTATTAGGCTTGTTCAAAGGAACTAGGCTATGATAGCAATTGTTGAATACCCAAGATACTGAGAAGGGAGTGAATCAGTATCTTCTTAAACTTATTGAACAAAAACCAACAGTAAAAATGAGCAAGAGCATTAGAAAACCATAAGAATACATAACACATGAACACTAGGATTTTTACGTGGAAAATAAAAAAGGGAAAAACACAGTGAGGATTAGCTCACAATATATTATAGCCAGTTATAAGATATTACAAAGGGTGGCTCAATGTTAGGACTCACTTTCCAAAAAGGGAGGCTCATTGCCTACAAAGATACAATATAGAAATGGCTTACACCCAGAAAATGAATTGATAAAGTTACACCTAAAAAGTGCTGATTTAGTTCCTTTGATGCTCAATAAATTGACTTTACACACTTCGTCATCTTTGCATACTTGTCTATCAACTCTCACTTTCACATGATCAATCTCAAAACTATCCAATATATATATCTGACTCATCCACAAGCATCAATTAGGTCTATTTTAAGGTGCAAGACAACTGAGGGGGGGGGAGGTGAATCAGTTGTCACCAATCACAAACACAAAACTCAAAAAATCAACTTAACGTCCAATTTATTTTATTATTAAGTATGAACATGAAATGCAAATAACAAAAAGAAATATTAACAAAAGAAACACCAGATTTATGTGGAAAACCCAACAAGGGAAAAATGATGGTGATGATTAGCTCACAATATAAAGTAATTCCAAAACTGATTACAAAGAGGTTCACTACCAAAGGGCTCACTGTCTATAGATAGGACTCACTATCTAACAAGGAGGCTCAATATCTACAGATGCAAAAAATAATAGAAAATCAACCACAAAAAATTATACTCATCCACAACCTTGATCAGAAGAATTGAAAACACTGTCAACTCACTGCTTTCAAGAGTTTAACAAATTAAAGTACTACTACCTCAATTAACTATCATACACTCATTCTTTTCTACACTTTTGGCATTTTGAAACATTAATTCATAACTTCTCGACTAGTATTTATACCATTTTAAACCTTTGAAACTTTCTCCAAGGTTGGCTACACATGCTTCATTTTGCAAATTCAAATTAGGTTAGCAACTCAACATTCCTGTGGTGGAAGAGAATGAGAGTGGACAAAACCAATACTTAACCAAGACCCAAAACAACATCTCAGATCAATCACACAATTCCTTAATTGATTCTTATCCTTCACATGACGTGTAAAAACCAAGTTAGCCAAACCTAACACAAATGAACTTTGAAGTACATGCTTCCACAACAATAAGATAACATGAAAACTACATAACATGCTTCACCATACACTGGAACACATCTTAGATGCCTTCAGATTCATTTGCAAAAAATGCAATAACCTTCAAACTCAAAACACTTCTCACCAATCCATCCAGACTATACAGACACACAGAGTAACTCTGAAACTTGTCTTTCGGAACACCAAACCATGAACACCTTTTTGAAAACATAGATAGAACCATTACAAGTCATCTACCAGATTTGCAATACTTAAAACAAGTTGGCGGAGGACTGTGGAGCAAAAACATTTCTCCCAATCCACAAACAGACAACACTACTAGACTAGCTCATGTACTGGTGAACACAACTTGCAATCTCCATCAAACAAAAAGCTACAATCTAGGATATATCACCCAAGGATACCCGTAACCAACATTTGTCAAAAGCACATATCGAAGCACTTTTGAACACATACACAACTCTATCTTCACTATTTCTCAAAAGAACTTGGCAACTTGTCCTATCAGCACACCTACAACACTATAAGGATAGCTCCATGTACTCACATCTCAATAGTATCTCAACTATACATGCATGACCTACAATCACATGATTCCTTTCTCTACTACTATGTTGACATTAATGACAACACCACCATACTTACTCATACTTGCAACAATCTCCCCCTTTTTCATTGATGGAAACACATGATGTGAAAAACCACCAAAGACACAATCTATTCCATTCTTGCACTCTCCTTTATTTTTTAGATTAGACAGCCTACACAACATTTCTTGCACTCTCAATTCCTTGCAATATTCTCTCTTTCACATGACTTTCTCTCCCTTCTTCTTTTACTATTTTTCACATGTTTCTCTCTCCCCCTTTGGCATTAATGGAAAAGAATTTTTTTTTTTATCACTTCTCCTTAGGACTACACCCTCACAACTCATACAATAACAATGAAACTTCCTACTCCCCTTAAGGAGTAGACCCATTCATTAGTCTAGACAAATGAAGAATCTATGGATCCACTAGACTAATGCACCTCCATGTGCATCTAGTTCAAAGGAGGGGAAATAATCCCCAACTTCTCCCTGAGATACTCAAAAGTATCCTTCGTAAGAGCCTTAGTAAATCTATTTGCAATATGATCCTTTGTAGGAACATACTCCAATCCAACTTCATTCTTGAGTACCTTCTCTCTCAAGAAATGATATCTAATAGATGTATGCTTTTTTCTTAAATGCATTATTGGATTCTTTGAAATTTTTATAGCACTTGTATTATCACAAAAGATAGGGATAGGCTCATCAAACTTCACTTCTATGTCCTTCAATGTTTTCTTCATCCACAAAACTTGTGTGTAGTAAGATGTTGCAATAATGTACTTAGCTTCTACAGTGGATAAAGAAACTGAATCTTGTTTCTTGCTTAGCCATGAAACCAAATTTTCTCCAAGAAAGAAAGCACCACCACTTGTACTCTTTCAGTCATCCACACAACCAACCCAATCTACATCAGTGAAAGCACTCAAAGTGAAATCAGTATCCTTAGGATACCACAAGCCATAATACAGAGTGCCTCTTAGATATTTGAATATCCTCTTTACAACTGTAACATGTGCTTCTTTAGGTTCTGCTTGAAATCTAGAAACCAAACATAATGTATGCATGATATCTGATCTATTAGCAGTAAGATATAAAAATCCACCAATCATAGATTTGTACATGCTCTAATCAACTTGAGGAGATTCAACATTTTTACTCAATTTTCATCCGATCACCATAGGGGTATAGACCGGTTTGGAGTCATCCATTACAAACTTCTTCAACAATTCTTTAACATAATTTGATTGTGAAATGAATATTCCCTTATCATTTTTATTGACTTGAATTCCAAGGAAGAAATTCAACTCACCAATCATAGACATTTCAAACTATTTTTTCATCTCCTCTACAAATCTCTTGCACATACTGTCATTTCCTCCAAACATGATATCATCAATATACACAAATACTATCAAAATTTTGTTTCCTTCAACCTTGAAATAGAGATTAATATCTGTGGAGCCTTTTCTAAATATTTTTTGTGTCAAATATCTATCCAACCTTGCATACCATGCTCTAGGAGCCTGTTTAAGTCCATACAATGCCTTTTTCAACTTACAAACCATTTTTAGTTTTTCTAATAACTAAAATCCCTCCAATTGTTCCATGTACACATCTCTAATTCTCCATTTAGGAATGCATACTTGACATCCATTTGATATACCTTGAAATATTTATGAGCAAAAAATGCCAAAAACATCCAAATAGCTTCCATTCTTGCCACCGGGGAAAATGTCTCCTCAAAGTCTATTCCTTCAACCTGTGAATATCCTTTGCATACAAGCCTTGATTTATTTCTCACAACTTCACCATTCTCATTCAACTTATTCCTGAACACCCACTTAGTACTAATTACATTCTTGTTTATAGGTAAGGAACCAATTCCCATGTTTGATTCTTCTCTATTTGCTGCAATTCCCATTTCATTGCTCTAATCCAAATTTCATCTTTGCATGCTTCACACAATATTTTAGGTTCTATCTTTGAAAGTAAACATAGATTTACCTTAGCTACTACCACTTTTCTTCTTGTCTTTACACGTTGACTTTTATCTCCAATTATCTATTCTTCTAGATGATTCTTCTATACACATTTTAGAGTCTTAAGAGCAGGTTCTGGAGCTTCTTCTTCTTCTTCAATCTATTATTCTTCTTCCTTGTTCTCTTCTCGTGTTGGTATGAAGATGGGATCATCCAATTCAACTTCACCTATTCCAACTGGTCTGTTCATATCTTCATCAACCTTTACATTTGCACTCTCAACAATCTTTCTCAATATTTTATTGAAGCATCTATAAGCTTTGTTACTAGTTGAATATCCAAGGAAAATAACCTCATCACATCTTGCATCAAATTTTCCAAGGTTCTCATCATCTCTTTTAATGTAACATTTTCTTCCAAACACCTTAAAGTACTTCACAGTAGGAATATTTCCAGTCCACAACTCATAAGGAGTATTTGTATTGTTACCTCTAATCTAAACTCTATTAAGAATATAAACAATAGTGTGGATTTCTTCTCTCTAGTATACATTATGCACATTTTCCTTTTTCATCATTGTTCTTGCAGCCTCCTAAACAGTTTTCTTCTTCCTTTCAACAACTCCATTCTATTGAGGAGTTCTAGGAGTAGAAAATTGTCTCATTATGACATGCTCAAGATTCAGAAAATGTATTAAACTCACTGGAAGTGAATTCTCCACCTCTATTAGATTTTAAAAATTTAATTCTTAGGTTCACTTCATTCTCTACTCTCACCTTGAACACTTTGAATCTATCCATATCTTGAGCTTTCTCCCTAAGAAAATTAACCTATGTCATTCTAGAATAATCATTAATTAGGAGCATGAAATACAATTCTGACACCATTAAGACTTCCTATTCATGTAGGTCCATAGAGGTCAGTATGAACTAATTCTAGCATTCTAGTAGTTGATTGTTCCTTTCCTTTAAAACTACATCTTGTTTGTTTTCCCAACTAACAACTTCTGCAAATAGTATTAGTAGGCTTTGTGATTTTAGGAAGATCCAAGACAACCTCTCTTAAACTAATCTTGATCAAATTATCAAAGTTTATACGTCCCATCCTCTGGTGCCATAGCCAACTTTCATTAACTTGAGATACAAGGCACTAACCATCAACACCCTTAAGTTGATAAATATTTCCATATGTTCTTCCTACAACAACCATAGTTCTAGACCCTTTTCTGATCTCACAAGTATTATCATAAAACACAAGCTTTAATCCTTTACTACACATTTTTCCAACACTCAAAACATTATGCCGTAATCCCTTAACATAATAGACATCATTAGTACTATATTTTCCATCAAAACTAATTGTTCCTTTTCCAACAATATTTGCTCCAAAAACATCTCTAAACATGACTAATCCACCATCATACTTTTCAAGCTTAGTAAACTTACTTTTACCTTTGGTCATGTGATTTGAGCAGCCATTTTCAATCACCCAATAGTCTTCATCTTATCTAGGATGAAAGGCAGTAACCAGAGTGCCTTAAATATCTTCCTTGTTATTCAAACTATGATAGGGGAATATAGTCGTTAAAAGATGGGCAACAAACTAAAGAGAGTGCAAATAACAACTAAAAACACCCTACACTTCAAGATTGGGCAAATGATACTCAACAACATAAAAATGGAACCTTTTACCTTGTAGAGTTTTTCTTTGGTTGGCCCTTCGATTGTAGATGAGATTTATGCTCCTTGATGGCAAGTAGATGCAAGATGTGAAGTGTGAGATGCAACATAGTTGGACAAAATAGATGCAAATGGCTAAGCGTAGATTGAGAAACAAAATTGAAAGAGTTTGGCTAGCAAAATGATCTCCGCCAAATGAGAGAAAAGAGGTGGTATTTATAGGAATTTTAAGGATTCCTAGAAGAGATGGATGGCCAAGATTGAGCCACCAATGATCAAGATGTAGGGCTAAGGTGAGTTGAGAACTCACATGCCCTCACATCTTGACATGTGGCATGTGATATAGCCCTAAAAGGTGAAGTGGACATGAGGTGGAAGGATAATACATGACATGGAGGGGGGTACAAAGTACCTTGGGATTGGACAAGATCTCCTCATAAAGGAGGTTTTTGTCCCTATGTGGGTGAGAGGACACGTGAGGAATTAAAAATTCCTCAAATATCCTCATGGGGAGAGGGGAAAGAATAAATAATAAAGAGAGGACATGTGGGAAGAAGTGAAGGAATTAAAAATTCCTTTTGAGTGCATTGGGGGATTAAAAAGTGAATTAAACATTCACATGGGGAAGTGGAGTGCCTTGCCCAAAAGGAGAAAGCCTTTAATAAGGTTGACTTAAGGACACATGCCATAAATGGGAAGAGGATTAGGTTGGTCTAATCATATGATTAAGGTTGTGTAAGTACTTAATTAGATGGACTAATGACTTATTAGAAGCAAGTGGGAAATTATGGAGGATGTGACCCTAATGATGATTAGGGGTGTGCATATGCTAACCATAGTTAGTTAGAAGAAGATGAAGGAGTTAAGATGGATTAAAGACCAACTTGCAAAAGTTGGAGGATGTGACAATGAGAGAGAAAAAGAGGAATTAAAAATAAATTTAAATTCCAAAAGGTAATATGACTAAATTAAATAAAATGGTGTATTTATTTAATTTAGAGGAGAAAGAGGGGTAAAGTATTTATTAAATTAAATACTTTATGAACCCTATGTAAGATGCAAGGTATTAATTAAAGAAATGATTTAATTAATATTAACATAGGGGATAAGCAACTGGATGAATAAGGAGACGTATTTGATCATATGGAAGTGGTCAAATTAGATGTCTACACAAACCACTTTCCCTTACACATCTTCCAAATTTAGTAGATAATAATTTATTCTCTAAGGCTAGAAACAAGCATTCATCATTATCATCCTCAAAATTGTATTCAACATCAGAAATCCCAACATCTTCTCTAACATAATACAAATTCTTGAACTTCTTATCCTTTTTGTCTTTATTATCTCTATTCTTCTTGTGTACAACTCTATTTGGACATCTTGAAGCATAATGACCAATAATTCCACAACTGAAAAATTTAAAGGGTAGCATACCTTTGTACTTATTGGAACCTTTCTTCAACTTCCTTGTAAAATTTTCTTCCAACTCATCTGAACTATAATCATTTGGATCATCTTCTATCTTTGTAGCTTTAAAGGTTGACTCTGTCTTCTCCTTTTCTTTTCCGAACTTCCACATCTCAAATGTAGTCAAAGTTCCAAATAGTTGTTCTTTAGTAAAATTCTTAGGATCATACACTTCTACAATAGTTGAAACCTTATCACTATAACTCTTTGGTAGAGTCATCAAAATATTCTCCATTACATATTCATCTATCAAAGTACCACCTTGATTGTTGACTTCATTTACTATAATATCAAACCTCTAAAAATAGCTTGCAATATCTTCACCTTCTTCCATTTTCAAGCTCTCATATCCACACTTAGCTATTAGCTTCTTTGACAATTTCAGTGCTCTATCATTTCTTTCATATATATCTTCCAACCTTTTCCATACTTCATAAGCAGTTCCCAAAGAAATAAATTTTATTCATTCATTCTTCTAAAAATAAAGCACTATAGATTGAATACCTTGCTTTTTCATTTTCCTCATAGTCAGAAATATCTACAAAAGAAGGACCACTTGTTGGTGTAACATATTTTGTCTCAACAACTTTCCAAGTCTTATAACCAAGAGAGATCAAGTAACCTCTCATCTGCACTTTCCAATCACTATAGTTAGATCCATCAAACATAGGGATTGCCAATTTTTGCACCATTAGATCTGCCTCAAGTGGTTAAGCTCTTCTCCAAGGAACCAAAGCTCTTATACCAATTGTTGAAAGGAACAAGACAACTGAGAGGGGGGGGTGAATTAGTTGTCACCAATCAAAAACATCAAACTAAAACAATCATCAACTTCACATCCACTTTATTTTGTTATTAAATATGAACATGAAATGCAAATAACAAAAAACAATATTAACACAAGAAACACCATATTTACGTGGAAAAAATAATAAGGGAAAAACCACAGTGAGGATTAGCTCACAATATAAAGTAATTCCAAAACCGATTACAAAGAGGCTCACTACCAAAGGGTTTACTACCCAGATATAAGGCTCACTACATAGAAATAGGACTCACTATCCAACAAGGAGGCTCACTGTCTACAAATACAAAAAATAATAGAAAATCCACCATAGTAAATCACACTCATCTGCAACCTTGATCAAAAGAATTGTAAATACCATCAGCTTACTACTTTCAAGAGTCTAACACATTAAATTATTGCTTCCTCAATTCACTTTCACACACTCTTGTTTTTTTAAACTTGTAGCATTCTAGCATATTAATTCATAACATCTCAACTTGTATTTATACCATCTTCAATCTTAGAAACTTTCTCCATGGTTAGCTACACACGAATCATTTTACAAATTCAAATTAGGTCAGAAACTCAACATTCGCGTGGTGGAAGAGAATGAGAGAAGACACAACCAACACTTAACCAAGACCCAAAACAACATCTCAGATCCATAAAAAATTCCTTAATTGATTCTTATCCTTCATATGATGTGTGAACACCAAGTCAGCCAAACCTAATGAAAATACAAATGAACTTTGAAGTACACTCTTCCGCAACAAGAAGATAACACATGAACCACATAACAAACTTCACCATACATTGGAACACATCTTAGATTCCTTTAGATTCATCTATATAAAATGAAACAACCTTCAAACTTAGAACACTTCTCTTTAGTCCATCTGGACTATACAGACACACACAATAACTTTGAAACTCATCTTCTGGAGCACCAAACCATGAACACCTTTTCCAGAACATAGATAGAACCATTACAATTCAGCTACTAGATCCGTAAGAACTAAAACAAACCGATGGAGGAATGCAAAGAAAAAATATTTCTCCCAATCCAAAGACAAACAACACTGCTAGACCAATTCATCAACTAGTGAACACAACTTGCACTCTCCATCAAACCAGAAGCTACAATCCCAGATATATCACCCAAGGATGCCCATAACCAACACTTAGATCAACACAGGCATATGATCAATACATAAGAAATACAAAGCACATACCAGAGCACATTCTGAACACATACACAACTCTTTCTTCACTATTTCTCAAAATCACTTGGCAACTCATCATATCAGCACACTTGCAACATTATAAAGATAGCTCCATGTACTCACAACATCTCAATAGTATCTCAACCATACACGTACAACCTGTAATCACTTGATTCCTTTCTCTACAACTGTGTTGAAATCAATGAAAAAATCAATGACAACACCACCACACTTATACTTGCAACAAGGTCAACCTAATTAGATGCAATCTTTATTCACCAAAAATATTAATTGTCGACTTCAAGCTTGTACAAAAAAATTCTAAAAAAATTCAAGCATTTAGTATGCTACAACATGTCATCATGGAACTAAGATAGGTCACACATACATCTGCAACACAAAATCAATTCATTATAACATCAACTATTCATTAGGTCGGCCAGAGATAGACCTAATAACAAAATTTAGCAACAAAATGATACCAACTCGCCATACAAGCAACTAAGCACATGATATTTTGAACTTACAAGATTCTAAAAACCAAGAACCATTTCCCAAAACCACAAGTTGTGATGTTAATCAATGGAAGATTGTGGACCAAAATACTGGAGGATAATAACTGCATACCAATTGATAATATTAGATCAAGCTTGAACTTAAACTTGCAGTTGCAATTCATATAACATGGTGACATCAATGAAAACATAAAAGCTACATAACAAAATTTCCTTCTTCTTTCTTCCAACAAAAATTCTTCAAATAAATGTGTTCTTATGGTGATGTAATGGAATTCCATCACCATGAGACCACATTTCTTTGAGGCATTTTTAAACTACTCACTGCCTTGTCTATGCTATTGCTTACTATTATGCTTTGATATTTTTTTTTCAAGCATCAATAGTTTGTTGCAAAGCACCTATTTTATGCTTTTAACCATAGCAGCAAGGAAGTGAGAAGTTTGATAAAATGCTTTGGTAGACATGTATGGAAAATGTGGTAGCATAGAAAAGGTAGTGAGCTATTTGAAAAAATGCCTCAAAGATATGTGGTCTCATTGTGATCGAATGGAATTCCATCACAATGAGACCACAATTCTTCAAAGTACTTTTTTAAACTACTCATTTCCTTATCTACTTACTATTATGCTTTGATATAATTTTTCCAAGCATCCATAGTTTGTTGGAAAGAACCTATTTAGGCTTTTAGCCATAGTAGAGGGGAAGTGAACTTTTTGATAAAATGATTTGGTAGATATGTATGGAAAATGTGGTAGCATAAAAAATTTGGTGAGATATTTGAACAAATGGCGCAAAGAAATTGGGTCTCATGGTGATGGAATGGAATTCCATCAGCATGGCACCACATTTCTTTGAGGAATTTTTTTTAGCTACTCACTATCTTGTCTATGCTATTGCTTACTATTATGCTTTGATATATTTTTTACAAGCATCCATAGTTTGTTGGAAATCACCTATTTTAGGCTTTTAACCACAACAACAAGGAAGTGAGTATTTTGATAAAATTATTTGGTAGACATGTATGGAAAATGTTGTAGCATAGAGAAGGCAATGAGTTATTTGAACAAATGCCTCAAAGAAATCTGGTCTCATGGTGATGGAATGGCATTCCATCGCCATAATACAACATTTCTTTGAGGAATTTTTTCAAACTACTCACTACCTTGTCTATGCTATTGCTTAATATTATGTTTTGATAGATTTTTTCCAAGCATGCATATTTTGTTGGAAAGAACTTATTTTAGGATTTTAGCCATAGCAGCAAGGAAGTGAGTAGTTTGATAAAATTCTTTGGTAGACATGTATGGAAAATGTGGTAGCTTACAAAAGGTGGTAATTTGTTTCAAAAAATTCCTCAAATAAATGTGATCTCATGGTGCTGGAATGGCATTCCATCACCATAAGACCAAATTTCTTCGAGGCATTTTTTCATACTACTCACTACCTTGTCTATGCTATTTCTTACTATTATGCTTTAATAGATTTTTTTCAACAATCCATAGTTTGTCACAAAGAACCTATTTGAGGATTTTGGCCATAGCAGCAAGGAAGTGAGTAGTTTGATAAAATTATTTGGTAGACATGTATAGAAAATGTGGTAGCATAGAAAAGGCACTGAGTTGTTTGAAAAAATGGCTCAAAGTAATGTAGTCTCATGGTGATGGAATGGAATTCCATCACCATGAGACCACATTTCTTTGAGGAATTTTTTCAAACTACTCACTGCCTTGTCTATGCTATTTCTTTCTATTATGCTTTGGTATTTTTTTTCAAGCATCCATAGTTTGTTGGAAAAAACCTATTTAGGCTTTAGCCATAGCAGCAAGGAGGTGAGTAGTTTGATAAAATGCTTTGGTAGACATGTATGGAAAATTTGGTAGTATAGAAAAGGTGGTGAGTTGTTTGAAAAAATGCCTCAAAGATATTGGGTCTCATGGTGATGTATTTGAGGCATTTTTTCAAATAATTCATTACATTCTCAGTGCTATTACTTATTATTATTCTTTCATAGATTTTTTCTGAGCATCCTAGCATAGACAAGGTAGTGAACTATTTGAAGAAATGCCTCAATAAAAAGTGGTCTCATTGAATTCCATGACAAGAAAATGAACTTGGTAGCTGCTCCTAGTTATTACTCATACTATGTGAAGTAATTGCATCACTACTTATGTTGAATTTCTAAACAACTATATTGTAATTGAAATTTTTTCATCGATCAACATCTAGTTATTAGTTATGCAATGTGAAGTAATTCCTTGAGTTTGAAAGATGTGCAATGCAATGTAATCAACTATACAAATATAAACTACACAAATTTATTAAGTACAATTCATTAGTTAAACTCTTTATTCTATTACTTGTGTGAAGGTTTGTACAACTCCACTAGCATTGGGAAGTGTTCCCAAAAAACCTCCAATATTAGCCTATTCAACATCCAAAATAAAATATTAGAATACCATTCATATAACAATGTTATTCACATGTAATATTTATAATTGTTCACTAGTTACATATCTTAGTGGTAGATGCACTAGAGTAATAAACAAATGGAGGGATGGTGTATCCAGTATCAACACTATGACCCTAAAATTTTATTACAATTATTAAACTAAATTAGTTAATCTTACATTTCAAAAATGAAATTTAATAATTTAAATTCAATGAACATGCTAACATTTACTTGAGTGTCGATTCCCAAATCCTCATTCAAAATTTCACTTGCCATTGCCATCTCCATAGCTATAGATGTATCTTGCATGTTGAATACCGAAGATACTGAGAGGGGGGTGAATCAGTATCTTCTTAAACTTATTGAAGAAACACCATCCAATTACTCCAATGAATATAACAGTAAAGATAAGCAAGAGCATTAACAAAACATAAAAATACACGACACGTGAACACTAGGATTTTTACGTGGAAAACCTAAAATGGGAAAAACCATAGTGAGGATTAGCTCACAATATAGTATAACTAGTTATAAGATATTACAAAAGAGTGGCGCATTGCCAAGACTCACTATCCAAAATGGGAGGCTTACTACCTACAAAAGATACAATGACAAAATGGCTTACAACCAGAAAATTAATTGATAAAGTACACCTAACAAGTGTTGATTCAGTTCCTTTGATTCTCTTTAAACTAAATTTACACACTTCATCATACTTGTATTCTTCGCATACTTCTACAATTCACATAGACAATCTCAAAACTATCCAATATATATATTTGATACATCTGCAAGCATCAATTAGGTCAGCCTAATTAGATGCAACCCTTATTCACCAAAAATCAGCTATCAACTTCAAGATTATACAAAAACTTTCCAAAAATAATCCAAATGTCAAGCACACTATAACATGTCAGCGTGGACCTAAGATAGGTCACACATACATCCGCAATACAAATTAATTCATCTCAACATCAACTTATTCATTAGTCAGCTAGGGATAGACGTAATAACAAAATGTAACAACAAAATAATGCCAACTCTCCATACGAGCACCTATGAACACGAGATTCTGAACATACAACCTTTTAGCATCCAAAAACCATTTCCCAAAACTACAAGAAAAGATAATCATTAGCGGAGGATTGTGGACCAAAATACCAAAGGATAGTAAATGCATATCGGTTCAAATACCCATCCAGAATACCGAATCAAGCTCAAACTAAACCTTGCATTTGCAACTCATATAACATGGTGACATCAATGAAAACACAAAAGCTACAAAATAAGATGTTTTTCTTCATTCTTCCAACAATCTCCCCCTTTTTTATTGATGGCAACATGTACCAAAATTTACAAAACTCCTATCTACAACACACTCTATCCCTTTCCTCTTCACAATATTCTCTCCACAAATTTCTCTTCCCCTTTCTTCATTACATCATTCTCTCCACCTTTGACATCAAGGATAGAGGGAAGTACAAAAAGAATTATGACAATTGAAAAACATTACCTAGAGGATGGCGAGCCTTGAAGCTCCTTAAGAATACCTTTCCAAGATTCCTTTCCATTCTCCCAACTCTTCTTAGTAGACAATAGCATTATGTTCAGGGATTCCAATTCCATCAGACTTTCTTTTGCATCATCTGGAGTACTAGGAGTCAGATTTATCTTCTCTAATTTCTCTACATTTCCCAAAGCATTGGCAATTAGAGTGTACTCCATTCTCACTAGGTCACCTAACTGGCCAAACCTTCTGATGATATCCTCCTTTTTCTTTTGTAGAATAAATATTTTTTCTCTGTGAGCAGAGATGGAATTCCAGGTTGTCCTATCTCTATCTTTGGATGCATTGTAAGTACTAGATACAGTAGTCAACTGGGACTTAATGGAGTCCATTAGATCTTTGATGTTTTGAGTGGCATCCGAACACTTTAAGCAGTAAACAAATACAACATTCACTTCAGACTCAAAATTTTGCATAACTTCCAAATTCTTTTGAACATTGGTGTGTTCCAAATCACACTTATCATGAAGTGACAAGAGCCTTTTCTTTGCCAACTTCTCCTCAACCTCATGCTTTGTCTTCTCACAAATTATAAAGGTATACTCCTTGAAGGAGTCCAATAAAAGTTTCAAATTCTCTACCGGAGTGAGACATGTATCCATTGAAGTACCAGGTGTGACCTCCTACAAAGCTTTAAGAGCATCATCAATAATATTTGTTCCTTTCTAGTACATTTCTAGAATGTCTCTTCTTTTGAATACATGCAATGCATCCCCTACCACACACTTATGAACAAGAGAAATTTTATCTAAGTCCACAATGTCCTGAATCATGGGGAGTTATAGAAGTTCTAGAGGAATCACCAGTTGGAATCTGATTTGCTTGGACAACAAGCCTTTCAATACATCATCTCCTGAGGAGGATTCTCTAGGGGACCTTTGAGATTCTACAACCTTCCTTTGATCTTCTTCATTATTCCTGATAGATTCCCCATTTTTCTCTTCTTCCTCTACTCTTTCTTTTTCCTCTATCTTCTCTTCTTCTACTACTCTCTCTCCTTCTTTCTCTTCTTCTTTTTCATCTTTTTTTATGTTTCATTATTCTTCATTCCCTTCACCTTTATCTTATTCTCCTTCAGCATTATCTTTTTCACCTTCATATTTATCCTTTTCTTCTTCAACATGCTTTGGAAGGACATAATCATGTTTCCATAGCTCAACTTCTCCCTCATTCTATTTCTCCATCTCTAGAGGATCATTTGAAACACTTGTATCCAAAGGGATATCCACATCATTTGTTTCTAGAGGAATTCCTATATCACCTGTACCAGAAGGAATGTCTTCCTTAACCTCTTTTGCAAAGACTTCTTCACCTAACATGGGTGCAGAACCAGATGGGAGTGCACCAATCATGCCATGTTTCTCACCCATACCCCTGATGGATTTCGTAGTTTCCTTCCTTATCCTCTTTATCTTCTTCTTGTCCTTTGCCATCAAAGTGTTCACTCTTTTCTTCATCCAGAACATCTTTGATAAAAATCTTCTTTAGAGTTTCCAAATCATTTGGGGTCAAAGAGGACCCAAGTTTCTCAAAAGCTTCATTTCTAATATTTTCTTCCAAATCAACAACCTCTATTCTCCTTTTCATCAAGCCATCCCATAATTTCTTAGGAACATTGTTCTTCACATAATCCCAACTAACTTCCAAAGCAATCACATATTGAATAATAGCTAAAATCAAATTTTTTCTATCCTCTCTACCTACTTGATCATAAATTTATGTAGTAGGCTACAACATATCTTCAAAGTGTATCAAGCTATTAACCAAGGCTTCCAATCTAAGAGGGGAACTAGGTCTTATCGGAGAGGCCTCCTTTTCTTCCTAGTCTAGAGAGGCTTCTTCTGACACCTTTTCCTTCTTCGATTCTAGTTTGGTGTGCACAGAAACACCAAAACCCTATTCTTCATCTTCTTTGGAGAGCAACACAATGTGAAGTATTTTTGAACCAACACTAGCTTCTTGTGAAGGCCCTTCACTAGAGGACATGCTTCCTCTTCTCTTTCTTACCAACTTTTCTATAGGGTCTCGCTCCTCTTCCTCTTGTTCTTCAGTGATGTTGAGGTTCATTTCTTTGGTAGTTTTTTCTTTCTTTCCATTCTTTTGTGGTACCACTAGAGGAGTATCTTTCCTTTTACCAGATCTTGTATCCATTCTAGAAGGGGCCAAGCCTTTAATTTTATTAGAAGTACTGGGTTCTACCTTCACTGTAGGGGTTGCAGCTAGTTTTGAAGGAGCATTCCTGTTAGATCTCCTTGGTCCTGATGATTCTCCAACCATTTTTTCTCCCATTTCCCTACCTTTTTCAATCTTCTCATTAGTGAAGCCAACCTATCTAATATTTTTATCAACATTCTTTCTTATCATAGGCTTCCTATGCTCCAAGTGAACTTCCATAGATTTTTTCTACATAAGTGCCAACTTTAGGTTCACTGGAATCTTTCAAACTTTTCAACAATACTTGCACATATCCTTCAACTTCATCCTCTATAATCTCATACTCAAAGGTTGAATCTAGATAGTCTTGGGTTCAACAACTTCAATCATGCACTCATCAGAAGAGACATGAAACATTATATCATTCTTTTATTTCTCAACAACTCTCTTTGGGATCCTTTCTATTTCATTCATGTTGCTCTTGACTACAAAAAAAAAATGTTGTTAGAGCATTATCTGAAGCTTTCAAATCACCCAAGCTATGCATGTAATAAAATATTTGATGTGCAACCGGACTGGATATGTCCCAAAACACCACATCATCTCTTTTGAGAAGTTTCTTAAGGAAATAAAATAGCAAACACACAATCAAGGAGCCAAATTTAAAGGCATACTTATTTTCCCTTGTCATCTTTAGGTTCTTGAATAACTACTACTAGAGAAGTTCACACAAATCATAATCTACACCATTAACTGCCATATCATAACTGGTGTAAATTGTTGTAGAAAACACAAAGTTATGTCTATAGTAAGTAAATTTTGTGTCTGATCATTATTGCAGCATACTTCACAGCAAGATTAGTGATAGGTTTTGTAATAAGAGCCCTCCTGTCATATGTAGCACTAGTGAGTTCCATCACTACTTCATTTTTTACAAATTTCAACACTGGTACCGGTCTGGTGTCATAGAGTCTGGTAACTACCTTAATTGATTCCTTAGTTATAAGATGAGGCCTATCAATCCACAAGAACTTAAATCATGCATTCTGCTGAGAGTTGGTTTGATATACTTATCATCAACAATGGAGCTGAAATTAGGAAAGTAATTCCATCTATCTAATTTCTTTGCAACAATGTTTGAATACTTAGGTTTCACCAAGAAATCATCCCCAATGAGCTCATTTTTCTAAATATCTATCAACTTTTTGTGATTGTATTAATTATTTTTGACCTGAATGTACATTCTCGTATCTTCAGTTGGCATAACCCTGTGAGGAATCGATGAGAAGGTGACCAGAGGGTCGTCTTCGAAAACCTTCATAGAATATTTCATATATGATGGTTTAGGTCTTTCTGACACACTTACGACTATAGGAGTTTCCATTTTCTAAAAAAATTGAGCTCAAACAATTTCAGAACAAAAATTTACGTGAACCCACAATAGCACAGGAGAATAAAATACCTTTTTCCTTCATGAAAAACCAGAAAGTTAGGGTTTGCACAACTCACTCTTGAAATCGCCTCAAGAACGTTCCAAATCGCTCTCCAATTTTTCAAATTCACATGTGATTGAAATGCCTTACAAAATCACTTTATAAACCAATGATCTTCCCCTAATTCGCATTAAATGCAATAAATATCAAAAAGCTAATAAAAACCCTTATTCACTATATTGAAAATTTGTAATATGCTCCACAAATGAACATGCCTACACCTTTTCTTTTGGTTCCTTTTGCATAATCTCTCCCTATCCATTCCTTACAACATATCTACGTGCCAAATACTGACATACAAAATATCGAAGGGCTTCAAACAATTTTTTGTTAAAGCTCCCCTTAAGACCATGTTGGGTCTAATTCCTAGAGGAATTGTTTGCACCAGATGGGTGCAAAAGAACATCTGATGTTTCTATCTCTTCTCTATTTCTCCATATCTTTTTCATTTCTTTCTTAACCTAATTCTTGTCAATTTTCTTCACTAGTTCATTCTTCTTTACCAAACCAGATTGCTTTCTCTTTTTACTTCTACAAAATTTTGAAATGTGTCTAGGTTTGTTACAATTGTAGTAGACAACATTTTTTTGATTTGTTTGACCTCCATTAACCCTTGATTTGCACTAATTTTCTTTGTTGCCAAACATATTACATGTATAGCAATAGCCAACAAAAGATTGATTCATTATACCTCCATTAAACCAATTCATCATATGAGCTCTGCATTCACTAGCTCTATGTCCAATTTTCTTGCATGAAAAACATTGTCTGGAGAAGGAACTAGCATAATGGTTCATTCTACTTCACTCTGTTGCCTTGTGACCAAATTTATTACATGAAAAAAAAACACCATTGAAAGATGGGTACCTTAGAGCATTTGGTTGTCTAATAAGCGATCTTCTAGAAAAGTTTCTTGGATTTCTTTTCTGCTTCCCTTTATCTTGAGTCTTTTGATTATCCACTATATTTGAGGTTTGCACAACCTTAGAGCTTTCACTAGATTTTTTTCCCAAACCACCTTTGTCTTTAGTAGGTTTCTACCCTACAATCAACTCATCAAGTTTGGTGGAGCTTGTCTTTAATTTATCTTCACAGAGTTTTTCTTTCTCCAAATTTTCTTTCAAGTTCACCACTTCTTGTTCAAGTCTTGTGCATTTATAAGTATTACTTTGCACCACTGTATTCAGGAAATATTTAATTCTCTTCTTTTCCTCACTTGCACCTTTAATCTAGTAACCTCTTCACTAGCTTGTTTTAATTGCTCACTCACTTCTCTATGTCTTTCTTTGAATTTCTTCAATTTCTTTGTCAATTTTTGGATGCATTCATTTTCCTCATCAATATTTTCTTTCAAATATTTATTTTCACTTTCAAGCTTGTCAAGATCTTCAAGAGCAGCCCAAAGTTCTTCTTTATCATCCATATGTTCAATCTTTGGGATCTTCCTCAAGCTGTTAGAATTCTTTGGAGGAACCAAGCTCTGATACCAATTGTTGAATACCCAAGATACTGAGAGAGGGGGGTGAATCAATATCTTCTTAAACTTATTGAACAAACACCATCCAATTACTCCAATGAATATAACAATACAGATAAGTAAGAGCATTAACAGAACATAAAAACACACAACACATAAACACCATGATTTTTACGTGGAAAACCCAAAATGGGGGAAACCACAGTGAGGATTAGCTCACAATATAGTATAACTAGTTATAAGATATAACAAAAGAGTGGCTCATTGCCAAGACTCATTGTGAAAAATGGGAGGCTCACTGCCTACAAAAGATACACTGAAAAAATGTCTTACAACCAAAAAATGAACTAATAAAGTACACCTAACAAGTGTTGATTCAGTTCCTTTGATGCTCAGTAAACTGACTTTACACAATTCATCATACTTGTCTTCTTCGCATACTTCTATACATTGCATCCACAATCTCAAAAATATCCAATATATATATATTTGGTACATCTGCAATCATCAATTAGGTCAGTCTAATTAGATGCAACCCTTATTCAACAAAAATAAACTATCGGCTTCAAGCTTGTACAAAAACTTTCCAAAAACAATCCAAATGTGCAACACACAACATGTCAGCATGGACCTAAGATATGTCACACATAGATCCAAAATATAAAATCAATTCATCACAACATCAAATTATTCATTAGGTCATCCAAGGATAGACCTAATAGTAAAATGCAATTTAATGATCCCTACGAGAGCACCAATATTTTGGGGTTTCCAAAAATTGCAAGCAAAGATAATCATCAATGAAGGATAGTAACTACATACTAGTTTAGATACCAGTCCAAAATACTTGTTTAAAATCAAGATCATACTCTGCAACTCATATAACATGCTGACATTAATGACAACACAAAAGCTACAAAATAAAATGTTCTTCATTCTTCCAACACTGCGCACCATCCTCCTAATTGTCTATGGGGTCATATGTAAAAGACAACCCACAAACCTAACAAGAATGGGTTGGAAGCCTACCCCTCGAAGTCTCCCCTGGATGGCACTATACTACAAGATTGGAATGCTAGATGATACTCTAGGTCAAAGAGCTAATAGACAACAAAGTGTCAACCTTAGCACTCTCCTTCACGATGGAAGGGATAATGATGTGCTCATGAGTTGGCCTAGTGAGAACCCATCTCCCTTTCCATTGAGGATCCCATTTTTCACTTGGTCTATCTTGTGTTGACCCTTCACCTCTCCCCTAAAAGTCCCTCATATAAAATTATTTGGGGATTTTATTGAGGATGAACTCAAAGTAGAGTTTCCTCAAGAAATATTGGGGGACTTCACAATTGTTGCATGGTGGATAGTCAAAAACCATGTACCACCTATCCCAAAAAAAATTCCTAATCCCTTAGTGGTGGCAACAATGGATAGGAAACCTCTTGGCATTAAATTCAATATTTTGATCTGTGTGTGGGTTAGTGAATAGTGAGCACAAATCATATTTTATAATTTTTTCATCTTTTACTTCTTTATATGGTAATTTATCTGCATAAAAATTCATCTGTGCTTACCTCCTATCTTCCCAACCACTTAGTTGTTTTTTTATTACATCTACATGTGTTAACATGTGTTTAAGTGAACTCATGAGTGTTCTTATTTCCACAGTTGAACTTACAATATTTTTCAACCTCATGACTGACTCCTCAATCTATTTTTTGTTGTTTTCAATTACCCCCATTAAATTTTGTTGAGTACTAGGAGGGTGTCGAGGAATTGGAGGATGAGTTTGTTGTTGTGGTTGTTGAGGATTTTGTTTTTGTGCTTGATGCTATGGTTGTTGAGGATTTTGAGAAGGGTTTTGAGGTTGATTAATATCTCCTAAAAATTAAAGAAATGAACATAAAAAAACAACCTAAAATTACCTATTTAACAACAAATTCACAAAAATAAATAAATAATGCTTACTTATTTGACCTCCTCGTCAACAAGGGAACATCCTGGAAATAAAATTGTAAGTTTTACTCCTTCCAAAATGTGAGCATGAAAATGTAGGGTTTGCTAGCCACGGGCAACAAAAAACATAGTGAAAATGAAATGATTTGGTTTTTTTTTTGTTTTGTTTTAATAAGCTATAAAGCACTTGTGTTATAAAGCGAGCATGTTATAATCTTGATGTGACTGAGCCTTAGGCTCGGTCACACTAAGCCATAATGTGATTAGGTTATAACATGCTTGTTATATAACACACTCGAGTTATAACATGCTCACATTATAGCCTTTCAAATTATTTTTGAAATTTTGGCCACAATTTGGCCCCCCATATTTTTGCACCCACCCATACATTGAACAACCAGAAGGATTTCAGTTATCATATAAACCGGATGTGGTCTGGAGATTGAAGAAAGCATTATATGGATTGAAGCAAGATCCCAAAGCTTGGTATGCAAGTTTGGATAGGTACTTGATATATAGCAAGGATTCAATAAATGTACCATAGATAGTAATCTTTATTTCAAAGTTGAAAAGATCAAATATTGATCGTGATTGTGTACATTGATGATATAATTATTAGAGGAAATGAAGCTATGTGTAAGAAATTTGGAGAAGAGATGTAGAAAGAGTTTGAGATGTTTATGTTTGGGTAGATAAATTTCTTCCCTGGGCTAAAAATTAATCAAACAAAAAAAGGTATATTCATTTCACAATCAAAGTATGTCAAGAAAATATTGAAGAAGTTTGGAATGGAAGATTCTAAACTAGTATATACTCATATGGTTACTAGTTGGAAGCTAAGTAAGGATGACATGAATCTCTTAAGGTTGATTAGAGAAAGTAGAGATCAATGATTAGAGGACTGATATACCTCACTGAGCTACAAGGCATGATATCATGCATGCAGTTTGTCTTGTGGCTAGATTTCAAGAAGATTCTAGAGAGTCACATTTTTTAGTAGTAAAGAGGATATTCAGATACTTGAAGGGCATTGTGGAACATGGTTTGTGGTATCCAAAGGACATATATTTCTCTCTAAGTGCTTACACAGATGTAGATTGGGTAGGTTGTGTGGATTATAGGAAAGGTACAAGTGGTGGTACATTCTTTATTAGATGTAGATTAGTGTCTTAGCTAAACAAGAAGAAAGGCTCAGCGTATTTATCTAGTGTAGAGGTAGAATACATTGTAGCAACATCTTCTTGTACACAAGTTTTGTAGATGAGGCAAACCTTGAGGGATATTGAAGTGGTATATTATGAACCAATTTCTATCTTCTATGACAATACAAGTGCTATTAAAATTTCAAAGGACCTAGTGATGTACTCAATGACAAAACATATCTTAATCCAGTATCACTTTTTGAGAGAGAAGGTTGTAGATAATGAGGTGAAGCTAGAGTATGTGCCTACAAAGGATTACGGTGATATATTTACTAAGGCTCTTCCTAAGGATACTTTTGAGTATCTCCAAGAAAATTTAGGGGTTATTACCTCTCCTTTGAACTAGATGCATGAGGATATGTATCAGCCTAGTGTATTTCAAGATTCAATCTTCGTCCTGGACTAATGTTGGTGGCTACCTCTTAGAGGGAGTAGGTAGTGGCATTGTTGGTTGTTGTAGTCAGGTGGAGTAAGTATTGGTCTAGGTTGGCGTTGTTCTTTGTTAGTTGTGTCAGAGGATATATGTGCATTGGTTTCTTTTTGGTATAGTTTATTGTGTGCTCCTAAGAGGTAGTATGCAAAGCATTGGTGATTAGGTACAAGCAAGATTGGTATCAAAGGGGGAAAGAGATACAAACGCGTTTCCATTTTCCATTGATGTCAAAGGGGGAGAGAAAGTAACTAAAATGTGAAAAAGGATCAATTGAGAAAGGGAGAAAGAGATAATAAAGTAAACAAGGAGAGTATGGTGTAAGGGGGAGAAATAAAAGGAGCTGGTATGGAATAGAGAAAAGGAGTTGGTATGGAGCAGTATGTTGGTGATTAGACCTATTATGTTAGTTGTTTTTGTTGGTGGTTTTTCACATCATGTGTTGCCATCAATGACAAAGGGGGAGATTTTTGCAAGTATGAGTAGTTGGTGTTGTCATTGATATCAAAAATATTATGTTTGTGTTGTCATTGATGTCAACTAGTGATGGTTGAGAAGTTGTGATGATGCTTTGATTATGTAGTTTGGATATGTTGATCAAAGGTGTTCATAGATGTTATACCCAAAGTTTCTTGGTCTATATCATTGCACAAATAAATTTGTGTCTACTAGTGTGTGAACTATGTATTGTATTGGTGTCCAAGAGAAATGGTTTTTCTCTGCACTTCTTTGCAGCTTGGTTCTACTCTTATAGTTTTGAATGTTGGAAATAGGATGCCATTTAATTGCAATCCTAAACATTATTTATTTAATGTGTCTCCTAAGTCCTTGGAAAGTGTTCTCAAACACTAGGATTAGAGAGAGAATAATTTTGGATGAAATAATCATGTTAATTGAAATTTGTAATTAATTCTAAATATTAGGAGCATGTGAGGGTGTCCATTATGAGTTCCTAAATAATAGGGTCACATGGGGCACCCACATGGTAGGTGACACTCACCTTGAGTTAAGTTAATTATTTGGAGTAAAAGATAACACTTTTGAATACATGTAAAGATCATAGGAGTTAGGGTTTGATGTTTACATGCATGACGTTTAGTTTAGTTAAGTTTAGAGTTCAACTAAGTTCAGTTCAATTCAGAATCAGTTTAGTTTAGTTTAGTTCAGTTCAATTCAGTTCAGTTCAGTTTAGTTTAGTTTAGTAAATTTTAGTTCAGTTATCTTCAATTATTTTTAGTTGAATGGGTATGTGTAGGATCATCATGGAAAAAACAGGCCCTTAAGTGGCAAAAAAAGCAGAGTTAGGAAACTTTACGTAAAAAAATTGAATAAGTTATCTATATTATTTCAAAAATATGTAAGAATAGAATCTATAGAAAATTGAATGTAGTTTCTAAACTACTAAGCTTTTTTTTTTTTAAATCTATTTGGTAAAAAATTAAAATTTCAATGCAGTAGTACTTAAATTTTAGGGAAAAAAGTAAGTAGGTTTTTATCTGACCACCCTAACCAAATTAAAATGATAATATTTTTTGATAAGATTTTAGATATAAGTGGAGGACTCATCTCTCGACGTGATGCATATTTTTTTGTAATTTTTTCCAAGTAAATAATTAATTAATAATTTTTTCTTACAACTTTTAAAAAATATAGAAACTCTTATGTCTGACCACTTTAACTTGGTCAAAATTTCATGAAATTCATTTTTTTTAATCTGATAGTATGCGAAGCATAAAATGTGACACATGTTTCGGATTCAAAAAATGTGAGACCATTTGAAAGCTATAGATGTTTTTCTATCAACCTATCAATCAAGACTTTAGTCGTAATTCAAATAGAAAATCAATAATAATTATTTATTAAATTCAAAGTAAAGCATAATTTACATTGGTTGAAAGTTGAGAATCTCCTTTAAAAACCCTTTTCATTTCATCAATTTTGGGTAAAAAAAAAGTCATTAGCCACATACCCTACACATACCCATCATATCGCCACTTTTTGGCCCATCATGATCCTACACATACCCAAATGCTAGTTGACTTCAATTAACTTGGAATGCATGACTAATCACTTGAGTTGCATGAAAAATAACAGGTAACTACCTTTAGTTAATAGGGAATGACTATTCTTGCATGAATGGTGGAGAGAGATGTTTCAATTAACAAAAAATGACTTGGACCCACTTTGGGTGCCCAAGTTGGCTTCTTGGAATTAACTCCTTTGCATGTTAAGATATTTTTGAAGGCTAAGTTAAGTGGGACCACTCTTGGGAGCCTACTTTGGGGATAAAGTTTTGAATATATTTACAGAATAAAGGTTGAGTTACTACTTCAGTTTGGAACACCCAAATGGATGAAGATGATGATTTGGCATTGTTCTTCATAGTTAAACTCTACTTGGAAGAGACGGGTGTACCTTTTAGTAGATAAGGATTGAGATTTGTAATTGTAAATCTTTTGGAGTTTACAAAGTTGTTTATTGCCTATATATCTCAAGCAAGTTGAAGAGAGTTTGTATTAGTTTATTTCAGGCTATGAAGAATATTTGGTGAAAGAAAAAGATGCATAATCAAGCAAAGATTGGAATTATTGTAATCTACTTTAGAGATTAAATAATGTATTCATTCTTGGTGGAGTTTTTTTCCAAAAGGGTTTCTCCATGGTATATGTTGTGTATCTTCTAATATCTTGTCTAATTCTTCTACAATTTTTGTCTTCATTCAACAAATGATAAAATGAATTAATCAGATAATCACCCACAAAGAATACATATTTAGATCAAAAAGTATAATAGTTTTACAATAAGCTACATAAACACCTCAATTTTCAACATTTTGTATCAGAGTTGAGGTTGGGTAGAGTATTGGGATGACTTTCTCTTAAAAGATTGGAGGTTTTTTGGATGTAGTTGGAGCTTTTACTATGTTTTGTTACTCCTGATTTTGGAAAATAAGTTTGTTACAAGAGGTATATATTCTTTCTTTAGAGGATGTTTATTATGTGTCATTGAGAGCTTGGATTCATAGGTTCGGTGTGAGCTTATGACAAAAGTGTGGTTTTGATTATGTCCATCATGATTCCATTGGATTACTAAGTATCACAGTTCAATGGGAGCATTTGGAAATGAAGTGGATTCTTGGTTGTAGGATGGTTTTGTTATTATGTCATGGTATACTCTTGATTAGCAATTTAGAGTTGTGTTATGGTAAATGTTATGATATTTTTTATCATGAGGAAATTTATGAAATTCAATATGCTTTTGACAGTGATGGTTTGATGTTTATCTTGTTGCCATGTATATCTTGGTATCACAGTTCAGTGGGAGCTTTGGTAGGATATAGTGATATTCATGAAGAGGATGGTAGTCACGATGCCATGTGTGACTCGGTACCACGGTTTAGTGGGATTTGTTGGTAGTGACATGGATGAATCATTGGTAAGGTTATCCTCATGTGATTGGGGATTTTTTTTTTCTTGGTTTAGAGTGGTTGCTATTATGTCATGGTTTAGTTTTGTTACATTTAGAGTTTGGTGTGGTTCTCTTGAGACTAGGATGTTTAGGTGTGTTATGGTGCATGTGATGTCCTAGAAGGAGATGGTTAGATCATGGATGTCATGTTTATGTTCAATATTGGAGCTTTGCCATTGATTTTGTGTAGTTCTCTTAAGTATTGGGTACATTAATCATTTTCTTGATTACTTCATGATAGTGCTATGTTGTATTTGGAGTTTGGCATGGATTGGTTGTTTACAGGTCCTCATGGATACCTGGAGAAATAGGTGAGGCTTGAGTTCTCTTATGGTAAGAGATATATGTTGGAATAGTTACTAGTAAGAAAAGATATTTTCAACAGAAAAGACCAAGGAGCCTACACCTTGGCTGAACGTGAGTTCAACACACTTGGCAGTTTCACATGCGTCCAAAGAGGAAGTTTGGATGCAAAGACTTATTGGTTTTAATTTCAAGTAAGTTAAACTTGAATGTGATATTCAAAGTGCTATGTGTTTAGCCAAAAATCCTATGTATCATGCTCGTACTAAGCATGCTGATGTTAAGTATCACTTTGTGTGAGAAATGGTTGAGAGTGGGAAGGTATTAATTAAGAAAGTAAAAACTTTAATTAATGTTACAGATTATCTTATGAAATGAGTTCCTTCAGATAAGTTCTCTCGGTTTTAATTATTTTCTTGGAGCTTCATGATTATGCAAGTTGCATTTGAAGTTGGTATGAATTGATTAGTTGGTGCAAGAAGGCCATTGGCCTTAAGTTCTATACTTATTTCATAATTTGTCAAGTGGGAGAGTGCTAGAAATAGGATTCCATTTAATTGCAATCCTAAACATTATTTATTTCATGTGTCTCCTAAGTCTTTGGAATGTGTTCTCAAACACTAGGATTAGAGAGAGATTAATTTTGGATTAAATAATCATGTTAATTGTCATTTGTAATTAATTCTAAATATTAGAAGCATGTGAGGGCACCCATTATGAGTTCCTAAATAATAGGGTCACATGGGGTGCCCACATGGTAGGTGACTCTCACCTTGAGTTAAGTTAACTATTTGGAGTAAAAGATAACACTTTTAAATGCATGTAAAGATCATAGGAGTTAGGGTTTGATGTTTAAATGCATTAATTTTAGTTTAGTTTAGTTCAGTTCAGATCAATTAAGTTTAGTTTAGTTTAGTTCAGTTCAGTTCAGTTTAGAATTATCCTAGTTTAGTTTAGTTCAGTTCCATTCAGTTCAGTGCAGTTATCTTAAGTTAGTTTTAGTTGAATGTTAGATGACTTCAGTTAAATTGTAATGCATGACTAGTGACTTGAGTTGCATGACAGATAATAGGTAACTTCCTTCAGTTAACAAGGGATGACCATTCTTGCATGAATGGTGGAGAGAGATATTCCAGTTAATAAAAAATGTCTTGGACCCACTTTGGGCACCCAAGTTGGCTTCTTGGAATTAACTCCTTTGCATGTTAAGATATTTCATAAGGCTAAGTTAAGTGGGCCCACTCTTGGGAACCTACTTTGAGGATAAACCCTTGAAGATATTTACAGAATAAAGGTTGAGTTACTACTTTAGTTTTGGATTCCCAAACGGATGAAGATAATGATTTGGCATTGTTCTTCATGGTTAAGCTCTACTTGGAAGAGATAGGTGTACCTTTTAGGAGATAGGGATTGAGCTTTGTAATTGTAACTCTTTTGGAGTTTACAAAGTTGTTTATTGCCTATATATCTCAAGAAAGTTGAAGAGATTTTGTATTAGTTTATTGCAGGTTGTGAAGAATATTTGGTGAAGGAAAAAGAAGCATTCTCAAGCAAGGATTAAAATTATTGTAATGTACTTCTGATATTAAATAATACATTGATTCTTGGTGGATTTTTTTCCCAAAAGGGTTTCTCCACGGTATATGTTGTGTATCTTCTAATATCCTGACTAATTCTTCTACAACTTTTATCTTCATTCTACAAATGATAAAATGAATTAATTAGATAATCATTCACAAAGAATACATATTTAGATCAACAAGAATAATAGTTTTATAAAGTATTAAGCTACATAAACACTTCAATTTTCAACATTGAAAGTGTGTTCATAAGGTTCATATCTATCTATAGTCTAAGTTTTTATTGTTTTAGTGCTCCATAAGGTAGGATTCAGGTGTTGTAGTGTGTGGAAGGTTATCTCAGTGAACATGATGAGTTTGTTCTTTAGGTGAAAAGTTGTCGCGAAGGAATTTGTTGGATTTTAGGGTGTTTTTGGAATATTCTAGATTGTGTTCAAGTGATGTTTGGTGTATGTGAGTCATATTTGGATCAAAGGAAGTGTGTACTTAAATTTTTGATGGTTTTTACACAAGTGCGACTGACCTTGGATTTTCACACTAATTATGGATTTGCTTTGGTAATTTTGGTAGTGTGGCATGGCATGTATGAGTGGATTAAAGACTAGTTTAATGTGTGATGTGGTCTACCTTCATTCCTTTCCACTAAAAGAATGTTTTAGTGTTGACCTAATTTTAATTTACACAATTGAGGTTCATAGTCAACCTTGTCAATTATTTTCAAGGTTGAAGAAGGTATAAATAAGTGTTGTGTTGATGGAGGATTTGTGTGTAGTGTGTGTGATATAAATTGTAGAGGTGTGAAGTGTAATGTGAGATTCAATGATTTAGACTACTAGAAGCAATGAGAAGAAGGTGTCTAAAATCTTTAGAAAGGTTGTGAATGTGTTGATGATGTTGTGATGAACTTTTCTGTTGCATTGAGATGGATTTCTCATGGTAGCATTCTTCTTTCTTCTTTTATGTAATCTAGTAGTAATCCCTTATTTCTTTTGGACAATGAGCCCTTTGGTGGTGAGCGTATTTTATTTGATGTTGCACTTACTTTGTATTGTGAGGTAATCCTCACCATGGTTTTTCCCTTTTAAGTTTTCCACATAAATCTAGTGTTCTATTATGCATGGTGTTGATGTGTTTTAGTTTTTGTTATTTTATTTGATGCTAAATCATTCTAATAGATTAAAGGTTATTAAAGTTGATGTGGATCTGAATGTTAATAAGGGACTTGATGTTTTAATGAACAATTGATTCAACCACTCCTCTCAGTTGTCTTATGCATTGAACACTCTCATTGGCTTTCTTCCTATTCACTCCTTCAATGACTGGATTACCTTCCCTAATCTAACCATTTTCTTCCAAGTGTTGTATTTTAATATTCTTTGAGGTGATGCTACTTCATACCACCATCTCAAAGAGGGGAAAAATAAAAATAACTAGATTGATGTCTCGTCATTACCTTATTTTTTATAATTGATTTAATAAAACCCTAAATATTATTTACTCTATAATTGATCAAAAATTTTATTCTTTTATATTAATTAAAAATATTTTATTATTTACTTAATAAAATTACAACTTATCCATTATTCATCATTATTCACCTACAACTATTTCTAGCTTAAACCATTTAATCATTAATCTCATATAGTCAACCTTAGTTAAATATATCCAATTATTTATTGACCTAAGTCCCCTATAATCATCTCAAAAAGTTAAATAAATATCTTATTTTTTAATTGCTTCTTTTCTACAATTTTTATTTACTGAGATTAATATCTAATAACCCCTTAACCCACCTCTTGCACACACTAAAATTGGTCAAGCTCCTTTCAAATCATGTACACATCCCTAGATGTGTACATAAGTATGGTTCTTTATACATGTGACATAGCATTAGTACCATGCCACATAGGTAAAATGACTTTCCCATTCATCAAGGGTTCTCCAAAGTACTCATCCCATCTTGTCCATCCAATATTCCCAATGATAATATCCACGCTTGATTTTTTCCTCAATCCCTTTCCCTCTATCTCCTTCAACCGAATGAGAACATGTATCCTCTTCTTATATTTTAATGGCTCTAAACCATTAGAATCTATTGATCTCATATTTTAATCTCATCCATCCATTTCCTCTCTAAAATATATATACTAAAGACTGCCTCTAGCCATTTCTATGACTCCATGAAATTCAATCTTATGTTGTTGTAGTATAGGAAAATGCATACCCTTACATTTTAACACTTGTTTGGACCCGCCTTGCTTTATTTATCCTTATTTATGTCTTAATTGGTCCTATTTTGCATCCACAAGCCTAATTATCCTTTTATGGTTAATCTTGACAATCATCTAAGGATAGAAGATATTAATGATTTTGGTTATGTGTCCTTGGTTTTTGGATTGGGACTAAAATGCCACCTAGGGCATCTATGTCCTCCAAAGGTCTTGGGACCCTCTTTTCAAAGGAACATTAATTGGGCCCCTTTTTGGAGTTTGTGCCCCGAGTTTCAAGCCTCAGGACTTAGATGCCACCTAGGGCATCTTAGTCCCTCTCAGGTTATTTTCAAGATTTAATTTCAAATCTTGGTAGGATTTAGTCTCCTTTAACTAATGAATTCATATGTTGGCTTGTTGTGGTGTAATTTTGGGATATTAATCATGGATAAGTATAAATAAAAGGTTCTTTCACTCATCTTCACCCCAAGCATTCAAGTATTCATCCTTATAGCAAGTTTATGGCATTAAGAGCATTAAAGAGCAATTCATCAAGCATTTGGATCCATCATAATAATTCAAGCATCATTTCAAAGACATTATTGCATCAGGTGTGTTTTCAAGCTAACATTTGTGTTGTAGGGTTTTGATTCAAGCAAGAAATTCAAGTCAAGATCACTCAAGCATTACTTTCATTCGATATCTAGGTTTAAGCTAGCCACTTCGCCCAAGTTTATAGATTTCATAACAAGGGCTTGGTGAGTTGCAACATTGCATTTTGTTCATTCATCATTTCCCTTCATTATTCTAATTCATTCCAAGGTTTAATTACCAACAAGGGTGTTGGACTCAGGGAACACTGAGAGGGGGGTGAATCAATGTTCAACAAATTTGACTTTCAATTCTGATCTTAAATCATTTTCAGCATATAAACAAAAATAAATATGCAAGCACATAAAAAAGATAATCAAGACACCATAACACCAATATTTTTATGTGGAAACCCTGCTAGGGGAAAAACCACGATGGAGATTAATCCATAATTTATACTTTGTTAAAAGTATGAACAAAAGAGAATGCACACACATTCAAGTACACTTCCTAGAGTTTACTACTCAAAATAATGCTCATTTCCTTACAAAATGTTTGTGATTACAAAAAAAATGAACTAAGAAGATAGCATCTACAAATGCCTGGATTCAGTTTCGGTGAAGCACATAAAATAGATTCTGAATCTTCTCTCCAACTCGTACTTCTGCTCTACTCTGCTCTGTTCTCATACACACAAAGCCTTCTATTGCGCAAGCAAAAATTCACTCAATAGATCTTCTAGTGTTCGCTCATGCAACTACTCTAAAAATTTTCACACACACACACACCTTCTTATCACTCCATGTATGTCAAAAATGTTACCGATCTCATATATATATCTGCTAGCAAATATTTTGATCACTTAAGTCGACTTCAACAAAACATGAAATATTCTCCAACAATCGGCTCAAATCACAAGTTATATTTAATGCGTACCCATAAAGGTTAGATAATACATAGCTGGGACCCAAAATAATTTTCTCAAACTTGGAAACAATTAAACAACTACTCCTTATACATCCGCAACATGCTATATTCATTGAGTCGGCCATAATGAGAAAATAAACAAGAAAATCATTCTACCGAATCTCCTAACTCGTACATTGATTGTTGCAACACTACAAAACTTAACAATAAGGTAAAATAAATGCTTAACAACATTTCCTAGAGATCCACAACACAAAATGATGATCCAGTGAAGAATACCAATTGACTAACTAACCATAAACCCTATTCTTCATGCTTTTTGTTGGTAACACACTATCTTCTACATTTTCTTCCGATATAAGTAGATCTTGATCTACGAACTGAGATAATGAGTTCAGTTGCCATCAATGACAACACTAGAAGCCATAAAAAGTCTCCCCAAGCCATATTCCAACAATCTCCCCCTTTGGCCTTGATGTCAACACTTAGTGAAAAATGACTAAGTGTCAGAACCAAAACTCAAAATTCAAAAACACAACAAAACACTGCCCCCCTTAGAATATTAAAACATTTTTCACTGCTCCCCTCCCCCTTTGACATAATGAAAAAACTTTATTGCTTACTCTCTCCTTTTTCCTTTTTGCAAAAACAAAATTTTACTGCTCTCTCTTTCCCCCTTTTGCTAAATAGAAATTTGAGAAATTGCTACACAAATTAGAAAATGATTTTATACTTATCCTTTATCTCCGAAAGAAATTTATTCCAATCATCTACTGCAATCCCAATAATTATTATCAAACCGTTGTTTTCTGATGTCTGGTTGATGATCTAAATGAGGGATTCAAGAATTGTAATCACTTCTTTGAACTTCTCTCATTTCTTCAGAATCTCAATTTGCTGCTCCATTCTACATTCAGTTAGATCTTCCATTTTCTAGAAAGTGTCCATAAGAGTGTTTTTGGTAGAGTGAACCTTTGCATGCTTAGTCTGTAACTCATGAATCTTTTTCTTGACAAATCCATCCTAGTCTTGGAACATATTGTAATCTTGATTGATTTTGATCAACTCACTCTCAATTTGCTCCAACTTGTCCTTGTATTTTCCAACCACATGTGGCCACTGAAGACAATAATTGTAGACCTTATTTTCTGAGTCAATGCATTTCCTTAACACATTCATTTTATTTTTTTATTTTGGCGAGAGACAGCCTAAACTGCTGCTTCAGATGTAAAATTACTTCTTCCTCTTTCCTATCCAGAGGCACAGAGTGCATAGCCTCCCTGATACATTAAATCAATTCTTCTAGAATTACATTATGCAAACTTCCCAATTCAATATTGTTGTGCACAAAGTATCTACCTAGAGTGTCCTCAATGAAGTCATGTTCATATGATGGTCCATTTAACCATATGTCAACAATATTTTGCATTCCATCTTCCTCCTAAACAATCTGTAGAATTTTTGTTTTGAATAAAGAACCTTCTTCATCACTTTCTTCTGCTATCACAACATCTAGTTCAACTAATTCTAGTTCATCTCTTGGAGTGTAGTCATCAGAATCTTCATTTGGTATATCCAAAATCACTTGCTCTTTTCCTTTTTCTTCAATTCTTGGAGATTTGTGTGCTAAAGGAATGTCATCTACAAACTCTAGAGCCCTTTTTTGCTTCTTCTCTACCTTACCAGAAGAGGACCCAACTTCAACTACTCTTATCAGAAGAGAGACGCCAACTATTCCAAATTTTCCCAACAATTCTCTAAAGAATTTTTCATAAACTTGCTCACAATTTTCCAAAGTATTGAAATGCTTAAAAAATTTCTTACAAATAGCTGTTCATTTTCTTTCCACACCACATTGTCATTCTGAGGCAATCAATTCATAAAATACATCATAATGCATATAACTAGGGTACCAAGCCTGAAGGCGTAATTTGCATCTTTCGTCAATTGCACATTTTACATCAATTGATTCTTCATCAATCCACATAGATCAAAGTCTTCATCTTCTATTATCATTTTGTGTGAAATGTAAAATGTGCTTGCCTAGGTTGATCCTTCCCTATTTCTGAAAAAAAAATTATATGAAATTCCATGTACAATGTACCTCATTATTGGATCTTTGATTGTTGGAATTAACATAGCTCTTTGATCTCCTGTCACTCCAGTTAGGGTTTGAATTCCTTATTCTAAATCGACTTCTTTTTCAGAACATCTCCAATATTGCATAATTCTGTTAAATTCCTGATCACCTCTCTTGAAATTTGATAGGGTTTGTCTAGAGCAAGGATATCATCATCCAATCTGTTCAAGATAAACTTGACCACTTCCATGTTGATGAAATAGGGAAACTCATCCCAGATGTCCAGATTCTTGTGTTTCGCACCTTCAAGCCACTACAATTCACTGCCTGGAAAAAAATTCTTATATTCCTAATCTTCCTACTACTATATTCATCCAAATTCACCGTTCCTTTGATTTTATTCATTTTACTTTATGTACCGAATAAGGTTTTCTACCAAGAACAAAATTTTGAATTTCTATGAGCAACTGAAGTACCTAAAGAATTCACTGCCAAATTTGTTGTACTCCTTTGAGATTTCATTGTAGAGCCTCTCCTTTTGTTCTCCTACAATGTGAGGTGACAAATAAGGGTTCCAAATACCCTTTTATGACTTTGCAAACCTAACCTTTTTAGTTGCTTTGAATACTTTTCCCTAGGAGTTCTGGTAACTCTGTTTTCTCAGACAACAAAAGAAAAAATGTGTCTACGGACCTTCTACTTCACATGTTCCTACATAAATGATCATTGATACCTTTTCAAACTTTTATCACAACTACTGACAATTTTCTACATTTTGGTGCCAACTATTGACAGGGGGCCAAAGGATCTTCCTTGAAACACTCCCCCTAGGCCAATGGCCTGAGCTCAATTTCTAGAGGAATTACCAGAGGGATTTCCAAAGGCAGCTTCTGATACGAACTTATTTCCTTCATCAAATCCACTCTTCCTTACCCATATTTTCTTTATCTGATCTCTTATTTCTTCCACATTCACTTTTTTCGTTTCCTTTGTCATTTTTCTGTGAATTTCTTTCTTGATATATTAGACCTTTTCTATCCATGTTATAGTTCCTGTAGAATCTTGCAATGTGACCAAATCTATTGCAACTATAACACACCATATTTCTCTATCTAGACCACTCATTCCACTTATTTCCTCATGATCTTCATTGATTAGCAACATTCCCAATTTTTCCACAAGTATAGTATTTAACATTTCTTATATTGACAGACATACTTTTGCATCAATAGACTTGTGACCTAGCTTGTTGCAATTAAAACACAAACCGAGAAATGATAGACTACTTGAATTTATTTTACTTCTACACTAAGAAGCCATATGACCAAATTTATTACAAGAAAAGTAGTAACCATTAAAATTTTGAGCATTGGGTTGTCTTACCAGATACCTTATGCCTTTGTTCATTTGATTTCTTTGTTTAGAATCCTTATGTTCAAATTTAGAGCTTTCCTCCTTCTCATATCCAAGACCCTGCTTATCATTTGCATCCTTCTATCCTTTAGTCATCTCATCAAGCTTAGCAGAACTTATCCTAAACTTCTCCTTGTACTCATTTGCAGTAGTGAGTTCATTACTAAGAATAACTATTTGTAACTATTTGTCTTTCAAGTTCTTGTTCATTATTTCTAGACTGTTGCAATTCAATCTCTAGCTAAATGAATCCATTATTTACTCTGCTACATTCTTTAGATTTTTATTTTAAGGATTGAACTAGATTCTCCTCATTTTTCTTCCTTTCTTCAATCTCCTTAGTTATCTTCATCGCCACAAATTCCATCTCAAGCTTCAGAGCAACATTATTTCTAGCAAGTTTTTCACATTCTTTAGTTATATCTTTTAGAGTTTTATTCAGGTGAACATCTTCCAAGTTTTTATTTTCTTTCTACTTTAGCTGATCATAAAGTTCCTTCCTCTTTTCTCTTGACTCGTTGATTTTATCCTTCAATGATTGAATGAATTTCTTAGCATCCATAAGATTTTCTGTTAATTCCATGACTTCTTCTTTAGATTGATCAAGATCATCAAGTGCCACCATAAGTTTTTGTTGAAGACCAGAGTCCATTGTATTCCAAGATCTACCTCAAGCTGTTAAACATCTATAGAGGAAATACACTCTGATACCAATTGTTGGACTCAAGGAACACTAAGAGTAGGGGGTGAATTAGTGTTCAACAAATTTGACTTTCAATTCTGATCTTAAATCATTTTCAACATATAAATAGAAATAAAGATGCAAGCACATAAACAAGATGATCAAGACACCATAACACCAATATGTTTACCTAGAAACCCTGTTAGGCGAAAAACCACTGTGGAGATTAATCCACAATTTATACTCCGTTAAAAGTATGAACAAAATAGAATGCATATGTATTTAGGCACACTGCCTAGAGCTCATTGCTCAAAATAAGGAAGGCTCACTACTCAAAATAAGGAAGGCTCACTGCCTTACAAAATGTTTGTGATTACAAAAAAAATGAACTGAGAAGATAACATCTACAAATTTTTGGATTCAATTCCGATGAAGCACATAAAACAAGTTTTGAATCTTCTATCCAACTCACACTTCTCCTTTGCTCTGCCCTGTTCTCATACACAAAAACCCTTCTGTTCCACAAACAAAAATTCACTCAACAGATCTTTTGGTGTTTGCTCATGCAATTGCTCTAAACTTTTTCACACACACATACCTTCTTATCACTCCATGTATGTCAAAAAAGAATTACCTATCTCATATATATATCCGCTAGAAAATATTTTAATCACTTAAGTCGGCTTCAAAAAAACGTGAAATATTCTCCAACTGTTGGCTCAAATCACAAGTTATATTTAATGTGTACCCATAAAGGTCAGCTAATACATATTTGGGACCCAAAGAAAATTTCTCAAACTTGGAAACAATTAAACAACTACTCCTTATACATTTGTGACATGCTATATTCATTGAGTCGGCCATAATGAGAAAATAAATAAGAAAATCATTCTACCAAATCTCCTAAATCATACATCAATTGCTGCAACACCACAAAACTTACCAATAAGGTAACATACATGCTTAACAACCTTTCCTTGAGATCCACAACAGAAAATGATGATTTAGTGAAGCATAAAGATCGCCTAACTAACTAGATACCCTATTTTTCATGCTTTATGTCGATAACACACTATCTTCTACATTTTCTACTGGTATAAGTAGATCCGGATCTGTGGACCGAGATAATGAATTCAATTTCCATAAATGACAACACTAGAAGCCATAAAAATTCTCCCCAAGCCATATGCCAACAAAGGGGTTTGACCAAGGTGAACCCCCATTTACTAACAATCAATAAGTTTTTCCTCTCTCTCATTTTTTTTTAAGATTTAGGTTGAAGACTTGAAGGTCATTTGAAGTGAAAAGTTGCATTGAAAAGTTGTCATCTTCATGGGAACTCACCTACAAGCCAGATCTAGAAGTTGTAGGACCTGAGATCTTAGAAGAAGGAAGTCCATAAATTGAGCCTTAGGATCACATTCAGATATTTCAAAAATTCAAGGTAGGACAAAGTCAGTAGTAAGGGCATCTTAGTCCTCCCAAGGGTATTTTTCAGAGATTATTTTAGAATCTATTTCAACATCTGAAGATTTTTTGTTTTCCTAAAATATAGCAGTGAGACTAAGACAACAATAAGGGTGTCTTTTTCCTCCCAAGCATATTTTGACAACATTTTTGGATTTTTAGAATCCTCATTACATTTCCAAACTTCCCAAGTACATACATCCTAACTTGATGTTAATTTTGTCATTTACACTCATTATTTGGCTTACATTACTAGGTTTTGTGAGTTGAATGCTAAGTTTTCTTTTTGCAAGCTTGTGCTTGGTGGTGAATCCCTAAAAGTATAAGGATCCCCCCTAGGTCTTCCTTGTTGAGAATTGACTCACCTTTGTGTTGATAGTCAATCCAATTTTGGATCCTAGGGTATTCTTGAATGATAATTTGAGAAGAGTGGTGTTATATGACCTAGGCCATAAAGCATCCATTTTCTGTATTATTTATTTTGGTGAACTTGACATTTTTTGCATTCATTTTCTAATTTGGAGTTCACTAAGGCCTTAGATCTAGGTTGCATTCATTCTTGCATTACATCTTGCATTAGTGAAAGTGCATATAGGGTTTCTCATATTTGCATTAGTAAAAGTGTATATAGGTTGCATTTTTTCTTTCTCGCATCATCTTATCTCATTGAAAAACTAAAAAGTGCATTTTCAATCATCCTAATTTCATTTAAGAACATTGTTAATGCATTGAAAATGTAAAAAATTGCATTCAACTTTCCATCCAATTGCTTGTCATTGGTTACTTTTTGGCTCAAAACCCTGTCTAGGTTGTTTGTTGTCTTTTTTAGTTTCTGGGACCTCAAAATTTCATCAATAGGATAAAGACACCTTTGCTGGTGTCTTAGTCCCTCTTGATTTTGAAGTTGTAGTTTTCAGGGTTTAAATTTGCTTTTTTTTGCTACTTTCAATTTATTGTTAGAGTTTGCAAAATTAATATTATCTCAATCTCTTTCATTCCAAAGTGCATTTGTTCTATCTTGCATCATGGATATGTGCTTTGGAAAACTTTGGATATCTTTGAAATCCTTAATGGATGTGTCTAGTTGTACTTTTGGAAATGATCCTAATGAAATTGAGGTCACTCATGCTCACAAAACTCCTAATGCATGTCCTCCTCGTGATGTTGACATCATTGGATAAGATGATGAAATCATGAATAAGTTCCTAAATGATTACCTCAACAACCTTGAAGCTAATGCATCTTTTTATCCATTAATGAAACAACCAACACCCCATACAATACCACCTCTTGAAATGTTTTGTTACTTACATCCTGAAACTGAGTCAAAAGTTGAACCTAAGCTCCCTACAATAGGTGAACCTAGTTCCTCTAAGCAAAAAAACAATCAACCATTCTATGTTAGCAAAGTTAAAAACACTCCCATCAACCTCGAAGAGACATATGGAAAAGGATTCATAATTTTGAGTAAACAAGGATGTGATACAACAAGTGAACATAAAATTCATCAAGACCTAGAGAAAATACCAACTGAAGAAACCAAAGGGTTAGGATATCAAGATCCCCCTTCGTAACATAATACCTCCTAAAGAATACCTAAGGCTTCGTAGTGCTGGTACGGTAATCTTAGATTCTCCTCCTAATATAAATGTCCTCCTTCCTAAAGAGCAACCCATACCTCCTAAGGAAAAGGATAATATAGACAAGATCACTTTGAGATCTCCTACCCTAATTTCATCTAAGTTGGTGAATCTAGCAAACACAAAAGACCTTACAAATTACAAAAGCTAGAACCCCCTCATTTGCCACCTAAAAGTGAAAGAAATTTTCAAATCCTTCTCAACCAAAGACTCATACTATTGCCACCAATGAAAGACATGCTCATACTATATCCTAAAGATGCAAATATTCCATATTGTCGATATGACAGGACTCTTGGACACAGTACTGATGAGTGTCATACATTCAAAATCATATTGGGTAAATATCACTTCGATAAAGATAATTGTTATCCAATGATCAAATAATGTCTCCTTCTTCCTCTTATCATGTAACAATTGTAGAATATTGAAGCAATTTCACTATTACATGCTAGTGCAAGGAGATCATTTTCTTCACCTACATTCGCTCATTCTTGTCTTGCACTCAGTGGGGGAAAGAAGTAGATATCCTTGTCCTAGTTATGCATTTGTCAGTGTCCCTTAGGTTCATCGTCTACCTTTCACTTATATAGACTGAGACTGGGATGTGGATATCCTAATGGATGGTTGACTCACATGTGCTTTACTAGTCTTTTTTCTTTCCTTTTTTCTTTGTTTTTGGTTGATTGCATGTGTGTAATGTGATCCCCCTTATTGTTTGATGTTTACTCTCTATGTCCATTCCTCTATTTGTACCTACATTCTTCTATATGTTGTAAGCTTTTTTCCTTTCCATTGGTCTTTACATTTTATTTTCATTTATCTTTTCATTTTTGTCTTGTGTTTTCCTTTTGGGAATGATGCAAGGCGTTGAGACACCCAATGTCTCTTCCATGTTGACCCAAAATATTTTTCATTATCTTTTCCTTTCCTTTCATTCTTGTCTTGTGTTTTCCTTTCGGGGATGATGCAAGGCATCAAGACACCCTATGTCTCTTCCATGTTGACCAAAAATATTTTTTACTATTTTTTACTTTCCTTTCATTCTTATCTTTTGTTTTCCTTTTGGGGATGATGCAAGGCGTTGAGACACCCTATGCCTCTTCCATGTTGACCCATAATATTTTTAATTATATTTTCTTTTCCTTTTCATTTTTTTCTTGTGTTTTCATTTTGGGGATGATGCAAGGCATTGAGACACCCTATGTCTCTTCCATGTTGACCCAAAATATTTTTAATTATCTTTTCTTTTCCTTTTTTTATTTTTGTCTTGTGTTTTCCTTTTGGGGATGACATAAGGCATTGAGAAATTCATGTTTCTTCCATGTTGACCCAAAAGGTTTTTCATTTTCTTTCACTCTCTTTGTGTCATTCTTCTAGTTTTATGTGTATTTTGGGAATGATGATAGTTCCTAGCTCTCTAATATCATTGCAACAAAGACAAATATGATCCCTTATGTGTTTCTAGGGGGAAACCCTCTTTTCCTTTTTCATGTTTGGATACTTTAAACTAATTGCTCACAACATGGTGTTTAGAAATTTCTTTAAAGTGGGGGGCATACATTGGCATTATTTTAGCATTATTTTTCCATTATTTTGACATTATTTTGGCATTTTTTTCTTCTTTTCCATGTTCCTTGATGTGATTTTCTTACTTCATGCAATGTGTTTTTCTCTTTTTGGTGACATTACGGGTAATTTCCTTGAAGAGATTTGGTCTATCTTAGCATATTACATTCATCTTAGTGGTGATACAACACATTACATTCCCTAAGTTGTGAATATTTATCCTTTGATCAGCCCTCTCTTGGAGACATTAGGAACAATGTCCCCTAAGATTAAGACCTCACGCAAACTAAGCAAAATCCCTTCGAACATCTCTCTTTCTTGTTGCATTTTTCTTTTTGTAGCTTATTAAAGTCATGGAGGTATGACTTTTATATGGTTATTTGGGGCTCACCTAGTGAACAACTAGCTTCCCTAGCCCTTGTGATCGTGCATTTTATTTTTGTCCTTATCATGGTCATGGACGTATGACTTTGATATGGATCTCTTGGGGCTCACCTAGTGGACAACTAGTTTCTCTAGCCCTTGTGAGCATGCATTTTGTTTGCATAGTAGACAACACATTCCACTTGTAAGCCTTTTTTTGGAAAAATAGCCTAGACTTGGTCCATAGTGCATTGGACGACCAGTGGAAGCTTGATCCATTGCATTTTTTTTTTTTCTTTCTTTTTCTTTTTCTATCTTTGATGGTGTATGTTTGCAATCTGATTATGGCTTCATGTATCATTTGTATGTGTGTTCCTTTGTGCCTATGTTGGTTTGTCATATGATCTTGATCCCAAAGCCTTATCCATCCTCTTAGTTATTTTCATCCTATCTTACTAGCATTCATACATTTGAACCCCTCTTGATTGTATGGTTGGATACTTTAGTGTGACTTTCAAGCAAGTTCATTCTCTCACTAAAGTGGGGGCTAAATGTAGTGTAGGAAAATGCATACCCTTGCATTTTCACATATTTTTGGGCCTACCTTGCTTTATTTATCCATATTTATGTCTTAATTGGTCCTATTTTTCATCAAAAAGCCTAATAAATTGTATGATTTTATGGCTAATCCTGATAATCATCAAAGGATAAATGATAATTTAATGATTTTGGATATGTTTCCTTGATTTTTCGACTGGGACTAAAATTCCATATAGGGTGTCTTTTTCCTCCAAAGGTCTTGGGACCCTCTTTTCAAAGGCACCTTAATTGGGCCTCTTTTTGGAGTCTGTGCCCACAATTTCAAGCCTTGGGACTAAGACGCCACCTAGGGAATTTTAGTCCCCCTCAGGTTATTTTTGAGATTTAATTTCAAATCTTGGTAGGATTTAGTCTCATTTAATTAATGAATTCATATGTCATTTTTTTGTAGTGTAATTTTGGGATATTAAGCATGGATAAGTATAAATACAAGGTTCTTTCACTCATCTTCACCCCAAGCATTCAAGTATTCCACCTTATAGCAAGTTATGAGATTAATAGAATTCAAGAGCAATTCATCAAGATTTGGAGCCATCATCAAGATTCAAGAATCATGTCAAATATATTCTTGCATCATGTGTGTTTTTGAGCTAACATTTGTGATGTAGGGGTATGTGCAGGATCATAATGGGCCAAAAAAAGGCAATATGATGGGTATGTGGTGAACTTTTTTTTACCAAAAATTGATTAAACAAAAAGGGTTTTAAAGGAGATTCTCATATTTCCACCAATATAAATTATGCTTTACTTTGAATTTAATAAGTAATTATTATTCATTTTCTATTCAAATTACAACTAAAGTCCTGATTGATAGACTGATTGAAAAACATCTATAGCTTTCAAACGATATCACATTTTTTGAATCCAAAATATCGTCACATTCTATGCTTCACATACTATAGGATTAAAAAATAAAAAATTTCATGAAGTTTTGACCAAGTTAAGGTGGTCAGACATATAAGTTTTTATATTTTTTAAAAGTTGTAATAAAAATTCATAATTAATTATTTAATTGCATCACATCAAGACATGATACTTATTTCTAAAATCTTATAAAAAAATATTATCATTTTATTGTGGTTAGGGTGGTCGGATAGATGCCTACTTCTTCTTTTTTCCCGAAATTTAAGTAGTATTGCATTGAAATTTCAAATTTTCACCAAATAGATTTCTTTTTAAAAAAAAAAAACCTAGTAGTTTAGAAACTACATTCAATTTTACAAATTCTATTCTTACATATTTTTGAAATAATATAGATAACTTGTTCAAATTTTTACGTCATGTTGCCTAACTCTCATTTTTCTAATTTTTTTGCCACTTAAGGGTCTTTTTTTCATGATGATCTTGCACATACCCGTAGGGTTTTGCTTCAAGCAAGAAATTCAATTCAAGATCACTCAAGCATTACTTTCATTCGAGATCTACATTCAAGCTAGCCTCTTCACACAAGTTTGTAGATTTCATAACAAGGGTTTAGTGAGTTGCAACATAGTATTTTCTTCATTCATCATTTCCCTTCATTATTATATTTCATTCTAAGTTTTAATTACCAACAAGGGGTTTGACCAAGGCAAACCCCATTTACTAACAATCAACAAGTTTTTCCTCTCTTACATGTTTGTTTTTGTAGATTTAGGTTGAAGACTTGAAGGTCATTTGAAGTGAAAAGTTGCAAAGTTGCATTGAAAAGTTGTAATCTTCACAGAAGCTCACCTACAGGCTAGATCTATAAGTTGCAATACTTGGATTTGAGAAGAAGGAAGTGCAAACATTAGGCCTCAAGATCACATTTACATATTTCAAAAATTCAAGTTGGGACTAAGTTGGCAGTAAGGGCGTATTAGTCCTCCCAAGGGTATTTTTCAAAGACTCTTTTAGATTCTATTCTGACATCCAAAGATTTTGTGTTTGCCCCAAAAAATAGTAGCGGTACTAAGACAACAATAAAGGTGTCTTTGTCCTCACTAGCATATTTTGATAGCATTTTTGTATTTCCAAAATCCTCATTACATTTCTAGACTTCCCAGATACATACATCCTAACTTGTTGTTACTTAATTTTGTCATTTTCAATCATTATTTGGCTTGCATTACTAGATTTTGTGAGTTGAATGTTAAGTTGTCTTTTTCCAAAGTTTTACTTGGTGGTGAACCCCTAAAATCCTAAAGACCCCCTAGGTCTTCCTTGTTGAGAATTAACTCACCTTTGTGTTGATAGTCAAACCAATTTGGGATCCTAGGGCATTCTTGAATGATAATAAGAGAAGAGTGGTGTTATATAACCTAGGCCATAAAGCACCCATTTCCCCTATTATTCAGTTACTAGCAAGAGAACCCATGGAAAACCATCATTGATCTTAACTGTCATAGCATGGTGGAAAAAATGTTAAATTGGTGAGATATTTTATGTTTTCATCATGTTTCATTTACTCTTGTGCTTTATATAAGTGTTGTATTTATGTTGATAGAATAGGTTAATATCATTGTAGCTTGTCCTTGTATGCTCAAATTTCATATACACTAGATACATCATGTAGCTAAAATAAATCTAGTAAGCTTAGATTTGAATACTTGTGTTGAATAATGGTAAGCTCAATTTATTTTCTCAATAGCATTTTTTTTTAATTTGAGCAACAACTTTAGTTCACTACTTTTTTTCAATTTTATTACATATTGAAAAAGCAATAGTTAGTTAAATTTGAATCAAAACCTTAGCAATAGATATCTAAGAACATTAGTAAGAAACTAGATAAATAATTTGACAAAAAATTGTAAAAATGTTATATGTATGTATGTATGTATGTATGTATGTATGTATTTATGTATTTATGTATGTATGTATGTATGTATGTATGTATGTGTGTGTGTGTGTATGTGTATGTATATGTATATATGTATATCTATATATGTGTGTGTATACATATGCCAAATGAAAGAGTAAAAGGGATGGTTAGTTATCTTAAAGAGGATAAATTTGGTTTTGAGTGTAATAATATTCTTTAATTTATGTTTCATTACTTATCATAAGATCAATGTTCTATTTAGGAATTAAAATGATGGCTTTGATATGGAGTTTATTTGAAATTTATGCAAAAATAGAAAATGGAGAACACACAATTACATTTTTTAGAGAAAAGAGTATTGGAAGAATTGAGGGATATTTTTTGTTTAGGAAGGGTGTTAAGAATCCTACATCCAAGCCTCATTGTTCTTTCATATCACTAAAGTAGTAGTTAGCAAAAAAATGCCAAAAAATGCATATATAGGCTTGTAATATATAGTTATAAGATATAGAGTGAAGTGTGGAGAATGAACTGTATAGAAATAAAAGGAACAATTTTTTTTTAAGTTTAGATGAAAAACACAATAATATTGAGGCAATTGAGAGAAATATTGGGTGTCGTTGAGTTGTGAGTTTAAGCTTAAAGGAGGTTGTTGGAATACAATGCTTTCCATCCACTCCACCAAATATTTCTTGAGAAAAACCTTTGGTCCTATGCTTTAGGGTGAGCATATAAACAATTAAAGGGTCTAGAATAATATGGAGTTTCCTAGAATGTATATACAAATAATCATAATATATAATCTCTTTTGTATAATTACAAGCATATAACAATAGTTCTAACCTTTAATAGAAATGTGTATATTTCATATTAAGTTTACATTATTAGCGTATGTAAAAGATGTTCAGGAAAATACAAAATAGTAGCAATAATATCATGTTAGAGTTTTTTTATTAATTTTTTGTGTGTGGATGTCAATTTATAAATGCATTCTTATTATTTTGTGTATAGACTCAAAACAATAATTAAAATTTTATAATAATAATTAAAAAATTAGATACATAGATTCCACCAATATAATTATAATTAAACAAGATAAAAAGATACTTATTGATGTCACTTTGACTTCAACTTTAACATTTAAGAAAAAAAATAAAAATTGAAAAATAAATGATCTAGACAAGAATACAATCATTTATTTTAATGAAAATTATATATCTAAAGATTAGAATTGTAGAAGAAATAGAAGCAGATCAACGCTCTATACATGATTAAAGAAGCTTTCTTTCTATGTGAATTTAACATTTACTTATTGTTTATGTAAGTCGGCTAGCTATGTTGGCCTCTAGAGTATATTAAGAAATAATCTTTCTCACCCATGAACAATGAATTTCTCATAATCATTATTAGTCTTTAACCGCAAAAGCCTTGTCCGCCTGCGATTGAATCGATAATTAAGCAGGAGTATATGGGTAGAATTGCGAAGAGGACTTTCAAATCCTCTACTTTGTGGATAGAAGAGAGGCGCCAGGGCTTAGCAATGGAACCGTCTGCTTGCATATCTCCTTCTGTCGGTATGGCGGCCTTGTTTAGAAACCTGGTTTTCAAATATTAAAACGAGAGGGAGGTGAGTAGAGGGATGAGGTCCATATTGGGAAAGAAGATAAATAAATAATAAAGTTTGTAAACAGTGGGTGCCTGTAATTTTAATTTGTTTAAGTGGTTTGTTTGAAATCATATTAATAGATGGTCTTAGTGAAAATAAATCACAATAATAAATGTTTTAAATAGAACATTCTAAGATTTCACTTGTTTTTGTAGTGCATTTGGAATCAGGCTATTAGGTGGATCCTACTGAAGAAAAATCATGATAATAGATAGTTTAAACAACACACTCTGAAATCACATTAACTTTGGGCTCCACTGAAGATAAATCACATTAATATTTGGTTGAAACATAACACTATAAACTTTAATTTGTTTAAGTGATTTGTGTGATGCCAAATAAACTACCTAAACAAGTCAAAAATTAAAATATATTGTTTAAACTTATCATTAAAGATGTTACAGTTGAATAATCACACAATGCACCTATTTATAAACTCTTCCACAAGAATGTATGATTTGATAAATACTAGGTATTTGAATTTTTGTTGTAGTAGGAACTTTTGGGCTGCTTTGGTATCACACTAATAGATGGTTTAAACAGAACACTCTAAGATTTCACTTGTTTTTGTAGTTGGTTAAAAATCAGGTTAATAGGTGGGTCCTATTGAAGAAAAAACATGATAATAGATAGTTTAAACAACACTCTAAATTTTGATTTGCTTAAATGGTTCATCTGAAATCACATTAATTTTAGGTTCAACTGAAAATAAATCATATTAACAGATGAATGAAATAGAACACTCTAAACATTAATTTGTTTAACTGATTTGTGTGATTCCAAATGAACCACCTAAACAAAAAAACTTAAAATATATTGTTTAAAATCAAGTTGAATAAGCCTGCACCTGTTGCATAAACTCTTCCAAAAGAATGTATGATTTGATAAATACTAGGTACCTGAATCTACGTGTAGCAGGAATTTTTGGGCCGCTTTGCTTGGAATAAAACAATGCCGGATCAGAAGGCAGAGGCAAATTCCTTTTCTTGATGAATGCCACGATTATCTGTGCGATACCCGTGAAAGGACTGCCCTGTGGAACTTCAAGGTGGAAAATGGGCGTTCCAACAATGAAGGCAATAACTGACATGAGCATGAGAACAGCACAGACACCAAAGCCCAAGCTCCAACTCACGTTGTTCTGAAGGTAAACAATAGCAGTGCCGGGCACCAGTACGGTCGCGGCCATTGCAAGGTAATACCAATTAAAGAAACTCTGTAGACTTTTCTTTTGTTGGGGTGCTTCTGTTCCTTTCTCTTGAAACTGGTCTGCTCCGAACGCTATTGCACATGGTCTTACTCCGGCTGACCCAATGGACATGAATATTAACGCCACCACAAAAAAACAAATCTGTTCTGATGAAGCACTTTTGCATTCGTCAAGCTTTGCCTGCGAGTCACTGCAGTGAGGCGGTCGCAGTGCCGGAACTAGAGCTGTGAGAGTCCAAAGAGCCATTCCCTGCACATTAATCAAAATACTTATCATGGAAACCCTAACTATTAATTAAAATCATAAAATTTTAGTGCTTGGAATTGTAGAGGTCTTTACTGGTTTTGTGGGGTTTTCCCTGTGACATTATTCTATTTTTTCTCATTCTATCATTTATTTTTACTTACATGAACTTTAAACTATTAAAAATTGATAACTGTGGAGAAAATTTGAAGTTATACTTACGATAAAATATGAAAGAGATGCAATGACTATGGTCAGATATCGGCCGATATAAGAATCTGCAAGAAAGGCTCCACCGAGGGTTGCAAAGCTTGTTGTACCAGACCAAATATTCAGAATATTTATAACTCTAACTATCTCCATGTTGTATTTCGTTTTTAAATAGATCGACATATTGGACAACAGCCCAGAAACTGCTAGCTTCTCGCAGGTCTCATTTCCTGTGCATAAAATCTCTATAAAGTTTTCAGCAGGATATTTGATCGTTTCCAAATCCTTAAGCCCAAAAAACATAGATTTCAAACTACAAACCAATAAAATAATGAGCACCACCCTCAGAAAAGTTTATACCAGTGGCTAAAAATATTTAGAAGAAAAATAAGAAGCTTACCTATTATATAAGGCATGGTTTTCCAACCTCCTTTTGTTCTCTTTTTACAGACCTCTTTATCTTCATCATCAACACTCGTCACAGCATTCGTTGCTGTGCATGGCAGAGCAAAGCAATTAAAGTGATTAAGAACGGGAATATTACGCCAAGATTTCTTCTCTGCCATCTTCAAATTGCTCAACACAAAACTCGCAATTGCTGAGAAACTTTTGTAGCAGGCATGAAAGAGCTCATCAAGAAGCTCACTATTTATATTACTGTAAATATCCTTCTTACCGTCACCATTGAAATGCTAAAACATAACATCCCAGAAACGTCACAATTAGATGGGTATTCTGTATATCTTAGAAATAAAGATACTAATGATCTTCACGTTCTTCCACCAACATAATAATAATATGACCGGCTTAATCATAATATGATTCTCTTTCTCCCTGCCACTGGCAAAAAATAACAGAGAAAAATTCAAGTGTTTGGCCGAGCATAAGTAGAAAATGGTTTATTCATGTCCTACTTAAGGGGCGTGGATTCCCTTTTATTCGGCGTGGGACGGATTTCATCTCGAGTATTTGGTCGATATGCCAAACAACAATAACATCCAAGAAGAGCGACCGATTGTATGCTTATAAATAAAGATGGAAGCTAACGTCATGCTCTTCGATCTCCGAAGAATCAGAAAAAACTTATTAAACCGCGTAATAGTAATTCCGTTCTCTTTTTAATTAATAGGCGAAAAATATTCATTATTCGACAAATTTGTTAAAGGAATAGACTATCTCTATTCTTGAGTGAAATTGTTATCAAGATTCAACCGTGTAGTTTTACAAGTCAAACTCATTGACCCATGGTTCAGGAGTAGTGGTTCACAATAGCCCATTTCTTATGATAATGAATGGTCCATTTAACACTCATTGCATCTAGGTGATGTTCACAGAGGTGAAGCACTGGGCTTTCTCAAAGGCCACCCATCCTAATACTACTCCAGCTCAAGCGCGCTTACCCACAAAATTTTCCCCAAGGTTAAACCCACTTAACTTGAACCATTCATTATAGAACCCCTTTATCTATCTCTATTCTTGATAAATTTTCTTCGATAAAATCAATCATAGTAATGAAAAAATAATCATATTAATAACAAAAATATATACAAACATTTTAAAAGTAAGTTAATATAAAATTCAAATGCAGAATTATAATAAAGGTTTGAAAGAAAATATTTACTCTTTGGACATTCATTCAATTTAATTTCTTATATCACCCATAATTTCTAATATAAATAATAAAATTTAATTATTTATCTATGACCGTCCTACCTTATCTCTTCACTCTCATAAATTAAATAAATAATTTTATTTATTTAATTTTCTCCTTCACATGCCCTATCCTCTGTCACTTTTCATTAGCCTCCCTAATATAATCTTAATCTACCTCTTAATCATTTGCACACACTTAAATCCTTGATTAAGTGATGTCAACTCTCTCCATCAAATCATGCACATGGCCCTTGGCACCATGTCACATGGGTCTTGTTCCCTCAAAGTACATTGAAGAAATTTTTAATTCATTTATTCCCCTCACATCATCCCTTTGGACTACGAGAACAAACTGTGTCTTCATGGTAGAGACCTCTTTCCACACTCCAAAGTACCATCTCCCTCTCAACTCACTTCATGGTGTCACTTGTCACCATCCCATGAGGTGAGAGAACAAAATCATCTTCCACCTTTGGTCTTCCTCTTTCCATCTTGTCCATACATCCATTTTTTCACCTCTATCATATATATCCATGACATAGTCATTTTAAATGAATCACACTCATTTTGTAACCAAGTGTCCTTATGCAACCGAAATCACGAGTGAGCATACATCAAATCAAATATCAAGGGAAAATATATACAACATGGAGTCTAACATACTTCAAAATTTTCTTGACTTGAAAGCTTATTTGACTTTTTACACCTAATCTTGAGTATTTTCCCTGATTATTATGTTTTTTTTATGTTATTGTAATTTCATTCATCTTGAAAAAATTTCATGCACACAATTTTGGCATGTCTAATGGGACTTATGTCATAGGTCAACTAATTAAAATTTGGGTGTTTGGAGTCATTTTTATGTTTGTAAGTTTCAAGAAAAGTGAAGTGTTACTATTTAGACAAATGTGATCTCTAAACGAGTGAATATGATCATAAAGAGCTGAATGTGTGAGGAAGTAAACTAGCCTTTATGTGTTACAAGAACTAAGTGAATCTTCTCTACAAATGGAATAACCTACCACTTAGGCGAATGCACAAAAACTAAGGTGAATATGCAAAAAAAAAAGAAAATACAGTTTTCAATAAGGTGAACCTAACAATAACTAGATCAATTTGTTGAAGAGTAGTTTGTTGGGTTACCCAGCTAAATGCACTGAGAGATAAGGTGACTAGCCTTGTGTAGGTGAATGCATTGAAGGAATTCACTTTCAAATGAATTAAGATGAATTCATTACTATTTGGGGGGTGATCCCACAATACCGGTTTAAAATTTTTGGCCAATGTGGAAACTGAATTGATTTTTTCTAACTAAATCTTCACTTTTGGGCATCTAGAGTGGCTAAACCATGAGGAATTTAAAGATGATGCAAACTAGTGATTTGTGACATTTTTTCTGTAGATTCCAAATATATTTTTTTCAAATTTTTTGGAATCAAATTGCACTTCTTTTTCCATATCCTTCAAAAACTAGTTTTTTTCAATAAACACCATTTTTAAGGAGTGATGCTCACCGTATACAACATACTTTTTTTCCATGAAGGATAAAATTCTTTTTTTTTAATTTAGATTTGTAACTATGATATCTAGCACTTTCATTTGGTTTCATAGTGTTTTATTGAATATTTTTCCTTAATCAATTTTGAAGTAAAACCAATTACAATTCAGACATAGGGACTGTATACAACATAACTTTTTTTTTGTATGTATCGAAATTCTTTTTTTGCTGGATCAAGGACTTCAATATCTAGTGTACTATTATTTTTCAAAAAATAATTTAGATAATCTGCTATTTTCCTCATGTGAGAACAAAGAGCTTGATTTTCGTGAAAAACCTACATTCACAAGAAATAAAAAATAATTATAATAATAAAATTAAATTTATTTAAAATTATACTTTTTGGAAAGCTTATAATAAGGACTACATACTTACAAAAATAAAATTTTAAATGAATTCATTTGATCCCCCAAAAGGTAAATCAAAAGTGGTTTTTTATCAGCATTTTGATAGGTGTAAAGGAGACTCCATTATAGGTATGCTTTAAAACTAGTGGGGTTCTATCCAAGGGGGTTTGATCTAAGGTGGTTCGATCAAACCCTCTTCAATTGGAATCCTTTAAATGGAACTTTTCAAGGCTTAAATAATTATATTTTCTAAAAATATGTTATTTTAGCAAAATTTAGGATTTCCCAAAAATTATAAACTAGTATTGTGGGATCACTATGGGTGAATTTTCTTTGTACATAGGTGAATCCACTATGTGCATCAAAAATTAGATAAAGTATAAATATTCCATTTTAGGTAACTTCTTTTGCATTTTCTCTTCATTTTTAAGCTTTCCAAATTTTTTTCTTCATATCTTCACTCGTGTCAATGGTGTCTATGAACATGTAATTTTTTCTTTAGATTATATACTAAGTGACTAGGACTTCACATTAAAAAAAAAATCTCCTATAAGTTATTCAAAGAAATCAACCCTATCTTCAAAAAAACTGACTCTTTTTCCTACATGTTTGTTCATCCCCTAGCTATCAATTAATTTCAATGAGCAACAACATGTACATCACCATGCTCACAATATTTCTCATGTTTTTTCTATCCAATATAGAAAGTGAAAAAAATAATAGCAATTCACGTATTATTCACATGATGAAATCCATGAAACCCTAGCACTTAAGTTTGCATGAGCATTGGTATCAATCAATTCTCACCAAGACAATTTTTTTTCCTCCACATTAGATCCAAGTGTCATATTATATACATATGGCGTACTCCTCCACAACTTTGTGGCCAAGCTTACTAGTGTGGAGGCTACATCTTTAGAGAGTGTGGATGCCTATCTAACTATGATTCCATACTCTCTCTATAAGATTCATTCTAGAAACTCACCTTAGTTTATCAACCTCACTGATGATAGTGGGATGTGGTCATAGCAATTAAACCACATAGAAGTTTGATAGCAAGCATGGTGGATATGGGAATTTGGCATGAGAGTGAAAGATTTCATGACAGGGGTTGGGGTTTGTTCCCTCTAAATGAAAGGCTGAATGTGAAAGGGGAGAGAAATTTAACTCTTTCATATGCAATAAAAAATTCATTAGATCTTGATTTAATTTTTTTTGGGCTACAAATCACATGTAAGAGAAGATTTCATACCAACAGGAGACAACGATGGTCATTAAACACATACTACTTCTATTGTTGTAAGATACGCTATGAGGGAATCAAGCTTCAATGGCTTTAGAAATGTAATGGTTATAGGCATGGCTCCCACAACCAGACTAGACATGTACAAGGCTTGTTGCCGATTGCAACCTTATTACAATGACAAGGACTTAGCTACTGCCATGGAAAATCAATGGACGATGATATTAATGTTATTTCTTTATTGATTGGTGGTTTTTTTTATAATATGCTCACATGGATCAAGAAACTGAACTATAGATTTTTGGGTCACTATGGACAACTCTACCACTTCTAGGGTTTTTCACCTAAAAGGAGAGAGATAGGACCCAAAAATGCATGGGGTTCATTCAATTAATGTTATGTATGACATAATTATGACTAAATGACATGATATGGATGCAAATAAGCTACGAAATTCACTAATTAAACATACAAAACTAGTGAAATATGAATTGTTTGAAAACATAATGTGATATGCAAATAACTATGTAAATGAAGAAATAATGCAAAATAGAAAGAGAAGGGATAAGTCTGAGTGCACTTGGATGAATTGTGATGATTCTAGAGTGTTCTGGATGGTGATGAAAATTGCTGATTTTTCACAATGGGACTCATTTTCCCAAGGTGGCGAATTAGTCCTCCTCTTCGTAAAATACTGTCAGGAATTGGTTTCTGACAGTTAGGATATGGAATCTGACAAAACTAAGATTTTTAGTCGTAAGGTAGGACTCATTCACCAATGATGGAGAATCAGTCCTCTCCCAAAATCCTAGAAAATCAGAAGATAACTCTGCAACACTAGATTTGGAAATGTCTACTTATCGGGTTGTTGAAGTTAGTTATGCGAGAAATGGACAGAAAAATATCTTCAATATTGAAATATACTTAAGTTGACTTGAAACACCTAGTTTACTTTGATTTCCACTTTTCAACACATAAATGCTTAACAAATCTGCATACCTAAGTTTGCAAACACACATGCAAGAGGGAAAAATGGTTGAGGGTTAGCAAATAGAGGTTTTCCTTGGTCAAACCCTACTTGAAGTAAACAAACCCTTAATAGAATAATGAAATGTAAAGGAAAGATAATATAACAACCTATAAATGCTATTAACTCACTAAACCCTTGATAATGCAAGTTGAAGTAATGTCAATGGATGCTTCAAAGTGCTTGAATGTTGCTTGAAAAGATGTTGTAATATGCTTGAATGCTTGTATGAGGTTGCTTGAATGATTGAGATTGTAGGAGATGAAAAATGCCTATTTATAAAATCTTGTGTTGTAGTTTCCCATTCATACCTCATCACAAGCCGACATCAAGTGATTTTTAATAAAATCCTGAAAATAAATTTAAAATATTTTGAATTTGGGGCCAAGGGGGACTCATTTACCACCCATGGTGAATGGGTCCCACCTAGGACCTAAAAGAAAGTGTCATAAATTAAGTTTCATTTAATGTTGTTTGTTAGAATAATATCCAAAAATACACTTAATTAAAGCATATGAGGGCATAATGGGGTCAATTAAGTCATAAGAAGAGATAAATAATGAAGTTGTGCCTAGGAAAGTGTGAAATCTTGTCACAAGACTACAACACTTCAAAATAGGACTTGATAATGTATAAAAAGATGGTTTTTAGGTGAATTGTAATTAATAGAGTCTAGAAGAATGTACAAATGTCTTACAAAACTTCACAACAGCTTCACAAGACATCATTATTTGAATTTTAGTACCTAAATATGCATTTTAAAGCCATGTTGCAACACAAAATCAAAGAAAAACATATCAAATACCATGAAACAAGACCTAGAAGGCCATGAAAATGATAAGGGTCCATTTTTCTATGACACATTTAGCCTCCACTTTAGTGAGAGGATGAACTTGCTTCAAACTCACACTAAAGTAGCCATGAATATCAAGAGGAGGGTTCAAATGCACTTATGTTAGCAAGATGGAATACAACAATCAAGAGAGATGATCAAGCCCCCAGGACAAAGCCCATGGAAAAATAAACATAATAACAAGGGAACACACAAGTGTTGAAATGAATTGAATGAAGCTTTGATCACTAATCCAACAAGTTGTGGATAAGATCTAGGCTAAAAGAGAATGAGTACTCACTCTGGGGCGAAAGAACATAGGATAGTTTGTTGGGTGAGAAATCCCAAATGTACTCACTCTGGGGCCATAGAACTAGTTGTTCACGAGGTGGAAAGGCCCAAAAAGCTAAGATACATACGCTAGTTGGTATGAACTCACAAAAACACAAAAGTGGCTAGGGGAAAATTCATGCCAATAGGTGAGCTTCCCACTCAACCATGTTAAAGTTATGCTCATTGATAACTTTAACAAGGTACCACAAAGACAAATGCAAGAACTATGAACGAAAAGGGGTACCATAATCATGTAAGCTGCATTATGCAAGGTCCAAAAATGTAAAAAGTACAAGATGTTCAAAGGAGTCTTGTTAAATTTATGTAAGGTCAGTCACTTGGGAACATTGTGTCTAATGTCTCCAAGAGAGGACCAATCAAAGAATAGTATATTCACAACTTAGCGGATGCAATGTGTCATGTCAAACCACCAAGAGGAATGCAATATGCTGAGATAAATCACACTTATGAAGGACATCACACCCAATGTCATCCACAAAGTGATGAACGCGTCACAAAAATGACAAGGCTACACTAGGAACCAATAATGCAAATGAATTATGGTAATGTATGCCCTCCACTTTAAAGGAATTGCTACACATCATTCTGTGGAAATTACTTGAAAGTAAAGAAGGAAAAAAAATACAAATAAAAAAAGACACAAGAGCCAAGATGGAAAGCCCTATGCCAAGTCATATTTTTCAAAGTTAGGTTGCGTCATGTCAAGGAAAATGAAAGACAAAGAAAGGGTGTTTCCCCTAGAAAAGAAAGCACACCAAACCCATAAGGGATCTATGGATTTGAGGTCAGTATGTTCATTGTTGCAATGATTTTATGAAAGAGCTCGGAACTGTCATCATTCCCAAAATACACATAGAATTGGAAGAATGACACAGAGAAAAAAAAAGAAAAGAGAAATTTTGTTTTGAGTCAACATGGAAGAGACATTACAATCTCAACACTTTGTGTCCTCCCCAAAAGGAAAACACAAGCAAAAATAAAATGAAAGGAAAAATATTTGAGTCAACATGAAGGAGACATTTAGGTCTCAATGCTTTGCATCATCCCCAAAAGGAAAACACAAAAAAAAGAAAAGACAAGGACCTTTTGGGTCAACATGGAAGATACATAGGGAATCTCTATGCTTTGCGTGATCCACAAATAGAAAACACAAAAAAAAACAAAAGACAAAGACCAATGATTATCTAAGAATAGAGGTACAAATAGAAGAAGTGTATAGAGAGAGGGAACATCAAACACATGTCATGGGGGAACACGATACACACATAAAAGAAATGGAAAAAAGGCTTAGCAAGGTGAGTGCAAGTCAACCATCTAACAAGTCATCCACCTCCCAATCATTTTCAATGTAATGCGAGGGCGATTGAAAGAATTGCAAGTGTCGAACTAGGAGTTGTACCAAGTTCTTCACTTGATGAAGAGGATTTATCTTTTAAGCTCATTGTGGATGAGAATAAAGATTTTTATATTATTGTGTATTTCTTCATCATTTTTAGCAATCTCCACATCATCATCATCATCAAGATTAATGACAACGAGAGGACAAAGGGTGATTTCTAAAGACAGATGTATCAAAATTTTTGGTTGTTGGATTGGTTCAAGTTGTTGTGAAGATTGGATTCAATTATCAGGTGGTAGGTTAGGAGAGTCGGGGTGATCATCTATTGCTTCTATCAAAGGCAGAGGTAGATTGTCTTTGTTTCCTTCTATGCCAGATTGACACGCAAGGAGAGGATGACGATGCCAACATTTCCTAGTAGCACGATTTCTATTAATGTGGTTTTGGAGTTTTTGAGGTGTAAGAGCGGATTGAGTCAACATAGGTTCTTCTAATTCCAAAGAAGGAAGAATAGAAGAAGCCAAAGTATTCAGGTCAACCACTTTCTCTTTTTCTTTGTACACTTGTTTAACACGAGGAGGTATGATAGGATTAGTTTCAATTTCTCTTGGTCATTTAGACGATGGCAAAGAAATGTCTAAGGGTGGTTGTTCAAAAGGTTGTATGGCTTTCTCAATGTCTGATTTAGGTTGAAGCATGGTTTCATCTATGATGGGAGGTGTGGAAGTGGACAAGGACATGCCATGAAGAGATAATTCAGTTATTTTTTTGGCTTTGAAATTTTAATATGCTATGAAAAAGAAGTCCTTTCGAGATGTAATGGGTTCCATGGGTTCAAGCCAAAAGGCTTCTAAGGAAAAGTTACCTTTAGAAGATAAAGGATTAAAGCCACTATGGTGTACGGTGAATACCTCATTTCCACGTGGAAACTTCAAACACTTGTGAACAACTGATGATACTACTTTCATTGAGTAAAGCAAAGGGTGGCCTAGCCACAAACGAAATTGATTAGATTGTGGAATAATTGAAAATGTTACATCTAAAGTTCTAGGTCCTATTTGTAAAAGAGTGTTATTGATCCGATCATAGGGAATGCGAGACTAGTATTTGTCTTGATCCATGTAGTCACTTTATTATAATCATCTTGATATAGCTCATGTAATAAAATAAACTCTTTTGTGATCGCATTATTGCTACAAGTAGGATCTATTAATATCCCATTAGTGGGATTATCATAGATTCTACCAGCTATGTAGAGAGGACCATTAGGAAGTTTTTGTAATATGTATTTAGTAGAAAAAGTGATATCAAGATATTTAGTGGTTTGGTCCTTTTCAAGGATAACGTTTATCGCACCCACAAGTATATCCATAGGATGATCTAGGGTAACAATTGGAGTTTTATCATGTTGTTCATTATTTGTATCAATAGTCATTACATCAAGTTTGGAAGGTTCACTAGTCTTGACAAATGAAGTAGTGTGTTTAGGCATAGGATTGGTGAAGATTTGTAAATTCTTGTTAGGGGGTGCAATGAACTTATTGTCTTGATCATTAACACTCATAATTGTTAAATGTCTCAAATCAATGAGGTCTTGAACTAAATGTTTTAGATGCTTGCAATGTTTAGTGTCATGTCCATTTTGATGATGAAAATGACAATAAGCATTAGGTTTGAATGTAGGTAGTAATGGATGATTTAGATCAACTGGTCAAACGAGTGGCAAAGTGAGCATGTGTTTTTGAATTAATTGGTTCATTGTGTTATGGAGGGTGTCGGGTAGGGGAGTAAATTGTCTGTTGGGGTCCCCATAATGATAAGGCACCGCTGCCTTAACAGCTACCACTTGATTTTGATTTTGTTGGGTTGGTTATGGTTGTTGTTGAGGAGACAGATTAAATTGTAAAAGGCCTCTATTTGGTCTGAAAAACTTTTGATTATTTTTGTTGTTTTGATTGTTGTGTTCAAGTTTGTTAGCTCAATGAGAAGTGGATTTTGGATCATGACTTGAAATTGAGTTATGATATTCACACAAGGTTGTACATAAATGCATAAACGAAGGGAATTTCATCATAGTTATCTTATCTTGAAGATTTGTGTGTAAGTTTTTGATAAACATCTTTTGTAGATGTGTATCAGGAATATTAACATCGATTTCGGCATACAAGGATTGGTATCATGAGAGAAAATCCATAACTTTTTCATCTATGTTTTTTCTACATTGCATGAGGTCAACCTGTTCGAAAAATGTGTCTCAAGCTTACTGACATGAAACTCCTGAAAGGGAAAAGTCGGTGAGACCCTCTGAATGTCTTAACAACTAGCAGTTGTGTTATAAAATTTTGAAGTGCTCAGATCATCGAGACTTTGATTTTTTCTTGCTGACAAGAGTCATTGGAAAGACATGTCTATCACTGTGAATTTCCTAACTCTTTTCACCTAAGCAGACCTCTTGTTGACAGGTTGGTTCCTGTTGGATATTGAGGAGAGACATGAAGCTTCAGAATGACTCATTCCACCAGAGTATGTCTTGCCAAGGTTTTACACATTGGCGACAAATGTCATCGGGGAGATAGTATGAACCTTCGAAGTGACTCATTCCAATAGCACTGTCTCACCAATGGGTTGGCTCCTAGTGATCATTGGGGAGACTCTTGGCTAATAGATTTGTAGTTGGTATGAACTCTTACCGAGAGTGCTAGTCTCACCGACAAATATACATTCGGTGAGAGCTCTTGCTGACAGTGTTTCTCTCACCGACAGGCTGTTGCATTCGGTAACCTCTGGGTGATAGCGTTTATCTCACCAACTATTTTTTGTTTGGTATGATTTCTTGCAAATAGATTTGGTCTTATCGATAGCACTGCATGAGTTGGATATCGATGTGATTTATTAGCGATAGAGTGAGTCTGGGTGACAGATTTGAACTTGATATGACTCTTGCCAATGGTGGTGACTCCTGCCGATAATAGTTAGTATTCTTTGTGACATCGAGAAGACTTGGAAAATCTATATGACTTCACAAGGTGTTTCCAATAGTGATAGTCATGCTGATGGTTCTATGATCGGGCATTTTGGCATCAGGGAGACACGGTCTAGTGTCTCACTGACATGTGATATAGTTAAACATTTTGACCAAATGACTATCCTATGTGGTTTGTTTTGAACCAATCAAAAAAGTAGAATGTGAACCGTTGGTAGTTGAACTGTTGTGACTATTCCTGTGTGGAAGATGAACAGATTGTGAGGAAAATGACTATGTTGGGAAATGGTCGATGATGGTGAAAAAAAGTTCGATGAGTAACAATATTGTTTGATTGAATATAGTTTGATCTGTGTAAGTTTGTTGAATGTTTTTTAGAGCATTCTTGTACAAGGTTGATTAGGAAATTATACTGAGCTATAAAAATTAACATCAAAAAGTGAAGTTGTTCTTTGTATGTAATTTTCTTACCATAATACAAAATGGATTTTCTTAGTGTGGTGGGTTTTTCTCCCGTAAGGGTTTTCCCACGTAAATCTGGTGTCCAATTGTGTATGTTTCCATTTCTCTATTCTGTTATTCTTTTCATATGCATCTTATTGAATTGTAATTGTAAAATTTAAAGTTCTATCTACATTCTTCCTTGAGGTTTTGGTGTTAGGAGATTTTGTTCCACACCTAAGCTTTCCTTACAAGTGGTATCAAATCCTGGCCAGTTGTGTTATCCTTGTGGGTACGTTGGGGTTTTTGTGTCAATTCTGTTCAGTGGGAGTCTTGTAGAAGTCTATTAATTTGAATTATAGATTAAGATGGCAAGCACATAAGGAAAGATTGAAGTTGAAAAATTCAATGGCAGCAATTTCGAGTTGTGGAAACTGAAAATGGAAGATTTTTTGGTTGATTGTGATCTTTGGCTTGTTGTGTTTGGAATGAAGCCTACATGCATGAAGCAAGAGGATTGGGACCTTGCAGATCAAAAATCAAAGGGGCTGATAAGGATCTATTTAGCAAACTCTATTCTTTTAAATGTTCATGAAGAAAAGACTACATCTTGTTTGTGGAAAAGACTAGGAGCTATTTATCAGGGAAAGTCCTTGGTGAATAAGTTGTTCTTGAGGAAGAAGTTTTACTCTTTGAAAATGTAGGAAGGATCATCTGTTTTTGATCATCTAAATGCTTTCAACATGTTGATTGCTTAGTTAGCATCTGTGGGTGTGAAGATTGATGAAGAAGATCGTTGTATGCTATTGTTATGTTCTTTGCTAGATTCTTGGGATCACTTGGTGATGGCTATTGGGAGTACGACATCCACTTTTAAGATGGAAGATGTTATTGCTTCTTTGTTATCAGAAGAGATGAGAAGAAAATCTTCTAAGATAGCAAAGGAGGCTCTTCCTTTTTGAGGGAGATCGAAAGAAAAAGGCAAGAAGAAGGAAAAGAAGTCCAAATCAAAATCAGAAGAGAGATCAAAGTCTCCTAGAAAGAAGTCCAAGGTGATGTGCTAGAATTGTGGAAAGCATGGTCATGTCCGAAAGGATTGCAAAGAGGATACAAAGAAGAAGAAGAAGAATTCTGACAGTGATTCTTCTCAAAGTGATGCAAATGCCTACATTGTGGCCTTGGCAACTCAGGCATTAGATGATGTCTAGATGATTGATTTTGGACCATCTTTCCACATGACATCTCATAGAGACTGGGTCACTAAGTATGAAAAATACGATGGTGGAAGGGTGTATTTGGAAAATGATTCATCTCTAGAAATAGTTGGTCGTGGAAGAGTTAGAATTCAGTTCCCTAATGGAAGAGTGAAGGGAATCAATGATGTTTAATGCATATACCAGGTCTGGCTCAAATTTTACTTTCTGTTAGTAAGCTAAACGATGTTGGTGTTCCAGTCTTGTTTTCTGGAAATGGCTACCAAATGACTAGAGGCTCAATGGTGCTAGCTAGGGGTGCTCATATTGGTACCTTGTATAAGTTGGATGCACTTGTTGTGCAATGTAATAGTGTCTCTGCAAAGTCACAAAAGGCTACTCATGGAGAAAAGAAGGAAAATGTTCCTGATAGTGCAAAATATATGGAGGTTAAACTTCCAGTAGAAAATACAATGCTAAGGCATCATAAGCTAGGCCACATTGGAGAAAAAGGTTTTAAAACCTTAAAAAATAAAAACCTGGTTGAGGGGCTTGATGATTGTAACCTTGAATTCAAATTTTTTGAACATTGTATATATGGTAAACAACATCGTGTTTCATTTTACTCCAGTCCTCACAAATCTATTGGTTTACTTGATTACATACATTCTGATGTTTTTGGTCTAGTAAATGTACCTTCTTTGTCTAAATCAAGATATTATGTATCGTTCATTGATGATTATTCAAGAAGGGCATTTGTTTATTTTTTGAAAAGTAAATTAGAAGTGTTTAGTCATTTTAAGGAATTTAAAAACCTTGTGGAAAATCAGACTAGAAGAAAAATAAAATGTTTAAGGACTGACAATGGTGGTGATTTTTGTTCTGATGAGTTCGAAAGGTACTATAAAGATCATGGAATTAAAAGACATAAAACTACACCCTACACTCTACGGCAAAATGGAGTTGTAGAAAGGTTCAATAGGATAGTGATGGAAAGAGCACGAAGTATGCTAAGCAGTGTTGGCTTGGAGGAGAAGTTCTGGGCTAAGGCAGTTACAACAACATGTTACTTAATAAACCATTCTCCTAATTCCACTCTTGTTGAAAAAACACCTTTGGAAGCATGGTCTAGAAAGAATACTTCTTTGAGACACATTCATGTCTTTGGCTGTGAGGCATATACATATGTGTTGAATGAAAAAAGGTCTAAATTAGAAAACAAGGTTTTTAAATGTATTTTTATAAGCTATAGTGCTAGCATAAAAGGATACAAGATTTGGAATCCTGATACGGAGAAGGTTTTATACAGCAGAAGTGTTATTTTTGGTGAGTTGAAGCCTTCTACTTTGGATCTGTAGTCAGAGAAAAAATAAGAAAATAAAAAGGATGTAGTTGAAATTCCTCTGACACCAGATAAAGAGGAATTGAAAATTCAAAATGTACCTATAACTGAGGAGAGCTCAAGTAGTTCTGAGAGTTCTGAAGAAGAAGAACAGCCTCAGCCTCAGCTTGTGAGAAGTTAAACACGTGAAAGAAAGCAACCTGATAGGTATGGGTTTTTTTTGTTAGATATTACTTGTGCCTATGCTTTAATTTCTAGCATTGATGAGCCTAGGACTGTGAAAGAGGCATTTAGAATGCCTAATTCAAACTCTTGGTTGGAAGCCATGAATGAAGAAATGGCATCATTAGAAAAGAATGATACTTAGAGTTTGGTGCCCTTGCCCGAAGGTAGAAAAGTTGTTGGCTGCAAATGGGTATTTAAAAAGAAAATAGGTCTGGATGGCAGTGTGGAAAAGTATAAGGCGAGGTTCATTGTGAAGGGGTATTCTGAGGTAGAGGGAATTGATTATGGAGAAATTTTTTCTCTTGTAGCTAAGCTGGTGTCTATCATATTTCTTTTCATTTGCAGCAGTGTATGACTTAGAGATTGAACAGATGGATGTGAAGACATTATTTCTTCATGGGTACCTTGAAAAAGAAATTTATATGTCCCAACCTAAGTACTTTGTGGAAAAAGGTAAAGAAAATATGGTTTGCAAGTTGAAAAAATCTCTGTATAGATTAAAACAATCCCCTAGAATGTGGTACCAGAAGTTTGACACTTTTGTCTGGTCATTGGGATTTGTAAGATCAAAATATGATCATTGTGTGTACTACAAAGTTGAAAATGATCGTGTTCTTATTATTGCTCTCTATGTTGATGATATGTTGTTCATAGGCAATAGTGAGTTAATGATTTCTGATCTAAAATCTCAATTGTTTGCAAAGTTTAAAATGAAAGATCTTGGCATAGCCAGGTATATTCTAGGAATGGAAACAATCAGGGACAAGAAGAGTAGAATACTTTGGCTCAGTTAGAGTAAGTATATTAAAACTATTCTAGAGAGATTTTGTATGAATGAGTGCAAGCAGCTAGTTGTTCGAGTTTTGCAAGGAATGAAGCTATCTATTGAAGACTATCCAAAATATCCTACTGAGATGGAGGACATGACCATAGTGCCTTATGCTAGTGCAGTTGGCAGTTTAATGTATGCAATGGTCTATACGAGGCTAGACATTTCCCAAGAAGTGGGAGTACTTAGTCATTTTATGGAAATCGTAGAAGGACACATTGGGACACTGTGAAAAGAGTGTTTAGATATCTAAAGGGAATTTTAGAATATGCTTTGTGTTTCCATGGAAATTTGGTTGAATCACAAAGGACTCTCAGCATTCGAGGCTATGTGGATTCTGATTGGGTAGGGGGACATTGATAGCAGAAGATCCACCAGTGGATATATTTTCATGATGAATGGTGGTGTAGTTAGTTGGATGAGTAAGCGATAGGATGTAGTTACTTCATCCACTATAGAGGAAAAATACATGGCAGCAACACATGCCTATAAAGAAGCAATCTAGTTAAAAAGTTTGTGTTCTAACATTGGGTTTGATGCAGGGAAAATTACAATTTACTATGACAGTCAAAGTGTTATTTGTTTGGCAAAAAATCCTACTTTCCATGCCAGGATGAAACATATTGATGTGTAGTATCATTTTGTATGAGATATGGTGGAGGCTGGAAAGGTCTCTTTATAAAAAGTGGATACTGTGGAAAATTTTGTAGATGCATTGACGAAACTAGTAAGCACAGACAAGTTCAAGTGGTGTGCCAGTTCGATGGGTCTTAGAGCCCATGAATTTCAGTAGTTTTGTTGTGCTCTAGAGGTGTCAGTAAGATCTTTGTCAAGTGAGAGATTGTTGGAAAAATGTGCCTCAAGCTTATTGACATGAAACTCCTGAAAGGGAAAAGTTTGTGAGACCCTCTAAATGTCTTACCAACTAGCAGTTGTGTTCTAAACTTTTGAAGTGCTCAGATCACCAATACTTTTATTTTGTCTTGTCGACGAGAGTCATCAGCAAGACATGTCTATTGCTATGAATTTCGTAACTGTTTCTGCCTAGGAAAACCTCTTGTCCATGGGTTGGTTCCTATTGGATATCGGGGAGACTCTTGGTGATGAGTGGCATCAAGGAGAGACATGAAGCTTTGGAATGACTCATTTCGATAGAGTATGTCTCACCGAGGTTTTACACATTGGCGACGGGTGTCATCGGGGAGACGATATGAACCTTTAGAGTGACTCATTCCGATAGTGCTAGTCTCGCCGATGGGTTGGCTCCTGGTGATCATCAAGGAGACTCTTGGCTGATAGGTTTGTAGTAGGTATGAACTCTTGCTGAGAGTGCTAGTCTCACCGACAGATATGCATTTGATGTGAGCTCTTGCTAACAATGTTTCTCTCACCGATAGGCTAGTGCATTTGATATGACCTCTGGGCGATAGCATTTCTCTCGCCGACTGTTTTGTGTTCCATATGGTGTCTCACTGATAGCTCTAGTCTTGTTAATAGCACTACATGAGTTGGATATCGATGTGATGTCTTAGCGATAGAGTGAGTTTGTGCCACAAATTTGAACTCGATATGACTCTTGTCGATGGCGGTGACTCCTACCAATAACAGTTGGTATTCTTTATGGCATCGAGAAGACTTGGAAAATCTATATGACTTCTCAAGGTGTTTCTGATAGCGATAGTCATGCCGATGGTTCTGTGATCGGGCATTTTGGCATCGGGGAGACATGGTCTAGTGTCTCACCGACATGCGACATAGTTGAACATTTTGACCGAATGACTATCCTATGTGGTTGTTTTGAACCAATCAGAAAATTAGAATATGAACCATTGGTATTTGAACTGTTGTGACCATTCCTGTGTGGAAGATGAATAGATTGTGAGGAAAATGACTATGTTGGGCAATGGTCGATGATGATGAAAAAATGTTTGATGAGTAACAGTGTTGTTCGATTGAATACAGATTGATCTGTGTAAGTTCATTGGATGTTTTTGAGAGAATTTTTGTATAAGTTTGATCAGGAAATATGTTGCTGTAAAACTTGACATTAGAAAGTGAAGTTGTTCTCTATATGTAATTTTCTTACTGTAATACAAAGAGGCTTTTCTTGGTGTGGTGGGTTTTTCTCCCGTAAGGGTTTTCCCATGTAAATCTAGTGTCCAATTGTGTATGTGTCCATTTCTCTATTCTGTTATTCTTTTCATATGCATCTTATTGAACTATAATTGTAAAATTTAAAGTTCTATCTACATTCTTCCCTGAGTTTTTTGCGTTAGGAGAGTTTGTTCCACACCTAAGCTTTCCTTACACAGTGATTGTTTTCTTAGGTGTCATGTGAACTCGGAAGTTACTTATGAAAGAAATTTAGAAGTTCATTGAAGGAATAGATGGAATGATTAGGAAAGTTGGAAAACCACTCTAATGTAATATCTTTCAAGGTTCTCAGAAAAATCTTGGCTAAAAGTCTCTCATCAAGGACAAAATCACTAGATAAAGTTGTGTAAGCATTAAACTAAGGCATTTCTATCCCTTGTGGCATCAGGGTAGGTAAGGATTTTATGGATAAGGGAATACTACGGAAATGATATGTGGGTGGAGTGGATTGACCTTGGCTAATACTGCAAAGTTGATGTTGCATGGAAGAAACAGTAGTAAGGAGTTGTGTAATAATAGGATTGGGGTATGTAGATTGAGATGGAAGAGAAAATGGTGATGGAGTGTAAGGGATGCTAGGTGAAGTGAAAGGAATACTAAGGGGTGTGAAGGTGGTGAAAGGGACTTGTGATGCCACAAGAGAGGTAGGAATGTTAGGTGGAATTGCAAAGGATGGAGCCATATAACTAACCTATTGCATAGTTGTAGTCATTTGCATATTGGTATAAGTTGGTATAGAAGCTATGGTTGAAGGTGGAGTAATTGAAGGTCCTTCTTGGCTTACAGGAATGTTTGTAGATTGGGTATTGAAAGAGGAATATTTATTGTAAATATCAGCAATTTTCTTCATCACTTGCAAGCCTTCATCACTTTCAATCAAATGATGAAGATTATCAATAGCAGGTACGGAAGTTTGGGAAATGTTTTCAAGTGTCAAGTCTTGTTGTAAATGTGCAAATTCTTCATGAAGACTAATGACCTTGTCTTGAGGAAGAGAGTTGTTTTGGGTGTCAACATTCATTGGATGGAAGGATGAAGGCATGTAAGTCACATGAAAAATTCCTAATGCACCATTGTCTATACTAGGAGTAGGAGCTCTTGAGATCCCAAGGTCCACAATGAAAGTACTATCGTGGGAAGCCATGAGTCTAGAACTTATTCTCACTAAAGTATTATCAACGGGACACCAAACACTCATACAAGTATCACAAAGGAAGGGTTTAACTCAAATGAAAGGTAATCTAAGATGTCTAAATGTAAATAACAAAAATACTTCTAACTGTAATAGAGAACAAACTACAAAAAATAGAAGTGCAAAAAAATGCTAGAAAAATACTAGAAATACTTTCTAAAAAGTGCAAAGGGATTGATTCACCCAGGGTGGCGAATGAGTCCCAAGATGCAATTTTATTTTATTTTTAGAATTTTTGAGATGATTTGAATGCTCTAGAGAATGCAAGTACATATGCAAAATGCATATTTTTTTTATTTTTCAATGAGATGCAATGCAAAAATAAAGTTTTCACTAATGCAATATGAAAGTCCTAGAATGCAATAAAAAAGCAAAGTTCTAATTGAATGTTAATGCAAATGTAAACTAGGATGCAATATGAGAATGAAATTGATCAAAAATCTAAAGTGTTCAAAATTTAGGTTCACCAAAATGAACCATTGATTTTTGGGTCACTATGGACAACTCTAGCTCTTTTAGGGTTTTTAACCTAAAAGGAGAGAGATAGGACCCAAAAATGCATGGGGTTTAGTCATTTAATGATTATGTATGATGTAATTATGACTAAATGAGATGATATGAATGCAACTAAGCTATGAAATTGATTGATTAAACATGCAAAACTAGTGAAATATGACTTTTTTGAAAACACATTGTGATATGCAAACAACTATGTAAATGAAGAAATAATGTAGAACTGAAAGAGAAGGGATAAATCTTAGTGCACCTGAATGAATTGTGATGATTCTAGAGTGTTCTAGATACTGATGAAAATTACTAATTTTTCACAATGGGACTCATTCACCTGGGGTGGTGAATTACTCCTCCTGGTGAAATAGTGTCGGGAATTGGTTTCTAACAGTCAGGATTTGGAATTTGACAAAACTAAATTTTTGAATCCTAAGGTGGGACTCATTTTCCAATGATGGAAAATCAGTCCTCTCCCAAAATCCTGGAAAATCAGAAGATAACTCTGCAACACCAAATCTAGAAATGTTTGCTTCTTAGGTTTCTGGAGTCAGTTTTGTGGGAAATGGACAAAAAAATCTCTTCAAGCTTGAAATATACTTAAGTTGACTTGAAACACCTAGTTGACTTTGCTTTCCACTTTTCAACACATAAATACTTGATCAATCTGCATACCTAAGTCTGCAAACACACATGCAAGAGGGAAAAATGGTTGAGGGTTAGCAAATATGGGTTTTCCTTGGTCAAACCCCACTTGAAGTAATCAAACCCTTAATAGAATAATGAAATGTAATGGAAAGATAAACTAACAACATGCAAATGTTATTGACTCACCAAACCTTTGATAATGCAAGTCTTAAGTAATGTCACCGGATGCTTCAAATTTCTTGAATGTTGCTTGAAAATATGTAATATGCTTGAATGAATGAGATTGTCGGAGATATAAAATGAGATGAAAAATGCCTATTTATACAATATTGTGTTGTATTTTCTCGTTCATACCTCATCACAAGCCGAAATCAAGTGATTTTTAATAAAATCCCAAAAAGAAATTTAAAATATTTTGAATTTTGGGCCAAGGGTGACTCATTCACCACCCATGGTGAATGGGTCCCACCTAGGACCTAAAAGCAAGTGTCAAAAATTAAGTTTCATTGAATGTAGTTTTTTAGCATAATATCCAAAAATACACTTAATTAAAGCATATGAGGGAATAAAGGGGTCAATTAAGTCATAAGAAGAGATAAATAGTGAAGTTCCTAGGAAAGTGTGAAATCTTGTTACAAGACTTTACAACACTTCAAAATAAGACTTGATGATGTGTAAAAAGATGATTTTTAGGTGAATTGTAATTAATAGAGTCTAGAAGAATGTAGAAATGTCTTACAACACTTCACAACACCTTCACAAGACATCATTATTTGAATTTTAGTACCTAAATATGCATGTTCAAGCCATGTTGCAAAAGAAAATCAAAGTAAAACATATCAAATACCATGAAACAAGACCTAAAATGCCATGAAAATGACAAGGGGCCATTTTTCTATAGCATAGAAACCATGGTAGCATTCAATACCATATAGTCCAGTGTGTGTTTATTTCTACCTCTATAGTTAACAGACCTTTCTATACATTTCTACTATGAAAATGAAACCATGGATAAGTACTATGCAGTCTAGCAATATTGATAGATAGCTCATCTCTCTTGTTAATCTTACCAATGGTGAGGTTATTAAAGTCTCATCACTTTACAGATGACTCAAGATTGATTTTTTTCCATTTTCTCTTCATCTTTTAGCTTACTAAAAAAAATATTTAGGAGCTTCACCCTTGAACCCCTAATAGCGAGGGTTCATGCCTATCCCCCTATGACCCATGTTGTTGGGGTGGGTGTCCCAAATCCCACTAGGATAAAAATCATTTTATTCTAATCACTTTGACATCTAATATTCTTTTGTGTAGCTTGGACCAAAGATAAAAAAATCAAAAATTAATAACACTTCTTGTAGCACATTGTCAAAGGAAATATTTTTATCACTAAACTAGGAACACACATTTATTAAAGGGCCAATTAACCTTATTTACCATGTTTTGGGTACATTATTTACATATGCTCTCCCTTTTCACCTTTTAATGAGGTTGGGAATGAAAAATCATGGAATGGCCTAATTATTATTGTTTAAATTGTAGGAGTGCTAGGTACATGTATGCTTTCTCCTTATGCTTCATGATAGCTTGAAGATAAAAAATGTCTAGCATATCCTTCCCTTTAGGATGATTTATAATGGAATTTATTCCCCCAAGGGATGAATTCAACCACATGAACCAGTGAGGTATATAAAGTAGGGAGAATGAAAGTTAAACCCCAATCTAATCATGTTGTGTTTTGTGAAGCTTTAAGGTTTGGGTGATACCAAACTAGGAGTGCAAGGTTGGTCTAAGAATCCTAGTAGGCATTCATAATCTATAATTATGATGGGCTAGTGTTCATGGATATGTCACACATACCCTCTTGGTATTTATAGAATACACTAGATCACCTTATGTCAATTAGTGTGGTATAGGGGATGTCTATCATACATCAAAGTTGCTAACAATGTACCTCCATATATCAAGGTAGATCTTACTAAGGAATCAACCATTTAGATGATATCAGTAAGAGTTCTATCACACAAGTGGGTCATGATATGTAGCTATCCAATAATCGGTAGATGGTATTAGAACTTGCACTATGAGCCTTCATCGATTGTCATAGCAAATTGATTAATTTATGCTTCTTCCCTATGACATTTTTTTTTGTCCAGCTACCTATGAATAGCCTAGTCTATCTAGTTAGTCATCTACCTATCTTTTTTGCTACATATTTAGTCCTTTTTCCATCATTCCAATCCTATAGGAAAATCTTATCTATCCTTGAGTGAATCCACCTTGTATATAATTCCCTTTGTGAACCCTATAAGGTGAATCCACTATATTCTTGATCAAAACCACCTCCTCTTAGGTAATCCACCTTGCATATAATTTCCTTTTCCTACCTTGTCAATCCACTCTTCTCAATTCTTGATTGATTATGCCTCCTCTTAATCAAATCCTCCTTGTATATAATTCCCTTTTCCCATTGTGTTAGGAAAATATTCTCTATTCTTGAGAAAATCTACCCCTTGATAGGGGAATCTACCTTTTTATAGTTTTTTGCAACCATCAGTAGTCTAAATGTGTGTTTAGGTGAATTTACTCAATCCTTGAGTGAATCTACCTTCTCTTAGGAAATTTTTTTAGTATATCATTTATTTTGTCCACCCTGTCAATAAAATCTACATGTTATTCTTGATTGCTTTTTCCTCTTATTAGGTAAATCCATTTTTATCATCAAAACCCTAATTTGGGCTTTATCCAAATCATAATCTATGCTTAATCAAAATATTAATATAATCTCATTGTAAATCTTACTATAAGCTTTACTAATTCAACTAATCACCTTTTTCATTCTCATCCAACTTATGAAATAATGATCATGGATGCATCTTATTTAGATGAATTCCTTCATTAGAATTTTTTAGAGATCCACCCTATTTTGACGATGATAAAATTCTTATAGATCAAGATGAGTATTAATTTAACCCACCTCATTTTTATGATGAAAGTCTTGTTCACCAAGAAAAATATGAAATTTCTCCCTTAATTCCATGATTAGGGTGAGTGTAGGACCATGGGGGTCCAAAAAATGGCGATGTGAAAAAAAAGTGGCTGACAACATTTTTTGTCCAAATTTGATAAAATTAAAAGGGTTTATTGAGAAAATTCTCATGTTTCCACCAATATAAGATATGCCTTATTTTGAACTTAATAGGTAATTATTAATGATTTTCTACATGCATTATCACTAAAGTCCTAATTGATAAGTTGATTGAAAAATATCTATAATTCTCAAACGATTTCACATTTGTTGAATTTGAAAGATGTGACACATTCTATGCTTCCCATACTATATGATAAAAAAATAAAAAATAAATTTCATAAATTTGTTACCATGTTATGGTGGTCAAATAAACAAGTTTTATTATTTTTAAAAATTTCTAATAAAAAATTCATAACTAATTATTTTCTTGCAAAAAAATTATGAAAAAAATGTGACACATCCAAGCATGTTTCCTCTACTTATATTGAAAGTTTAAAAGAAAAAAAAAGATCTTGTACTTAGGTTGGTTAGACATACACCAACTTTTTATTTTATTCTTGAAAGTTTAGTACTACTACATTGAAATTTCAAATTTTCACCAAATAGATTTAATTTTTTCCAAAAAAGGACTAGTATCTTAAAAACTACATTCAATTTTCTACAAAATTTATTCTTATATACTTTTAAAATTATGTTAATAACCTATTCAAACTTTTATTTCAAGTTGACTAACTCTATTTTTCTAAATTTTCATTACCACTTAAGGATGGAGTTTGGATGACCATGACCCTGTAGCGATCCATCACTAGTAAGCTTTCACCAAGAAAAATCTATCATATCATACCTTGATGCATACTCATTAGTAATCCTTCGGCTACCTTTGACAAGTAAAATCCATCATGTCCCTTATCCACATCGCCTTCTTATCAAATATTCGTACCTCCATCTTTTAATAACATTTTTTATTGCCTTATCTAAATCATCCTATATCTTAATCCACAATCCAATTTTCTCCTATCTTAATCCATCATCCTATTTATCCTATCTCAATACACCATAAAATTCCTCATATCTCAACCCACCATCTAATTCCTCCTATCTCAATCCACCATCCAATTTATCATATCTCAATCCCCCTTCCAATCACTCATACCATAATTTTCCATCTAATTTTAATCCTCCAATATATAATCATAATCCTCCATCTAATCCCAACCATCCATCTATTCCTAAATCATGCATATATCTTATTACATAATTCCTCCAAGGTCTCATTGCAAAGAATCCATCACAAACTCCACATCCTATAGTGGACAAACCATGTCTTGTCATTAGTGGTGAGGCCCTTCTCCATCCCAAACCTATCTTTCCTTATTCAACTCCTAACAACATCCAAAAATTTGAAACCATCTCATTATACTTCCATCCCTTCATCCACCAATTGCATGCCCTACTCCTAGTATTATCCAACCACCATACCATTAACCTCATAAAACATCCATCCCTCCATCAACCCCATTTTATGAGTATATCTAACACTCCACCATAACGCCATCCAAAAAATTTAAAACATTCCAAGAGATTGTTCAAAATCATATTGATATGTCCCCTCATCCAAATCAAGATACTCTCATCCAAAAATCTATTCCTTATCATGATTCATTATCATCCCCTCATCCAAATCAAGATCATACCATCCCATCTAATCCTTCTCATGAAACTTTATCACTTCCTACCCAAACTATCCCAACACCACATCCATATGCCCTTGATCCTCATACTTTCACCCATGGTGGTTCTCTTACAACAAAATATCAAACCATATCCACCACCCATCCTCCTTCACCTAATAATGGGCTCACATCATGCTTCCAAAATAACAAGTTTCCTAATATAAATCAAATCCTTAAGAACATGCACTATCAAGGTAAAGTATTAGGCCCTCATGGGCAAGGTATATCGGTTCCCATACATACTAAAGAAAATCCACAAACACAAGGCCTTGGATACACATATCAAGGTTGAAAATCTTAAAATATTTGAACAACCTTCATACGACCTAAGCAGGCCTCTTCTAAAGAAATAATATGTGTTCCCCATCACTCCACCAAATTTTTTTTACCATTCCCCACCTCCATGATACACAAATAAAAACATTATAATGATCCCTCTATCCTCAAAATAATTTTTGGGTTTCTATATACCAAAATAAACCATCACACATTTTCCATACACTATGTCAATTTAGGTCTATTTTATCCAAAAATATTATCCTCCATATCATCTCATTCATCCCCCCATGCACTAATCACCTATCCCTATCACCCATCATAAACATCCCACTCTCATAATCCTTAATCAATATCAACAATGGCATACTTGCATGAAATTAATCCAACATCCTCCATCTATGCACCATCTCCAAAATTAAACCTTTATCACTCCACTCATATTCCCTCCATTTATAATCCATCTCCTCACACCCATACAATTGCTATAGGGAGAAACATGAATGCGAAAGTAAAAATAAATACAACTAAACATCCACATGAAATTAAATATCACCATCTTCCTACAAAATGGCATAGTGAAACAAAGAAAAATCTAATAAAATATCCCAATCAATCCTAAAGGCCACAAAGTCCCACCAAAGGAAAAGAAAAACCATGTGGATCCCAAAGAAAAAATATGTGATTCAATCAAATGAAAAATCCATAATGACATCCAATGTTGCTAATCCAAAAGCTAATAATCCTCATCTTCCATATCTAATCCTATTTCATGTCTCAAAATTAACTACCCTAACTCCTTCATCATACCAACACCTTCCATCCATTTATCCTTCTATAATTCAACATCCATTGCAATATGTTTCAATGTTTGTCCTGACAACACCTACCTATCACTTTACCATCACTCCATCTATGCACTTTCCAACATCCCATAATTATCCCACATATCTCCACCATAAAATCCCTTTCATCCATTCCCTTGCATAATCCATTTATCCTAATAAGGTTTTACCATCATCTAGTACTCACTTCCAAATGAGCTCTTATTACCTCAATATGGAACTAGATTCTTGAGTCCTTCCACCATATTCTTATCACCTATCTTCTAAATCAACTTATCCACATCCATATCATTATCCATATCCATCAACATACTTTACAAAAAAATCCAAAAACTCTAAAAATATCATAAAATAAAAATAGTAATGAGAAAAAAAATTCCAATGGTGAAAACATGGAAAACATGCCCCTTAGGAAAGTACCGTGATAAGAACCTAGTAAAAAGGTGTCATGTGTAAATACCTCATTTATTTTATCTCTAAAATTGAGGGAAATTTTCCTTTAGCTACTTTTCCATCACCTCTTCCATCCCAGTTACCCATGCTACCCATCATCCTATCCGATATAATCACTCCATCCTCCATATAACCTTGATAAAGATTGGGGAAAATATACATACCTACTTTGGGCACCTCATGTAATATATTCCCCCATTCCATACCATATCCATATCCTCCAATCCTTCCATACTCCCCTCTAATCCATATAATCCTTCATATCCTTACCCATCCATGATCCTACCTTGCATACCATCCCACAATGAGCATCCTATTGCCTCATCATATATTACATATTTAGAGTGGGATATTTTAGTCCTTTGTGACATAGTCATTGTAGATTACATTCCAACCATCCATCCATCCAATAACCCTTTCATTTCTAAATCCTTACCTCCCTATCCCTCAATATAATAATCCTTTCCATGTCCAAGTCCTTGTCTCCTTATCTCTTCATCCTACCATCCTTCCATATTACATATCCTTATCTCCCTATCCTCCATCAACATAATCCATCCAACCATCTTATCATCCCATTCCATAATCTCTTATCATTAGTGTTTAGCTATAGGTTAACCCCATGTAATCAAATGCCATATCCCCATACCATCACTCCTACCACTTTTCCATATACACCTAATCCACTATCACTTCCCATCCACCCAACCATATTGCCATTTGGATAACATCCTATAATTTTCAATCTTCATGATTAACTTTATCAATGTATCTTGATAATCCTTATACATAGTCAAGATCTTTATACAATAAACCTATAGAATCATGTCACCCATGACAATTTCACACTAGTTTTAGCTCTCCCTATTTTCTTGGATCCATTTGTACTATTAATTTTTCCACTTTATGGTCATATTTAAAATATAATATAATAATTTGGAATTTATCAATTACTATTTATTTAAGGGCACTTAGAGGCCCAAAATAGGTCTATACTAGGGCGCTAGCACCCCTATTTAGCCTATTTTGGCCCCAATTTAAATATTTCATTGTCGTCATTTTAACATCTAAAAATTTAAGTTCATTTGTTGGTTGTCAATAATTAATTTAGTGGGAATTATAAAACTACATATAAATACTAGCAGTTTGGTGTAGTAACACACAATAATGAGCCGCTAGGTAGGGATGAACATGAAAAGAAAGTGATGTGCAAACAATGAGACTGGAAGAATATTAGAATGTCAATGGCATTAGTGGGCACAATAGCTATGAAAGGCATATGCAACATTGGGTATATGTTGTAGCAGATTTGTGAAGTCTAACATGCATAATTCTCAAGGAAGGGTAGTGCGGCTCGTATATGCATAAATTTGCATTATCAAAGCATGATCTAAATAATAGAGTACATCATCTATAACAATATTAGGGTTAATGAGGTCACAATACTTGATGAGCTTCAGTTTTTTGGATATAACCATTAAGTGTTGAGAATTATCAACGAGCTTATCATATTGGGATTCATTCATAATACGCACAAAAAAATGAATATCATTTTTATGACTAGATGTCATAACTCCATCTATATAAGAAAGTAATATGGTATGCATATTTGTAAGGCTCCACCTCGCATGTGATTAATACAATCCTAGATTGTTATATAATTTTCTTAAATAGATGGCTAGATATATTACAAGCGATAACTAAAGTGATTGAGTGGCAACAATATTGTATCTCATTTTAACCTTATACTTTAAATCATCATTATTTTATTTAATGAACATGTATGTAAATATAAATTATGGAATACAAATGAAATTATAATGGGAAGCGAAGGAGGGTGTTAACCCTAATGGGTTAAAAGGAGCATATGTATATAAAGGATAAAGTGTGTAAGTAAAAGTTGGTGAAAAAGTAACTTTGCTGAATTTATATATACATATATAGAGGTATAAGTGTTGGTTAAAGAAGAATTATATTAACATTCAATTAATTATTTTTTGATAACATCATTATTTTTGGTAAGTATTATGGTGGGGTAAATAATAATATTATGTAGTTAAGTTGTTAATTAAATCATAATATTATTACTAATTTCAAAAATATTTAACTTAATAAAACCAATATCAATGGTTAATGATTGGAAATATGTCTCGCTCATGGAGGTCCAATGGTCATATTCTTGACAAGGAATCGGCTTGGCATGGTAGGGATCTACATCGTTCTCAGAACTATGAAAACATGAATGATCCACAAAGACATGCAAGACAAAATATGGGTGAGGTCAGATATAGGTTTTCAAAACCTAACTAGAAGCCCTTTCAGCAACCTATCTTTGATTTATATGAGGATTATAGGGGCATATTGCGAGCAACAGAAGAACTAAAAAGTACAAGAAAGCCAGAGAATATTTCTCTTTTTTTAGAAATTTTTTATGACTAGGCAGAAGCAAATTTCATGTCTCAAGGAAAGGGAAGATCTAAAAACCCTTCTAGTGCTCCCTTTAGTTCAAATATTCCTCCACTCTCTAGGAAATGAGGTGGTGGAAAATTTTATGGCAAGGAAACTGGGCCCTTGCAAAGGCTACACTATGATGCAAAGACGGATCTAAAAGCAACCACGAATAGGGGTTTTAAGGATGAACAAGCCAATGGTGAAAAATGTCTACAACAAAGGAATAAGGGTTACAAGGACTGGAAGCCCACAAATTTGCAGCCTCCAAAGTTAGATATAGCCCCCACTTTCTCCAACCCCAATGTTATGAGGTAGCATCATGACTCCCCAATGAATAATATTGGTCAACAAGGAGCTCCCTTCAATGCACAGTTAGCTAATCAAAATCTCACTCGAATGAAGGCTAATGAAGAAACCCTACCTCAAATCGAGCAAAAGGCTAGAAAGGAGAAAAAATCAAAGAAAAAGAAGAAGAAGAAGAGATCCAAGAAAAGAGGATCAATTAAGAAAATTTGGAAGCGTAAGGAATAAAAGAAAGAAGTAAACACATCTCAACCTCCTCGTGAATGGGATGGGATTAAAGTATCTTTTCCAAAGAGCATGCTTCATGCACAAATTCAAGATTTGAGGGACAAAGTGATAATCTGCAAGTTTTGGAATTTATCTTTACCCTTACCACAATTAAAAGAGTTCATTTATAATGATTGGGAGGGGGTGTAACAAGTTTTTATTTAAGCAGTGATAAGGGCATATCTGTAGTCATTTTTGATAGCAAACCCAAAAAATACTCTATCTTTAGAATTAAATCATGAGTATTTCAAGGGGAAGGTTTATACATGCAAACTTGGACCCCAAATTTTAATCTTGAAAATGCTTCATTTAGATTTATTCCATTTTTGTTTCAAATGCCACAACTACCTCTTGAGTACAGGGAACTAAATTTGATTGAAATCATAGCTAGTAATGTGGGAAATTTTTTGATGCATGATAACGAGTTCTTTAAGAATCCTTCAAAGTGCATCAGAACATGTGCTCTCTTTGATATGAGTAAAGTGTTTCCTACTCATATTCAATTACTCTCAAATTTTGGTACTTGGCACCAAAAAATTGTTTGAGAAACTCTTAAAGACACATTCCCTCATTGTCATATCATGGGGCATCCTCCTGATCAATGCCAAACAAGATCCTCATCACAAAAAACTACTCATCTAGTAAATTCCAAGAGCGATCCTTGGCATTGCATTAAGGTTAATATGCTAGATCCCAACTTGACTTTTCATTAACAAGGTTCAAAGTGACCAGGCACAGTCATTTCAAGAGTCCATTTCAATGCATAATCTCACACACAGGAGAAAATAGGATTAAGTCAAAGTAGAATTGGGGCTTATCAGAAATCCAAAGATAAAGAAAAATTTAGTGTATCAGTTTAAAGTTCCACATAATACATGGAATCTAAAGCAAATATTTTCTAGTTTGTCACTCAATCTGTATTCTCCAGAGGAAAAACTAAGTTTAGAATGCAATCTTGATGAATTTGTAAAAAAGTTGATGTTTCAAGGAATGAAGGATTACTTAGCTTCATGGACAACTCAGAGCAAATCCAACTAATTGCACAAGAGGATTCTTCATCTAATGATCAAGATAAATGGCTTGTACTAACCTCTAATAAGGTTAATAATGCGGATCTTGAATATTTGGCAGAAAAATTGTTGTTCTCCATAGGATCAGACTTGTTTGAAGAATTGTGATGCAAGAGGACTCTTGGGGTAGCAACTCTCCATTTCTTAGAAAAATCAAGAAGTGTACACAGTTCTAGGGACTTTAGGAGACTCTCTTAAAGTTCAAAATATGCTAGAATCTTCCACTCAAGTATCCAAGGAAGAGTTTCCAGGGGATTCTATGTTAGAATCAAAAAGCTTTGTTCCCATAGGGTCAGAATGTATCAAACCGCTTTCAATAATTCAATCTCTTTACCAATCCCCTATGAAGAAAACCCCAAGGAAAAGAGGTAGAAAATCCAATCTTATAAAGATGCAGGAACAAATAGAGGCGGGTGCTCAAAAAACCATCTTGGAATCTATGTCAAATAAGCATCTGAGGAGAGCTTGTTTCTCTCCTCGGGTACAATGAGAATCACTTCATGGAATGTCAAGGAAATTAATGCCCCTGACAAGTGTTCTCATATCAAGTAGTTGATAGATGCTTGTGGAGTAGACATTTTCCTTTTACAAGAAACAAAAAGTTTAGTAGATAGATCTTTTTGTAGATAGATTTGATTCTTTAATAAAAAAGTGGGCTAGATGGGATTCAACACATTCACCAACTCAATGTGCTTCATGTGGATTAGTTATCCTGTGGAATCCAAAGCTAGTAAGTGTTCAATCACACAAAAATGAAAAAAAATTGGCAACTTGTGGAAGCAACAAATTTTGATATTCATTTTTGGCTCATAAATGTTTATGTTCCAACATCGACTATTGACAAGAAGAACCTATGGGATGAGCTTACCAGGAAAATTCGTCTGATTCATAGTGGGAAAATCATTTTAGTAGGGGACTTTAATGCAATAGAATTTCTTTAAGAAAAGTGGGGAGGAATATTCCCACCTCAAAGAGTCATGTCAAATTTTAGTCACTTTATATCTTCAAATGCTTTATAGAATATCCAACTACATTCAGGCAGTTTCACATGAAACAATAGAAGGAAAGGATTTCTCCAAATTGTAGAAAGGTTAGATAGTTTTTGGGTCTCTCCTAATTGGTTTCTTTCAGCAAACAATCTAAAATCTGAGATTCTTCAGTACCCTGGGTTGGACCATTATGCAATATGTTTGTCTATTGCAAATACATTTATCCCCAAAGCAAAATATTCTTTCAAGTTTGAAAGTATGTGGTCCAGGAACCCTTAGTTTATGGATCTTTTGAAGCATTGGTGGGTAAATGCTCCATATGAACAGGGATCCAAAATGTTCTAGTTCCATGGAAAGCTAAAATTTGTGAAACAACAAATTAGTGTTTGAAAAAGCAATTTTTTAAAAACATCTTTGAACAGAAAAATGTAATGTTTAAAGAATTATCAACAGTTCTGAGAATATAATTCAAAATGGACTGTCCATGTTTTATATGACAAACAGAAACATCTACAAGAGGAATGGGAAGAATTATGTGCAAGAGAAAAAGAATATTGGAGACAAAAATCTCAGGAATTATGGCTTAAAGAAGGAGCTTAGAATACAAAAAAAATCATTCCTCTGCCTAGATAAAAAAGGTTCAACAAAGTCAATTTACTCAATTCAATAGATATCTTCAGGTAATTGACTCACCAAGGAGGCGGATATCAACAAAGAAGGTGTGAAATTTTTTTAGAGCTCCTTTTTGCATCGCCAACCATAGATGCCACCAGAATAAATCATCAGCAAGAGTTGTTAAGCACAATTCCAATTCTTATCACTCCTCAAGATAATGAGAATCTTATGAAGCCTTTCACTATGGAGGAGCTCAAATCAGTAGTATTCTCTCTTCCTCCTGATAAGGTCCCTAGCCCTTATAGGTTCATAGCCTTATTCTTTCAAAAATATTGGGATTTCTTACGTTTTGAGCTCCTCTAGGAACTTGAGGAGTCTAGAAGAACAAGCTTCATGTTTAGGCAATTTAATGTAACTAATATAGCAATTTTTCCAAAAGTCAAAGAGCCTAAAATATTTGTTGACATTAGACCTATCTCCCTATACAATACAATTTACAAAATATTCACAAAATCCATTTACATGAGATTACAACCGCTTAGACCAAGTATCATATTACAAGAGCAAGGTGGGAATGTGTAGGATCATCATGGAAAAAATAGGCCCTTAAGTGGCAAAAAAATTAGAAAAATCAGAGTTAGGCAACTTGACATAAAAATTTGAATAAGTTATCTATATTATTTCAAAAATGTGTAAGAATAGAATCTGGAGGAAATTTAATGTAGTTTCTAAACTACTAGGTTTATTTTTAAAAATAGAAAATTGATTTCATGAAATTTTGAAATTTCAATGTAGTTGTACTTAAATTTCAAGGAAAAAATAAGAAGTAGGTGTCTATCTGACCAACCTAACCACAATAAAATGATAATACTTTTTTATAATATTTTAGATATAGGTAGAATTATGTCCCAATGTGATGCATATTTTTTGGTAATTTTTTTCCAAGTAAATAATTAATTATGAATTTTTATTACAACTTTTAAAAAATATAAAACCCGTACATCTGACCACCTTAACTTGGTCAAAACTTAATGAAAATCATTTTTCTTTTTTAATCCTATAGTATGTGAAGCATAGAATGTGACACATGTTTGGATTCAAAAAATGTGATACCGTTGAAAGATATAAAAGTTTTTCAATCAACCTATCAATCAGGACTTTATTCATAATTCAAATAGAAAATAAATAATAATTATTTATTAAATTCAAAATAAAGGATAATTTATATAGGTTGAAATCTAAGTATCTCCTTTAAAAACCCTTTTCATTTCATCAATTTTGGGTTAAAAAAAAGTCATCAGCCACATACCAGGCTATATATACCCATCATATTGCCACTTTTTGGCCCATCATGATCCTGCACATACCCAGGTGGCTTTGTTCCGGGGAGGGAAACACATGAAGGGGCAATCATTGCACATGAAGTTCTGCACACAATTTCATCATCAAAGTTGCCATCTTTCATAGTTAAGCTAGACATGATGAAAGAATATGACAAGGTTGATTGGTAGTTTCTCAATAAGGTTCTGTCAAAATTTGGCTTTTCTTCTCATTGGCATAGATGGGTAATGTCTTGTCTATCTAGAGCTAAGTTTTCAGTAATGGGTATGTGCAGGATCATTATGGGCCAAAAAGTGGCAATATGATGGGTATGCGTAGGGTATGTGGCTAACGACATTTTTTTTACCCAAAATTGATGAAATGTAAAGGGTTTTTAAAGGAAATTTTCAGCTTTCCACCAATATAAATTATGCTTTACTTTGAATTTAATAAAAAAATATTATTCATTTTCTATTTGAATTACCACTAAAGTCCTGATTGATAGGCTAATTGAAAATATTTATAGATTTCAAATGGCATCACATTTTTTGAATTTGAAACATGCGTCACATTCTATGCTTCACATAATATAGAATTAAAAAAAATTGAATTTCATGAAGTTTTGACCAAGTTGAGGTGGTCAGACATTGATTTTTATATTTTTTAAAATTTGTAATAAAAAATTCATAATTAATTATTTACTTGGAAAAAATTACAAAAAAATGCATCACATTGGGACATAGTCCCTACTTATATCTAAAACCTTATAAAAAAAATTAATCATTTTATTGTGGTTATGGTGGTTAGACATACACCTACTTCTTATTTTTTCCCTGAAATTTAAGTACTACTGTATTGAAATTTCAAATTTTCCAAAATAGATAGTTTTTTTAAATAACCCTAGTAGTTTAGAAACTAAATTCAATTTTTTACAGATTTTATTCGTACATATTTTTGAAATAATATAGATAACTAATTCAAATTTTTACGTCAAGTTGCCTAACTCTAATTTTTCTATATTTTTCACCACTTAAGGGCCTATTTTTTCCATGATGATCATGCACATACCCTAATCATAAATGGTACTCCAACAAGTTTTTTTAGTGCTTCTCAAGGGGTCAAGCAAGGTGATCCTCTTTCTCCATTTCTCTTCATTGTTATGGTAGAAACTCTAAGTCATTTCATCCACTTGAAACACAGTGAAGGCTTATGGAAGAGAGTGCAGATAACCAATTCAAATATTTTAGTTACACATTCCCTTTTTGCTAATGATACTCTCATTTTCAATAGATCATCTTTGTCTAAAACTAAATAGGTTAAAGAGGACCTTAATAAATATTCACCAGCTTCAGGTCAAAATATTAACTCAACGAAGTCCAAGATCTATATTTTAAATACACTTGAAAATATGAAGGAGATTGTGAAGGTTTTGGGTTTTCAAGAAGCAGAGTTACCATGCATCTGTCTAGGGATTCCATTTTTTAAAGGCTCCAATAAAGCACACTTTTGGTACAAGGTAATAAACAGGATAAAAGGAAGAATCTATATTTGGAAAGCTAGATAGTTTTCATTGTCAGGTAGAATTTTGATCATTAAGCCAGTATTACCCTCAATTCCAAATTATCTTCTAGCTATCCTTAAAGCTCCTACATCAGTAATTTCTAAAATTGAAAAGATAATCAGATATTTTCTCTAGAAAGACAACATTGATGAAAAAATAAAATTCCTCTAATTTCACTTGAAGGTTTATCAAAAGGAAAGAATCAAAATTTATCAAAATTTCACTTGGGGGGGTGAAGGTTTATCAAAATTTATCATTGAGAAATAAAGCTTTTGGGGAAAAATTTGCATGGAAAATGTATTCTAACTCAGAGACTAAATGGTCTAGGATAATGCAAGTGAAATAATTAGACAATGAAATCCCACAAGAATTATAACCTTGGAGGATCCCCCAAAAGGATCTACTATCTAGAACTTCATTGTAAACAGTAGAAATCTTATATTAAAATATGCATCATGGGAGGTAAATGATGGGCATAGTGTTAAATTTTGGCCAGATTCATGGAATGGCAATCCTCCTCTGGTAGATAATCAAGAGCTTCATGAGCTAAGAATATATTTATCTGAACCTTGGGGTTCAATCTTTTTAGATTGTGTTCTCTATTTTGATCCTCTTACTAGGAAAGTAGTGTAGAAAAAACCCCCATCCAACCTTATTTCCCAACCTTAGTCTATTTTGTTTCATAATTTCCAAAAAGATAGAATGGTGTGCTTATCCTCAAAGCTAGAAAAAATAATATGGGCAGCCTCCAAGTTTGGTTCTTACTCTGTTAAAGAAGGATATGCTCTCTTAAGCCAGTTAAAACATTCCTCTTAGCCTCACTGTGCTTTTTCCTTTTGTTGGAACAATAAATTCTTGTCCAAGGCGGGTAGCTTCACGTGGATTGCCATTCAGAAAAGAGTCCTAACAAGTGATCATTTGGTCAAGTTAAAAATTGTAGACCCTTTTAAATGTCCATTATGTGCTCAAGAGTATGAAACAGTGGATCATTTGTTTCTCCAGTGTAATTTTGCTTCTCAGTGTTGGGCTTTCATTCAAAACAAGTTAGACCTTAATATGCCTCTTCCAAATTCAATTTGGGATTTTTTAAGAGTTGTCCAGTGCTTTACCAATCCTATTTTTTCTCGTGTATATGGCACATTATTCCAAGGTTAGTGATATGGAATATCTAGTGGGAAAGGAACATGAGAATCTTTAGGAAATCTAGTTCATCTTTAGAACTGACCTTGGTCAAAATTGAAAAAGTGATATCAAAAGGGTTAAATTCTTGTGTTCAGAAGGAGAAAACAACAAGCTCACCACTCACCAATTAGGACAGTTCCATTTTTTCAAAGTGGAAGAATATAATGCTTCCTTTTGGTCGAAGCCTCCTTAAAAATTGTCCTAACAAAGTTGAGGGTATGTGAAGGATCATCATGGAAAAATAGGCCCTTAAGTGGCAAAAAAATTAGAAAAATCAGAGTTAGGAAAATTGACATAAAAATTTGAATAAGTTATCAATATTATTTCAAAATTATGTAAGAATAGAATTTGTAGAAAATTGAATGTAGTTTCTAAACTACTATGTTTGTTTAAAAAAAAAATCTATTTGGTGAAAATTTGAAATTTCAATGCAATAGTATTTAAATTTTAGGGAAAAAATAAGAAGTAGGTGTCTGTCTGACCACCCTAACCACGATAAAATGATAATATTTTTTTGTAATATTTTAGATATAATTAGAGGACTCATGTCCCGGTGTGATGCATTTTTTTTGTATTTTTTTTCCAAGTAAATGATTAATTGTGAATTTTTTATTCCAACTTTTAAAATATATAAAAAACTCCTATGTTTGACCACCTTAACTTGGTCAAAACTTCATGAAATTCAATTTTTATTTTTTTAATCCTATAGTATGCAAAGCATAGAATGTGACGCATGTTTTAGATTCAAAAAATGTGATACAGTTTGAAAGCTATAGATTTTTTTCAATTAGTTTATCAATCAAGACTTTAGTCGTAATTTGAATAGAAAATGAATAATAATTACTTATTAAATTCAAAGTAAAGCATAATTTATATTAATGGAAAGTTGAGAATCTCCTTTAAAAACCCTTTTCATTTCATCAATTTTGGATTAAAAAAAAATTGTTAGCCACATACCCATCATATTGCCGCTTTTTGGCCCATCATGATCCCACGCATACCCTTCATAGGTCTCTAGTCAAATGGAATCATCCTCAAGTAGGCTTTTCTAAATTAAATTTTGACTGAGCATCTAAAAGTGATTCATGAAAATCAGGAACTAGAATTTGTATTTGAAACTATGCAGGGGATCTATTGGTAGCTTATTCATTCTATTTCACCTATTGTACAAACAACAGTGTGTAAGCACAAGCATTATTATCAGGGCTGGAGGTGGCATCTTAGTTGGGGATTTCAAATATCCATATTGAAGGTGACTCTTTGATAATTATAAATGCACACAAAAGTAGAAATATTCAAAAATAGAATTTGAACTATGTTTTACAAAAAGCATGGACTTTAATTGAAAAATTAATTTCCTTCACAATTTCTCATACATATAGGGAAGGCAATAGAATTGCAGACTTCCTTGCAAATCTCAATTGTGAGGAAATAAAGTTAAAAGTTTTGCATGATATTAGGGAACTAAATGCTTTCCCACAACTGATAGATCTTCTCAAACAAGAAGCAAATGGAAATTTATGAGGAAAGATAACATCTCAATTCTACTTACATCTACTCCTTTGGCGTTATCACCATATTGATTTATTGCTAAAGGTGGGCATTGCATGTCGTGTTAGCAATAATTTCAAATTCTAGTATATGTCTGGGGTCATTCGAGGTAATGATGGCTAATAAAGTTGTGTGTTTTCATGAAGCTAACAAATTTGCTTCTAAATCTAGCATTACTAGTAATAATAGTGCCCTAGGTAATCGCACTATATTCCTTAACACGATAATGAACTATCTACTTCCTGGAGGCATGTGTGCTACCCTCATTGGTACCTACAAGATATCATCATGTGCTCTAAGGTGCAATTTGAAGTACTAATTAAGGAATGATGGGACAAGCCATATATGTCATAAAAATTTTGGTCGCTTCTAAAATTTCCACCTCATTTCTAGTGAATGTAGCAACTCTTCATGATGGTACCTTTTAGGTACTAATATTGTGTGGCAGTACTGCACATTTATTTATTACAGTTCATTGAAGCTCTTTTGCACGATTCATTATATTTTGTTGGATCTTGCTTTTATCTATCCTCATACAATTTATTTTCCATCATGGCCTCCAAAAAATGTTTAACATTTGAATGATTTTTGGATTTAAAATTTTTTCTATCATTCTTTTATTCATTTGTTTAAAGAAATTTGGCTCTACATCTTGGCAACAAATTTTGAATTGAGAATTAAGTGAAGAAATTATAGCGACATGGCCCTCCGCCCTTGGAATATTTGAATTACTTTTCATGTTCAATCATGGGAAAGGTCGTTTGAAAACAACCTTTCACAAGAGGATTTAAGCCTCATTTTCAACCTAGATTACTTGCAAACAGAGGATATTGTACATGCAGTGTTAGGAGAGAAGATAACCAGGCCCAAAGCTCGATGACTAATTTTCCCCTCCTAGGTTTTATCAGTATTTTTATCAAATGCTTTTTATTTACTCCAGTCGCTAAAGGAATTGGAATTAATAGTGGTAAAAAAATTCAATCCCCAGTTTATTGGTAAGTATGATATGCTTTTTGTTGTGCAAAGCTATAATCTATTTTCTGGGGAGGGTTATATTGGAGGTCTATTCCCCATGATCTTGTCAAGGAACAAGTAGAGTTTGAGGAAATCTTTGAAGTCTTCAGATTGGGTCTTCAATTTAGAAACAATTATGTCCTTTTATCATCTCTAAAGAAACATGCCAAAAGCACCTATGGAATTTGAGATTAAAGAAAAAATTTATGCTATCTCTTTTCTTCATGATCATGTGCAACATCAGTTTCTCAATTTGTTTTTGCTAGTTAAAAAGAGAAAGTGCATATAGAATCATTAAGAGAATTTCATGAATTCCCACAAGCAAAGTGCTCAAAAGCCCCGAATAAGGGTTTAGTGGCAAGGGCTCAAATTGGAGTTGTGGATCAAATAGAAGTGGCAAAAACACCCTTTGTTGGCTATGATTTCTTTGCTCGTGATACTCCTCTTCCTTGAAAGCTAAACCGTAGGACCCTCAAGTGGAGGTGCAGGATCAAAACTCAATCTATGCAGAGCGTATGGAAGAGTAGAGTTTGCTAAATATTTTGATAGTTAATATTTTTTTGGCGCAGCTATTTTATCTTCGAGGATGTTTCGAATGTAAATTTCATTCCTCAATTTTCTATTGCTTTTGTAACGATTTTTCAATTGGTAAAATTTAGGGTGGCAATATTGTAGCTAGTTTTTTGAAAACCTGTTATGGTTCCCTACATGTGAGACAATTTGGTAATCTTTTGTAATGTTTTGAAACACTTTTTTAATCATTTTTGGCTATACCAAAGGTTTTCTTCCTGGTTCTTTCCTGTTGGTATGCCCTCTTGACCAGGATTATGTATATCTATTTATTTACATTAATATATTATAGTGGCTTGCCACTTTTGTTTAAAAAAATAATAATACCAATATCATTAATTTTTATTAGTTAATCAAAATATAATATTATTATAGATAAGGTTCAATGGCTAAATAATTGATGACATTAATAATGTGTATTTAGTTGAGTAATAATAATGTTGGCATACTATTAATTGAATTCATGATTATATAAGGCCACCCCATAATTTAGCCACTGGATCAATTGTTTATGATGCAAACTAAGGATCTTTTCATAGCTTGTAACAAACTATCCTACATGAATTATGGTTAAAACAATATAATTATTTGTGTGATGTAGATTATAAGCAATAGAACAATAATCAACAATGCCCAATGGAATCTAACATAAAGTGTATAAGATCAACTATTTTACTCCGTTGTAACCATAACGTAAAACATATGAAATTTTTATGAATCCTACGTCAGAAAGATAGTTCTTTGTACTTTAAAAATATAAAATAAAACTCAACACAATGAGGCCTACTCTCCACCCTACCATATTGGGTCATGGAGACTCAGGGACTCTCACCAAACCCTTGAGCAAGAATATGCATTTCCCACCACACTGATTAGTGGTGAAATGAATATTGCTTATTACAATCAATATAGAGTACATTAGGATTCGATTATCTATTTGACCATTGTTACTAATTTTCCAGTCACTATCATTATTCGAAAATGTTATTTGTAACACATTAGTTCATCAAATACCACATTATGGTTGGATTATGGTTTGCAACAATAACAAAAAAGTGTGAAGTTTAGTGTGGTGATTATGGAAAAATAGAATGAACTACAGAACATTAACTATTTTACTCCATTACAGTGATTGCGATAGAAAGCTAAAACTCACAGCTATAGTCCTATAGAAAAATTTCACTGCAAAGACCAAACCATATATAGTTTAAGTCTATAAAAAGTGTGAGTTTTAGTGCAGTGATCATGTCTAATTCATAGACAATACGTAAATCAGGAGATATCAAAGTTCTATATTTTATAATACATAACTTGCTTTGTACTTTCTATAGGATGAACGAAGCAATTATAATTTATCCATACCTACTGCATGTGGCATAATGCAATATGTACAAGAAAAACAAGGCTTGATTTCCACCCTACCATATTGGCTCATGGAGTGTCATGCGCTCTCACCAAACCCCCGAGCAAGAGAATAAATTGTCCACCATTGTGATCAAGGGTGAAAGCAATGTTTCAGCCACCAATGACTTAATACAAGATCTAATGGCATCAAAAGGCCTATGAAGCATGATTGTTTGGGTTTTGGATAGCTAAAAATATGAGAGGATTATCTGAAGTTTAGTGTAATAAACACACACCATTGGTAGAAAATAAATAAATCAGAAAATATAGAGACTTATCCAATTAATTACAAACATGATGCAATGGAGTTGTAGTAGAACACAGTAAGTAAATAGAATCTAGGCATACCTTCTGCATGAAATGGATTGAAGTTTGGACACAAAAAAGGAGGCCTAATGTCCACCCTACCATATTGTGTCATGTAGCATCATTGGCTATCACCAGACCCCTGCAATCCACGTACCATAAAGTAGAGCAACTCTTCGTGATCATCCCAATGAATAGTATTGTTGGAGATGACTAGCTTGTTTAATTTATAGTGCACTGTAATTGTTAGTATCTATGTTGTAGGATCTATAGAAATACAAACACGGGTCTACACGTAATCATAAAAAACACAGTTCAAGTGAGCAATTCAATTACACACATCACAAATATAAAATGGAAGAGAAGAAAATGAGGCATGCTCTCTAATATTGGGTGGCCACTACTTTGATGAATGGTGAAATCAATGTTCTGATTTTCTTAGCCAGTCGTATAATCACTTCATCTTCACATTTGGATGAACTTCATTCATAAAGTTTGTTCATCTATTCAGCATGTACACTGGAATATCAACACCTCACTTCTTGAACTCTCTCTCGCAAGGGAGAAGCATGTTTTTTGGAGCAACTATGAATATGAAGATATTATAGAACTATCTAAGAGCAACAAGATGATGGGGAAAAAAATTAAAAAATTTAACCATAAAACACAAAGTGTAAAGAGAGAGCTAGAGGGAATTGATAGTAACTCAACACAACCTTAACAAAAAGTGAAACAATATACCTTTTCAACAACACCTCAAAAATGGAACGATATAACTTAAGCAAGACAATAATAATCAACAATTCTCAATTGAATCTAACATAAAGTGTATAAGATCAACTATTTTACTACATTGTAACTAGAACCTAAAACATATGAATTTATTATGAATCCTATGTGACCAAGATAGCAATTTGTACATAAAAAATATAAAATAAAGCTCAACATACTAAGGCCTACTCTCCACCCTACCATATTAGATCATGGAGCCTCATCGACTCTCACCGAACCCCTGAGCAAGAATATACATTTCCCACCACTCTAATCAATGGTGAAATCAATATTGCTTACTACAATCAATATAGAGTACATTAGGATTTGATTGTCTATTTGACCATTGTTACTAATTTTTGCAGTCACTATCATTATTTTGAAAGGTTGTTTGTAACACATTAGTTCATCAATTACCACATTATGGCTGGAATATGGTCTGCAAGAATAACAAAAGAGTATGAAGTTTAGTGTGGTCATTATGGAAAAAAATAATGAACTACATAACATTAACTATTTTATTCCATTACAACCATCGTGATAGAAAGCTAAAACTCACAGCTATAGTCCTATGAAAAACTTTTACTGCAAAGGCTAGACCATATACATCCTGTGTACATACAAAGTGTGAATTTTAGTGCAGTGATCATGGTTAATTCATAGACAATATGTAAATAAAAAGATATCAAAGCTCTATATTTAATAATACATAATTTGCTTTGTACTTGCAATGGGATGCATGAAGTAATTATAATTTATCCATACCTGGTGCATGTGGCAGAATACATTATGTACAAAAGAAAAGAAGGCTCGATTTCCACCCTACCATATTGGCTCATGGAGTGTCGTGCGCTCTCACCAAACCCCTGAGCAAGAAAATAAATTTTCCACCATTGTAATCAATATTGAAAGCAATGTTTCAGCAGCCAATGACTCAATACACGATCTAATGGCATCAAAATCCCTAGACAAAGGACAACTATTTGGGTTGCGGCTAGCTACAAAAATCAAAGGATTATCTAAAGTTTAGTGTAACAAAGGCGTACCATTGGTAGACAATAAAAAAATCACAAAATATAAAGACTTATACAATTAATTACAAATAAGATGCAATGCAATTGTAGTAGAACACAATAAGTAAATAAAATCTAGGAATGCCTTGTGCACTGAATGGATTGAAGTCTAGACACAGAAAAGGAGGCTTGCTCTCCACCCTACCATACTAGGCCATGGAGTATCATTGGGTATGACGAAAGCCTCAAATAGTAACATTAATTGTCCACCACTTTGATCAATGTTGAAGGCAATGCTTTGGCACCTAAGGAAATATGTTAAGTGGAAATCAACTTTATACATCTTTTATAATTTGACATGGAGTTGTGAAATGAGAAATGGAAAAAAGATATATAGGCTTACATTGTATACAGATGGAATGTAGGTGAAGGCCATACAACATGCAAATGTGGAATCATAAAGCTATTTAGCATTTTGGAGATATGTACATCTTGTATATAAATACAATGTAGCTGCAATCTAAAATGCTTCCAATGGAATATACCTACACAAAAGGGAAATGTGAACTTTGGTGCCTTGAACATGTTTTATTGGAAAGCACTATCTAAAACATGAAATTTAAGTGGCTCTATAATTTATAAGCAAAATATATGTAATACCACAATTACATGTCACATATAAAAAATGATAAGGAAGTGAATTTAGATAGGGTGTAGATTATATGTGCATAGAGGTGAAGAGGAAATGAGAAGAAATTCACTTACTATAAAGAAGAGAAAATTTTGATGATGATGATAATGAACAGTTTTGTTGGAGACAATCAGCTTGTTTGATTTATAGTGCACTCTAATTGTTGGTATGTATCCTACAGTATCTAGCAAAATATAAAGGCGGGTCTACACGTAATCACAAAATACACAGTTCAAGTGAGCAATTCAGTTGTTTGATATTGGATGCAATATTTTTTGTATGGATAAGTTGTGAGAAAAATATGAGCCTTTATGAAGAGGCATATATATATGCATTGTTGATTGCACAAAGCATAAAAAATGTTGTGGCTAGCAAACCAATGGATAAAAAATAAGCCAGGGTAGTGAGCAACAAATGACCAAAAAAAACTAGATTATGTTAAGAATTTTATTTTGTTGCAAACATAGCCACAAAATGGAGGGAATACAAAGAAGCACACAAAAAAAATCACATTGGAAAACCCATGCAAATCGTTGGCTTGTTTTCAAAAAGAAGGATTGGTAAAAAATTATCACAGGACACTCGCTGCAAAAGTCGATCCATGAATCAAAGAATATTGATTTGAATAAACTATATAGTCTTTCCCAATAGAAGCTTGACAAAAAGGAAATGATATACCCTAAGATAGAGAATGAAAATCAACACTTCCTTATAGAAAACAAGGCAACCTGTATAACATGAACTATTTCATTTGCTTGCATAGAGGAAACACGCATCACTTTGCATAGCTTGCCATGGGAACATTTTCTCATGTATGTGTTACATATATTGGAAATGGTTTTAATAATACTTTGCATTTAAAACTCACCAAACTAATTGAGTATTTTACGGTATTTTTAATAAGGCATTGTTCACTGTTGGGTTGTGGATTGAGTTGCACAACATACGTAACAAAAATTATATACAAGAACCATATGACATCTTTATAAAACATGGTACTATAATTCGATATTGCAAAGCAATAGCAACAACACTCGGTAAGCATTAGATGGATACCCAAACATAGATACTTACATAGACAAATACATCATAGACACATATATCTACACAGAACTCTATCAAGATATTCTATGCATTGAGAACATTGAAAACAAGATGAGAACAAAATTCTCTTTAAAACAACACCTAGATACTTGTAAATATTGAATTGTGCATGCATATACACATAGATATCCAATACACACATATATATTTACACACATTTGTACCAGAAATTTGTATGCATTGGGAAATTTCAATTGTATGCATGTATATTTATCTATATGCATACGTAAATGTACACATACATACAACTATGTCCACAAGTAGATATATGAAGAGCTATAGACAACAATACATCTCTTAAAACGGACAAAAACTCTATATAAATAAACAACACAAAATTAAACTAGAAATATACACTTAAGACAAAACAAAATTATAAGGAACATGAATAATAGAAAAGAAAATCAGTGTATCTTTTTTTCTTCAACATTATAAGTTATAATTCATTGTCTTAATATATTATCAATCAAATGAACAAAAAAGCAATAGTAGTAGAAAGGAAAGGTATTTTTGATGTGATAAGTAGTGCGAGGGAACATAACAAAGTAAATGTCTAGTCAACATGAACTATAGGAAATATGCAAAGTCATAATTAGCCATGGTTGTTTTGGTGTTCAGGGAAGTACAACAACTATCTCTGGAGACTGTTGCAGGGCAAGATAAATAGCAAAAAAATCTAATAGTAAGAGCTTACACTCAGCTTCAAAGTTAACCTTTGCAACTTTCACTATTGTTGTTTTAAGTCTTGTTTCTGAATTATAAGTTTGAGTTTTAATTAGAACAGTGAAAACAAATGGCGTGTAAGTGACAACATTGATAACAAACTCAATAGTCATTGCAGTGGTAGAATCATATTGGAACATGTAAAGTTGTTTTACTGACATTTGCAATAGGCTTGTTGTAGCCTCATCAAAATTAGTTTCCCAAAGCTCGCCTATGTGGTCTTCCATCTTTACTTGGAACAAATATCAAAAGTTGCAATCAGCTATTGTTGTCTAGCATTTAGGGTAGAACCATGTATTTTTCTCAGATTGTTCACACTTTTTCTTGCATTTCTTGCCATTCATCTCCAATGAGCATGCAACATAATAAAATGCATTAGTTTTTATATATTTTACTATTTCCTTGAGAGTAGCTTATAGAGTCTCTAGCAAGCCAAGGTAGTGGTCCAACATCTATGCAATAGTGACTCTCCCATTTCCCAAAAGCAACCATTCGAGGAACTGTCTGGGGGGTCTCAACAACAGGTGGATCAATATGTCCTCTTTCGATCAATGGTTGTGTTTCTGGTATGTCAGAATTTATATATAGAAGAGTCCATGTGGCTATGTTTAGAATAGCTCCATTAAAGTAACCAACATGTGCATTTTTAACAGCAAGGATGAGAGCTAAACTAGGGGTGTACAACCTCTCCAACTCATGACCCTTTGCTTCCCAATTTGAGCCTCAAAAATTAACATCAATTGAAAAGGATGAAAAATCATTAAGTTTAATAGTCCTCTGAATTGTTTGGGATTAATCATTTCTTTGTATAGTTGATACCATTCCTACATGCACCACATTGCCAATAACATTAATCAAACTGTTATTAGTGCAATTTTCAATTTCATTTAATCAGGTGAATTTAAATACTTTCTCTGGCACAAAGGCCTCATCATCACAACATTTTAACATTGAGTTTGGATCCAAAATGATTTCCATATGGCTATTTAACTTATTAAATTTCCTGTCTTCCTATCCCACTGATCCTTTTAACACATAATAAGTACGGAACACCTCAACCTTATCATAATGCAACTCTGATATGTCATTAAAGCATGTAATTTGTATTTTTGTTCCTTCATTATC
>VDFB02058242.1:510915885-510978175 GCA_007258455.2 Sequoia sempervirens | reverse complement strand
TTGAGGCCCAAATGGACCTCAGTATACAACTACTAAACAAAATACAATGGAATCTGGTCATTGTTTGCATATAGACCATGTGTTGTGAGAAATCGTGGGTAGATCAATGAGGCCATAGCATGATTGACACATCTAGTGACCTGGTATCCCCTAACCTTACACACATTTTGATAAAATGGAAAACAAGTGGCTTTTATCATTTCTTTGGTGACACTATCTTGTATTTGTTTAAGGGGAACATCACCATGTACTTCTTCCCTCATGCGGGAAAGAATAGCAGTCACTCTGTTTGGGGAATATGCACTAGTCCTCTCAAGTTCATTTTTTAGTTTTTCTAGACCATGCAATATTAACATGCATGGTTCACTATATATCCCCGGGTTTGCACCCTATGCTAATGAATCTCTCAATTTTTTTTATCTCATTACTAGTATTTGCAAACAAAGAATCAAGTACTGTGTGGAACATGATCTGTATTTCCATGTTATATATATATAGTACACCTAAAAAGCAATGAGACCTTGGTAAATAATATCTAGATAAAGAGAATACAAATTTAAATAGAACTTGTAATAATTCATCTACTCATCCATCCAATTTTCATACTATTAACAATTTAAAAATAATTGGAAGATAACTATAATCTATAACATAGCATCCTTAAATGGTTCAAATTTTAAATGAAATGATGAAAGAAAGAACAAGAATACAAAGATTAAAGTATAAAATCATTTGAAAATAATTGGGGACAAAAATATTTAATCTAATAGTTTTAACATAAATGAACTTCAATTATATAGCCAAGAACATCAAAAATTATAGATTGGAAAGCAAAATAAATATCTCATATTAAGAATCAAATCTAATAAAGTTTGACTTCATTGCATACTTGTTATAAATATCTCACATGAACCAATGAAACTCAATGTGCATCCAAATTACATAAGAGAGAACCTAAATGTGAAGAAGAAAAAGAAATTCAAAATCCATCTTTTGCAACGAGTTTGTTAAAATTTAAAAACATTCAAGAACCCCAAAATGGTTTGAAATTGATGAACTGTAATAGAAATTTTGAAGGCAAGAGGTCATCACAAACCATTCGGTTTTGGGCTTCAAAAATTTTCAATGAATGGTTTTCCAATAAGATGTATTAACCAAAATATTCCAAATTTTTATACAATTACTAAAGATGTACAAAATGAGACCTTTACTAAATAAATTTCAAAGATTCATGTAAACAAAAAGTTACCAACCCTAAATTGTGAATGATTTGTCATTTATATGTGTTGTATTTGGTGATACTTTTAACGACTAAGCTTGTCGTTGAGTCCACTATTTTGACAACGCTCCTTTTATGAAGGGGCATGATATATCGATATGTTTGCTCAACTCAATTGTGAAGCTTATTGATTATTGAGATGGCATAGGTATGCCTATTCATATAATTTTTTCTTTCTATATAACAAAATGGCTTTTGTTTAGCCACGACCAATAAGGTGAACGTGGAAAAAGTCTAAACTCAAAGATTATTAAAAATATTTTTGAGGTTGTGGGCATCTCATCAAGTCAGTGCAGGTTCAAACTCTATGTTTGGGCATTCCCTACGTGGGAATGTGGCTCCTCATACATAAGCCAATAAATTATCTAACCGCTTCAAGAACTAGTTTCTATAACCGTCTTTATATCAGTTTTTATAACTAATTCTTGCAGGCATTTTGGGGGGGGATCCACGAGTAAGGGTGGTAGTGGGGGAATGGAAGGGAGGATGATTTGAACGATGGCTAAACCTGTGTCATGTGAAGGAGAAAATTGTTCTCCTCTATCGACGGCTAGATATATCATTTCATATAACTGATTCTTGGTAACTCAACTTGGGAATGGATGCGAGGGAGGGTAGTTTTGTTAACAACATAAATATTTTAGAATCTGATCATCGTAGAAAGGTGGTCGCCAAGCGAGAAAAAAACAAAACAATAGGAAGTTCATGTCAGAGGAAGAATCTTTCAATAAAATGGTACTGCACAAGTTATGAGCAGGAGAAGAAGATAAGAGGAGCAACTCAAATTGAGAACATAACTAGAAGATTGGTGTGAGGTCGTCGATATTATAAGTTAAGTGACTTCTATAATCCCTTGTTGATTTTGTTTAAGAAGTATTTCGTTGGAATCTTCAAATGTTCTTTGTAACACAAATAATGAGAAGAATAGTGGTCTCTTTTGCATGTAAATCATACTATGATTAATGTAAGGAAAGAAAGTGGATATATTTGTATGTCACAAATGTTTATGAACCATCCATAACCAGATAGGTTGCAAGTATAATATCCTAGATGGTAGGCCATGAAAAGCTCACAAACTTCACTATCGTGCAAGAAAATCCACGGGTTGTTGAGCAAGAATCCTTTAAAATGCTATATCATCATTTTGAATAGTGGCAGAAGAGACGAAGTAGTTAGAGAGTAAATTTGACTCTTGGGAAAAATTAGTATGTAGTGTTTAACATAAGAGATTTTGTGATGAGTCCTCGGGGCAGTGAGACAAAGACCAAAATAGCTTTGTTGTCTCTTGTCATGTGCGTATGTGTGTGAGAATACTAGGCCAAGTAGTATTCTCATGAAAATGTTATCCTTGGTATATCCTTCCAAATAGCATCCAGGCAGTGATTGGATAGGTATCCTACCTTGTAGGAAAATAGGCAAGAACCAAGACATAGTTAAATGAAATACAATGGACCTAATTCTTAGTAAAGTTTCTTACCTTGATCTATTGATCTAAAACATGTAGTAGTGTGGGAATATATGCTTCAAGTATAGTCTACCCTATAAGGAAGGATCATGTGTTAGGATACTTTGGAGTTACAGGTTTTACTTCTAAGGATCCATAAAGACTATTGAAGATAATAGTATATCTTATTTATTGGCTTCATCAAATCAATCTAGTTTGAGATAAAGTTATTCCTCTAATTATATTATGAGCACATTGAGAAAATGTCTTTATTATGGGAAGGAATTGATTCTCATTGGAGAGCTAGCAATATTACGTGAATGACCAACTTTGATGAGGGGATGTTGGGCGACCGAAACTCGACCTAACATGTCTTTTGTACTTGGAATTATTGTTATAGGTATATATAACATATGTATATAAAGGATGATATTCATATGAGTTTATAACCTCTCCTTATTCGAATGTGAGTAACCTTGAATAGACTAGAATTTCAAAAGTTATTTTTTATCTTTTACGAATCTAACCTAGAAAGGTTGAAGGATTGAACTTAGTCCAAGTACTAGTTATGAGAAATAATGGTACTCATTAATATATATATATATATATATATATCAATGGGGGATATTCCTTGAATATTACGCTTATTCATGTTACATGAAATATGAATTTGAGAAATTCTAAGTGGTCTGGGAAAGACTAGAAGTATCTATTCTTATGTTTTGTTACACTTATGCTACTACCTTTGGAAAATAGGGATGTTGATATTCCCATGCGTTGGGTTAGAGAAGCTAAACCCTAGTATTGAAACAAGGAAGATGTAGGAAATCTATAACTCTTATGTTAGATATGACATTGTTCATATATTTTTTGATTGTTAGTGAAAGGTTGAGAAAACTATAGAGCAAGACAGGAAGTCTTTAGAACACCTTAAGAGATTATTCGATAATGTTGAAACTTGATTAAACGCATCGAGATATTGGGTATTGAATCTTGAGAAGTAAATGGAAGGTCGTCGTAAACCCTAGATATTGGAAAAATGCAATAAGGGATTTTTGAAAAGTTTTGGAATATCTAAATCTTTACATTACATGTTTGTAATAAATTATGGATTAATTCTAAGTCAGATTGACTAGAATGGTTTTCTTAATAGACTAGTTGTGTCTAGAGAACCAATAGAGTAATTAAAACTTCAGATTGTGAAAGTTCTAAGATGAGTCAGAGCTATGTGTCTAGATGGCATGACCAATCAGAGTGATCATACTTAGCTAGAAGGGATCTAGAGTTGTATGGTCGATTGAGTTTTGTAGGACACATCACTAGGACTCAGATGGTGAAACTTGACAGCTCCTTATATCTGTACTCTTTGAGAAGGGCCATGTCACTTCTAGTTAGGAAGTGTGCAGGGGACCACTTGAGTCCATGGTTGGAGGAAAAGCACTCGAATGATGCTCTCCCTCTGTAGCAGTAGACTCTCTAAGGTTTGTGAAGATAGAGATCAACATTCCAGATGCAGTGAACTCCATGTTATAGCTTACGACATTTAAAACCTATGAGGTAAAACTATTCTTATGCTAAGTGTATCTTATGTGATATAAATAAATATTGTAAGGGATTATCTTGATTCTAGTTATGATTACATGTGAATTCAAGTTTGAATTTTATCTAGAAAAGTTCTACTTTATTCTTGTGCTTATGCAAATGATCAGAAAAAAAATTCTCTCTTGTTTACTAAGTTGATTTACCATCTAGTAAATTCTTGAGATTACTTGAGTATTAAGAAGAGGGTTGTTACAAAAGTCCTATTGAAAATCATACTTGGGCTTTTAGCAGTAGGCTTCCATGAGTCGATAAGAAGCTAATTAATAGCACATAGGATGAAATTCAACAATTTTGACACTCTAACTCTAGATTTACATATGAGGTTGGAAACAACATTTTTTATACTCTACCTAGGCCATGATTTTGTTATGAGTATGAAGAGTTTATGATAGAAATACATCCATTATTGTTGAGTTAAAAGTAGGTTAAATATTATTTTTCTTAAAAAATCACTTTTATATAAATGTAGGTGTTTTGGAGAACGAAGCTATAGTATGAATAAGTGATTGACATCGATGGCTATAAATTTCAAGGTGGGGACATTCAATATAATTCATAAGGTGTTATAATATTAAATTACTTTCATTGTTTAGTTAGTTTTAATCAATGTTGTATGATTTATTGAACATTTTTTTAATATTTAAATGTAGGTGTTTTGGGGAGTAGCAGTGATAGATCTAGCTCATTGAGAAAGGATATAGGTAGAGAGGAGGAGTGACCTTGACAAGGATTGAGACATGGATCACCTCAGGGTGGTAGATATGAGTGGAACATATCCATAGAGAAGGATAGGCGAAGAGGATAGATATAGAAAAATGTGAGATCAACATAGATTAAATAACAAATAAAGCATAAATCAAATACTTTAATAGTATAAAATATAAAATGTAACCGAGCATTTGTGGGTTTGCATCCCACCAAGCATGTCAATTTGTAAGCATTGAATTTAAATAAATGAGACATTGAGGAAAATAAATGTAGACTTCAAATTGAATTAAAAAATCACCTCTAATAGAGTGAAAAGATGAATTACACAAAAAATGAACTAAAATTATAATGAAATACATATTGACAAATGGATATATCTTGCAAATGATAAAACATTTATTGCCCAACTAGATAAAATATACTTGCTCAAAATTGAGACGATAAAATGATGGATTTGATCTCAATTTATAGATTTTTTATATGATGGATAAATTGCTAGGATTTGATCATGTATCATGAGTTTAAAACCCAATTAAAATGTGGCTACTATTATTACCTAATTAACTAATTTATTTATTTAATGAAATTTCTTAATTATTTTGATCAATGAAATGTGGCCCTTCTCTATTTTGTACTTTACTATGAAATTTTTTACAATAAATATTTTAATTAGTTTAGGCCTTGATCGTTTTAGGTCTGAAAAGAAAAATTAATTTGATTTTGATAAAGTGTAGGAATTAAGGTATCATGAATTTTGTTAATAAGTGGATGTTAGGTGTTTGGGTGGGGACCATGGTATGGATATGAGTGTATGTGAGATTTAGTGTCTACAAAATCCAAAGGTAAATCAAAATATTATAAACATCAAACTTTTTTTGGAAGGATAATATAAAACCAAATCTAAACACAATACGAACATTGTAATCACAACCATATGTACTATATATATGAGATTGCATACAACCATGTCTAAAATTTACAACCATGTAAAATTTATTCATATGTTGTTTATTAAGAAAAAATGTCATAAATTATATTTCTAGAAATAAAAAGGACTACAAATATGGAGGGAAAAAATTAAATAATCTCAACATAGCAAGGATTTTACAAAGTGATAGATAATTTTCTGAAAAGAAAAAGGATGTGTTGTACACAAGACAACAAACCACTTTTTCATGTTTTTTGATGTCTAAATTGAGATGCACGATTATTTTAAAATGTTCACATGCATCTTAAAGTGGAAAAAAATGTAATGATAAAATTTGCATATCCATATTATTCCTATTGTATTTTTTGCCTCATTTTGAATATATATATATATATATATATATATGGTGCAATATTGTGCAAAGTGGTAATAATTCCCCTAGAGTTTATGACCTATGATATAGACATAAATCAAACACTTGAACTCCATTTTTTCCTTACACACATCTTATCAAAGCATTTTTTTGACACATATCCACATATCCACACATCCACTTTTCCTAATGAATCTTATGTGTATGTCTAATGGTGGCATGTGGAAGGATAAATATGGCTATTGAAAACTTTACCATTATCTTGACAACTAATTATGGCTATATGATTATCTTATTGTAATGAACCTAAGTTCATTCGATAGATATTAATGAAGTTGAATTAGGAAGCATGGATCATTGTATTTTATTATACACATTTTACGTTTAAAAATATGGGTCTAATTTTTGCGATATTGAAAGTTAAATTTCTTCAATAGTATATCCAAGGTATAGGGATATATTAGTGGTAAGAGTAGTGTAGGATAAAAAGGAGAATGTATAAAGAGGGGAAGGTCTAGAAAGGTAATGACATGGTAATGGAAGGAGAAGTTACACTATAAGGTTAGATGGAGAAAGCATAATGATTTTATAGGTATCATCATGCTACTAGAAATTACTCCATATGAATCACATGTTGATGATACTACTATAGGGGTATGCACATGAATATTTTATTGTAAATGATATTATTATCAAATAATATAATTGGTTCATGTTTTTGGTTGTGGGATTTTTCTTCAAAGAGGATTTTCCCATGTACATAATTATGTTATAAATTTATAATTTATACATTTTTCTTGTAACTAAAATTAAATCTATTTTGCATATTTATCTCTTGATAGGTTAATATGGACATTTTTAATGTTACAAATGATAGAATTTGTGGTTCTATTTGAACTTTATAACTTTATATTGTTTGTTTCCATATGCTATTAAGTTCTTATATATATGTTGCACTTGGTCTTTCCATTTAGGAGCATGGTATCCATAGCTTTGATTGTTGAAATGGGAAGGCATATTTTTAGGCTTTTAACCATAGCAGGAAGGAGGTGAATTTTTTGATAAAATGCTTTGGTAAACATGTATGAAAAATGTGTTAGCATAGACAAGGTAGCGAATTGTTTGAAAAAATGCCTCAAAGAAATGTGGTCTCATGGTGATGGAATTCCATGACAATCCATAGCTTGTTTGAAAGCACTTGTTTTAGGCTTTTAGCCACAGCAGCAAGGAAATGAACTATTTGATATAATGCTTTGATAGACATGTATGAAAAATGTGTTAGCATAGACAAGGCAGTGAACTCTTTGAAAAAATGCCTCAAAGAAATGAGGTCTCATGTTGATGGAATGCCATGACAATCAAAAGCATTTTATTGGCATGGCATTCCATCACCATGAGACCTCATTTCTTTGAGGCATTTTTTCAAAGAGTTCACTGCCTTGTCTATGATATTGCTTACTATTATGCTTTTGATAGATTTTTTCGAAGCATCCATAGCTTGTTCGAAAGAACTTGTTTTAGGATTTTAGCCATAGCATCAAGGAAGTGAACTATTTGACAAAATGTTTTGGTAGACATGTATAAAAAATCCAATTTGAATTCAACAAATGTGAAAAAATTGAACCTAGGGTTTCAAAATTTAACATATCAATGCATTTTAAACTCTAAAGAATTTGAATTTCAATTACCTGGTGCTCGTTATGGAAGTTTAGGTTGATGAAGTTTGGAGAGACCAAGTTGAAGTTGTGTTCATTGGAAAGAAGAAATCAGTTCACCGTCATGGTTTCGGTTCACCGCACGCAAGGAAAGCAATGACAATTTGAGAGTGACAGTCAAAATGAAAGATTTGTTTTTTTTTCATATGCAAAGAGGTTCGGTCGAACCTAGGTTCGGCTGAACCCCTTTAAATATTATTTTTTCCCATTTAGGGTTTGTGGTTTGGGTGAACCATGGGTTCGACCGAACCATATGGTTCGGTCGAACCTGTTGATTTTGAGGAAAAGGAAAAAACTAAAATTTCCTTCCTCATATAAATTGTAAACCACTATTATAAAGGCACCTGTATATATATATATGAACATATATATGCATTGTTGATTGCAGAAAGGACAAAAAAATTGTGCTTGGTAGACGAATCGATAAAAATAACCCAGGCTAGTGAGAAACATACCACAAAAGAAAGCTGGATTATGCTAAGAATTTTATTCCATTGAAAAAATAGCTAGAAAATGGAGGTCATAGAAAGAATCCCACAAATAAATTGACATTGAAAAACCCATGCAAACCATTGGCTTGTTGTCTCAAAAAAGGGTTGGCAAAAATTATCATAGGTGACACTATCGTTTTTATTTTGCAAACATTGTTTCCTGCAAAAACAAAAAATAGCCTCTAACCATCTATATAGAAGTGCCTATTAATTCTTCCTTATGGAACTTACTATACAGTCCATCATTCTGACAACTCCATTTCTGAGGCTGAAGGAATAACAACTAGGAATGTGTATTTAATTCATGCTTTCCCTGTTGTTGATAACTATCTTGAACAATAGGCTAAACCTAGAGAATGGCAACCAACAATGTGTTATTGAAAATTGAAACAATATAGCTCTTTTCTTAGTGGGGCCCTTTGAGAAACAAATCAATATGGCCATAGGGAAATGGTCTTTCAAACATTGTGCAAGAATTTGCTATCTTCTTGACTACTTGAAAAGGCAGGTACTACTTATAGCTATTGTCACTACACATAAACCATACAAAAATTAATGCTGATGCCATTTCATTAGCCTTCTCTATTGATGTAACAAATGATTTTAATTTAAAAATAAAAACACATTCCCCCACCTTCCTTTTCTAGCCACACTGAATGGAGGCCAAAAATGACACAATATAGCCTAGTGTAGACAACAACAGTGAACCGTTCCTTGTCCAAAACAATATCAATTGCATAACATTTACTATTTTATTGCATTACAACCATTGCCACAAAAATATTACTTGCAATAGCGACCTAGATGGAACACCCTCAAAACACAAAAATCTTTTAGTAACAGGCTAAATCAAATCCTATATATATATATATATATATGATTGTGAAGAATACACTTTGGATAACAATATAAACTATATAATATTAACTATTTTATTATGCATTGGAAAGAGGGGAATATAGCCAAAGCTAGTGAACAACAATTAAATTGCATTGTGGAGAACAACACATACTATTTTAATATATTGCAACCATTTACACATAATAGAAGCCATAAATGAGACAATATTAAATTTTGTTGTGTGTAGATTTGTTTGTATGTCAAAGTAGATGTGAACAATGTACATGTGTGCTCTTCCCAATGTTTATTAGTTTCTCAAAATAGTTATTTGTCTAAATATTGACATGGCATACTTCAAATGATATACTTCATATTAACCGTTATATACAATATTGAAGCCTTTTTCCTAATCATTTCTTTTCCTTCGTATTCTTGGTGTTTCTAGAGGAAAAAAGGAGGGATTTTAAAATTGAAATAGTGAACTTGGAATAATAAATTGTATGTTAAATATTATTTGAATTATTGAAGCCCTTGTTATTATTAATCCTTTCCTTTCATATTGTTAATGCCTGTGTAAAAAAAATGAGTGCCCATGTTGTGTTTTGAAGTCATAGACCTTGTAGTTAGCTGTCGGTGTTGCAACTCTCAGATTTTAAAAGAGCATATGCAACAATTTTGGTGGCCTCTAGCTCTTTCGAGGCTGGTGAACAATCCTCAAGCAACAGTCCTATAAGTTTGTTTCTTGTTTAATTTTTTGTTGCTACCAATTATATTGACACTTTCTCAAGTGCACCAAACAAATCGAGAATATAGTTCATTTGAATTAACAATTGCTATGATATATGTTCTAACTTATTTATATTTGAACTCCTTGTCTTTGGTTTCCCTTTTAATTTATTGTCCATTTTGGAGTAACTTATGTGTTAGAGGGGAAAATGTCTCAGTTTCCAAATGTGTCAATATTGTTGTTTGCTTTTAGAGTTGAGTCATAGTCATAAATATCTCATTGCTACCACTATGCTAAGTTTAATTTCCTTGTAGGCTACAAATGTGAATCCAACCTTAACAAGACATGTGCTAAAATTTATAGATAGTGGAGATGATGTCCCATCTCCAGTCCTCCAAATAATGTCTTACCAAAAAGTAGGAAGTGATCAAAGCCTAGTTGACTAGTACAAAGTCGTTATCTCTTATGAAACCCACATGCAGATTGGAACTTTGCCTGCAAAATACAATAACCTTTTTTTTACAAGGGAATTGAAAATAGGTTCAATTATGTGCTTGATAAACTATTTGTCTAGAAAGCTATGGGAATCAAGGTTTGATATAGTTATGCCTTGCTTGTACTTGTAGTTTCTTTCTTCCTTGTTTGTGGGGCTACCTTTTAAAGTATTTAATGTTCATTTCATTCCAGGGAAATTTTCATACTGTCCCTAGATGTCCAAATGACAGATTTCCATCTAATTGGAAAACCTAAATATTTCTTTAGAGATCAAGAAGAACAAATAGTTGGATGTGACTTGCCCTCCCCATCCAAAAAAGCCTCAACCTTTGGAATTAATACATCCCCAAGGCAACAAGATTATCCTACAAAAAAAAGCCATGTTAAAGGGATGAATGTTTACTAAACCAAATGGACAATAAGAGGCCGTCTAACAACAAAGAGGAATATGCACCATTACAACAGGTAGGGGCGCGAGGGCCAGGTATTCAACTTTGATATTATTGAAAATGAAGGAACAAAAATACAAATTACATGCTTTAATGACATAGCAGAGTTGCATTATGATAGGGTTGAGGTTTTCCATACTTATTATGTGTCAAAAGGATCAGTGGGATAGGCAAACAAGAAATTTAATAAGTTGAACAACCATATGGAAATCATTTTGGATCAAAATTCAATGTTAAAATGTTGTGATGATGAGGCCTTTGTGCCAGAGAAAGTATTTAAATTCACCCCATTAAATGAAATTGAAAATTTCACTAATAATAGTTTGATTAATGTTATTGGCAATGTGGTGCGTGTAGGAATGGTATCAACTATACAAAGAAAGGATCAATCCCAAACAATTCAAAGGACTATTAAAATTAATGATTTGTCATCCTTTTTAATTGATGTTAATTTTTTAGGCTTAAGTTGGGAAGCAAAGGGTTATGAGTTGGAGAGGTTGTACACCCCTGGTTCAGCTCTCATCCTTGCTGTTAAAAATGCACATGTTGGGTACTTTAATGGAGCTATTCTAAACACAACCAAATGGACTCTTCTATATATAAATTCTAACATACCAGAAGCACAACCATTGATCGAAAGAGGAAATATTGATCCACCTATTGTTGAGCCCCCCCAGATAGTTCCTCGAATGGTTTCTTTGGGAAATGGGAGAGTCACTATAGCATATATGTTGGACCACTGCCTTGTCTTGCTAGAGACTCTATAAGCTACTCTCAAGGAAATAGTAAAATATATAAAAATTGATGCATTTTGTTATGTTGCATGCTCATTGGAGATGAATGACAAGAAATGAAAGAAAAAAGTGTGAACAATCTGAGCAAAATACATGGTTCTACCCTAAATTCCATACAACAATAGCCGACTATGATTTTTGATATTTATTCTAGGTAAAGATGGACGACCAAACAGGTGAGCTTTGGGCAACTACTTTTGATGAGGCTACAACAAGATTATTGCAAATTTTAGCAAAACAACTTTACATGTTCCAATATGATTCTACCACTGCAATGACTGTTGAGTCTGTTATTAATGTTGTCATTTACACGTCATCTTTTTTCACTATTCTAATTAAAAATCAAACTTATAATTCAGAAACAAGACTTAAAACAACAATAGTGAAAGTTGCAAAGGTTAAATTGAAGCTGAGTGCAAGATCTTACTATTAGATTTGTTTTCTATTTCTCCCGCTGTGCAACAATCTCCAGAGATAGTTGTCGTACTTCCCTAAACACCAAAACAACCATGGATAATTATGACTTTGCATATTTCTTATAGTTCATGTTGACTGGACATTTACTTTGTTCTGTTCCCTCACACTGCTTATCACATCAAAAAATACCTTTTCTTTCTACTACTATTGCTTTTTTGTTCATCTGACTGATTATATATTAAGATAATGAAGTATAACTTATAATGTTCAAGAAAAAAAAGATACACTTATTTTCTTTTCTATTATTCATGTTCCTTATAATTTTTTTTTGTCTTAAGTGTATATTTCTAGTTTAATTTTATGTTGTTTATTTATATCGAGTTTTTGTCCATTTTAAGAGATGTATTGTTGTCTAAAACTCTACTTGTGGACATAGTTGTATGAATGTGTACATTTACGTATGCATATAGATAAATATACATGAATACAATTGAAATTTCCCATTGCATACAAATTTCTGGTACAAATGTGTGTAAATATATATGCGTGTATTGGATAACTATGTGTATATGCATGCACAATTCAATATTTACAAGTATCTGGGAGTTGTTTTAAGGAGAATATTGTTCTCATATTGTTTTCAATGTTCTCAATGCATAGAATATCTTGACAAAGTTTTGTGTAGATATATGCGTCTATGATGTATTTGTCAATGTAAGTATCTATGTTTGGGTATCCATCTAATGCTTATAGAGTGTTGTTGCTATTGCTTTGCAATCTCTAATTATAGTGCCATGTTGGATATAGATGTCATATGGTTCTTGGCTATAATTTTTGCTACGTATGTTGTGCAACTCAATCCACAACCCAACAGTGAACAATGCCTTATTGAAAATACCGTAAACTGCTCAATTAGTTTGGTGATTTTTAAATGCAAAGTATTATTGCAACCATTGCCAATATATGTAAAACATACATGAGAAAATGTTCCCATAGCAAGCTATGCAAAGTGATGCATGTTTCCTCTATGCAAGCAAATGAAATAGTTCAAGTTATACAGGTTGCCTTGTTTTCTGTAAGGAAGTGTTGATTTTCATTCTCTATCTTAGGGTATATCATTTCCTTTTTGGAAAGCTTCTATTGGGAAAGACTATATAGCTTATTCAAATCAATATTCTTTGATTCATGGATCGAATTTTGCAACGTGTGTCTTGTGATAGTTTTTTACCAATCCTTCTTTTTGAAAACAAGCCAGCGATTTGCATGGGTTTTCCAACTTGATTTTTTTTGTGTGCTTCTTTATATTCCCTCCATTTTGTGGCTATGTTTGCAAAAAAATAAAATTCTTAACATAATCTAGTTTTTTTTTTGTCATCTGTTGCTCACTACCCTGGCTTATTTTTTATCCATTGGTTTGCTAGCCACAATTTTTTTATGCTTTGTGCAATAAAAAATGCATATATATATGCCTCTTCATAAAGGCTCATATTTGTCTCACAGGTTATCCATACAAAAAAGATTGCATCCAATATCAAACAACTGAATTTCTCACTTGAACTAAGTATTTTGTGATTACGTGTAGACCCGCCTTTATATTTTGCTAGATACTACAGGATACATACCAACAATTAGAGTGCACTATAAATCAAACAAGCTGATTGTCTCCAAAAAAATTGTTCATTATCATCATCGTCAAAAGTTTCTCTTCTTTATAGTAAGTGAATTTCTTCTCATTTCCTCTTCACCTCTATGCATATAGAATCTACACACTATCTAAATTCACTTCCTTATCATTTTTTATATGTGACATGTAATTGTGGTATTACATATATTTTGCTTATAAATTATAAAGCCACTTAAATTTCGTGTTTTAGATAGTGCTTTCCAATAAAACATGTTCAAGGCACCAAAGTTCACATTTCCCTTTTGTGTAGGTATAGTCCACTAGAAGCATTTTATATTGTAGCTACATTGTATTCATAGACAAGATGTACAAATCTCCAAAATGCTAAATAGCTTTATGATTCCACATTTGCATGTTGTATGGCCTTCACCTACATTCCATCTGTATATAATGTAAACCTATATATCTTTTTTTCCATTTCTCATTTCACAACTCCATGTCAAATTATAAAAGATGTATAAAGTTGATTTTCACTTAACAGATTTCCTCAGATGCCAAAGTATTGCCTTCACCATTGATCAAAGTGGTGGAAAATTAATGTTACTACTTGGGGCTTTTGTCACACCCAATGATGCTCCATGGCCCAGTATGGTAGGGTGGAGAGCAAGCCTCCTTTTCTGTGTCTAGACTTCAATCCATTCTGTGCACAAGGCATTCCTAGATTTTATTTACTTATTGTGTTCTACTACAATTGCATTGCATCTTATTTGTAATTAATTGTATAAGTCTTTATATTTTGTGATTTGTTTATTTTCTACCAATGGTACGTCTTTGTTACACTAAACTTTAGATAATCCTTTGATTTTTGTAAGTAGCCACAACCCAAATAGTTATCCTTTGTAGGGATTTTGATGCCATTAGATCGTGTATTGAGTCATTGGCAACTGAAACATTGATTTCAATATTGATTATAGTGGTGGAAAATTTATTTTCTTGCTCAGGGGTTTGGTGAGAGCGCACGACGCTCCACGAGCCAATATGGTAGGGTGGAAATTGAGCCTTCTTTTCTTTTGTACATAATGTATTCTACCACATGCACTAGGTATGGCTAAATTATATTTACTTTGCATCCCATTGCAAGTACATAGCAAATTATGTATTATTAAATATAGAGGTTTGATATCTTTTTATTTACCTATTGTCTATGAATTAACCATGATCACTGCACTAAAATTCACACTTTGTATACATAGGATGTATATGGTCTAGCCTTTGCAGTAAAATTTTTGCATAGGACTATAGCTGTGAGTTTTAGCTTTCTATCACGATAGTTGTAATGGAATAAAATAGTTAATGTTATGTAGTTCATTATGTTTTTCCATAATGACCATACTAAACTTCATACTCTTTTATTATTCTTGCAGACCATATTCCAACCATAATGTGGTATTTGATGAACTAATGTGTTACAAACAACCTTTCAGAATAATGACAGTGACTACAAAATCAATAACAATGGCCAAATAGACAATCAAATCGTAATGTACCTCTATATTGCTTGTAGTAAGCAATATTGATTTCACCACTAATCAGAGTGGTGAGAAATGTATATTGTTGCTCGAGGGTTTGGTGAGAGTCAATGAGGCTCCATGACCTAATATTGTAGGGTGGAGAGCAAGCCTTATTATGTTGAGTTTTATTTTATATTTTTTATGTACAAATTGCTATCTTGGTCACATAGGATTCATAATGAATTCATATGTTTTAGGTTCTAGTTACAATGTAGTAAAATAGTTGATCTTATACACTTTATGTTAGATTCCATTGGGAATTTTTGATTATTATTGTCTTGCTTAAGTTATATCGTTCCATTTTCAAGAAGGTGTTGTTGAAAAGGCTATATTGTTTCACTTTTTGTTAAGGTTGTGTTGAGTTACTGTCAATTCCCTCTAGCTCTCTCTTTACACTTTGTGTTTTATGGTTAATTTTTTTAATTTTTTTCCCCATCATCTTGTTGCTCTTAGATAGTTCTATAATCTCTTCATATTCATAGTTGCTCCAAAAAACATGCTTCTCCCTTGCGAGAGAGAGTTCAAGAAGTGAGGTGTTGATATTCCAATGTACATACTGAAGAGATGAACAAAATTTACGAATGAAGTTCATACAACTGTAAAGATGAAGTGATTATAAGACTAGCTAAGAAAATAGGAACATTGATTTCACCATTCATCAAAGTAGTGGCCACCCAATATTAGAGAGCAGGCCTCATTTTCTTCTCTTCCATTTTATATTTGTGATGTGTGTAATTCAATTTCTCACTTGAACTGTGTTTTTTGTGATTATGTGTAGACCCGTGTTTGTATTTCTCTAGATCCTACAACATAGATACCAACAATTATAGTGCACTATAAATTAAAATAGCTAGTCATCTCCAACAATACTATTCATTGGGATGATCACGAAGAGTTGCTCTACTTTATGGTATGTGGATTGCAGGGGTCTAGTGATAGCCAATGATGCTACATGACACAATATGGTAGGGTGGACATTAGGCCTCCTTTTCTACATCCAGACTTCAATCCATTTTGTGCAAAAGGTATGTCTAGATTCTATTTACTTACTGTGTTCTACTACAACTCCATTGCATTGTGTTTGTAATTAATTGGATAAATCTTTATATTTTCTGATTTATTTATTTTCTACCAATGGTGTGTGTTTATTATTCTAAACTTCATATAATCCTCTCATGTTTGTAGCTATCCACAACCCAAACAATTATGCTTCATAGGCCTTTTGATGCCATTAGATCTTGTATTAAGTCATTGGTGGCTGAAACATTGCTTTCACCCTTGATCATAGTAGTGGAAAATTTATTCTCTTGCTCGGGGGTTTGGTGAGAGTGCATGACCCTCCATGAGCCAATATGGTAGGGTGGAAATAAAGCCTTGTTTTGTTTTGTACATATTGCAATATGCCACATGCAGTAGGTATGGATAAATTATAATTGCTTTGTTCATCCTATAGCAAGTACAAAGCAAGTTATGTATTATAAAATATAGAACTTTGATATCTCCTGATTTACATATTGTCTATGAATTAGACATGATCACTGCACTAAAATTCACACTTTGTATAGACATAAATTGTATATGGTTTGGTCTTTGCAGTGAATGTTTTCTATAGGACTGTAGCTGTGAGTTTTAGCTTTCTATCACAATCGCTGTAATGGAGTAAAATAGTTAATGTTTTGTAGTTCATTCTATTTTTCCATAATCACCACACTAAACTTCACACTTTTTTGCTATTGTTGCATACCATACTCCATCCATAATGCAATATTTGATGAACTAATGTGTTACAAACAACATTTTCTAATAATGACAGTGACTAGAAAATTAATAACAATGGTCAAATAGATAATCAAATCCTAATGTAGTCTATATTGATTGTAATAACCAATATTCATTTCACCACTAATTAGTTTGGTGGGAAATTTATATTCTTGCTCAAGGGTTTGGTGAGAGTCCCTGAGTCTTCATGACCCAATATGGTAGGGTGGAGAGTAGGCTTCATTGTGTTGAGTTTTATTTTATATTTTTAAAGTACAAAGAACTATCTTTCTGATGTAGGATTCAGAAAAAATTCATATGTTTTACGTTATGGTTACAATGGAGTAAAATAATTGATCTTATACACTTTATGTTAGATTCCATTGGGAATTTTTGATTATTGTTCTCTTGCTTATGATCTACATCACACAAATAATTATATTGTTTTAACCATAATTCATGTAGGATAGTTTGTTACAAGCTACAAAAAGATCCTTAGTTTGCATCATAAACAATTGATCCAGTGGCTAAATTATGGGGTGGCCTTATATAATCATGAATTCAACTAATAGTATGCCAACATTATTATTACTCAACTAAATACACATTAGCAATGTCATCAATTATTCAACCATTGAACCTTATCTGTAATAATATTATATTTTTATTAACTAATAAAAATTAATGATATTGGTATTATTATTTTTTTAAACAAAAGTGGTGAGCCACTATAATATATTAATGTAAATAAATAGATATACATAATCCTGGTTCAGAGGGCATACCGACAGGAAAGAGCTAGGAAGAAAACCTCTGGTATAGCCCAAAATGATTAAAAAAGTGTTTCAAAACATTACAAAAGATTACCAAATTATCTTGCATGTAGGGAACCATAATAGGTTTTTAGAAAAATAGCTACAATACCGCCACCCTAAGTTTTCCCAATTGATAACTCGTTACAAAAGCAATAGAAAATTGAGGAATGAAATTTACATTCAAAAAATCTTCGAAGATAAAATAGCTGCGCCAACAAACTATTAACTATCAAAATCTTTAGAAAACTCTACTCTTCCATACGCTCTGCACAAATTGAGTTTTTATCCGACACCTCCACTTGAGGGTCCTACGGTTTAGTTTGTCGAGGAAGACGAGTATCATGAGCAAAGAAATCATAGCCAACAAATGGTGTTTCTGCCACTTCTATTTGATCCACAACTCCAATTCGAGCCCTTGCCACTAAACCCTTATTCGGGGCTTTTGAGCACTTTGCCAGTGGGAATTCATGAAATTCTCTTAATGATTCTATATGCACTTTCTCTTTTTTAATAGCAAAACAAATTGAGAAACTGATGTTGCACATGATCATGAAGAAAAGAGATAGCATAAAACTTTTCTTTAATCTCAAATTCCATAGATGCATAGATGCTTTTGGCATGTTTCTTTAGAGATGATAAAAGGACATAATTGTTTCTAAATTGAAGACCCAATCTGAAGACTTCAAAGATTTCCTCAAACTTTGCTTGTTCCTTGACAAGATCACGGGGAATAGACCTCCAATATAACCCTCCCTAGAAAATAGATTATAGTTTTGCACAACAAAAAGCATATCATACATACCAATAAACTAGGGATTGAAAAAATTTACCACTATTAAGTCCAATTCCTTCAGCGACTGGAGTAAATCAAAAGCATTTGATAAAAATACTGATAAAACCTAGGAAGGGAAAACTAGTCACCGAGCTTTGGGCCTGGTTATCTCCTCTCCTAACACCGCCCATACAATATCCTCCGTTCACAAGCAATCTAGCTTTAAAATGAGGCTTAAATCCTCTTGTGAAAGGTTGTTTTCAAATGACCTTTCCCATGATTGAACATGACAAGTAATTTGCAGATTCCAAGGGTGGAGGGCCATGTCACTGGAATTTCTTCACTTAATGCTCAATTCAAAATTAATTGCCAAGATGTAAAGCCAAATTTCTTTAAATGAATGAATAAAAGAATGATAGTAAACTTTTTAAAGCCCAAAATCCTTGAAATGTTACACATTTTTTGGAGACCATGATGGAAAATAAATTGTATAAGGATAGATAAAATAAATATCCAACAAAATGTAACGAATCATGCAAAAGAGCTTCAATGAACTGTAATAAATAATTGTGAAATACTGCCACACAATATTAGTATGTAAAAGGTACTGTCATGAAGAGTTGCTACATTCGCTAGAAAGGAGGTGGAAATTTTACAAGTGACCAAAATTTGTAGGACATATATGGCTTGTCCCATCATTCCTTAATTAGTACTTCAAATTGCACCTTAGAGCACATGATGATATCTTGCAGGTACCAATGAGGGTAGCACACACACCTCTAGGCAGCAGACAGTTCATTACCATGTGAAGGAATATAGTGTGGTTACCTAGGGCACTATTATTACTAGTAATGCTAGATTTAGCAGCAAATTTGTGAGCTTCATGAAAACACACAACTTTATTAGCCATCATTACCCCAAATGACCCCAGACATATACTAGAATTTGAAAATATTGCTAACATGACATGAAATGCCCACCTTTAGCAATAAATCAATATGGTGTTAATGCCAAAGGGGTAGATGTAAGTAGAATTGAGATGTTATCTTTCCTCATAAATTTTCATTTGCTTCTTGTTTGAGAAGATCTATCAGTTGTGGGAAAGCATTTAGTTCCCTAATATCATGCAAAAATTTTAACTCTATTTCCTCACAATCGAGATTTGCAAGGAAGTATGCAATTCTATTGCCTTCCCTATATGTATGAGAAATTGTGAAGGCAATTAATTTTTTAATTAAAGCCCATGCTTTTTGTAAAACATAGTTCAAATTATAGTTTTGAATATTTCTACTTCTGTATGCATTTATAATTATCAAAGAGTCACCTTCAATATGGATATTTGAAATTCCCAACTAAGATGCCACCTCCACCCCTAATAATAATACTTGTGCTTATGCACGGTTGTTTGTACAATAGGTTAAATGGAATGAATAAGCTACCAATAGATCCCATGTTGAGTTTCAAATACAAATTCTAGTTCCTAATTTTCATGAATCACTTTTGGATGCTCAGTCACAATTTAATTTAGCAAATCCTACTTGAGGAGGATTCCATTTGACTAGAGACCTATCAAGGGTATGTATAGGATCATGATGGGCCAAAAAGTGGCAATATGATGGGTATGTGGCTGACGACTTTTTTTATATCCAAAATTGATGAAATGAAAAGGGTTTTTAAAGAAGATTCTCAACTTTCCACCAATATAAATTATGATTTACTTTTAATTTAATAAGTAATTATTATTCATTTTCTATTCAAGTTACGACTAAAGTACTGATTGATAAACTAATTGAAAAAAATCTATAGCTTTCAAACTGTATCACATTTTTTGAATCCAAAACATGTGTCACATTCTATGCTTTGTATACTATAGGATTAAAAAAATAAAAATTGAAATTCATGAAGTTCTAACCAAGTTAAGGTGGTCAGACATAGGAGTTTTTTATATTTTTTAAAAGTTGTAATAAAAAATTCATAATTAATCATTTACTTGGAAAGAAATTACAAAAAAATATGCATCACATTGAGACATGAGTCCTCTAATTATATCTAAAATATTACAAAAAAATATTATCATTTTATTGTGGTTAGGGTGGTCAGACAAACACCTACTTATTTTTTTCCCTGAAATTTAAGTACTCTTGCATTGAAATTTCAAATTTTCACCAAATAGATTTTTCATTTTTTAAACAAACCTAGTAGTTTAGAAACTACATTCAATTTTCTACAAATTCTGTTCTTACATATTTTTGAAATAATATTGATAACTTATTCAAATTTTTATGTCAATTTCCCTAACTCTAATTTTTCTAATTTTTTTGCCACTTAAGGGCCTATTTTTTCCATGATGATCCTTCACATACCCTCAACTTTGTTAGGACAATTTGTAAGGAGGATTCAACCAAAAGGAAGCTTTATATTCTTCCACTTTGACAAAATGGAACTATCCTAATTAGTGAATGATGAGCTTGTTGTTTTCTCCTTTTGAACACAAGAATTTAACCCTTCTGATATCACTTTTTCAATTTTGACCAAGGTCAGTTCTAAACATGAACTAGATTTCCTAAAGATTCTCATGTTCCTTTCCTACCAGATATTCCATATCACTAACCCTAGAATAATGTGCCATATACATGAGAAAAAATAGGATTGGTAAAGCACTAGACAACTCTGAAAAAATCCCAAATTGAATTTGGAAGAGGCATATTAAGGTCTAACTTGTTTTGAATGAAATCCCAACACTGAGAAGCAAAATTACACTGGAGAAAAAAATGATCCATTGTTTCATACTCTTGAGCACATAATGGACATTTAAAAGGGTCTACAATTTTTAACTTGACCAAATGATCACTTGTTAGGACTCTTTTTTGAATGGAAATCCATGTGAAGCTACCCACCTTGGGCAAGACTTTATTGTTCCAAAAAAAGGAAAAAGCATAGTGAGGCTAAGAGGAATGTTTTAACTGACTTAAGAGAGCATATCCTTCTTTAACAGAGTAAGAACCAAACTTGGAGGCTTCCCATATTATTTTTTCTAGCTTTGAGGATAAGCACACCATTCTATCTTTTTGGACATTATGAAACAAAATAGACTAAGGTCAAGAAATAAGGTTGGATGGGGTTTTTTCCACACTACTTTCCTAGTAAGAGGATCATAATAGAGAACACAATTTAAAAAAATTGAACCCCAAGGTTTAGATAAATATATTCTTACCTCATGAAGCTCTTGATTATCTACCAGAGGAGGCTTACCATTCCATGAATCTGCCCAAAATTTTACACTATGCCCATCATTTACCTCCCATGATGCATATTTTAAGATAAGACATCTAATGTTTACAATGAAGTTCTAGATAGCAGATCCTTTTGGGGGGTCCTCCAAGGTTATAATTCTTGTGGGATTATCATTGTCTAATTATTTCACTTGCATTATCCTAGACCATTTAGCCTTTGAGTTAGAATACATTTTGCATGCAAGTTTTTCCCCAAAAGCTTTATTTCTCAATGATAAATTTTGAACCTCACCCCCCCCACTTGATTCGTTCCTTTTGATAAACCTTCAAGTGAAATTAGAGGAATTTTATTTTTTTCATCAATGATTCCTTTCCAAAGAAAAGATCTGATTGTATTTTCAATTTTAGAAATTACTGATGTAGGAGCTTTAAGGACAACTAGAAGATAATTTGGAATTGAAGGTAATACTGACTTAATGAGCAGAATTCTGCCTAACAATGAAAACCATCTAGCTTACAAATCAAGATTCTTCCTTTTAGCCTGTTTATTACCTTGTACCAAAAGTGTGCTTTATTGGAGCCTTTAAAAAATGGAATCCCTAGACAGATGCATGGTAACTCCGCTTCTTGAAAACCTAAAACCTTCACAATCTCCTTCTTCATATTTTCAAGTGTATTTAAAATATAGACCTTGGACTTCGCTGAGTTAATATTTTGACCTGAAGCTGATAAATATTTATTAAGGACATCTTTAACCTGTTTAGCTTTAGACAAATATGATGTATTGAAAAGGAGAGTATCATCAACAAAAAGGGAATGTGTAACTAAAATATTTGAATTGATTATCTGCACTCTCTTCCATAAGCCTTCACTGTGTTTCAAGTGGATGAAACAACTTAGAGTTTCTGCCATAACAATGAAGAGAAATGGAGAAAGAGGATTGCCTTGCTTGACCCCTTGAGAAGCACTAAAAAAAATTGTTGGAGTACCATTTATGATTAGGGTATGTGCAGGATCATCATGGAAAAAATAGGCCCTTAAGTAGTGAAAAATACAGAAAAATTAGAGTTAGGCGACTTGACGTAAAAATTGAATTAGTTATCTATATTATTTCAAAAATATGTACGAATAGAATCTGTAAAAATTGAATTTAGTTTCTAAACTACTAGGTTTATTTAAAAAAAAAAATCTATTTGGTGAAAATTTGAAATTTCAATGCAATAGTACTTAAATTTTAGGGAAAAAATAAGAAGTAGGTGTATGTCTAACCACCCTAACCAGAATAAAATGATATATTTTTTTATAAGGTTTTAGATATAAGTAGAGAACTCATGTCCCAATGTGATGCATTTTTTTGTAATTTTTTTCCAAGTAAATAATTAATTATGAATTTTTTATTACAACTTTTAAAAAATATAAAAACTCGTATGTTTGACCACTTAACTTGGTCAAAACTTCATGAAATTCAATTATTTTTTAATCCTATATTATGTGAAGCATAGAATGTGATGCATGTTTCAAATTCAAAAATGTGATACCATTTGAAATCTATAAATATTTTTCAATCAACCTATCAATCAAGACTTTAATCATAATTCAAATAGAAAATGAATAATAATTTTTTATTAAATTCAAAGTAAAGCATAATTTATATTGGTGGAAAGCTGAAAATTTCCTTTAAAAACCCTTTACATTTCATCAATTTTGGGTAAAAAAAATGTCGTAAGCCACATACCCTATGCATACCCATCATATCAACACTTTTTGGCCCATCATGATCCTGCACATACCCATTACTGAAAACTTAGCTCTAGATAGACAAGACATTACCCATCTATGCCAAGAGAAGAAAAGCAAAATTTTGACAGAACCTTATTGATAAACTGCCAATCAACCTTGTCATATTCTTTCATCATGTCTAGCTTAACTATGAAAGATGGCAACTTTGATGATGAAATTGTGTGCATAACTTCATGTGCAATGATTGCCCCTTCATGTGTTTCCCTCCCTGGGACAAAGCCATAGGTTGCTCTTGTAATATGATCCTTGGTCTGAGCGGTTGCAATCTCATGCAAATGGCTTTTGTGAATATTTTGTAAATTGTATTGTATAGGGAGATGGGTCTAAAGTCAACAAATATTTTAGGCTCTTTGACTTTTGGAAAAATTGCTATATTAGTTACATTAAATTTCCTAAACATGAATCTTGTTCTTCTAGACTCCTCAAGTTCCTAGAGGAGCTCAAAACATAAGAAATCCCAATATTTTGGAAAGAATAAGGCTATGAACCTATCAAGGCTAGGGGCCTTATTAGGAGGAAGAGAGAATACTACTGATTTGAGCTCCTCCATAGTGAAAGGATTCATAAGATTCTCATTATATTGAGAAGTGATAAGACTTGGAATTGTGCTTAACAACTCTTACTGATCATTTATTCTGGTGGCATCTATGGTTGGTGGTGCAAAAAGGAGCTCTAAAAAATTTTCACACCTTCTTTGTTGATATCTGCCTCCTTGGTGAGCCAATTACCTTAAGATATCTATTGAATTGAGTGAATTGACTTTGTTTGGACTTTTTTATCTAGGTAGAGGCATGCAATTTTTTTGTATTCTAATCTCCTTCTTTAAGCCATAATTCCTGGACAATTTAAGCCATAATTCTTGAGATTTTTGTCTCCAATATGTTTTTTCTCTTGCACATAATTCTTCCCATTCCTCTTGTAGATGTTTCTATTTTTCATATAAAACAACATCCAGTCCATTTTGAATTTTATTCTCATGAACTACTGATAATTCTTTAAACATTACATTTTTTTGTTCAAAGATGTTTTTAAAAAATCGCTTTTTCAAACACTAATTTGTTGTTTCACAAATTTTAGCTTTCCATGGAACTAGAACATTTTAGATCCCTGTTCATATGGAGCATTTACCCACCAATGCTTCAAAAGATCCATAAACTAAGGGTTCCTGAACCACATACTTTCAAACTTGAAAGAATATTTTTCTTTGGGGATAAATGTATTCAAAAGATCCATAAACTAAGGGTGCCTGAACCACATACTTTCAAACTTGAAAGAATATTTTTCTTTGGGGATAAATGTATTTGCAATAGACAAACATATTGCATAATGGTATGACCCAGGGTACAGAAGAATCTCAGAGTTTAGATTGTTTGCTGAAAGAAACCAATTAGGAGAGACCAAAAAACTATATAACCTTTCTACAATTTGGAGAAATCCCTTCCTTCTATTGGTCCATGTGAAACTGCCTGAATGTAGTTGGATATTCCGTAAAGCATTTGAAGATATGAAGTGACTAAAATTTGACATGACTCTTTGAGGTGGGCATATTCCTCCCTGCTTTTCTTAAAGAAATGCTATTGCATTAAATTCCCCTACTAAAATGATTTTACCACTATGAATCAGACCAATCTTCTTGGTAAGCTGATCCCATAGGTTCTTCTTGTCAATAGTCGATGTTGGACCATAAACATTTATGAGCCAAAAATGAATATCAAACTTTGTTGCTTCCACAAGTTTCCAACAATTTTCATTTTTGTGTGATTGAACACTTACTAGCTTTGGATTCCACAAGATAACTAATCCACTTGAAGCACCTTGAGCTGGTGAATGCATTGAATCCCATCTAGCCCACTTTTTTATTGAAGAATCAAATCTATCTACTAAAGTTTTTGTTTCTTGTAAAAGGAAAATGTCTACTCCACAAGCATCTATCAACTACTTGATATCAGAACACTTGTCAGGAGCATTAATTCCCTTGACATTCCATGAAGTGATTCTCATTGTACCCGAGGAGAGAAACAGGCTCTGCTCAGATGCTTATTTGACATAGATTCCAAGATGGTTTTTTGAGCACTTGCCTCTGTTTGTTCCTGCATCTTTATAAGATTGGATTTTCTACCTCTTTTCCTTGGGGTTTTCTTCATAGGGGATTGGTAAAGAGATTTAACTATTGAAAGTGGTTTGATACATTCTGACCCTATGGACACAAAGCTTTTTGATTCTAACATAGAATCCCATAGAAACTCTTCCTTGGATACTTGAGTGGAAGATTCTAGCATATTTTGAACTTTAAGAGTCTCCTAAAGTCCCTATAACTATGTACACTTCTTGATTTTTCTAAGAAATGGAGAGTTGCTACCCCAAGAGTCCTCTTCCATCACAATTCTTCAAACAAGTCTGATCCTATGGAGAACAACAATTTTTCTTCCAAATATTCAAGATCCGCATCATTAACCTTATTAGAAGTTAGTACAAGCCATTTATCTTGATCATTAGATGAAGAATCATCTTGTGCAATCAGTTCAAGGCTTTGCTCCAAGTTGTCATTCATTATTCATGAAGCTAAGTAATCCTTCATTCCTTGAAACATCAACTTTTTTAGAAATTCATCAAGATTGCATTCTAAACTTAGTTTTTCGTCTAGAGAATAAAGATTGAGTGACAAAATGGAAAATGTTTGCATTAGATTCCATGTATTATGTGGAACGTTAAACTGATACACTGAATTTTTCTTTATCTTTGGATTTCTGATAAGCCCCAATTCTACTTTGACTTAATCCTATTTTCTCTTGTGTGTGAGATTATGCATTGAAATGGACTCTTGAAATGACTATGCCTGGTCGCTTTGAACCTTGTTAATGAAAAGTCCTAAGTTGAGATCTGGCATATTAACCTTAATGCAATGCCAAGGATCACTCTTGGAATTTACTAGATGAGTAGTTTTTTGTGATGAAGATCTAGTTTGGCATTGAGCAGGAGGATGCCCTATGATATGACAATGAGGGCATGTGTCTTTAAGAGTTTCACAAACAATTTGTTGGTTCCAAGTACCAAAATTTGAGAGTAATTGAATATGAGTAGGAAACACTTTACTCATATCAAAGAGAGCACAAGTTCTCATGGACTTTGAAGGATTCTTAAAGAACTCGTTATCATGCATGAGAAAATTTCCCACATTATTAGCTATGATTTCAATCAAATTTAGTTCCTTGTACTCAAGAGGTAGTTGTGGCATTTGAAACAAAAAGGGAATAAATATAAATGAAGCATTTTCAAGATTAAAATTTGGGGTCCAAGGTTGCATGGATAAATCTTCCCCTTTAAATACTCATGATTTAATTCTAAAGATAGAGTCTTTTTTGGGTTTGCTATAAAAAATGACTACAAATATGCCCTTATCACTGCTTAAATAAAAAACTTGTTGCACCCCCTCCCAATCATTATAAATGAGCTCTTTTAATTGTGGTAAGGGTAAAGATAAATTCCAAAACTTACAGATTATCACTTTGTCCCTCAAATCTTGAATTTGTGCATGAAGCATGCTCTCTGGAAAAGAGACTTTAATCCCATCCCATTCACGAGGAGGTTGAGATTTCTATTTCTTTCTTTGATTCCTTACGATTCCAAATTTTCTTAATTGATCCTCTTTTCTTGGATCTCTTCTTCTTCTTTTTCTTTGATTTTTTCTCCTTTCTAGCCTTTTGCTCAATTTGAGGTAGGGTTTCTTCATTAGCCTTCATTCGAGTGAGATTTTGACTAGTTGACTATGCATTGAAGGGAGCTCCTTGTTGACCAATATTATTCATCAAGGAGTCATGATTCTACCTCGTAACATTGGGGTTGGAGAAAGTGGGGGCTATATCTAAATTTGGAGGCTGTGGATTTGTGGGTTTCCAGTCCTTGTAACCCTTATTCCTCTATTGCAAAATTTTTTCAACATTGGCTTGTTCATCCTTAAAACCCCTATTCCTGGTTGCTTTTAGATCTGGCTTTGCATCATAGTGTAGCCTTTGCAATGGCCCAGTTTCCTTGTCATAAAATTTTCCACCACCTCGTTTCCCAGAGAGTGGAGGAATATTTGGATTGAAGGGAGCACCGAAAGGGTTTTTAGATCTTCCCTTTCCTTGAGACATGAAATTTGCTTCTGCCTAGTCCTAAAAAAATTCTAAAAAATGAGAATTATTCTTTTTCTTTCTTGTACTTCTTAGTTCTTCCGTTGCTCGCAATATGCCCCTATAATCCTCATATAATTCAAAGATAGGTTGCTTCCCACCCACCAAGCGCCTGGTTTTCTAAAAGGGATTCTAGTTAGGTTTTGAAAACCTATATCTGACCTCACCCATATTTTGTCTTGCATGTCTTTGTGGATCATTCATGGGCCCTTGATGACGAGTATTTATGTTGTCATAGTTTTGAGAACAATGTAGATCCCTACCATGCCAAGCCAATTTCTTGTCAAGAATATGACCATTGGACCTCCATGAGCGAGACATATTTCCAATCATTAACCATTGATATTGGTGTTATTAAATTAAATATTTTTGAAATTAATAATAATATTATCATTTAATTAACAACGTAACTACATAATATTATTATTTAACCCACCAAAATACTTACCAAAAATAATGATGTTATCACAAAATAATTAATTGAATGTTAATATAATTCTTCTTTAACCAACACTTATACCTCTATATATGTATATATAAATTCAGCAAAGTTACTATTTCACCAACTATTACTTACACAATTTATCCTTTATATACATATTCTCCTTTTAACCCATTAGGGTTAACACCCTCCTTCACTTCCCATTATAATTTCATTTGTATTCCACAATTTATATTTACATATATGTTCATTAAATAAAATAATGATGATAAACTATAAGATTAAAATGGGATACAATATTTTTGCCACTCAATCACTTTAATTATTGCCTATAATATATCTAGCCATCTATTTAAGAAAATTATATAACAATCTAGGATTGTATTAATCGTATATGAGGTGGGGCCTTACAAAGATGAATACCATATTACTTTCTTATATAGATGGAGTTATGATATCTAGTCTTAAAAATGATATTCATTTTTTTGTGCGTACTATGCATGAATCCAATCTGATAAGCTCGTTGATAATTCTCAACATTTAATGGTTATCTCCAAAAAACTAAAGCTCATCTTATTGTGACCTCATTAACCCTAAGATTGTTATAGATGATGTACTCTATTATTTAGATCATTCTTTGAAAATGCAAATTTATGCATATACAAGCCCCACTACCCTTCCTTGAGAATTATGCATGTTAGACTTCATAGATCTACTACAACATATACCCAACATTGCATATGCCTTTCATAGCTACTATGCCCACTAATGCCATTGACATTCTAATCTTCTTCCAGTCTCACTATTTGCACATCGCTTTCCTTTCATGTTCATCCCCGCCTAGTGGCTCATTATTGTGTGTTACTACACCGAACTGCTAGTATTTATATGTATTTTCATAATTCCCACTAAATTAATTATTAACAACCAATAAATGAATTAAAATTTTTAGATGTTAAAATGACGACAATGAAATATTTAAATTGGGGCCAAAATAGGTTAAATAGTGGTGCTAGCGCCCTAGTATAGACCTATTTTGGGCCTCTAAGTGCCCTTAAATAAATAGTAATTGATAAATTTCAAATTATTATATTATATTTTAAATATGACCATAAAGTGGGAAAATTAAGAGTACAAATGGATCCAAGAAAATAGGGAGAGCTAAAAATAGTGTGAAATCATCATGGGTGACATGATTATACAGGTTTATTGTATAAAGATCTTGACTATGTATAAGGATTATCAAGATACATTGATAAAGTTAATCATGAAGATTGAAAATTATAGGATTTTATCCAAATGGCAATATGGTTGGGTGGATGGGAAGTGATAGTGGATTAGGTGTATGTAGAAAAGTGGTAGGAGTGATGGTATGGGGATAGATGGCATTTTATTACACGGGGTTAACCTATAGCTAAACACTAATGACAAGAGATTATGGGATGGGATGATAAGATGGTTGGATGGATTATGTTGATGGAGGATAGGGAGATAAGGATATGTAATATGGAAGGATGGTAGGATGAAGAGATAAGGAGACAAGGACTTGACATGGAAAGGATTATTATATTGAGGGATAGGGAGGTAAGGATTTAGAAATGAAAGGGTTATTGGATGGATGGATGGTTGGAATGTAATCTACAATGACTATGTCACACAGGACTAAAATACCCCACTCTAAATATGTAATATATGATGAGGCAATAGGATGCTCATTATGGGATGGTATGCGAGGTAGGATAATGGAAAGACATTAGGATCATGGATGGGTAAGGATATGAAGGATTATATGGATTAGAGGGGAGTATGGAAGGATTGGAGGATAGGGATATGGTGTGGAATGGGGGAATATATTACATGAGGTGCCCAAAGTAGGTATGTATATTTTCCCCAATCTTTATCAAGGTCATAAGGAGGATGAAGTGATTATATCAAATAGGATGATGGGTAGCATGGGTAACTAGGATGGAAGAGGTGATGGAAAAGTAGCTAAAGGAAAATTTCCCTCAATTTTAGAGATAAAATAAATGATGTATTTAAACATGACACCTTTTTACTAGGTTATCATCATGGTACTTTCCTAAGGGGCACGTTTTCCATGTTTTCACCATTGGAATTTTTTTTCTCATTACTATTTTTATTTTATGATATTTTTAGAGTTTTTGGATTTTTTGTAAAGTATGTTGATGGATATGGATAATGATAGGGATGTGGATAAGTTGATTTAGAAGATAGGTGATAAGAATATGGTGGAAGGACTCAAGAATCTAGTTCCATATTGAGGTAATAAGAGCTCATTTGGAAGTGAGTGCTAGATGATGGTAAAACCTTATTAGGATAAATGGATTATGTAAGGGCATGGATGAAAGGGATTTGATGGGGGAGATATGTGGGATAATTATGGGATGTTGGAAAGTGCATAGATGGAGTGATGGTAAAGGAATGTGATAGGTAGGTGTTGTCAGGACAAACATTGAAACATATTGTAATGGATGTTGAATTATAAAAGGATAAATGGATGGAAGGTGTTGGTATGATGAAGGAGTTAGGGTAGTTAATTTTGAGACATAAAATAGGATTAGATATGGAAGATGAGGATTCTTAGCTTTTGGATTAGAAACATTGGATGTCATTATGGATTTTTCATTTGAATGAATCACATTTTTTTTCTTTGGGATTCACATGGTTTTTCTTTTCCTTTGGTGGGACTTTGTGGCCTTTAGGATTGATTGGGATATTTTATTAGATTTTTCTTTGTTTCACTATGCCATTTTTTAGGCACATGGTGATATTTAATTTCATGTGGATGTTTAGTTGTATTCATTTTTACTTTCGCATTCAAGTTTATCTCTATAGCAATTGTATGGGTGTGAGGAGATGGATTATAACAGAAGGGAATATGAGTGGAGTGATAAAGGTTTAATTTTGGAGATGGTGCATAGATGGAGGATGTTGGATTAATTTCATGAAAGTATGCCTTTGTTGATCTTGCTTAAGGATTATGAGAGTGGGATGTTTATGATGGGTGATAGGGATAGGTGATTAGTGCATGACGGGATGAATGAGATGATATGGAGGATAATATTTTTGGATAAAATAGACCTAAATTGACATAGTGTATGGAAAATGTGTGATGGTGTATTTTGGTATATAGAAACCCAAAAATTATTTTGAGGATAGAGGGATAATTATAATGTTTTTATTTGTGTATCATGGAGGGGGGAATGGTAAAAAAAATCGGTGGAGTGATGGGAAACACATATTATTTCTTTAGAAGAGGCCTTCTTAGGTCATACGAAGGTTGTTCAAATATTTTAAGATTGTCAACCTTGAGATCTGTAGTCAAGGCCTTGTGTTTGTGGATTTTATTTAGTATGTATGAGAACCAATATACCTTGCCCATGAGGGCCTAATACTTTACCTTGATAGTGCATGTTCTTAAGGATTTGATTTATATTAGGATGCTTGTTATTTTGGAAGCATGATGTGAGCCCATTATTAGGTGAAGGAGGATGGGTGGTGGATATGGTTTGATATTTTGTTGTAAGAGAACCACCATGGGTGAAATAATGAGCATCAAGGGAATATGGAGGTGGTGTTGGGATAGTTTGGGTAGGAAGTGATAAATTTTCATGAGAAGGATTAGATGGAATGGTATGATCTTGATTTGGATGAGGGGATGATAATGAATCATGATAAGGACTAGATTTTTGGATGAGAGTATCTTGATTTGGATGAGGGAACATATCAATATGATTTTGAACAAGCTCTTGTCATGTTTTAACTTTTTTGGATGTTGTTATGGTGGAGTGTTAGATATACTCATAAAATGGGGTTGATGGAGGGATGGATGTTTTATGAGGTTCATGGTATGGTGGTTGGATAGTACTAGGAGTAGGGCATGCAATTGGTGGATGAAGGGATGAAAGTCTAATGAGATGGTTTCAAATTTTTGGATGTTGTTAGGAGTTGAATAAGGAAAGGTATATTTGGGATGGAGAAGGGCCGCACCACTAATGACAAGACATGGTTTGTCCACTATAGGATGTGGAGTTTGTGATGGATTCTTTGCAATGAGACCTTGGAGCAATTATGTAATAAGATATATGTATGATTTAGGCATATATGGATGGTTGGGATTAGATGGAGGATTATGAATGGATGGAGGATTATGATTATATATTGGAGGATTTTAAGATTAGATGGAAAATTATGGTATGAGCGATTGGAAGGGGGATTGAGATATGATAAATTGGATGGTGGATTGAGATAGGAGGAATTAGATGGTGGTTTGAGATATGAGGAATTTTATGGTGGATTGAGATAGGATAAATTGGTTGATGGATTAAGATAGGAGAAAATTGGATTGTGGATTAAGATATAGGATGATTTAGATAAGGCAATAAAAAATGTTATTAAAAGATGGAGGTACGAATATTTGATAAGAAAGTGATGTGGATAAGGGAAATGATGGATTTTACTTGTCAAAGCTAGCCAAAGGATTACTAATGGGTATTCATCAAGGTATGATATGATAGATTGTTCTTGGTGAAAGCTTACTAGTGATGGATCACTACAAGATCATGGTCATCCAAACTCCGCCCTTAAGTGGTAATGAAAATTCAAAAAATAGAGTTAGTCAACTTGAAATAAAAGTTTGAATAGGTTATTAACATAATTTTAAAAGTATATAAGAATACATTTTGTAGAAAATTGAATGTAGTTTTTAAGATACTAGTCCTTTTTTGGAAAAAAGTAAATCTATTTGGTGAAAATTTGAAATTTCAATGTAGTAGTACTAAACTTTTAGGAATAAAATAAAAAGTTGGTGTATGTCTGACCAACCTAAGTACAAGAATTTTTTTTTTGTTTTAAACTTTCAATATAAGTAGAGGACACATGCTTGGATGTGTCACATTTTTTTTGTAATTTTTTTGCAAGTAAATAATTAGTTATGAATTTTTTATTAGAAATTTTTAAAATAATAAAACTTGTTTATTTGACCAACATAACATGGTAAAAAATTTATGAAATTTATTTTTTATTTTTTTATCATATAGTATGGGAAGCATAGAATGTGTCACATCTTTCAGATTCAACAAATGTGAAATCGTTTGAGAATTATAGATATTTTTCAATCAACCTATCAATTAGGACTTTAGTCATAATGCATGTAGAAAATCATTAATAATTACCTATTAAATTCAAAATAAGGCATATCTTATATTGGTGGAAACATGAGAATTTTCTCAATAAACCCTTTTAATTTTATCAAATTTGGACAAAAAATGTTGTCAGCCACTTTTTTGTCACATTGCCACTTTTTGGACCCCCATGGTCCTGCACTCACCCTAATGATGGAATTAAGGGGGAAATTTAATATTTTTCTTGGTAAACAAGAATTTCATCATAAAAATGAGGTGGGTTAAATTAATACTCATCTTGATCCGTAAGAATTTTATCATCGTCAAAATAGGGTGGATCTCTAAAAAAATTCTAATGGAGGAATTCATTTAAATAAGATGCATCCATGATCATTATTTCATAAGTTGGATGAGAATGAAAAAGGTGATTAGTTGAATTAGTAAAGGTTATATTAAGATTTACAATGAGATTATATTAATATTTTGATCAAGCATAGATTAGGATTTGGATAAAGCCCAAATTAGGGTTTTGATGATAAAAATGGATTTACCTAATAAGAGGAAAAAGCAATCAAGAATAACATGTAGATTTTATTGACAGGGTGGACAAAATAAATGATATACTAAAAAAAATTCCTAAGAGAAGGTAGATTCACTCAAGGATTGAGTAGATTCACCTAAACACACATTCAGACTACTGATGGTTGCAACAAACTATAAAAAGGTAGATTCCCCTATCAAGGGGTAGATTTTCTCAAGAATAGAGAATATTTTCCTAACACAATGGGAAAAGGGAATTATATACAAGGAGGATGTGATTAATAGGAATAGGAGGCATAATCAATCAAGAATTGAGAAGATTGTATTGACAAGGTAGGAAAAGAAAATTATATGCAAGGTGGATTACATAAGAGGAGGTGGTTCTGATCAAGAATATAGTGGATTCACCTTATAGGGTGGACAAAGGGAATTATATACAAGGTGGATTCACTCAAGGATAGAGAAGATTTTCCTAAAGGATTGGAATGATGGAAAAATGACTAAATATGTAACATAAAAGATAGGTAGATGACTAACTAGATAGACTAGGCTATTCATAAGTAGCCAGGGTATGTGCAGGATCATGATGGGCCAAAAAGTGGCGATATGATAGGTATTTGTAGGGGTATGTGGCTGACGACTTTTTTTACCCAAAATTGATGAAATGAAAAGTGTTTTTAAAGGAGATTCTCAGCTTTCCACCAATATAAATTATGCTTCACTTTGAATTTAATAAATAATTATTATTCATTTTCTATTTAAATTATGACTAAAGTCCTGATTGATAGGCTGATTGAAAAACATCTATAGATTTCAAACAGTATCACATTTTTTGAATCCAAAACATGCATCACATTCCATGTTTCACATACTATAGGATTACAAAAATAAAACTAAATTTCATGAAGTTTTGAACAAGTTAAGGTGGTAAGACATAGAAGTTTTTATATTTTTTAAAAGTTGTAATAAAAAATTCATAATTAATTATTTACTTGGAAAAAATTTACAAAAAATTATGCATCACATCCGGACATGAGTCCTCTAATTATGTCTAAAATCTTATAAAAAAATATTATCATTTTATTGTGGTTAGTGTGGTCAAACAGACACCTACTTATTTTTTCCCTGAAATTTAAGTACTACTGCATTGAAATTTCAAATTTTCACCAAATAGATTTTTTTAATTTTTTAAATAAACCTAGTAGTTTAGAAACTACATTCAATTTGATATAGATTCTATTCTTACATATTTTTAAAATAATATAGATAACTTATTCAATTTTTTTTCTGTCAAGTTGCCTAACTCTAATTTTTCTAAATTTTTTGCCACTTAAGGGCCTGTTTTTTCCATGATGATCCTGCACATACCCGCCACAAAAATGTCATAGGGATGAAGCATAAATTAATCAATTATCTATGACAATCAATGAAGGATCATAGTGCAAGTTCTAATACCATCTACCGATTATTGGATAGCTACATATCATGACCCACTTGTGTGATAAAACTCTTACTGATATCATCTAAATGGATGATTCCTTAGTAAGATCTACCTTGATATATGGAGGTACATTTTTAGCAACTTTTATGTATGATAGACATCCCCTATACCACTCTAATTGATGATTTAATGGCCTTAAGATGGCTTGACATAAGGTGATCTAGTGTATTCTATAAATACCAAGAGGGTATGTGTGGCGTATCCATGAACACTAGCCCATCATAATTATAGATTGTGAATGTCTATTAGGATTCTTAGAACAACCTTGCACTCCTAGTTTGGTATCACCCAAACCTTAAAGGTTCACAAAACACAACATGACTAGATTGAGGTTTAACTTTCATTCTCCCTACTTTATATACCTCGCTGGTTCATGTGGTTGAAGTCATCCCTTGGGGGGATAAATTACATTAGAAATCATCCTAAAGGGAAGGATATGCTAGACATTTTTTTATCTTGAAGCTATCATGAAGCATAAGGAGAAAGCATACATGTAGCTAGCACTCCTACAATTTAAACAATAATAATTAGGTTGTTCCATGATTTTTCATTCCCAAACTCATTAAAAGGTGCAAGGGGAGAGAATATGTCAATAATGTACCCCAAAAATGGTAAATAAGGTTAATTGGCCCTTTAATAAATGTGTGTTCCTAGTTTAGTGATAAAAATATTTCCTTTGACTATGTGCTACAAGAAGTGTTAGTAATTTTTTATTTTTTTTATCTTTGGTCTAAGCTACACAAAAAAATATTAGAAAAATGGCCCCTTATCATTTTCATGTCCTTTTAGGTCTTGTTTCATGGTATTTGATATGTTTTGCTTTGATTTTGTGTTGCAACATGGTTTGAAAATGCATATTTAGGTACTAAGATTAAAATAATGATGTCTTGTGAAGGTGTTGTGAAGTGTTGTAAGACATTTCTACATTCTTCTAGACTCTATTCATTACAATTCACCTAAAAATCATATTTTTACACATCATCAAGTCCTATTTTGAAGTGTTGTAAAGTCTTGTAACAATATTTCACACTTTCCTAGGCACTTCACTATTTATCTCTTCTTATGACTTAATTGACCGCTTTATTCCCTCATATGCTTTAATTAAAAGTATTTTTGGATAGTATGCCAAAAAACTACATTCAATGAAACTTAATTTCTGACACTTGTTTTTAGGTCCTAGGTGGGACCCATTCACCATGGGTGGTGAATGAGTCACCCTTGGCCCAAAATTCAAAATATTTTTCAAAATATTTTAAATTTCTTTTTGGGATTTTATTAAAAATCACTTGATTTCGGCTTGTGATGAGGTATGAATGAGAAAATACAACACAATATTGTATAAATAGGCATTTTTCATCTCATTTTATATCTCCTACAATCTCATTCATTCAAGAAACCTCATACAAGAATTCAAGCATATTACATATTTTCAAGCAACATTCAAGCAATTTGAAGCATCCAGTGACATTACTTAATAATGGCATTATCAAGGGTTTGGTGATTCAATAAAATATTCATGTTGTTAGTTTATCTTTTTGTTAGATTTCATTATTCTATTAAGGGTTTGATTACTTCAAGTGGGGTTTGACCAAGGAAAACCTGTATTTGCTACCCCTCAACCATTTTTCCCTCTTGCATGTGTGTTTGCAAGCTTAGGTATGTAGATTGATCAAGTATTTATTTGTTGAAAAGTAGAAAGAAAAGTCAACTAGGTGTTTCAAGTCAACTTAAGTATATTTCAAGCTTGAAGAGAGTTTTTTGTCCGTTTCCCACAAAACTAACTTTGACAACCTGAGAAGCAAACATTTCTAGATCTGGTGTTGCAGAGTTGTCTTCTGATTTTTTAGGATTTTAGGAGGGGACTAATTTTCCATCATTGGCGAATGAGTCCCACCTTAGGATTGAAAAATTAAGTTTTGTCAAATTCCAAATCCTGACTGTTAGAAACCAATTCTCGACACTATTTCACCAGGAGGAGGAGTAATTCACCACCCCAGGTGAATGAGTTCCACTGTGAAAAATTAGTAATTTTCATTAGTATCCAGAACACTCTAGAATCATCACAATTCATTTAGGTGCAATAATATTTATCCCTTCTCTTTTAGTTCTACATTATTTCTTCATTTACATAGTTGTTTGCATATCATAATGTGTTTTTGAACAAAAAAGTTATATTTCACTAGTTTTGCATGTTTAATCAATCAATTTCATAGCTTAGTTGCATTCATATCATCTCATTTAGTCATAATTACATCATACATAAACATTAATTGAATGAATGCCATGCATTTTTGGGTCCTATCTCTCTCTTTTTAAGTTAAAAACCCTAGAAGAGCTAGAGTTGTCCATAGTGACCCAAAAATCAATGGTTCATTTTGGTGAACCTAAATTTTGAACACTTTAGATTTTTGATTTCATTCTTACATTGCATCTTAGTTTAAATTTGCATTAACATTCAATTAGAACATTTCTTTTTATTGCACTCTAGGACTTTCATATTGCATTAGTGAAAACTTCATTTAGATTTCATTTTTGCATGGCATCTCATTGAAAAATAAATAAATCTGCATTCTGCATCTATACTTGCATTTTGTAGAGCATTCAAATCATCTCAAAAATGCTGAAAAAGAAAAAAAAAATTCATCCCGGGACTCATTCGCCACCCTGGGTGAATCAATCCCTTTGCACTTTTAGAAAGCATTTCTAGTATTTTTCTAACATTTTCTAGCATTTTTTTGCACTTCTATTTTCTATAGTTTGTTCTTTATTACAGTTAGCAGTATTTCTACTATTTACATTTAGACATTTTAGATTACCTTTCATTTGAGTTAAACCCTTCCTTTGTGATACTTGTATGAGTGTTTGGTGTCCTGTTGATAATACTTTAGTGAGAAGAAGTTCTAGAATTATGGCTTCCCACTATAGTACTTTCATTGTGGACCTTGCGATCTCAAGAGCTCCTACTCCTAGTATAGACAATGGTGCATTAGGCATTGTTCATACCACTTCCATGCCTTCATCCTTCCATCCAATGAATGTTGACACCCAAAAAAACTCTCTTCCTCAAGACAAGGTCATTAGTCTTCATGAAGAATTTGCACATTACAACAAGACTTGACACTTGAAATTTTTTCCCAAACTTCCATACCTGCTATTGATAATCTTCATCATTTGATTGAAAGTGATGAAGGCTTGGAAGTGATGAAGAAGATTGCTGAGATCTACAATAAACGTGCCTCTTTCAATATCCAATTTGAAAACATTCCTATAAGCCAAGGAGGACCTTCAATTCCTCCACCTTCAACCATAGCTTCTATACCAACTTATACCAATATGCAAGTCACTACAACTATGCAATAGGTTAGTTATATGGCTCCATCCTTTACAATTCCACCTAACATTCCTACCTCTCTTGTGGCATCACAAGTCCCTTTCACCACCTTCACACCCCTTAGTATTCCTTTCACTTCACCTAACATCCCTTACACTCCATCACCATTTTCTCTTCCATCTCAATCTACGTACCCCAATCTTGTTATTACACAACTCCTTACTACCGTTTCTTCCATGCAACATCAACTTTGCAATATTAGCCAAGGTCAATCCGCTCCACCCACATATCATTTCCGTAGTAGTCCATTATCCTTAAAATCCTTAACTACCCTGATGCCACAAGGGATAGAAATGCATCAGTTTGAGAAATACAGAGGAAAAGGAGACACTATCAATCATGTTAATGCTTACACAACATTATCTAGTGATTTTGTCCTTGATGAGAGACTTTTAGCCAAGATTTTTCTGAGAACCTTGAAAGATACTACATTAGAGTGGTTTTCAAACTTTTCTAATCATTCCATCTGTTCCTTCAATGAACTTGTGGATGCTTTCATAAGTAACTTCTGAGTTCGCATGACACCTAAGAAAACAATGGTTGTGTAAGGAAAGCTTAGGTACGGAACAAAGTCTCCTAACACCAAAACCTCAGGGAAGAATGTAGATAAAACTATAAATTTTACAATTATAGTTCAATAAGATGCATATGAACAAAATAATAGAATAGAGAAATGGATGCATACACAATTGGACACCAGATTTACATGGGAAAACCCTTATGGGAGAGAAACCCACCACACCAAGAAAACCCTCTTTGTATTACAGTAAGAAAATTACATACAAAGAACAACTTCAATTTCTGATGTCAAGTTTTATAGCAACATATTTCCTGATCAAACTTGTATAGAAATTCTCTCAAAAACATCCAACGAACTTACATAGATCAATTTGTATTCAATCAAACAACATTGTTACTCATCGAACACTTTTTCACCATCATTGACCATTTCCCAACATAGTAATTTTCCTCACAATTTATTCATCTTCCACACAGGAACGGTCACAACAGTTCAAGTGCCAACAGTCCACATTCTAATTTTTTGACTGGTTCAAAACAACCATGTAGGATAGTCATTCTGTCAAAATGTTCAACTATATCAGATGTCAGTGAGACACTAGACCATGTCTCCCCGATGCCAAAATGCCCGATCGCAGAACCATCGACATGACTATCGCTATTGGCAACACCTTGAGAAGTCATACAGATTTTCCAAGTCATCCCAATGTCACAAAGAATACCAACTTTTATCAGTAGGAGTCATCACCATTGGTAAGAGTCATATTGAGTTCAAATCTATTGCCCAGACTCACTCTATTGCTAAGACATCACATCAATATCCAACTCGTCCAGTGTTATCGACAAGACTAGAGCTATCGGCGAGACATCATACAAAACACAAAAAATTCGGCAAGAGAAATGCTATCGCCCAGAGGTCATACCGAATGCACCAGCCTATTTGCAAGAGAAACACTATCGGCAAGAGCTCACATCGAATTTATATCTATCGGCAAGACTAGCACTCTCGGCAAGAGTTCATACCGACTGCAAATCTATCAGTCAAGAGTCTCCCTGATGATCACCAGGATCCAACCCATTGGCGAGATTAGTGCTATTGGAATGAGTCACTTTGAAGGTTCATACTGTCTCCCTGATGACATCTGTCACCAATGAGTAAAACCTCGACAAGACATACTCTATCAGAATGAGTCATTCCAAATCTTCATGTCTCTCCCCGATGCAACTCGTCGCCAAGAGTCTCCTTGATATCTAATAGGAACCAACCCATCGGCAAGAGGTTTTCCTGGGCTGAAAGAGTTAGGAAATTCATAGTGATAGACATGTCTTTCCAATGACTCTCATCAGCATGACAAAATCAAAGTCTCGGTGATCTGAGCACTTCAAAAGTTTAGAACACAACTGCTAGTCGGTAAGACATTCAGAGGGTCTCACAGACTTTTCCCTTTCAAGAGTTTCATGTCAGTAAGCTTGAGGCACATTTTTCCAACAATCTCCCACTTGACGAAGATCTTACTGACACCTCTAGAGCACAAGAATACTACTGAAATTCATGGGCTCTAAGACCCATCAAACTGACACACCACCTGAACTTGTCTGTGCTCACTGGTTTCGTCAATGCATCTGCAACATTTTCTAGAGTATCCACTTTTTCTAAAGAGACCTTTCCAGCCTCCACCATATCTTGTACAAAATGATACTGCACATCAATATGTTTCATCTTGGCATGGAAAGTAGGATTTTTCACCAAAAAAATAGCACTCTGACCGTGACAGTAAATTGTAATTTTCCCTACATCAAACCCAATGTTAGAACACAAATGTTTTAACCATATCATTTCTTTATAGGCATGTTTTTCTGCCATGTATTCTGCCTCTATACTAGACAAAGTGACTACAGCCTGTCGCTTACTCATCCAACTAACTGCACCACCATTCATCATGAAAATATATCCACTAGTGGATCTTCTACTGTCAATGTCCCCTACCCAATCAGAATTTGACATAGCCTCGAATGCTAAGAGTCCTCTGTGATTCAACCAAATTTCCATGGTAACACAAAGCATATTCTAAATTTCCCTTTAGATATCTGAACACTCTTTTCACAACATCCAATGTGTCCTTCCAGGATTTTCCATAAAATGACTAAGTACTCCCATTGCTTGGGCAATGTCTGGCCTCATATAGACCATTGCATACATTAAACTGCCAACATCAGTAGCATAAGGCACTCTAGTCATGTCCTCCATCTTAGTAGGAAATTTTGGACAGTCTTCAATAGATAGCTTCATTCCCTACAAAACTGGAACAACTAGCTACTTGCACTCATTCATACAAAATCTCTCCAAAACAATATTAATATACTTACTCTAACCGACCCAAAGTATTCTACTCTTCTTGTCCCTGATTATTTCCATTCCTAGAATATACTTGGCTGCACCAAGATCTTTCATTTTGAACTTTGTAGACAACTAAGATTTTAGATAAGAAATCATTAACTTACTATTGCCTATGAACAACATATCATCAACATAGAGAGCAATAATAAGAACACAATCATTTTTTAGCTTTGTAGTACACAATGATCAGATTTTGATCTTACAAATCCCAATGACAAAAAAAGTGTCAAACTTCTGGTACCACATTCTAGGGGATTATTTTAATCCATACATATATTTTTTCAACTTGCAAACTAGATTTTCTTTACCTTTTACCACAAAGTGCTTAGGTTGGGACATATACATTTCTTCTTCAAGGTACCCATGAAGAAATGATGTCTTCACATCCATCTATTCAATCTCTAAGTCATACGCTGCTGCAAGTGACAAAAGAAATATAATAGACGTCAGCTTGGCTACAAGAGAAAATTTTTTTCCATAATCAATTCCCTCTACCTGGGAATACCCCTTTGCAACCAACCTCACGTTATAATTTTCCACACTACCATCCAGACCTATTTTCTTTTTAAATACCCATTAGCAGCCAACAACTTTTCTACCTTTAGGAAAGGGCACCAAACTCCAAGTATCATTCTTTTCTAATGATACCATTTCTTCATTCATGGCTTCCAATCAAGAGTTTGAATTAGGCATTCTAAATGGCTCTTTCATAGTCCTAGGCTCATCAATACTAGAAATTAAAGCATAGGAACAAGTAGTATCTAACAAAGAAAATCCATACCTATTAGGTTGCTTTCTTTCACGTGTTGACTCCTCATAGGCTGAGGCTGAGGTTGTTCTTCTTCTTTAGAACTCTCAGAACTACTTGAGCTCTCCTCGTTTCAGGTACATTTTGAATTTTCAATTCCTCTTTATTTGGTGTCGGAGGAATTTCAACTACATCCTTTTTATTTTCATTTTGTCTCTGACTGCAGATCCAAAGTAGAAGGCTTCAACTCACAAAAAATAACACTTCTGTTGTATAGAACTTTCTCCGTATCAGGATTCCAAAGCTTGTATCCTTTATGCCAGCACTATAGCCAATAAAAATACATTTAACAACCTTGTTTTCCAATTTAGACCTTTTTTCATTCATCACATATGCATATGCATCACAGCCAAAGACACGAATGTCTCTCAGAGAGGGCTTCTTTCCAGACCATTCTTCCAAAGGTGTTTTCTCAACAAGAGTGGAATTAGGAGAATAGTTTATTAAGTAACATGTTGTTGCAACTACCTCAACCTAGAACTTCTCCTCCAAGCCAACACTGCTCAACATACTTTGTGCTCTTTCTATCACTTTCTTGTCGAACCTTTCTACAACTCCATTTTGTCTGCAAAGTGTAGGGTGTAGTTTTATGTGTTTTAATTCCATTTATCTTTACAGCTCTTCAAACTCATCAGAACAAAACTCACTGCCATTGTCAGTCCTTAAACATTTTATTTTTCAAGTCTGATTTTCCACAAGGTTTTTAAATTCCTTAAAATGACTGAACACTTCTAATTTACTTTTCAAAAAATAAAAATTCCCTTTCTTGAATAATCATCAATGAATGATACATAATATATTGATTTAGACAAAGAAGGTATATTTACTGGACCAAAAACATCAAAATGTATGTAATCAAGTAAACCAGTAGATTTGTGAGGACTGGAGTAAAATGAAACACGATGTTGTTTACCATATATAAAATGTTTACAAAATTTGAATTCAAGGTTACAATCATCAAGCCCCTCAACTAGGTTTTTATATTTTTCAAGGTTTTGCAACCTTTTTCTCCTAATGTGGCCTAGCCTATGATGCTAGAGCATAGTATTTTCTGCTAGAAGTTTAACCTCCATAGAGTTTGTACTATCAGGAAATTTTTCCTCCTTTTCTCTATGAGTAGCCTTCTATGACTTTGCAGAGACACTATTACATTGCACAACAAGTGCATCCAGCTTATACAAGGTACAAATATGAGCACCCCTAGGTAGCACCATTCAGCCTCTAGTCATTTTGTAGCCATTTCTAGAGAACAAGACTTGAACACCAACATCATTTAGCTTACTAACAAAATGTAAATTTTGAGCCAGACCTGGTATATGCATTACATCATTGATTCCCTTCACTCTTCCATTAGGGAACTGAATTCTGACTCTTCCACGACCAACTATTTCTAGAGATGAATCACTTGCCAAATACACCCTTTCCACCATCGTATTTTTCATATACTTAAGGAACCACTTCCTTATGAGATGTCATGTGGAAATATGCTCCAGAATCAATCAGCCAGACATCATCTGATGCCTGTGTAGCCAAGGCTGCAATGAAGGCGTCTACATCACTCTGAGAAGAATCATTGTCAAAATTCTTCTTCTTCTTCTTCTTCTTCTTCTTCTTTCTCCTCTTTGCAATCCTTCTTTACGACGCAGGCTTCCACAATTCTGTACTTCACCTTGGACTTCTTTCCAGAGACTTTTGATCTCCCCTTTCCGGGATTTTGATTTGGAATTTTTGTCCTTCTTCTCTTCCTCTTTTCTTTCTTTCGATCTCCCTTGAACAGCAAGAGCCTCCTTCACCATCTTAGAAGATTTTCTTCTCATCTCTTCTAATAACAAAGAAGCAACAACATCTTCCATCTTAAAAGTGGATGTCATACTCCCAATAGCCATCATCAAGTGATCCCAAGAATCTAGCAAAGAACATAACAATAGCATACATCAATCTTCTTCATCAATTTTCACACCCACAGATGTTAACTAAGCAATCAACATGTTGAAAGCATTCAGATGATCAACAATAGATGCTCCTTCCTACATTTTCAAAGATTAAAAAATTCCTCATCAAGAACAAATTATTCACTAAGGACTTGCCCCCACAAATAGCCCCTAGTCTTTCCACAAAGAAGGTGCAATCTTTCATTAAGAACATTTAGAAGAACAGAGTTTCTAAATAGAGCTGCTATCAACCCTTTGATTTTGATCTCAGAAGGTCCCAATCCTCTTGCTTCATGCCCTCAGAGGCTTCCATTCTAGACACAACAAGCTAAAGATCATGATCAACCAACGATATTCCATTTTCAGTTTCCACAACTCAAAAATTGCTACCATTGAATTTGTCAATTTCAATATTTCCTAACATGCTTTGCCATATTAATCTATAATTCAAATTACCGTGACTTCTACAAGAACTCCAATTTAAATAATTAACACAAAACCCAACGCATCTTACAAGGATAACACACCGGGCCGTGCTTTGATACCACTTGTAAGGAAAGCTTAGGTGTGGAACAAACTCTCCTAACACCAAAACCTCAAGGAAGAATGTAGATAGGACTTTAAATTTTGCAATTACAGTTCAATAAGATACACATGAAAAGAATAACAAAATAGAGAAATGGACACATACACAATTGGACACCAGATTTATGTGGGAAAACCCTTACGGGAGAAAAACCCACCACACCAAGAAAAGCCTCTTTGTATTACAGTAAGAAAATTACATACAAAGAACAACTTCACTTTCTGATGTCAATTTTTATAGCAGCATAATTTCCTAATCAACCTTGTACATAAATGCTCTCAAAAACATCCAACCGAACTTACACAAAACAATCTATATTCAATCGAACAACATTGTTACTCATCAAAAAAAAATTCATCATCATCAACCATTGACCAACATAGTCGTTATTCCTCACAATCTATTCATCTTCCACACAGAACTACCAACTAACCGCCAATGGTCTACATTATGCCTTTCCATTGGTTCAAAACAAACCATGGTGATAGCCATTTGGTCAAAATTTCTAACCGGTGATATATGTCGGGCAGACATCGGACATGTCTCCCCAATGCCAAAATGCTCGATCAGAGAACCATCAGCATGACCATCACTATCGGAAACACCCTGAGAAGTCACACAGATCTTCCAAGTCTTCCCAATGTCACAAAGAATACCAACTGTTATCGGCAGGAGTCACCACCATCAACAAGAGTCATATTGAGTTCAAATATACTCCAAACTCACTCTATCGCTACATTACTCCATCGATATCCAACTCATGCAGTTATCAACAAGACTAAATCTATCTACAGACATCTGCATCAACAAAAAACTTGGCAAGAGAAACACTATTGCCCAGAGGTCATACCAAATGCACCAACCTGTCAGGGAGAAAAGTACTGTTGGCAAGAGCTCACACCGAATGCATATCTGTTAGTGAGACTAGCACTCTCGACAAGAGTTCATACCGATCTAAACCTGTTAGTTTAAGAGTCTCCATGATCAATACTTGTATCAACCCATCTTGAGAAAGTTAGTACATCAATATCACTTAAAGGTTCATACCACTTCCCCGATGGATACTCCACGCCAATGTGTAAAACCTTGGCCAGACATACTGGTAGGAATGAGTCATTCTGAAGCCACGCCCCTCCGATGCCACCATTGCCAAGAGTCTCCGATATCCACAGGAAACCCGGTCCCACGGGCAAGAGGCCTACCCCAGCAGAGCTAGGGAAATTCACAAGAGGACATGTTCGGCCATGAGCCCACGGCAAAGACAAAATCAAAGTCTCGGCGATCTGAGAACTTCAAATTTTAGAACATAGTTGATAGTTGGTAAGACATTCATAGGGTCTCACCAAATTTTCCCTTTCAGGAGTTTCATGTCAGTAATCTTGAGACACATTTTTCCAACAGGCTGACCTCATGCAATGTAGACAAAACACAGATAAAAAGTTATGGATTTTATCCACGATACCAATCCTTGTATGCCCAAATCGATATTAAGATTCTTGATACACATCTGCAAAAGATACACAAAAACTTTCACACAAATCTTCAAGATAAGATAACTATGATGAAATTCCCTTCATTTATGCATTTATGCACAACCTTGTGTGGTTTACTCTGCAACCGCCAAGTCATGATCCAAAATCCACTTCTCAGCGAGCTGACAAACTTGAACACAACAATCAAAACAACAATAACAATCAAAACTATTGCAAACCAAATAGAGGATTTTTACAGTTTAATTTGTCTCCTCAACAACAACCAAAACCAACCCAACAAAATCAAAATCAAGTGGTAGCTGTTAAGACAGCAGTGCCTTATCATTATGGGGACCCCAACAGACAATTTACTCCCCTACCCGAGACCCTCCATAACACAATGAACCAATTAATTCAAAAACACATGCTCACTTTGCCACCTGTTCGACCAGTTGATCTAAATCATCCATTACCACCTACATTCAAACCTAATTCTTATTGTCATTTTTATCGTCAAAATGGACATGACACTAAACATTGGAAGCATGTAAAACATTTAGTTCAAGACCTCATTGATTCGATACATTTAACCATTATGGGTGATAATGATCAAGGAAATAAGTCTGTTGCATCCCTTAAGAAGAATTTACAAATCTTCACCAATCCTATGCCTAAACACACTACTTCATTTGTCAAGACTAGTGAACCTTCCAAACTTGATGTAATGACTATTGATACAAATCATGAACAACATGATAAAACTCCAACTGCTACCCTAGATCATCCTATGGATATACTTGTAGGTGCGATAGACGTTATCCCTCAAAAGGCCCAAACCACTAAATCTCTTGATATCACTTTTTCTACTAAATACATATTACTAAAACTTCCTAATGGTCCTCTCTACATAGCTGGTAGAATCTATGATAAGCCCACTAATGGGATATGAATAGATCCCGCTTGTGGTGAGAACATGATCACAAAAGAGTTTCTTGTATTACATGAGCTATATCAAGATGATTATAATAAAGCGACTACATGGATCAAGACACATACTAGTTTCACATGCTCTATGATTGGATAGATCTCACTCTTTTACAAATAGGACCTAGAACTTTAGATGTAACATTTTCAATTATTCCACAATCTAACCAATTTCGTTTGCAGCTAGGCCACCCTTTGCTTTACTCAATGAAAGCGGTATCATCAGTTGTTCACAAGTGTTTGAAGTTTCCACATGGCAATGAGGTATTTACCATACACCATAGTGGCTTTAATCCTTTATCTTCCAAAGGTAACTTTTCCTTAGAAGCCTTTTGGCCTGAACCCATGGAACCCATTACACCTCGAAGGACTTCTTTTTGATAGCATATCAAAAGTTCAAAGCCAAAAAAAAAATTGAATTATCTCTTCATGGCATGCCCTTGTCCACTTCCGCACCTCCCATCATAGATGAAACCATACTTCAACCTGAATCAAACATTGAGAAATCCATACAACCTTTTAAACAACCACCCTTAGACATTTCTTTGCCATCGTCTAAATGACCAAGAGAAATTTAAACTAATCCTATCATACCTCCTCCTGTTAAACAAGTGTACAAAGAAAAAGAGAAAGTGGTTGACCTGACTTCTTTGGCTTCTTTTATTCTTCCTTATTTGGAATTAGAAGAACCTATGTTGACTCAATCCGCTCTTACACCTCAATAGATCCAAAATCACATTAATAGAAATCATGCTGCTAGGGAATGTCAGCATCATCGTCCTCTCCTTGCTTGTCAATCTGGCATAGAAGAAAACAAAGACAATCTACCTCTACCTTTGACAAAAGAAATATATGTTCACCATGCCTCAACTAACCTACCACCTGATAATCCAATCCAATCCTCACAACAACTTGAACCAATCCAACAGCCAAAAATTTTGATACATCTGTCTTTAGAAATCACCCTTCGTCTCCTCATTGTCATTAATCTTGATGATGATGATGATGATGTGGAGATTGCTAAACATGATGAAGAAATACATAATAATATAAAACTCTTTATTCTCATCCACAATGACCTTAAAAGATAAATCCTCTTCTTTAAGTGAAGAACTTGGTACAACTCCTAGTTCGACACTTGCAATTCTTCCCTTGGACAATCAATCGCCCTTGCATTACACTGAACATGATTGGGAGTAGGATGACTTGTTAGATGGTTGACTTTCACTCACCTTGCTAAGCCTTTCTGTTGTTTCTTTTATGTGTGTATCGTGCTCCCCCATGACATGTGTTTGATGTTCCCTCTCTCTATACACTTCTTCTATTTGTACCTCTATTCTTCTAATCATTGGTCTTTGTATTGTCTTTTGTTTTTTGTTTTCTATTTGGAGATCATGCAAAGTGTAGAGATTCCCTATGTATCTTCCATGTTGACCCAAAAGGTCCTTGTCTTTTGTTTTTTTTGTGTTTTCCTTTTGGGGATGATGCAAAACATTGAGACCAAAATGTCTCCTTCATGTTGACTCAAAATATTTTTCCTTTTCATTTTATTTTTGCTTGTGTTTTCCTTTTGGGGAGGATACAAAGTGTTGAGATCGTAATGTCTCTTCCATGTTGACTCAAAACAAACTTTCTTTTTCTTTTGTTTTTGCTCTCTTCGTGTCATTCTTCCAATTCTATGTGTATTTTGGGAATGATGATAGTTCCAAGCTCTTTCATAAAATCATTGCAACAATGAACATAATGACCTCAAATCCATAAATCCCTTATGTGTTTGGTGTGCTTTCTTTTCTGGGGGGGCAACTCCCTTTCTTTGTCTTTCATTTTCCTTGACATGATGTAGCCTAACTTTGAAACATATGACTTGGCATAGGGCTTTCCATCTTGGCTCTTGTGTCTTTTTTTATTTTTGTTTTTTCTTTTCTTCTCTACTTTCAAGTAATTTCTCACAGAATGATGTGTAGCAATTCCTTTAAAGTGGGGGGCATACATTACCATAATTTATTTGCATTACTGGTTCCTAGTGTAGCCTTGCCATTTTTTTGACGCATTCATCACTTTGTGGATGACATTGGGTGTGATGTCCTTCATAAGTGTGATTTATCTCAACATATTGCATTCCTCTTGGTGGTTTGATGTGACATACGACATCCTCTAAGGTGTGAATATACTATTCTTTGATTGGTCCTCTCTTGGAGACATTAGACACAATGTTCCCTAAGTGACTGACCTTACATAAATTTAACAAGACTCCTTTGAACATCTTTTACTTTTTACATTTTTGCACCTTACATAATGTAGCTTGCATGATTATGGTACCCCTTTTCGTTCATAGTTCTTGCATTTGTCTTTGTGGCACCTTGTTAAAGTTATCAATGAGCATAACTTTAACATGGTTGAGTGGGAAGGTCACCTATTGGCATGATTTTTCCCCTAGCCACTTTTGTGTTTTTGTGAGTGCATACCAACTAGCGTATGTATCTTAGCTTTTTGGGACTTTTCACCTCGTGAACAACTAGTTCTATGGCCCCAGAGTGAGTACATTTGGGCTTTCTCACCCAACAAACTATCCTATGTTCTTTCACCCCAGAGTGAGTACTCATTCTCTTTTAGCCTAGATCTTATCCACAACTAGTTAGATTAGTGATCAAAGCTTCATTCAATTCATTTCAACACTTGTATGTTCCCTTGTTATTATGTTTAGTTTTCCATGGGATCTTTGTCCTAGGGGCTTGATCATATCTCTTGATTGTTGTATTCCATCTTGCTAACGTAAGTGCATTTGAACCCTCCTCTTGATATTCATGACTACTTTAGTGTGAGTTTGAAGCAAGTTCATCCTCTCACTAAAGTGGGGGCTAAAAGTGTCATAGAAAAATGGCCCTTTATCATTTTCATGTCCTTTTAGGTCTTGTTTCATGGTATTTGATATGTTTTGCTTTGATTTTGTGTTGCAACATGGCTTGAAAATGCATATTTAGGTACTAAGATTAAAATAATGATGTCTTGTGAAGGTGTTGTGCAGTTTTGTAAGACATTTGTACATTCTTCTAGACTCTATTAATTACAATTCACCTAAAAATCATCTTTTTACACATTATCAAGTCCTATTTTGAAGTGTTGTAAAGTCTTGTAACAATATTTCACACTTTCCTAGACACAACTTCACTATTTATCTCTTTTTATGACTTAATTGACCCCATTATGCCCTCATATGCTTTAATTAAGTGTATTTTTGGATATTATTCTAACAAAAAACATTAAATGAAACTTAATTTCTGACACTTGCTTTTAGGTCCTAGGTGGGACCCATTCACCATGGGTGGCAAATGAGTCCCCCTTGGCCCCAAATTCAAAATATTTTAAATTTCTTTTCAAGACTTTATTAAAAATCACTTGATGTCAGCCTGTGATGAGGTATGAATGGGAAAATACAACACAAGATTTTATAAATATAGGCATTTTTCATCTCCTACAATCTTAGTCAGTCAAGCAACCTCATACAAGCATTCAAGCATATTACAACATTCAAGCACTTTGAATCATCCATTGACATTACTTCAGACTTGCATTATCAAGCGTTTGGTGAGTTAATAGCATTTGTAGGTTTCATATTATCTTTCCTTTAAATTTCTATTATTCTATTAAGGGTTTTATTTATTTCAAGTAGGGCTCACTCAAGGAAAACCCCCTATTGCTAACCCCAACCATTTTTCCTCTTGCATGTGTGTTTTTACAGACTTAGGGTATGTGATTCGCAAGCATTAGTGCTGGAAAAGTGGAAATCAAAGTAAACTAGTGTTTCAAGTCAACTTAAGTATGCTCTGCTTGGAAATAGCCATCCATTTCTAGAATCACTCTGACAACCCTGACAAGGCATTTAGATCCTGTGTCAGCAGAAGTTGTCTTCATTTTCTAGATTTTGGGAGAGGACTCCATTCTCCATCGCAAGTGAACAGTCCTACCTTAGGGATCTCACAAAACCTTAGTTATGTCAGATTCCATATCTTGGACTGTCAAACCAATTTGACACTATTTTGCTCAAGAGGAGGACTAATTTGCTACAAATTTAGAAAAATGAGTCCCATTGTGAAAATCAACAATTTTCATCACCATACGTAATTAATCTTAATCATCACACCATCCAAGTGTACCAAATTTACTCCTCTCTTTCTATTCTCGTGATTATTTCTTCATTTCATAGTTTTTTGTGAACAAGCATTGTGTTTTCAAACAATTCATCATATTTCACTAGTTTTGTATGTTAAAATAGTCAATTACATAGCTTAGTTGCATCCATATCATCTCATTTAGTCATAATTACATCATACATAACATTAATTGAATGAACCCCATGCATTTTTGGGTCCTATCTCTCTCCTTTTAGGTGAAAAACCCTAGAAGAGGTAGAGTTGTCCATAGTGACCTAAAAATCTACAGTTCAGTCTCTGGATCCATGTGAGTATATTATCAAAAAAACCACCAATCAATAAATAAATACCATCAATATCATCATCCATAGATTTTCCATGGTAGTAGCTAAGTCCTTGTCATTGCAACAAGGTTGCAATTAGCAACAAGCCTTGCACATGTCTAGTCTAGTTGTGGGAGCCATGCCTATAACCATTACATTTCTAAAGCCATTGAAGCTTGATTCCCTCATAGTGGATCTTACAACAATAGAATTAGTATGTGTTTAATGACCATCGATGTATCTTGTTGGTATGAAATCTTCTCTTACATGTGATTTGTAGCCCAAAAGAAATTAAATCAAGATCTAATGAATTTTTTATTGCATATGAAAGAGTTAAATTTCTCTCCCCTTTCACATTCGGCCTTTCATTTAGAGGGAAAAAACCCCAACCCCTTGTCATAAAATATTTCACTCTCATGCCAAATTCCCATATCCACCATGCCTGCTATCAAACGTCTATGTGGTTTAATTGCTATGACCACATCCCACTATCATTAGTGAGTTTGATAAACTAAGGTGAGTTTCTAGAATGAATCTTATAGAGAGAGTATGGAATCATAGTTAGATAGGCATCCACACACTCTAAAGATGTAACCTCCACACTAGTAATCTTGGCCACAAAGTTGTGGAGGAGTACACCATATGTATATAATATGACACTTGGATCTAATGTGGAGGAAAATTTTTTTCCTTGGTGAGAATTGATTGATACCAATGCTCATGCAAACTTAAGTGCTAGGGTTTTATGGATTTCATCATGTGAATAATACGTGACTTGCTATTATTTTTTTCACTTTCTATATTGGATAGAAAAAACATGAGAAATATTGTGAGCATGGTGATGGACATGTTTCTCATTGAAATTAATTGATAGCTAGGGGATGAACAAACATGTAGGAAAAAGAGTTGGTTTTTTTGAAGATAGGGTTGATTACTTTGAATAACTTATAGGAGATTTTTTTTTTAATGTGAAGTCCTAGTCACTTAGTATATAATCTGAAGAAAAAAGTTACATGTTCATAGACACCCTTCACATGAGTGAAGATATGAAGAAAACAAAATTGGGAAGCTAAAAAATGAAGAGAAAATGCAAAAGATGTCACCTAAAATGGAATATTTATACTTTATGTAATTGTTGATGCACATAGTGGATTCACCTATGTACAAAGAAAATTCACCCACAGTGATCCCACAATACAAGTTTATAATTTTTGGGAGATCCTGATTTTTGCTAAAATAATATATTTTTAGAAAATATAATGATTTAACCCTTGAAAAGTTCCATTTAAAGGATTCCAATTGAAGAGGGTTTGATCGAACCACCTTAGATCAAACCCCCTTGGATAGAACCCCACTAGTTTTAAAGCATATCTATAATGGAGTCTCCTTTACACCTATCAAAATGCTGATAAAAAACCACTTTTGATTTACCTTTTGGGGGATAAAATGAATTCATTTAAAATTTATTTTTTGTAAGTATGCAGTCCTTATTATAAGCTTTCCAAAAAGTATAATTTTAAATAAATTTAATTGTGTTATAATTATTTTTATTTTTTGTGAGATGTGGGTTTTTCACCGAAAATCAAGCTCTACGATTGCACATGAGGGAAAATAGCTGATTATCTAGGTATTTTTTGAAAAATAATAGTACACTAGATATTGAAGTCCTTGATCAACAAAAAGAGATTTAGAGCACATGCAAAAGTTATGTTGTATGGAATCTATAATACAGATTGTAGTGGTTTTACTTCAAAAATTGATTAAGGAAAAAATATTCAAATGAAACACTATGAAACCAAATGAAGAGTGCTAGATATCATAGTTACAAATGTAAGAAAATTAAAAAAGTAGAATTTTATCCTTCATGGATAAAAAATTATATTATATCGTTGAGAGCATCACTTCTTAAAAATTGTGTTTACTGAAAAAACTAGTTTTCGAAGGAGATGGAAAAAGAAGTGCAATATGATTTCAAAAATTCTAAAAAAAATATATTTAGAATCTCTGAGAAAAATTCCACGAATCATGGTTTTGCATCATCTTTAAATTCCTGATGGTTTAGCCACTCTAGGTGCCCAAAAGTGAAGATTTAGTTAGAAAAAATCAATTTAGTGTCCATTTTGGCCAAAAATTGTAAACTGGTATTGTGGGATCATCCCCCAAATAGTAATGAATTCATCTTAACTCATTTGAAAGTGAATTCCTTCAATGCATTCACCTACTACAAGGCTAGATCACCTTATCTTTAAATTCCTCATGGTTTAGCCACTCTAGGTGCCCAAAAGTGAAGATTTAGTTAGAAAAAATCAATTTAGTGTCCAGTTTGGCCAAAAATTATAAACTAGTATTGTGGGATCACCCCCCAAATAGTAATGAATTCAACTTAACTCATTTGAAAGTGAATTCCTTCAATGCATTCACCTAAACAAGGCTAGTCACCTTATCTCTCAGTGCATTTAGTTGGGTAACCCAACAAACTACTCTTTAACAAATTGATCTAGTTATTGTTAGGTTCACCTTATTGAAAATTGTATTTGCTTTTTTTTTTGCATATTCACCTTAGTTTTTGTGCATTCGCCTAAGTGGTCGGTTATTCCATTTGTAGAGCAGATTCACTTAGTTTTTGTAACACATAAAGGTTAGTTTACTTCCTCAGACATTCAACTCTTTATGATCATTATCACTAGTTTAGAGATCACATTTGTCTAAATAGTAACACTTCACTTTTCTTGAAACTTATAGACATAAAAATGACTCCAAACACCCAAATTTTAATTAGTTGACCTATGACATAAGTCCCATCAGACATGCCAAAATTGTGTGCATGAAATTGTTTCAAGATGAATGAAATTACAATAACATAAAAAAAACATAATAATCAAGCAAAATACTCAAGATTAGGTGTAAAAAGTCAAACAAGCTTTCAAGTCATGAAAATTTTAAAGTATGTTAGACTCCATGTTGTGTATATTTTTCCTTGATATTTGATTTGATGTATGCTCACTCATGATTTCGGTAGCATAAGGACACTTGGTTACAAAATGAGTGTGATTCATTTAAAATAATTGTCATGGATATATATGATAGAGGTGAAAAAATGGATGTATGGACAAGATGAAAAGAGGAAGACCAAAGGTGGAAGATGATTTTGTTCTCTCACCTCATGGGATGGTGACAAGTGACACCATGAAGTGAGTTGAGAGGGAGATGGTAGTTTGGAGTGTGGAAAGAGGTCTCTACCATAAAGATAAGGTTTGTTCTCGTAGTCCAAAGGGATGATGTTAGGGGAATAAATGAATTAAAAATTTCTTCAATGTACTTTGAGGGAACAAGACCCATGTGATATGGTGCCAAGGGCCATGTGCATGATTTGATGGAGAGAGTTTACCTCACTTAATTAAGGATTTAAGTGTGTGCAAATGATTAAGAGGTAGATTAAGATTATATTAGGGAGGCTAATGAAAAGAGACGGAGGATAGGGCATGTGAAGGAGAAAATTAAATAAATAAAATTATTTATTTAATTTATGAGAGTGAAGAGATAAGGTAGGATGGTCATAGATAAATAATTAAATTTTATTATTTATATTAGAAATTATGGGTGATATAAGAAGTTAAATTGGATGAATATCCAAAGAGTAAATATTTTCTTTCAAACCTTTATTATAATTCTGCATTTGAATTTTATATTAACTTACTTTTAAAATGTTTGTATATATTTTTGTTATTAATATGATTATTTTTTCATTACTATGACTGATTTTATCGAAGAAAATTTATCAAGAATAGAGATAGATAAAGGGGTTCTATAATGAATGGTTCAAGTTAAGTGGGTTTAACCTTGGGGAAAATTTTGTGGGTAAGCGTGCTTGAGCTGGAGTAGAATTAGGATGGGTGGCCTTTGAGAAAGCCTAGTGCTTCACCTTTGTGAGCATCACCTAGATGCAATGAGTGTTAAATGGACCATTCATTATCATAAGAAACGGGCTATTGTGAACCACTACTCTTGAACCATGGGTCAATGAGTTTGACTTGTAAAACTACACAGTCGAATCTTGATAACAATTTCACTCAAGAATAGAGATAGTCTATTCCTTTAACAAATTTGTCGAATAATGAATATTTTTCGCCTATTAATTAAAAAGAGAACGGAATTACTATTACGCGGTTTAATAAGTTTTTTCTGATTCTTTGGAGATCGAAGAGCATGACGTTAGCTTCCATCTTTATTTATAAGCATATAATCGGTCGCTCTTCTTGGATGTTATTGTTGTTTGGCATATCGACCAAATACTCGAGATGAAATCCGTCCCACGCCGAATAAAAGGGAATCCACGGCCCTTAAGTAGGACATGAATAAACCATTTTCTAGTTATGCTCGGCCAAACACTTGATTTTTCTCTGTTATTTTTTGCCAGTGGCAGGGAGAAAGAGAATCATATTATGATTAAGCCGGTCATATTATTATTATGTTGGTGGAAGAACGTGAAGATCATTAGTATCTTTATTTCTAAGATATACAGAATACCCATCTAATTGTGACGTTTCTGGGATGTTATGTTTTAGCATTTCAATGGTGACGGTAAGAAGGATATTTACAGTAATATAAATAGTGAGCTTCTTGATGAGCTCTTTCATGCCTGCTACAAAAGTTTCTCAGCAATTGCGAGTTTGGTGTTGAGCAATTTGAAGATGGCAGAGAAGAAATGTTGGCGTAATATTCCCGTTCTTAATCACTTTAATTGCTTTGCTCTGCCATGCACAGCAACGAATGCTGTGACGAGTGTTGATGATGAAGATAAAGAGGTCTGTAAAAAGAGAACAAAAGGAGGTTGGAAAACCATGCCTTATATAATAGGTAAGCTTCTTATTTTTCGTCTAAAATATTTTTAGCCACTGGTATAAACTTTTCTGAGGGTGGTGCTCATTATTTTATTGGTCTGTAGTTTGAAATCTATGTTTTTGGGGCTTAAGGATTTGGAAACGATAAAATATCCTGCTGAAAAGTTTTAATAGAGATTTTATGCACAGGAAATGAGACCTGCGAGAAGCTAGCAGTTTCTGGGCTGTTGTCCAATATGTCGATCTATTTAAAAACGAAATACAACATGGAGATAGTTAGAGTTATAAATATTCTGAATATTTGGTCTGGTACAACAAGCTTTGCAACCCTCGGTGGAGCCTTTCTTGCAGATTCTTATATCGGCCGATATCTGACCATAGTCATTGCAGCTCTTTCATATTTTATCGTAAGTATAACTTCAAATTTTCTCCATAGTTATCAATTTTTAATAGTTTAAAGTTCATGTAAGTAAAAAGAAATGATAGAATGAGAAACAATAGAATAATGTCACAGGGAAAACTCCACAAAACCAGTAAAGACCTCTACAATTCCAAGCACTAAAATTTTATGATTTTAATTAATAGTTAGGGTTTCCATGATAAGTATTTTGATTAATGTGCAGGGAATGGCTCTTTGGACTCTCACAGCTCTAGTTCCGGCACTGCGACCGCCTCACTGCAGTGACTCGCAGGCAAAGCTTGACGAATGCAAAAGTGCTTCATCAGAACAGATGTGTTTTCTTGTGGCGGCGTTAATATTCATGTCCATTGGGTCAGCCGGAGTAAGACCATGTGCAATAGCGTTCGGAGCAGACCAGTTTCAAGAGAAAGGAACAGAAGCACCCCAACAAAAGAAAAGTCTACAGAGTTTCTTTAATTGGTATTACCTTGCAATGGCCGCGACCGTACTGGTGCCCGGCACTGCTATTGTTTACCTTCAGAACAACGTGAGTTGGAGCTTGGGCTTTGGTGTCTGTGCTGTTCTCATGCTCATGTCAGTTATTGCCTTCATTGTTGGAACGCCCATTTTCCACCTTGAAGTTCCACAGGGCAGTCCTTTCACGGGTATCGCACAGATAATCGTGGCATTCATCAAGAAAAGGAATTTGCCTCTGCCTTCTGATCCGGCATTGTTTTATTCCAAGCAAAGCGGCCCAAAAATTCCTGCTACACGTAGATTCAGGTACCTAGTATTTATCAAATCATACATTCTTTTGGAAGAGTTTATGCAACAGGTGCAGGCTTATTCAACTTGATTTTAAACAATATATTTTAAGTTTTTTTGTTTAGGTGGTTCATTTGGAATCACACAAATCAGTTAAACAAATTAATGTTTAGAGTGTTCTATTTCATTCATCTGTTAATATGATTTATTTTCAGTTGAACCTAAAATTAATGTGATTTCAGATGAACCATTTAAGCAAATCAAAATTTAGAGTGTTGTTTAAACTATCTATTATCATGTTTTTTCTTCAATAGGACCCACCTATTAACCTGATTTTTAACCAACTACAAAAACAAGTGAAATCTTAGAGTGTTCTGTTTAAACCATCTATTAGTGTGATACCAAAGCAGCCCAAAAGTTCCTACTACAACAAAAATTCAAATACCTAGTATTTATCAAATCATACATTCTTGTGGAAGAGTTTATAAATAGGTGCATTGTGTGATTATTCAACTGTAACATCTTTAATGATAAGTTTAAACAATATATTTTAATTTTTGACTTGTTTAGGTAGTTTATTTGGCATCACACAAATCACTTAAACAAATTAAAGTTTATAGTGTTATGTTTCAACCAAATATTAATGTGATTTATCTTCAGTGGAGCCCAAAGTTAATGTGATTTCAGAGTGTGTTGTTTAAACTATCTATTATCATGATTTTTCTTCAGTAGGATCCACCTAATAGCCTGATTCCAAATGCACTACAAAAACAAGTGAAATCTTAGAATGTTCTATTTAAAACATTTATTATTGTGATTTATTTTCACTAAGACCATCTATTAATATGATTTCAAACAAACCACTTAAACAAATTAAAATTACAGGCACCCACTGTTTACAAACTTTATTATTTATTTATCTTCTTTCCCAATATGGACCTCATCCCTCTACTCACCTCCCTCTCGTTTTAATATTTGAAAACCAGGTTTCTAAACAAGGCCGCCATACCGACAGAAGGAGATATGCAAGCAGACGGTTCCATTGCTAAGCCCTGGCGCCTCTCTTCTATCCACAAAGTAGAGGATTTGAAAGTCCTCTTCGCAATTCTACCCATATACTCCTGCTTAATTATCGATTCAATCGCAGGCGGACAAGGCTTTTGCGGTTAAAGACTAATAATGATTATGAGAAATTCATTGTTCATGGGTGAGAAAGATTATTTCTTAATATACTCTAGAGGCCAACATAGCTAGCCGACTTACATAAACAATAAGTAAATGTTAAATTCACATAGAAAGAAAGCTTCTTTAATCATGTATAGAGCGTTGATCTGCTTCTATTTCTTCTACAATTCTAATCTTTAGATATATAATTTTCATTAAAATAAATGATTGTATTCTTGTCTAGATCATTTATTTTTCAATTTTTATTTTTTTTCTTAAATGTTAAAGTTGAAGTCAAAGTGACATCAATAAGTATCTTTTTATCTTGTTTAATTATAATTATATTGGTGGAATCTATGTATCTAATTTTTTAATTATTATTATAAAATTTTAATTATTGTTTTGAGTCTATACACAAAATAATAAGAATGCATTTATAAATTGACATCCACACACAAAAAATTAATAAAAAAACTCTAACATGATATTATTGCTACTATTTTGTATTTTCCTGAACATCTTTTACATACGCTAATAATGTAAACTTAATATGAAATATACACATTTCTATTAAAGGTTAGAACTATTGTTATATGCTTGTAATTATACAAAAGAGATTATATATTATGATTATTTGTATATACATTCTAGGAAACTCCATATTATTCTAGACCCTTTAATTGTTTATATGCTCACCCTAAAGCATAGGACCAAAGGTTTTTCTCAAGAAATATTTGGTGGAGTGGATGGAAAGCATTGTATTCCAACAACCTCCTTTAAGCTTAAACTCACAACTCAACGACACCCAATATTTCTCTCAATTGCCTCAATATTATTGTGTTTTTCATCTAAACTTAAAAAAAAATTGTTCCTTTTATTTCTATACAGTTCATTCTCCACACTTCACTCTATATCTTATAACTATATATTACAAGCCTATATATGCATTTTTTGGCATTTTTTTTGCTAACTACTACTTTAGTGATATGAAAGAACAATGAGGCTTGGATGTAGGATTCTTAACACCCTTCCTAAACAAAAAATATCCCTCAATTCTTCCAATACTCTTTTCTCTAAAAAATGTAATTGTGTGTTCTCCATTTTCTATTTTTGCATAAATTTCAAATAAACTCCATATCAAAGCCATCATTTTAATTCCTAAATAGAACATTGATCTTATGATAAGTAATGAAACATAAATTAAAGAATATTATTACACTCAAAACCAAATTTATCCTCTTTAAGATAACTAACCATCCCTTTTACTCTTTCATTTGGCATATGTATACACACACATATATAGATATACATATATACATATACATACACATACACACACACACACATACATACATACATACATACATACATACATAAATACATAAATACATACATACATACATACATACATACATACATATAACATTTTTACAATTTTTTGTCAAATTATTTATCTAGTTTCTTACTAATGTTCTTAGATATCTATTGCTAAGGTTTTGATTCAAATTTAACTAACTATTGCTTTTTCAATATGTAATAAAATTGAAAAAAAGTAGTGAACTAAAGTTGTTGCTCAAATTAAAAAAAAATGCTATTGAGAAAATAAATTGAGCTTACCATTATTCAACACAAGTATTCAAATCTAAGCTTACTAGATTTATTTTAGCTACATGATGTATCTAGTGTATATGAAATTTGAGCATACAAGGACAAGCTACAATGATATTAACCTATTCTATCAACATAAATACAACACTTATATAAAGCACAAGAGTAAATGAAACATGATGAAAACATAAAATATCTCACCAATTTAACATTTTTTCCACCATGCTATGACAGTTAAGATCAATGATGGTTTTCCATGGGTTCTCTTGCTAGTAACTGAATAATAGGGGAAATGGGTGCTTTATGGCCTAGGTTATATAACACCACTCTTCTCTTATTATCATTCAAGAATGCCCTAGGATCCCAAATTGGTTTGACTATCAACACAAAGGTGAGTTAATTCTCAACAAGGAAGACCTAGGGGGTCTTTAGGATTTTAGGGGTTCACCACCAAGTAAAACTTTGGAAAAAGACAACTTAACATTCAACTCACAAAATCTAGTAATGCAAGCCAAATAATGATTGAAAATGACAAAATTAAGTAACAACAAGTTAGGATGTATGTATCTGGGAAGTCTAGAAATGTAATGAGGATTTTGGAAATACAAAAATGCTATCAAAATATGCTAGTGAGGACAAAGACACCTTTATTGTTGTCTTAGTACCGCTACTATTTTTTGGGGCAAACACAAAATCTTTGGATGTCAGAATAGAATCTAAAAGAGTCTTTGAAAAATACCCTTGGGAGGACTAATACGCCCTTACTGCCAACTTAGTCCCAACTTGAATTTTTGAAATATGTAAATGTGATCTTGAGGCCTAATGTTTGCACTTCCTTCTTCTCAAATCCAAGTATTGCAACTTATAGATCTAGCCTGTAGGTGAGCTTCTGTGAAGATTACAACTTTTCAATGCAACTTTGCAACTTTTCACTTCAAATGACCTTCAAGTCTTCAACCTAAATCTACAAAAACAAACATGTAAGAGAGGAAAAACTTGTTGATTGTTAGTAAATGGGGTTTGCCTTGGTCAAACCCCTTGTTGGTAATTAAAACTTAGAATGAAATATAATAATGAAGGGAAATGATGAATGAAGAAAATACTATGTTGCAACTCACTAAACCCTTGTTATGAAATCTACAAACTTGTGTGAAGAGGCTAGCTTGAATGTAGATCTCGAATGAAAGTAATGCTTGAGTGATCTTGAATTGAATTTCTTGCTTGAAGCAAAACCCTACGGGTATGTGCAAGATCATCATGAAAAAAAGACCCTTAAGTGGCAAAAAAATTAGAAAAATGAGAGTTAGGCAACATG
>VDFB02058242.1:510765332-510915785 GCA_007258455.2 Sequoia sempervirens | reverse complement strand
ATGGTGAAGAAAAAGGTGCCCCGGCCAACTTCTCAAAAGTATAAAGTGGTATATATCATCAGAAAGAGCACGAAAAAATGAGAATAATTTCCTTTGAATGAAGTCAATCGGATAAACAGTGTGGAAATGGTGGCCTCGAGAAGAAAGAGCAGAAGCTCAGGTCTGCCACAGCATAAGGACAGGTTCGCCAAAGGATAAGGATAGGTCCGCCAAAGGATAAGGATAGGTCTACCACAGCATAAGGTCAAGTCCGCCACAACATAAGGTCAGGTCTACCAAAGGATAAGTTTAAGCTTTATTTTTTTGATGGATGGGTAAGGCAAAGGACTCAAAATATAGAAAACATGAAAAGAATTTGGCCAAATTGATAATGACTGGTTTTGCACGAGAAAGACAATTCAGACAGCACAACCCTAAGATTAGTAGAAATGGGTATGGCCAACAAAGTTTTCTACTCTAGGATGAACATGGTTGCTAAGGAGTCCTCGATATACACCAGTACGTGAGGCCCAAACAGTGAACACCAACCCGTTACAAGCGTGAGTTGGGAACCTTAGCAAGATAGTAAAGGCTCAGACCAACTCTTCACGTCATCTTGACGCTTCGCCAATTACAACGTGGTTGGATTGAGGTACAACTTTCACTCTCCCCCCTTTATATACCCCGCCGGTACGCATGGTTGGAATCATCCCTTAGGGTGATGAAATCCCTAAGAAAGTCCCACTAAGAAAATAAAAATGGGGTGACTCAAAGGACTTGGAAAGCTACGATTTCTCGTCACCCAGGATCACCAAATGGCGCAAGGGGATTGGATACATCAAATAGCCTTCCACAAACACACCAAACAAGGTTCGTTGACCCCTCTAGTTAAACTATGTGCCTAATTTACCAAAGGACAATGGTAAAAACTTGAAATTTCACCTTCGAGAGGTCAGGTCTGCCAAAGCAGGACAGGTCCACCACTCTGTAAGGATAGGTCTGCCACTCTGTAAGGACAGGTCTGCCACTCTGTAAGGATAGGTCTGCCACTCTGTAAGGACAGGTCCACCACTCTGTAAGGATAGGTCTGTCACTCTGTAAGGACAGGTTTGCCACTCTATAAGGACAGGTCCACCACTCTATAAGGACAGGTCCGCCACAGCAGGACAGGTCCGTTACACTGTAAGGACAGGTATGCCACTCTATAAGGACAGGTCCGCCACTCCGTAAGGATAGGTCTGCCACTCCGTAAGGACAGGTCTGCCACAATAGGATAGGTCCGCCACCGGAGGGGCAAGTCCACCACCAGAGGGACAGGTCTACCACCAGAAGGATAGGTTCGCCACTCTATAAGGACAGGTCCGCCACTCTGTAACTCGGACCTGCAAAAATGCAAAAAATAGCAAACGTGAAAGAAAAAGACCCATTTGTGGGTCCCATCGGGCGTGCCAGAAATGTGATAGGTCGAATATATGCGTTAGAAAACAAGCAGCAAACTAAAGAGTGCAAATAAACACCAAAACAACCTACACCTCAAGATTAGCCTAAGTTGGAATCAACACAAGATAAAAACAACAAATGGAACTTTATACCTTGTGTCAAATCGATCCTTTGGTTGGCCCTTCGATCTTTGATGTGTATGCTCCTTGGATAGCAAGTAGATGCAAGATGTGAAGTGTGAGATGCAAAATAGTTGGACAAAATGGATGCAAATGGCTAAGTGTAGATTAAGAAACAAAATTGCAAGAGTTTGGCTAGCAAAATGATCTCCCCTCAAATGAGAGAAAAGAGGGGGTATTTATAGGAATTTTGAGAATTCCTAGAAGAGATGGATGGCCAAGATTAAGCCACCAATGATCAAGATGGAGGGCTAAGGTGAGTTGAGAACTCACAAGCCCTCACATCTTGACATGTGGCATGTGATATAGCCCTAAAAGGTGAAGTGGACATGAGGTGGAAGGAGCGTACATGATATGGAGGGGGTACAAAGTACCTTGGGATTGGACAAGATCTCATAAAGGAGGTACTTGTCCCCATGTGGGTGAGAGGACATGTGAGGAATTAAAAATTCCTCAAATATCCTTATGGGGAGAAGGGAAAGAATTTTAAATCCCAAAGGGTGCATTGGGGGATTAAATGTGAATTAAAAATTCACATAGGGAAGTGGAGATGCCTTGTCAAAAAAGAAAATCACTTAATAGGGTTGACTCAATTAAATGATTAGGATTATGCAAGTACTTGATTAGACTGATTAATGAAGATTAGAAGAGAGTTAGATTCCACATGTGACTTGATGTGACAAGTCAAGGATCACATGGGGAAGAGTAATGAAGGATTAGAGGAGGGTTAGGTGGCTAAGAGAGATTAGAGGCCAACTTGCAAAAGTTGGAGGATGTGACACATCCTAATCAAGGATTAGGCATGTGCACTTCCTAATGATGGGATTAGAAGAAGGATTAAGATTAGATAAAAATGATGGGGGATGTGACATGAAGGGAATTAAATAAATGGAATATTTATTTAATTCAATTGATGGAAGGAGGATTAAAGAGATAAGGTATTATTGATTAAATACCTTAGGGATTTGGTAGTGTATACCTTGGAATTTCTACTGCTCTAAATGTGCAAAACTAACTAAGATACATGGATAACAAAATACCAAGGACACCTAAAGATTATCCAAAAGAGTGGTTCAACGAAAAGGAATGCAAATAAAATGAAACACAAACACTTTTACCTCCCTTGTTGTTGATTTCTCCTTGATTGGCCCTTGCTCGGATTGGTTGTGTGCTCCTTAGATGATGGATTGAGTGACTATATGCAAGATTCAATATGCAAGATGATGAACAAAGATGACTAAATGATTGAAAAGGCTTGAGGATTCAAATGGACAGCATGTAGTTATCAAAATGCAAAGTGTTGAGAATTCAAATTGGCAGCATAATGGTGCAAGATGGCTAAGTGTTGGAAATGCCCTTGAGGAGGGGGGATTTATAGAGGAATTTTGAATTCTCTAGAGAATTCAAGGGTCAAGATTGATCCAACAAGGTCCAGATGAAGGGCTATGGTGGGTTGAGAACCCACAAGCCCTCACATCTTGACATGTGGAGGGTGAAGTGGACAAGAGGATATGAGGTGGAGTTGAGTTGTCAAAAAAGGTACATGAGGTGGAAAAGGACATGCACCTTGGGGGATGAGAGGATTTCCACAAAAAGGGATTTCTTGTCCCCAAGTAGGAGTGAAAGGGACATTTGAGGAATTTTAGAATTCCTCAAAAATCTACATGGGAAAAGGAAAGGTGGTTGGGGGGATAAATGTGAATTAAAAATTCACATTCCTAGGATGATCTAGAGGGTGAAAGGTGGGCTCCAAAAAGGTGGGACTTGGTCACATGTGGAGATTGTGACAAGTCCAAGGTTCTAGAAGCCTTGGAAGAATGGAATGTGAATTAAAAATTCACATATAAAAGAGGGGAATCTAGGAAGAATAAAAATGAATTAAAAATTCCTTGGAGAATGATTAGGCTTAATTAATCAGTAATTAGGGATAATTAGGGGCTAATTAGGATTAAAAGCCAACTTGCAAAAGTTGGAGGATGTGACATCCTAATCAAGGATTAGGCATGTGCACATCCTTAATGAAGAGATTAGGAGATGGATTAGGATTAGATGAAAATGACATGTGAGGAATTAAATAAATGCAATATTTATTTAATTTATTTGATGAAAAGAGGATTAAGGAGGGTAAGGTATTTAATTATTAATTAAATACCTTAGGGATTTAGTAGAATTAAAGATATTAATTAAATAATAGTAATATTACTTAATTAACTTGGGTAAGAGGATGTTTAGATGAAAAGTGGTAAATTTGGATAAATTAAGTGTCCAAATTTGGATGTCTACAGGTAGAATTAAAGATATTAATTAAATAATAGCAGTATTAATTAATTAATGCGGATAAAGGGATGCTTAGATGAAAAAGGATAAATTTGGATAAATTAAGTGTCCAAATTTAGGTGCCTATAGGTGCATATCCCTCTTTGTTGTTACACAGCCTCTTATTGTCCATTTGGTTTGGTAAAAATTTAGTCCTTTAACATGGCTTATTTTTGTAGGAGCATCTTGTTGCCTTAGGGATGTATTAATTCCAAAGGTTGAGGCTCATTTGGATGGGGAGGGCTAGTTGCATCCAACTATTTTTTCTTCTTGATATCTAAAGAAATATTTAGGTTTTCCAATTAGATGGAAATCTGTCATTTGGACATCTAGGGATAGTATGAAAATTGCCTTGGAATGAAATGAACATTAAATACTTTAAAAGGAAGCCCCACAAACAAGGAAGAAAGAAACTACAAGTACAAGCAAGGCATAACTATATCAAACCTCAATTCCCACAGCTTTCTAGACAAATAGTTTGTCAAGCACATAATTGAACCTATTTTCAATGCCCTTGTAAAAAAAGGTTATTCTATTTTGCAGGAAAAGTTCCCATCTGCATGTGGGTTTCATAAGAGATAATGACTTTGTACTAGGCGACTGGGCTTTGATCACTTTCTATTTTTTGGTAAGACATTATTTGGAGGACTGGAGATGGGACATCATCTCCACTATCTATAAATTGTAGCGCATGTCTTGTTAAGGCTAGATTCACATTTGTAGCCTACAAGGAAATTAAACTTAGCATAGTGGTAGCAATGAGATATTTATGACTATGACTCAACTCTAAAAGCAAACAACAATATTGACACATTTGGAAACTGGGACATTTTCCCCTCTAACACATAAGTTACTCCAAAATGGCCAATAAACTAAAAGGGAAACCAAAGACAAAGAGTTCAAATATAAATAAGTTAGAACATACATCATAGCAATTGTTAATTCAAATGAACGATATTCTCGATTTGTTTGGTGCACTTGAGAAAGTGTCAATATAATTAGTAGCAGCAAAAAACTAAACAAGAAATAGACTTGCAGGACTGTTGCTTAAGGATTTTTCACCAGCCTCGGAAGAGCTAGAGGCCACCGAAATTGTTGCATATGCTCTTTTAAAATCAGAGAGCTGCAACATCGATGGCTAACTACAAGGTCTATGACTTCAAAACACAACATGGGCACTCTTTTTTTTTACAGAGGCATTAACAATATGAAAGGAAAGGATTAATAATAACAAGGACTTCAATTATTCAAATAATACTTAACATACAATTTTTTATTCCAAGTTCACTATTTCAATTTTAAAATCCCTCCTTTTTTCCCCTAGAGACACCAAGAATACAAAGGAAAAGAAAAACTTAGGAAAAAGGCTTCAATATTCTATATAACGATTAATATGAAGTATATCATTTGAAGTATGCCATGTCAAGATTCAGACAAATAACCATTTTGAGAAAATAATAAACATTGGGAAGAGCACACATGTACATTGTTCACATCTACTTTGACATACATACAAATCTACACACAACAAAATTTAATATTGTCTCATTTATGGCTTCTATTATGTGTAAATGGTTGCAATATATTAAAATAGTCTGTGTTGTTCTCCACAACACAATCTAATTGTTGTTCACTAGCTTTGGCTATATTCCCCTCTTTCCAATGCATAATAAAATAGTTAATATTATTCAATTTATATTGTTATCCAAAACGCATTCTTCACTATCATATATATATATATATATATATAATATTGATTCATTAATGGTTCATGCTTTGTGGTAGAGGATTTGATTCAGTCTGTTATTGTAAGATTTTTGTGTTTTGAGGGTGTCCCATCTGGGTTGCTATTGCAAGTAATATATTTTGTGGCAATGGTTGTAATGCAATAAAATAGTAAATGTTATACAATTGATATTGTTTTGGACAAGGCACTATTCACTGTTGTTGTCTACACTAGGCTATATTGTGTCATTTTTGGCCTCCATTCAGTGTGGCTAGAAAAGGAAGGTGGGGGAATGTGTTTTTATTTTTCAATTAAAATCATTTGCTACATCAATAGAGAAGCCTAATGAAATGGCATCAGCATTAATTTTTGTATGGTTTCTGTGTAGTGACAATAGCTATAAGCAGTAGCTGCCTTTTCAAGTAGTCAAGAAGATAGCAAATTCTTGCACAATGTTTGAAAGGGCATTTCCCTATGGCCATATTGATTTTTTTCTCAAAGGACCCCACTAAGAAAAGAGCTATATTGTTTCAATTTTCAATAACACATTGTTGGTTGTCATTCTCTAGGTTTAGCCTATTGTTCAAGATAGCTATCAACAATGGGGAAAGCGCGCATTAAATACACATTCCTAGTTGTTATTTCTTTAGCCTCAGAAATGGAGTTGTCAGAATGATGGAGTATATAGTAAGTTCCATAAGGAAGACTTAATAGGAACTTTTGTATAGATGGTTAGAGGCTATTTTGTGTTTTTGTAGGCAACAATGTTTGCAAAAGAAAAATGATAGTGTCACCTATGATAATTTTTTCCAACCCTTTTTTGAGACAACAAGCCAATGGTTTACATGGGGTTGTCAATGTCAATTTATTTGTGGGATTCTTTCTATGACCTCCATTTCCTAGCTATGTTTGCAATGGAATAAAATTCTTAACATAATCCAACTTTCTTTTGTGGTATGTTGCTCGCTAGCCTGGGTTATTTTTGTCGATTCGTCTACCAAGCACAATTTTTTTGTCCTTTCTGCAATCAACAATGTGCATATATGTGCATATATATATACATATATATACATATATATGTGTGTGTGTATGTATGTATATATATGTATATATATATAGATATACTTACATAAATGTATTCACCAACACCCTATCAAAAATTGAAACAATACAGCCTCTTGAGAACCACCCTATCAAAAAGAATTCATTTTCGATAACAACATTAACTCTATAATATAAACTATTTTATTATGCATTGCAAATGAAAGTATATAGCCAGAGCTAGAGAACAAAAATTAGCATTGGGTTATGGAAAACATTGGTCAGAATTTTTGTCATCCTTCACAGTTCTAGGTCTCTGACCCCGTGTAGTAGGTGGTGAATTGGTTTTTTTTTAAAGTGTTTGGCATGATGATAGAGGAGGCCAATGAAATGGCATTAACATTAATCATTCTATGGTTTTTGTGTAGTGTTGATCGTGCAAGTAACATATATCTTTAAAGTCCTTAGAAAATAAAGTGAATGTCTATATACTTTTCAATAATGCATTATATATATATACATATATATACGTACATATATATATATACATATATATATATACATATAGATATATATATATATATGTATATATAGATACACATGCACACACACACACACACACACACACACACACACATATATATATGTATGTATATATTTATGTGTATATATATGCATATATATATGTGTGTGTGTGTATACATATGTATATATATAGACACACACACATATAGATACACATAAATATATATATACACACACATATATATAAATATATATACGCATAAATATATACATATAGATATATATATACACACATATATATGTACACATATATAGATAGATAGTGGAAAAACTATTCGTCAAGTATTTCTAAAATAGTTTATGTTATTTCCAAAAGGGGATTGTTGATTGTTGCTTAGTAGCTTAGTCTAAATTGTTCGGTTTATGGTTTTCGTGTAGCCGCCATTGGTGGAAGGAAATATTGTTTGTTTATTTTGTTTCATGTGTTGAATAACCTCCACCCACCTTCACAGAACCTGCACAAAGCTTAATCTGGCTTGCACCCTCACAAAATCCTACCCTCATTGTTCATGACTCTCATATCAAGTATAGCAACAAAATGACACCAAACAATGCCTTATTGCAAATTTTTGAGACATTCATTTTGTTCCTCGAGGCATTAAATGACAATTGTTATTATGACCATTGCCAGTACATGCAAAGCATTTAGATATGCATATATAGACACACATACACACACATACACACACACATATATGCACATATATATAGTAGTTGTAATCGTGGAGGGCAAGCCTCTATGAAGGTGCAAGTGTGTGTAGTGGTAATTGTTGTGGTACACACACACACACACACACACATATATATATATTGATTGAGAGAAAGCAACAAACATTCAATGAGGAATGAAAGTAAAAGTATACTCATTTCTCAACAAAGTATATGTGTGTATATATATGTAGATTTTTTTATGTATATATGTATATATATACATGTATATATGTATATATACATATATGTGTATATGTATATATACATATATGTGTATATGTATATATGTAAAGCTTGAATAGTGTGAGCAATGTAATTCCTTTGCAAACATGGCTACAAAGTTGGAGTAAATAGAATCCCATACCCAAAAAATTGCAGAGTGAAGGCCATGTGAAGACATACTATTTTTTTCTCAACAAAACTTGATTGAAAATTGAAACAATATGGGCTTGCAACAACATATTTTTTGTTTTTTGCATTTCTTGTGTTGAATTCACATATTTTTTGTGGGATTTTTCATCTAGCTTACTCTTGAAACCAATATTTTTTCATTTATGGCTTCTGTTTTGTGTGAATGGTTGCAAAATAGTTAATCTGGTGTCTTTTTGGTGAATCTTGAAATCAAGATTTTTTTTTTTTGTGGGTTTTCATATGTGGGTGACTATTAGCAATATTGTTTCGTTTATGGTTTCATTTATATGCACATTAGTGCCTACATCAAGTATAAGAAAAAGCAAGACCTATCTTTCATCTCACACATTATATACAATTGGATAAATGACAACTATCATCACAAGTATTGCAAGCACACGCAAACCATACAATAACTAATCTCGATACCATCCAACATTCAAGAGACCAAAAATCCACACAACATTTTCCCTCAGTGGACTGGCTGAGAAGGCTACGAATTCAAAGCTTTTTTTTCCTATAATAATTCCTTGCTTCGGAATACACAATATATTATAGCCAACAAAAGGTTTGAACTCATAGCCTTCTCGTTTAGGAAAATGAGGGAAAATTCAATCTAGATGTTTGCTCTTTTTATAATTTTGAACAAGCCAATTGCATATCGAGGAAAAAAATATGGTATACACATCTATTTAGATATAGCAATCTCTACATAAATAAATATTTACATCTGTACACACGCACGCACACACACACACATATATATACCTATATGTGTGTCCTCTTGATTGATCCTTAAGGTGTTTATTGTAAGGTTTGATGTGAAAATATTTCCCTCGCAACACCTTTTTATCCTAATCAAGCACCATATGAAGCATGCCTACAACTTATTTTAATAAGAATTATATATTAAACAAGACATTATTTAAAAAGGGAGACAAAGCATTCAAATTTATTGTTTTGAGAAGATAGCTATTTATTTCGAAAGAAATTTGTTATTTCTTTCATTCTTGAAAAAGAATTGTTATAACAATAGGATTTTTATTAAAGATACCAAAGAACATTGGCTGCCACATACATGTGTTCAACACCTTTTTGAACCTATTAAAGGAACAATTCAAATAATTTTTCTAGGGTTGCACAAATGAAAACAAAACAAACTAGCCAGCGCTAGACAAGGGACGGTGACAATGCCCTATGGAAAACAACATAAAATACACAAAGATTAACTATTTGGAAAAGTGGAAACCATTGCCACTAAATGGAAGCCACATGTAAATAAATGGCAAGTGCTATCACAACCATCACCAAGGCATAGAAAGCATAAAGTAATGAATGTTGATGTAAACTAGCATTTAATTTTAGTTACCTTCTCTATCAACATGACATATCCCCAAGGCTGCCAACAACTGCCTCTGATAACCTTCCTACAACCACCACAAGGATTAAAATGGGGAGGCCAGTGGGAATTCTAGCCAAATTTTTTTAAAGAAAAGGCTATTCACCACCTTTTCCTCGCTTAGTGGGAAGCTCAAAAACTAGAAAGGATCACAAGGATTCCAACCAAAGTACACACAATAAAACTAACGGCTAACAATATAGAGAACAACATTCAACATAGATTGTATAACAATGACTGTTTCATTGCATTGCAACCATAATGAGTAAACAAAAACCATAAATTAAACAATATTGGCTTCAAATTTAAAAATCCATGCAAAAATATAATCTTTTAGCACCTCTTCCCACTTGCTTCAAACACAACTCTTCTCGCCAACTTTCTTGCACAAAGATGGGAAAAATATTATCACATGTGACACTTTTCTTTTGCATTTCCAACCATCTGCCCATGCCAAAAACACACAATAACCTCCACCCACCTTCACACAAGTTGCACAAAGCTTAATCCAACTTGCACCCTTACAGAAGCTTACCCTCGTCACTCACAACTCTCATATCAGGCATAGCAATATAATGACACTAAAAAATGTCGTACTAAAAATTTCTCAAATATTCATTTTATTCCCAAGGCATTAAACAACAATTGTTATTACGACCATCGCCAGTACATGCAAAGCATACAACAATTAATTTTGATGTGAACTAGCATTTAATTTCTGCAACCTTCTCTATCCACGTAGCGCAAAAACTACCACTCTATTCCCAAAGCAGCCAACAATCGCCTCCACCACCTTTTTCACGGCCATTAAAAGGCTAAAAATCTAGAAGGCTGACAAAAATTCTAACCAAAGTTATAACCTATCTGCCACCTTTTTCCTATCCGTCAAGAGTCTAAAAAACGAGGAGGCTAATGAAGCCATATATACATATATATACATATATGTATGTACATACTATACATATACATATATATGTACTATACATATACATATATATACATATATGTATGTACATATATACATATACATATATACATACACACATATATATACATATATACATAAAAATATACATACACATATATATGTATACACATAAGTCTTATATGGACCACCCTTTTGTGCCAAAGGTTTTGCATGTAGGCCTATAATTGTGATTTTTACCATTCTATGGTAATGGTTGCAATGGAATAAAATAGTTAATGTTATGCAGTTCATGTTGTTAATGTCCACCTTAGGCTATATTGTCTCATTTGTGGCTTTCATTTACCTTCTATGGTTGCAACACAACAAAATAGTCAATGTTTTAGACATTATATATACATATACATATACATACATATATATACACATATATATACATAGATATATATATGCAATATATATATACATATATATACATATATATTTACATACATATACATACATATATATATACATATATATAAATATGTTGCAATGAAATAGTTAATGTTTTACAAGTTACGTTGTTTTAGGGGATATTGTTACCTTTTTGATAAGGTTGTGTTGAAAAAAATTTATATAGTTTGTTCACACCAATATTGTTTGATTTATGGTTCGACTTTTGCAGGGATGTTTTTTGTATGGGTTTGTCATTGTTGATAACAATATTGTTTCATTTAAATACAAAGTAACAAACCAATGCAAGAATATAACCCAAGCCACCCAACAACAATCAACAAAATATGCACCATCTTTAAAATTTGATTATGTTACAAACACAAGCAAAAAATGGAATCCATTAAATAAAAGGAGCTCACAAAAAAAAGGAATCCATTAAGAGAATCCCACAAAAAATCACAACACCAACAAAACTTGCATAACTTTAACAATTTTATTTCATTCCAAACATAGCCACAAAATGCAAGCCACATAGAGAAACCCACAAACATTCACAACAACATAGCAAACCAAAATATACCCCTTTCTCAACAAAACCTTATGGAAATATGAAACAATATAGCATTCCCAACAACACCTTTCTCAAAAATTAACAGTAGCAAACCAATCCAAAAATAGAGTCCTTGTTGAATAGAAGCATATTATAATTTGAAACAATACATATATATACATACATATATATACATACAGACATACATACATACACAGACACACATGTATATATACATACATATATACACACACACACACACATATATATATAGATATACATATATAGACATATATATATATAGTCACATATATATAGTAGTTGTGAGCATGGAGGGAAAGATTTTGTGAAGGTGCAAGTCCAATCATTGGCTATGGAATTTTTACAAAACCAGTTGCAGGCTATTTTGTGATTTTTTGCATGAAAGTGGAAGAGGTGTAGCCGATGGCAGTGGGGCGGCAGTGAGGGAAAACGTGTAGACTAAGAAAAGCATTCCTCAAGTATCTCTAAAACAGTATATTTTATTTCCAAAGGGTACTGTTCATTGTTGCAAAGCACAAAAAACTGCACAACAACAAACTAAGCAAAAAATAAAACCCAAGCTAGCCATCAGCAATTGAAAAATAAATAATGTGCCTTAACAAGAATTGCAAGACTTTGATATTTCATATGCAAATATTTGTGTTTTTTTGACATTTCATGCAAACAATATTCACATGTTTGAGGTCCACCTATGGATATATATGACTGATATCTACCCATAGCTTTCGATACATATATGTTTGTATAGATTTTTCTTTCTAAGCATATATATAGAATGTTTTATTATTGTGCAACTAACTTTCGAGACATATACATTGATGTATAATTTTTTTTGCAACTCTAAATACATCTATTCCATGTATTGGATGTATATGTTTGAATATCTTGCTTACAGATATATGCATGGAAAAAATTATGTGTTTGTTTTGTAGTGTTTTATTCCTCTTTTCTCCACTGTGGATATTTGTGTATGTCAAATTAGATGTAAACACCATTTGTATATATTTGGTTCCCTGCTTATTCTTTTCATAACAAAGGGTGGATAACAGCCCTTGTCTTGTTCTTTCTCATTTCAGTCAACCTATGTATACATATGTATGTTTGTGAAATTAGATACACACATTATTCATTCCTCTATGCAGACATGTATCTATCTGAAATCAAATGTGGACAATATTCATATCTGCTACTTAATATGCTTTTTCTTTTCATAGGTCAATGATGATTTCTATTTGATCTATGGTTCCTGTCTAGTGGGGATGGTGCAAAACACCAACAATTTTATTATGTTCCAAACATATCCAAAAAACGGTAGCCATAAATAGAAACCCACAAAGATTCAAGAAAACAAACCGAAGTGAAAATATACTCATTTCTCAACATAACCCTATCAAAAAATTAAAACAATATAGCCTTCTCAATAGCGCATTCTCAAAAAATAACATTTACAAACCCATCCAAACAATATAATCCTTTCTGAGCACATCCCTATCAAAAATGCGAACAATATAGCCTCTTCAACAACACCTTTTCAGAAATGAAACAATAAAGCCTAAGACAGAGAGTAATAAAATGGACAATAACAAACCAATGCAAAAATATAACTCAAAATACCACTATAATACCCCTCATGTTGTTGATAGGACTTGTTATGTTTCTATGCTCTTGTTTGATACTTTGAGACTTTGATAGTTACTATTTATTGTTGGTTAGTGATTGGATAGTTAGATTGCTTGGTGATTGTGCTACTTCATTTGATGACATGGATATATGATATGACATTATGGTTACAATTGGTTTGGTGATGTTAATTTGATTTCAGTAATACATTGTGATGCACTGATTTAGTAATTATTTTATGATGTGATCAATTAGTTTAGCAATGTTACTTTATATTTAATGTTGTAATTGATAGAATAGTTTTGGTGAGAGGACAATGTAGCACCACTCGTTCGCGAGTGCCCTACTATGCTACAATTCCTTCTCATGATGTGATTTTGTTGATTATATATATATATATACATGTTGTACACACTTTGTTGTATGTAGGGATTGCAGGTACAGAGTCTCGATTCCACCTACTTTGGCAAGATAGGGCGAGCATCAATTTAACCCAATGAGCATGATGTTGAAACAAAGATGACAAGGAATTCACCCCATCCCATGTTTGTCAAACCATCCTGATTGAGTGGTATTGTGCGGGTATGTGCAGGATCATCATGGAAAAAATAGGCCCTTAAGTGGCAAAAAATTTAGAAAAATCAGAGTTAGGCAACTTGATGTAAAAATTTGAATAAGTTAACTATATTATTTCAAAAATATGTAAGAATAGAATCTGTAGCAAATTGAATGTAGTTTCTAAACTACTAGGTTTTTTATAAAAAAATCTATTTGGTGAAAATTTGAAATTTCAATGCAAACAATACTTAAATTCAAGGAAAAATAAGTAGCTTGTAACCACCTAACCACAATAAAATAATAATTATTTTTTATAAGATTTTTATACATAAGTAGAGGACTCATGTCATGTGATGCATATTTTTTGTAATTTTTTCAAGTAAACAATTAATTATGATTTTTATTACAACTTTTAAAAATATAAAACTCGTATGTCGACCACCTTAACTTGGTCAAAACTTCATGAAATTCATTTTTCTTTTTTAATCCTATAGTATGCAAAGCATAGAATGTGATGCATATTTTGGATTCAAAAAATGTGATACCGTTTGAAAGCTATAGATGTTTTTCAATCAACCTATCAATCAGGACTTTATTCGTAGTTCAAATAGAAAATGAATAATAATTATTTATTAAATTCAAAGTAAAGAATAATTTATATTGGTGGAAAGCTGAGAATATCTTTTAAAAACCCTTTTCATTTCATCAATTTTGGGTAAAAAAAAGTCGTTAGCCACATACCCTACAAATACCCATCATATCGCCACTTTTTGGCCCATCATGATCCTGAACATACCCATGCGTCTTTGACTTTTGTCATTTTTGCAATTTATTATAATGGTTTGTGTGAGTGTACTTTTGGTATTTATTTTATGTTGGTGTTTGGTATGATGTTATTTCTATAATTAAATGATGTTAATAAATGTTTATAATAGTGTTGGAATAATTTGTATTAAAATATAAAAGTATTATATTAAAAGTCATGTGATTTATTTAAAAGTGTAAATTAAATTATATTAAATTTAGTATTTTGATAATTTAATTAAATAAGCATGTTGAGGATAATTATGAAATAAATGAATTAAAGATATTAAATTGTGTGATTACAAGTAAAGCTTGCAAAATCAGAATTAAAAAGAAAAAGTGTTGTTAAATAGAAAAAAAATCAAGAAAAGAAAGAAAAGATAAAAAAGACCAATGAGTGGGGGTTGGGGCCCTAGCTCGGTTGGCTAAATCTTTCCTGTTGTAGGAGGTTGGTCACGAGGTCTAGTCTCCCCCACCCCCGTGGTACCGGAGGGCGTGTCACGCCAGCGCTACCGGTCACGTTAAAAAGTTTACCAGGCACACTGCAATTTATATGGGTTCGTGCTACCCGATTCCTGCAATCTTAACAAAAAAGACCAATGAGTGTTGAGTTTTGGCTGTAAAAGTGGGAATAAAATTAGAAAACTTCTTTTAATTTTGATTTTTGGAACTTTCAAAAAAGAAGAAGATATATTTTTATTTAATAGCAAATTTGTGAGATTTTTTCATTCATGAGAAATTGACAGAAGTTACAGAAAATATTCAGTTTTGGGAGTGGAATTTTTCCTTGTTCTTCTTCTATAGTAAATTATTTTAACTTTTTATTGTTTTGGAAGAGAGGTCCTTCTGAAGTAAATTTTAGATTAGAAGATTGGTCAAGGGAATTGGGTGAAGAAGTTTTGAAGGTAGGAACGAAAGCTCTTCGAAAAGGCTATTGGAATCAAGCAAAGCTTTATCAGATTTTGAATAGCACGGGACTCCAGGTTCCATTTCCTTACTTCTTTAGTTGTCTGATTCAAAATAAATAAATAAATATGTTTGTTGTGAAAGAAAAGAATTCTAGTGGGGTTTTAGAAATTCTTTTCGGTTGCAAGCATATGGAAGAAATTAAACTGGGTTTCTGAAAATGTTATTTGTTTTTTTACAATTTAGCTATAAAAGAAATATCTATTGTTCGAACCTCTGAAAATGTTCAATATGTTTATAATTTTGTGTTTGAAAAATTATTTCCCCCTTTGAAACAGATGAGTTTTTGAATATGTATTCATATATATATAGTGTTTTTTTTAATGATCAGTCTTTTACAAAGGAAGTCTTGATAAATCTATATATATATATATAGATATATATATATATAGATATATATATATATATATGTGTGTGTGTGTATATATATACATATATATATAAATGTATATATATATATATATATATATATATATATATATATATATATATATATACATTTATATATATATGTATATGTTATATTTTCAATGAAACTATGAATCAAATTTTCATTTTGGCCAAACCCATGGTCGTACCTATGCAGGGACGCCATATTATTTTTTTGTATATTAAATAAAATACAAAATAAAATAAATTAAAAATAATAATAATAATAATATATAAAAAAAATTATTTGGGCGAAGGGAGGGACAGCGCAGGCTGTACCCCTCCCCTCTCCCTTGTGCTAGTCATAGGCTGCTACAGGAGTCCATGGACTGTGGCTATGTTGTATTGGGGTCATGGATTTATTTAAATTTGTTATTTTTTTTATATGAATATTTATATATATATATATATATATATATATATATATATTTATATATTTATATATACATTTATATATATATATATTTACATATATATATTTTTGTTTTTATATAAAAAAAATTGATAGGATAATTAAAATTAGTTGAATGATATATTTATATATATATATAGAAAATAAATAAGCATAATGATATATTGTTTTATGTTTTGGAAATTTGAATTTATGGCTGTGATGATTAGTAATTTGAAGGAATAAATCTCATTGGTTAATTGTGAATGAAATAAATCAAATTGTGGAAACTAGTAAAATTGATTTGATTATTTCCTTTATTTTTATTTTATTGTTTTAGTGTATCGATGTGGGAACCCAGTTTGGTTTAGAAACCTAATCTTGGATGTTGTGATCCTTGATATTCTAGAGGTGTGATTTTATTATTGGATGTTTATCCTCCTTCTTTGTGCTCTTGTTTGGCATGTTATTTGGTATCATCATTGTGAAAGGGTTGTACAAAATTTTGTTGAGACCTTGAGTATGTGTTTTAGCAAGATGAGTAATGCCTTGCGTGTCTTTGGTTGTAATTTAATGTCTTGTTCATTATGGTACAACCCTTGCTTTGATTTTGTTATGTTTTGGGGTCTGAGGGAGAGTGGCTCTTCGTGGGGGCCGACACCTCAAAAGGAGGAAGGGCTCAGGATAACCCACATAAGAGTAGATTAACAAGTGAAAACCTAATAATAGAACTTAGGGGGATGGGTAGTATGAACATATAAGATAATCTTGGATACCTCGTCTAGTCATTAGGGCTATTGCAAACTAATGGTAGACTGAGGAGGCTGTGGTTGGAAAAGTCGTAACCTCATCCTCAGGAGAGGTTAACGGCTCCACATGAGTCACCCTATGGGGTTGGTGCCTCAAGTAGGAGGAAGGGCCAGGATAACCATAGATGGGGTTCGGTGCCTCATGTTGGAGGAAGGACCAGGATAACCCATGTAGGCTATGTGATGACACTCTCCACTAGATTCCCTTATGCCTTGTTTCTTGGTTGCCTTTGGAAGTGTATTATGATCATCTCTTTGGTTTACTTGGCATGTGGTTAATGGTTATTGCCTTGGTTTATTTATGATGTGTTTTATGGTTGAAGTTATTGTGATTGAATCTTTGTTGTCGGTTATGATCTATGTATTCTTTGATGTTACTTTTGGAGTTATTGTACTATGTTTTTCTTATTGGAGTTAGTCTTATGGCTTTCATGGTCATGATTACTTCCTTGTCACCTCTGAGCACGAGAGGTGGATTTTTCCTAAAACCCACATGGTCGGGTGGAACGTGCTCTGCACCCTTTGGGTTCCCCATCAACGTTCATTCTTCACAGTATTCTTCAAATGGAGCTTGTACTAGATATTCATCTTGTATTTTGGACATTATTTGTATTATGTATTTATCCCATATGTATCGGAGATTTCATTATATTCATTATTGAGAAAATGTAATGTATTAAATAATGATGTATTATTTATGCACCTTTGTAACCATTCATTTTATGAGATTTATTATGGTTGTATCACGTGATGTAAATATACTTATGCTTATGGATATATGTATGTTATCTTTTGAAAATGGATATTCTAATGGTTATGATGGTTGTTAGATTAGTTATGTTATTTAGCCATATGTGTAATCTTTTCGTTATGAGTTTTTTATGCGATGTAACCTCACATGCCCTAGAGGACTTGACATTATGATGTTAATGCATAATGTAATTATGTTTAAATGGTTGATTATGTGTTTACTATGTATTATAAAAAAAAATGTGTGCAATGTTTTGTCCTTTGGGGTTTGCACGACGGGTGTTACAACCACAGTCTTTTCCCAAGAGCACCTTAACAAGAATTCAAACACTTCTCAACAACACCCTATCAACAATGTAACAATATAACCCAGGATACACAACAACAACCAACAAAAACTGAACAAGGTAAATAATTTTATCTTGTTCCAAACATAGCCACAAAATGGAACCCATAAAGAGAAACCCCCAAAGATTCATAGTAACCAACCCAAGTAAAAATAAACTCATTTCTAAACAAAAGCTTATCAAAAATAGAAACAATATAGCCTTCTCAACAACACGCTCTCAAAAATTAGCAGTGACAAACACATCAAAAAATATACTCATTTCTGAACAAAACCTTATCAAAAATTTAAACAATACAACCTTTTCAACAACACCTTCTCCAAAATGAAACAATATAGCTTAATCAATAGAACTATCATCAAAAATGCCCAAATGCAAGCTAACACACATAAAAAATGATATCTAGGAACCCATGCAAAACCATAGACACAAAATATGAACCTTAAACCAAATAATACTCATTTTCACAAATAATATTGTCTTTTCTTTACAGCCCCAACCCATGAGAATGGTAGCCATATAATGCATCCATAAATGAAACAATATTTGTTTTAACAAATAATATTGTCTTCTATGAACAACACCTTATCAAGAATTGAAACAATGCCTTTTGAACATAACCTTATTAAAAATGACACAACATAGGCTGAGCCAGACAATAACAATCAACAAAAATTGCACAAGGTCAACAATTTTATCATGTTGCCAATATATCCACTAAATGTAAGCCATAAAGAGAGACCCACAAAAAATTACAATATATATAAATATATGTATATATATACACATATATACATATATATATATATAATGGGTGCTGCCACAATAATGGGTTACACTTTTTGGGACATCTTGATTTTTGCCTGAAATCACATATTTTTAGAAATACAATGATTTATGGCTTTAAAGGTTCCATTTAAATTATTTTAATTAAATAGGGATTGATCAAACCCCCTTGGATAGAACCTTGTTAGATTTAAACCATACCTATAATCGAGTCTCCTCTACACCTATCAAAATCTTTGATAAAAACCACTTTTGATTTACCTTTTGGGTGATCAAATGAATTCATTTAAAATTTATGTTTTGTAAGCCTGCAACCCTTATTATAAGCTTCCCAAAAAGTATAATTTTAAATATGTTTAATTTGATTATTATATTTATTTTTTATTTCTTGTGAATGTAGGATTTTTAATGAACATCAAGTTCTTTATTTCACACATACGAAAAAATAGAAAAATAGAGAAAAAAAATTCTAAAAAATACATGTGCACTAGGTATTGATGTCCTTATTCCAACAAAAAAAGAATAAGTTAATTCAAATGAATACAAAAAGGGTTATGCGGGCCGAAGTACACCTCTGTCCAAATTATAATTACACTGACTTGGAAAATTAATTAAAAAAAAATATGTAACAAAAAATTATGAAAAAATATTCAATCCCTAGATATTGGTGTGAAAAAATTGTATTTTAAAAATTATAATTATATCCTATCTATAAAAAAAGTTACGTGGGCCAAAGTAAACATCACTTTTTAAAAATGTTGATTAGTAGAAAAAATAAGTTATTAAAAATTACATAAAATGATTCACAATTTATTTTTTAATTTTTTTAAAAAAATATAATTAGAATCTACACAAAATATCTAACAAATAACTAGTTTATTCATCTTCAAAACCTTAATGGTTTAGCTGCTATAGGTGTAAGAAAGTGAATGTCTGGTGAAAAATCTTGATTTTAATGTCAAGTTTGGTCAAAAATTGTAACCCATTATTGTGGGATCATCGATATATATATATATATACCCAATATAGCCTATGGCAGAGAACAATAATCAATAATACCTAATGTAACCAAACATAGAATCAACAGCAGTAATTATTGTATTATATTCCAACCATAACCAAAAAACCAAAACCATAAATCAAACAACATTGGTTTCAACAACGACCCAGATGGAGAAAGCCACAATATAGCCCGAGCTATACAATAACAATCGACAAAAATTTCATAACCTCAACAATTTTATCCTGTTGCATACATACCCACAAAACACAAACATTAAAGAGAAACCCATCAAAAATTGATCCATATAACGCATCCATAAATGAAACATAATTTTTTTTAACAAATAATATTGTCTTCTATGAACAACACCTTATCAAAAATTGAAACAATATATCCTTTTTAACATAACCTAATCAAAAATGAGACAATATAGGCCGAGCTAGACCATAACAATTGACAAAAATAGCATAAGGTCAACAATTTTTCCCCATTGCCAACATATCCACTAAATACAAGCCATAAAGAGAGACCTAGTGAAAATTAATACATATATATACACACATATATATTGATATCAAAATATACCCAATCTAGCCTAAGGCAGAGAACAATAATCAATAATACCTAATGTAACCAGACCTAGAATCAACAACATTAATTATTTTATTCTATTCCAACCATAACCAGAAAATGAAAGCCATAAATCAAACAACATTGGTTTCAATAGCCACCCAGATGTAGAAAGCCACAATATAGCCCAAGCTATACAATAGGAATCGACAAAAACTCCATAAACTCAACAATTTTAATCTTACACATATATATTGATATTAAAATATACCCAATATAGCCTAAGGCAAAGAACAATAATCAATAATACCTAATGTAAACAAATATAGAATCAACAACATTAATTATTTTATTCTGTTGCAACCATAACCAAAAAATGAAAGCCATAAATTGAAAACAACATTGATTTCAATAGCCACCCGAATACAAAAAACCACAATTTATAGCCTGAGCTATACAATAACAATCGACAAAAACTCCATAACCTCAACAATTTTATTCCGTTGCAAACATACCCACAAAATGAAAACACTAAATAGAAACACATCAAAAATTGATAGTAACAAACTCATACAAAAAACTCTCCTTTCTCAACACAGCCTCCTCAAAAATTGAAACAATACAGTCTTTTCAACAAGACCTCCTCCAAAATGAAACAATATAGCTTAAGCAACAAAACTATAATCGATAATGCCCAATGGAAGCTAACACAAAGTGTACAGGATTGACTATTTTATTCCATTGCAACCACAACCACAAACCAGAAGCCATAAATCAAACAATATTGGTTTAAAGACCAACCCAGACGAAGAAACCCATAAAACACAAAAAATGACAGATAGGAACCCATGCAAAACCATAGCCACAAACCATGAACCTTAAACCAAACAATACTCATTTTCACAAACAATATAGTCCTTTCTCAACAACGCCTTATCAAAATTAGAAGTAATCAATAGTACCCTATCACAGATAAAACAATATTGCCTTCCAAAAATGGTGAGCCACAAATGAAACAATCTGGCAAACAGTTGTTTCGATATGCACCTCTTCCTACTTGTTTCAAACAAACCTCTTTCTACCAGCTTTCTCCAGGCTTCCTTGTTTCTCCAAGCTTGCAAACATACGTAGATAATGGAAACCATAAATAGAAAACCCACAAAAAATCACAGTATCAAATCCATGCAAAAGCACAGACACAAAACACAAACCATAAATCAGACAAGATATTTGAAACAATCAACAGTACCTTATGGAAAATCAAGCAATATAGCCTGGCACAAACTATGAACCACAAATCAAATAATATTTCCAAGGGTTTCTTTGACATGCACCTCTTCCCACTTACTTCAAACACACCTCTTCTTGCCAACTTTCTTGCACAAAAATGGAAAAAATATTATCACAGGCGACACTTTTCTTTTGCATTTCCAACTATTTTCCCATGCAAAAAACACAAAAAAACCTCCACCCACCTTCACAGAAGCTATACAAAGCTTAATCCAACTTACACCCTCACATAAGCTTACCCTCATCACTCACAACTCTCATATCAGGTATAGCAATAGAACGACACCAAACAATGCCTTATTAAAAATTTCCCAAACATTTGTTTTGTTCCCCAAGGCATTAAACAATAGTTGTTATTACGACCATCACTAGTAGATGCAAACCACACAACAATTAATGTTGATGTGAACCAATGTTTAACTTTTGCATCCTTATCTATCCACATGGCACGAAAAACACCACCCTATTCCCAAAGTAGCCAATAACTGCCTCTACCACCTTTTTCATGGCCTTCGGAAGGCTAAAAATCTGGGAGGCTGATGAAAATTCCAACCAAAGTTATAACCCATCCGCCACCTTTTTCCCAACTGCTAGAAGTCTGAAAAATAGGGAGGCTAACGAAAATACTTAGCAAAGTTGACACAAATAGCCTATCGGCTAACAAGTCTTTTTCACCATTTGAAATACTAGCATTTTGAAGGGACAATTGAGCATCCTAAAAAGCAATCAAGAGTAGGATTAGTAGAGTTTACAAAAATCATTATTAGGCAAGATTCACGTTAGCAATGCATCAAGTTTTCATGTTATTTTATTCATGTTTCATGTCGATTTGTTTTGTGATTGCGAACACTTGCATGACTTCAAATCAAGCATCTAGTTATCCTTCAAGGTGATGAGTACAATGGCTTTAGCCCATCAAGGAATGTAAATCTAAGTGGTAAGTTACAACACTTATCAATTTATCATTCTTTTATCCATTTTCCTCTACTTGACCTATGGTATGAACTCTTTTACATCACCATAGTCATTGTGGAGGTAGAAATAAAAAAATTATTTGACTTAGGCAAGCCCATATATCACACAACTCTTTCTCTCCTCTCTTATGTGTAGGTGATAGATATTAAGTGAACTTGGGAAGGGATTAGAGACCTAATTTCTTAATCAAGACTTCAAGCCTCATATGCCAATAAATTAGGGGAAGTGGAATTAATCAGATCAATAGATGAAGTTATAACACTGAGCGTAAAAAGTAAGAGCCTATAAATAGTCGCCAACTAATATATGATTTTTGATTCTAAAGGTTTGCATTTCCAAGTCTAGGGTGCCAGCACCCCTATCCAATAAATTTAATTTTAAATTCATATGATAGGTTCCTCTTCCTCTACACTTTTCTATTCTATAACTATTTTTCATATTTTTATTTTGTGCTTTCTTGAAATCATAATAGTTTGTTGTAGTTACATAGTTAACCCAACTACGCATTTGCATCATTAAATTCAATCAATCAATCCCCAAAAGAAAGAACCAAAACCTTGATCCACCATTTTATATCTTCCATAGTGATTTCATAATTAAATTCAATCAATTATTAATCAATCAATCAATCCCCCAAAGAAAGAACCAAAACCTTGATCCACCATTCTAGCTCTTCCATAGATTTCTTGAAATCGTACTATTTTGTTGTATTTACATAGTTAACCTAACTACATTTGCATCATTAAATTTAATCACTTATTAATCAATCAACCAATTCCCCAAAGGAAGAACCAAAACCTCGATCCACCATTCTATCTCGTCCATAGTGATTAGTGTCTAAGTGGGTGTTTGTGATCATCTTTGGTTCCTACCAATATGATGTAGGAAAATATATGATTTAGACCCTAGATCCCTTTATCCCACATCACATTTAGGTGAACGCAACACTTGTAACACTTTAAGAACCTTCTAAAATCTATTAATTTTAAAGTCTAAATGTAATTTGAGAGTGCTTGAATTTTTCATTAATGCATGCATATTTCATTGAAAAGCATTGAAAAAGTAAACGTATGCGTATTCTTAGTCATTTCAAAAGATAAATAACTTTCAATTTTCATAATTTTCACAATTTTCATAATTTTCAAAGCTAGTTTAGTTAATTATTACATGTAACGATCTAAAAATAATGTTTTCAACATATTGCATCAATGCAAAATCTAAAAATTATGTGCATGATAGGGTAAATATTACATACAAAAATTAGGATTTGTGTATTTCCAGAAATTTATCTATTGCTAGACTTGAACATCTACAAATTAGGATCCTCAAACACTGTAGGTCATTTCTAGATTTTGAAATTAGAAAAAAATTACACCTCTTGTCTAGGGTGCTAGCACCCTTGTCTAGTTAATTTTGGACCAAATTTGGATAGTAATATTTTCTTTGTGATTCCTATGCAGATTTTTGTTTTGTGCCTAAAGACTATTTTAGTCTATTTTTATGATATTTTTCCCTTCATTATATGATAACTTAATTGTTTGAAATCTTATAATAAATTTAATGCTACTTGGAAGAAATCTAAAATTCTCATGGTTGATAACTTTATAACATTTGATGTCAGTATTGACATGGTATGATGGTTTATAGGTGGCATTGTTGTTCTTGCCACCAAGGTTCAAACCCCGTTGGGGTGGTATTGTTGAATGGTTGTATCCAGTTCATAGCTCCGGTCAAAAGCGTTTACCCCTTGAATAAAACTTTATAACATTTGATTCTTTGATTCCTTAATTTAACATTATATCCTTTCTCCTCAAGGTTAGTAATGATTATTTCATGGAAGTATTATTTTATTATGAACATTACTTTTCATGTTTCGTGAAACTTGTCACATCTTTTATTTCACTATTGTATGCTTTATCTTTAGTTGTTCATGATTTTCATGTTGATTATAGTTCTCCTATTATTCGTGATATTGATTTTAATAAATGATTACACTTCATCTATGACTAGTGATATTGATTCCAATATTTATTATAATCTTATTGTTAGTGATAGTAATTTACCCTTCAATACTTTCCCTTCTTTACATAATATAACTTAAAAGGTAAATTGTGATCCACCTTAATTATTTTTCTTTTCATAAGATGTTATAATTAAATATCATAGAGGCAATGACAATGTTATTATCGGTGGGAGGAAATATATACAATCATAAAAGTTGGTTGAATAAAATTGTGCAACTATTACCCAACCAACTGCTAATGTTAACAATACTATTATTATTATTGATGCAAAATAATATTTTATTCTAAAACTCCCCCTTTATTACATCATTTTATTATGAGACTAAATTGAGAAAGTTTGAAAGGATACAAAGTTTACTAGTGAAAGATATTTGGTATTTATATGTTAGCACATTTCTCTTCAGTGGAATAAAACTAGAGTTGAATAATCTATAGAACTAGACATGTCTATAGATACAGTGGCATTGAAACCCTATGTGCTTAGTATGCTTAAATAAAATGGGATTCCAAACAATATTTAACATAATTTTATTGCAAAATATAATTTATGATGTTTCTAAAGAGCATCCCAAGCCAATCAAAATGCAACATAACTATAGTACTTCATAGATGGCTCTACTTGTGGCATGATATTCTAACTCTATGGAAGTGTGAGAAAATAATTTAGCTCATTTTTTTTCTCCATAATGATATAAGGCTAGATCTCAACAAGAAAATAAATTCTAGAGTAGATATATTATCATCTAAAGAACCTACATAGTTTATATTCATGTATCCCTACAAAGGAAAAATTTTGGTCTATTTATATTCTAGGTCATTGTTCACTATATAATAGATGTATCTCCAACATGGTTTTTTCTTTCTTATGTGAAACCTTAGGTTCCTACATGAACCTTGAAAGATACCTAAAAATGTAGTTGATATATGGCCTACTATAGGTTTAGTAAATGTGACTCCCAATCGACTTGGAATAATAAGTAGAATTCACCCAAAATGATGGAGTAGTTGATTTTGCACATTAATATGTGTAAAAGGTGTTCTACATCAAGTAGAGTTGTGGGGATCTAAATTTTATTTAAGCTAGTTTTTTTATTGTTTGATGAATCCTATGACATGTGATAGCCTTAAACTAATTTCCCAAAGTTGACATAATTGAATCCTTATCTAATGTAGGTCTGCTAAAATTGTGAATGTAAAGTCTCCATTTATGCTTAGGTTTTTCCATTCAAATCTATGAATGCATCATAATATTTTTCTATTTTTAGAATATTTAGTTTAATTTGATCCATTTGTGATTTCATCTTTGCATTGACTATGGGTCATTGGAGACAAAATTATTACAAAGAATTATTAGAACCCTTAGTATTCTTTACCGCATTGATATGATTATCTAAGGTGAAATGTGTGGTTGCATAATTTTTCCTTTCCTTGTCCATTCTAGCCTTTTGTTCATACACAACTATGCTCAATCATATACTTTTGTACTTTAGAGTCTTGGAGTACCCCATGTACCAAAATATAATTTGAGAAACTAGAGGTTCTAAAGGCACCCTTGTATTACAGTATTTATTTTGAATATACTTGAAAAATTCTTTTAATTGTTCAATGTTATCAATATGCTTCTTCAGGATATCTTCCCTTGTGATTTATTATAGTATGTCTCCCAATTAAAATTTTTGGAGAGAGGACATATTAGAAAGATCCAGTTATGAGCCAACCAACAGTAATTGAAATAATTGTGATGAAGCTACTAGATGGAGTTGCTCTTTTTTCCAAAAAGTTCTTAATGAATTGCATAGGAGAAGTGGTAGAGGGGGAGAGTATATTTGAAACATGTTGATGGAAAGGTACCTATTGGCTAATGGACCTATTGGTTTCTTCAAAAAGGGAAGAAGGTATATTTACACATTTTTCTTCTTCCTCATGCATCTCTTGATAAGATTTCTCTCTAGGGTTCTTAATATATTCCATTATTTGTTTAGTTATATTCGGTTTCCCTAACATTATACTTTCCAACCTTTGGTTGGTTTGGAGTTATCTAGATTGTATTTGCACAAGCCTCTCTTCTTGGGCCTTGGTCATTATGTGAACTACTTTAGAAATCTCTTAATCCTTGAGTTTTTTCTCTGTTTGTGTGACTTGTTCTTATTTCTTCTTTAATGTGGCATCCAATGACCCTAGTAGGGTAAGTGCACAAAGATGTCATACAAAAAGGGAGGTCTTAATATGCCACATTTTTTTAATGTATCAAAGTCTAATATTCGACGAGAAAATGAAGATAGTTACTCTCAAAATTTGAAGATGCAATAAGAACAAGAGTTGTAGTGCTTTGAATCTACTTTTTTAAATACTATTTTTTTTAAAATGGTGACAGCTAATTGTAATCTATTCCATGTTAACTAAAATAAAACCTAAAAATAGAAGGGGGAACATACACAAGAGCTTAGAAAACTACAAGGTATATGAACTCAACCAATTTGAATGAAAGCTAGTCAAATTCATGTAAAGGAATACTTATCAATATAAAAGATGGAATAAATTATAGATTAGGATTCTTATCAACAAATTTCAATCGATGAAAGACGTAGGAAACTAAGGAGAATAAATTTCATGTAGAAGGTTACTTTAGGAAATTTTTGTAAATATCGATCATCCAAAACTCTTTGGATGCCCAAGTAATATAGAGGATTAGAACACACAAATCACACCCTTTAGGAATAATAAAATGGTGCCATTTTTTTTATTTTTGTGATACAGTCCTTTCACATCATCTAAATAGAAAATTTATTTAGGATACCTACTCAAGAATTTTCCATGGGTCCCATGAGGACTATACTAGCATGGAGAAAATTCATAGGCCACCTAAAACTATTAAAATATTGAACAATATTTGAGAGAAAATTTTGAATTTTCCAACTTATCAATATCTAAAAAATTTACTAGATTAATACACTCTATGACAAGAGAGAAGACTACCATGTGGGACACTCCCAACATGAAAAATAAATAGGACAACTAACCAACATGTTCTAGCTTGTATACATGTAGTGCCCCTCAGTATTGGCCTTCTGGACGTTTTGAGTAAGTCTGTTTGTTGACTGGGTTATTCGATTTGAATTGTATGTGTAATATTGTTGTTCTTGATTAATTAACATATTAAATAAATTTTTGAAATTGATAAATAAAAAAGTTAATAAAATATAATATATATATATATATATATATATATATATATATATATATATATATAATAGTTAATAATAAATTTAGCTATTGATGATTAAAAACAAATAATTTTGAATTAAATAAAGGAGATAAGATTTTTAAATGGATTGTAAAAGCAATCAGAAAAGATAGAAATGTGTTACATGCAGAACATGCCTAACTGCGAACTAAATGACAAAAGGAAACTTGTTTTTGTGAGGTCTTTAATTGATTTTTGTTTTCGAATCCACCGCCATCCTTGGTATAAATTTATCTTTTGAATGAGATTCCGGAGGGGGATCTTTGATTTTTTTTAAGTCTTGGAGCAAAACTTAGTCAGAGAGAATGTGGCCTCTTTATTTGCAGAATCTCTATCGTAATCGAAAGGAGGGGAGATAATCAATACTCATATCTTGTATTCTACCCGGCATTTGGAATCGGATATAATGTATTGTGAAGATCTCCAACGAATCTAGGAGGCGGAAAACGCAAGATGGAAGATTTAATAACTATTATGGAGCAAGTAAAAAGGCAGACAATTTTTCATCATCTTGGAGTGGAGGATAGTATACTGAAAATTTTGGGGAAAATGGAGAACCATCGTATTTCCTTGTCTGGGAATGGCAATAATCGATGGATGTGTTTTTTCCATCTAAACAAGGCACGGGTGGCTACGTAAGGTAACTGTAGAACATTGAGATCATGGTGGACATCAATGAAAGTGGTCCAAAGGGCGGAGGATTCTTCAGTTCCCCAATCAAGGGCTACAGTAAGGTCTAGCATCCTCTTCAGTTGAACGGGTAAAACCTCTCCTAGATGATTATGATTGCTCATCAAATATCATGTTTTGTATGCAAGAAATCTGTTTTGATTTATGAAAATGTAATTGTGTATCGAGGGTAAATGATGTCAAAAGGACATAAGAATTCATTGCAGCCTCGGGTAAAAGTTTTCGAAATTGTTCATATCTCTGCTTGCTGCCTGGCATCCCGCTTTATGTTGTAGGGTGTTCTCTTTTGATTACCTGGGGTCACCTTCTTATTTGCATCACCCAGATTGGAGTTGGCCTGTCGTTCACTTGCTTGCATGGTGATTAACATACGGTTGCAATATCGCTTACCTCTGTCAATTGTAAATCTTTTCCCTTAAGTTCGCTATCTCACGAAACTGAGTTAGAGGCCTGTGTAAGCGTCCCTACCTTTGTATGTTGCCTTTATTCTCCTTCCAATGTTTCAATGTTATTCATGGTGTTTAAAGATTTACTCTTTGTTAATTTGAACCTTCACACTCAAAGGGAGAGTAGAATTTATAGTTATCCCAAGGGATAACGTTCTTTCTTTGTTTTGTCAGTCGAAACTCTATAGAAGCCATCACATTCTTATCAAGAATTGTATTGTTCTGGGCTTGAACCATTTGCCTTATCCTTTCCTTAATATTCTGAATATTTTTAAGGCATAAAATGTGTTGTTCACACTACTGATGTTTAGTAGAGTCTCCTACAGACCTGAATGTTTCCTAAACAAACCTCACATTCCTCAAATTAATTCCATGAAACCCTAAATAAAACTTTACTTGTAAATCGTCACTCCCTTGTAGATTGATCTTTTGACTGATTAAATAATGTAAATTAGTTTGAATGATAGAAGTTTCGAAGAATTCAACTATATCTTACAAATTGAGAGCTTTTGAAACCTCTGTATATTATTATCATTATTGTAAATTTTATATTTTATTAGTTGCCTTCTATAGGGAAGCTCTTTGAAAGATCCATTAGTTGTATTTTATTCACCCTGGGCGTATAATTGCCTTAACCTGTTTGCTTTTGGCGTCCAATTCTTTATTTCTATACACTATGGGGATTTTTAGTTCGAGGATTTAAATAGGATCTCAATACTTTGTATACGCTCCTTGGGCCAGTCCCGCTAATAGTCAGATTGAATTAATGCTAATTTGGTGTCTCCATTATTGTAGTGATTTAACTTGGGTGATTATAATCTTTAATTTGAATATTTGGAAAAATAAATAGAGTGACACATAATTATTCTTATATATATTGTATTAAGGAAAAATATTAATAGAATGATTTAGAAGAAACAAAAAGTATCATAAAAGAATCTTAAATCAGATAGTTATGGGTAAATTGGGTATCTAATTCGTTAGGGATAAGTGAATGGAATTGTTTATACATATAGATAATTGAATGATAGTTCCAATTGTTATACTTTGTTATTTAGATAGTAGAAAGATGATAGATATCTTTATTACTAGAATTTTCTTTGGGTAATAAGTAATTACGATAGAGTCAATTTAGCATTACATAAGAGTTGAAATTGAAATATTCGGTTTTCAAATTATCTAGCTCTTGATGATAGAGTCACTTTTAAATGATGTTAACTATAGTAGCGTGTTAAAATTTTAATATTAGGGTTAAATATTAAAGAAGAAATGATTTAGGAAATTGCATTGAAAAGAAAAGAAATTGATTAAACTATATTTAGGTGATTGATTTTATTATTTGGAAGTTAATGAAGTAAATTGGAAAGTTACTAAATGAAGAGGTTAGATTATTTCTATTTATGATTAACGCGTAAACTACATAGGAAAATAATTAAACTAGTTTTCTTCCTTTCTGATTAACTATGTTACCTGAAATGTTGATTAAGTTAGTTGATGAACAAACTTGTTCAATTAGGTGAAGTGGATTATCAAGTGTAATTACGTAAGTAAAGTGTTCAAGGAATAATAGAAAATTTTAAATGAGGTTCATCCATAGATGTATTGTTTAGTTGATCTTTTTATTGATCACTTTGTAGTTTGGATGGGAAGGTTGTAGATCTATTTAGTCAAACTTGGTTATTAGTTTAAATGTTTGTTTGGTTACTTGTTTTCAACCTTATTTTTTATTAATAGGTATTGCTAGAGTGTTTGCATTTTGTAATTGGGAGTGCCTCCAAGGTTATTGTTAATTGATTGGATAATGAATGTCATTTGCATTATGGTTGTTTGATTATTATTTGGATTGTTTTATTAGGTTGAATTTGAATGGAATTGTGAGTTGATTGGTTTTACTATTGCTTTCATGATTGATGGATGTTGAGAAGATGGTAGTTTTGTGGTTGATTTTGCAAGGAGTGGAATATCTTAGTTTTGATTGAAGATCTTGTGGTGTTCATGCCACTCATTATTCTTCACTTGTCAATTTATGATTTATGAATTGACAATCATCTTTTGAGATTTGTTATTGTTGACATTTCTTTGATGGGGAAACCCTTGTGTTAGCATTTTGATAATCTTCCAGAGGTTATAGGGGATATAGTTTTACTTGCAAGAGTTGGTATTAGGGCCAACGACCTAGAAGGATCACCTTGGGTAACCCATATCAGGTCTAATGTAATTATTGAGTTTTATGTTGTTTCACCTGAACGTGGTGGTTTTATGATTATGTCACTTTCATGATGGTTGATCTTGTACTTGGTTGGTGTTTATGTGGTTTAAGTCTTGCACTTGAATGTGGTTTTCGTTACACTGAATTTCTAGTGTGATGATGTATGCCTCACTTGGTGCAATTATTTTGTTGGATTTGGTATCTTGTGCAAGTTGGCTTGTCATTGTGATTTTAAGTTATTGTTGTTAGTTGGGGGAGTGGCTCTCAATGGGGGTCTAGCGCCTAAAGTGGCTTGTCTAGGGTAACCCTTGAGAGTTTAATCAAGTGATAACTTAATTAATTAATTAGGGGGTTGGGTAGCTTCCACACATTAATTCAGATAATGTAGCCTCAGTCATGGGCCCAAGTGCTTGTTTAGGCTTGGGATGAGTGGGAAGGCCTAGAATATCAAGATCAACTGCCTTGCCTCTGCATAGTAATTTTTGCAAGCTAGGTTGATCCCGCTTAGAGGCATGGGGGTTCGATGGCCAGTAGATGTGGCCATGGTGATCCGGTAACCTAGGAAGGTTACGCTAGGGTAACCCATGGCAACTATGTGATGACACTCCACCCTTTAACAACTTGTATGTTGTTGTTTTCCCTCATGTTCTTTTTGAGCCTCTGGAAGTGGATGTTGTCATATGCTTTTTGATGCTTTCTTATGTTGTGATGGTTATTTCGTATGTTGATTACATTTTGTGTTGGTTGTTTCTTGCACTAGATGTTTCCTTAAATGTGATTGTTGTTTCTTGTTGTAATCCTTGTTTCATTGATGGTTATCGCTGGGGGTCTTTCTTGTCATCTCCTAGTAGGGGGTGGGCCTACGGGTCCACGTGGTTAGGTGGAACATGCTATGCACCCCATTGGGTTCCCAGCCAAGATCGAGTTGTACTAGTTGCAGTGGTTTCAGAGTTTGTACCAGAGTTGGATTCAGCCTAGCAGCTTTGTATTCATACATTCCAGATGTATCATTTTTTTATCATACTATTTCCATTCATGTTAGGAAGTACCATTGTGTTAATGTATTCTTGGATCAATGCAACTTCAGGTTATAATATATTACACATGCTCTTATTATCTTATGGTTACTGGTATATGTATCTTTCATGTGATGTAATGATGTTGATTTGAAAAGTAATGAAATCATGTAACCCCAAGGGACCTTGTATATGTTGTTAATGTATAGTTTCATTTCATGTGATATATGTTTATTATGATGCTTATTAGTTATTTAAAAAAAAATTGTGCTAGTTATTATTGTTTCCTTTGGGGTTGCAAGTTGGGGCATTACAATGCACACACATAAGCATATGGAGGAGATGGTGGACATGCTAAGGGAAAAATCTATCCTATGCAACCATTGAAAATCAACTAAAGATGATAACATGTACATTGAAAACCCATAATCATATACATTGATAACTTATCCAATTAAAAAAATCATCAACAACCATACAATAAAATATGATAAAAGTGTTACAAGATGCTATACCCATTTGACACTAATTCTAAATAGCTAGAAATAATGATATGTAACATTGATCAATTATGTAAACACAATAGAAACCCAAAAATAGGCATGTTACACAAAACAAAAAATATTATATAGAAGAGGACTCCAATGTCACACATTATTCATTACTGTGCATATATAAAAAAAATAACAGGAAAATAATTTCCTTCTAAAATATTTTTTTTTAACCAAATTATAACATAATACAATAGCAAGTTGAAGACTACTTCCCAAACATGAAAATTATTGTAATCTACTACATTAATGATAAAAACTATAATATTACCTCAATATGAGCCACCTCAAATCTACCCTGATTGTCAAAAGTCGCCACATGAATACAAAATAGGAAAATCAACTAAATAATATTCTACTTGTAAGAGATATTTAGAAAGAGGACCAATGGGAAATGTTACCCACCTCCCATCCATATTACCTTGATCAAGTGTAACATATGTTTGTACCACTCTAGCCAACCCTTAAGCTACAAAGAGAGAAGATAAAGGACATAATTCTATAATGACTTTGCCACACACAAAGATCTCATACAAGACACCAAGATAATTCATACAATAGTTAATTATGATTTCACACACACCCAACATAAAAACCAATAGGATTGATAAAACTAATGAAATCCAATACACACCAACACTCAAGTAGATTCATGTCAAATGGTCTCGTGCATAATTTAGGATGAAAAAATATAGTATTTATTTAAGGCACAACCATGTCTAAATATGTAACGCCACGCCACGAAACCCTAGAGGACAACTCACTATAACACCTAAAAATTAATTTTTTTTTTTTAAAGGGTGCAATATTCACAAGATTGTGGATGAAACAATAGCTTGAGTTCTATCCTAAGTCCTCTAAGTTCTGTGACTATAGTACTAGATTCCCATTAACTAAACTAACAAGAACTGTAAATCATTACATTATCAAATTCCATCTAACAATAAGAATTTCATTTAGTCATCACATTTACAAGATCAACTAATATGAATTATCCATTTAATGCTAGCAATATAACAACATCAAGATCATTAAATTGAAAATAACATCAATTACATTTACCATTACAAGAGAGAGATTGCAATTAATTACAATATTACATCATTACATTATTATTTCCTCAAATGAGAGAGGAGAGTACATCAGAATTACATTACATGCTATAAATGATTTATGTTATATTACAAGTACATAAAAGATAGTCCACTTAAACTGAAACAAGTGCAAAAGTCTTCATATATAGGAGCTGTCACCACAAACACAAATAAAGTGAGGGAGCCAAATGGAGTAGAAGGCATATTCCACCCAACCATGTGGGACCCTAAGGTCCACCCCCTGTGCTAGGAGATAGAAATAAGGTCCCACAAAAAAATAGTCAAAAGACAAAAGACAACACAAAGGCCAACATGACTCCAATGTACAAGTATAGTACAACATCACACAAAAGTGAAAACACTTCCAAAGGCACTCAACATCAAAGGGAGACAAAAGGAAAGGGTATACCAGGTTTCCATATGGAGGAGTGTCATCACATAGTTTGTTATGGGTTACCCAGGAAGATCTTCCTAGGCCTCAACCCCCATCCTGGGTTACCCTGGTAGCCTCTACCAATCTCTGACCCCCATGCAAACCTATGTGAAATCAACTTATCTCTCATGAGGACACAATAGTTGATCTTTCCATTCAAGGCCTTCTGATCTCATCTCATGCCTAAACGAGCACTTGAGCCATGAGTGAGGCATTCACTTATCTTGATTAGTGTGAATACTGCCCAACCCACTAATTAATTTTATGTTATCACTAAATTACAAAACTCCCACATGGGTTACCCTGGCTCCACTTTGTGCACCAGACCCCATTGAGAGCTAGTCCCCTACTAGCAACAAGGAGACCCAATGAAATCAATAGGGAAAATCCAATTTGCACAATCACAAAACCTCATAAATATACACAACAAGGTGAGGCATAACTCATCTGGCACACAAGTCCCAACCATAGTGGAGAAAATATAGTGCAAGGAAAATGACCCATGTAACTCATTCAATACATAAACAACCATCTCAAAATTGAAAATAAAAGAATTATATCAAGAAGAATATTCCCCCTAGCCTTTGGAAAACTCCTAATATTCACCTCACAAGATGTCTTAATCATTTGAACAAAAACCCATGAATCATTCCCAAATCCACAATCATTCACTTTGCTTCACAAAAACAATTCAAAACAATAATAGAAATATGAAATCTAGAGTGGATTTTCAAAGCATCCATTTCATGCTATAAAATATCCATCTTAACCAAAATAATAATCTTTTATTCCAAATAAACTAATCTTCCATTGACACAATGCACTAATCCATCCATTTTAAAGTTTTACTCTATTTCATTTACTTCTCTAACATGATCATTTAATAATTAAGGCAGCAATGTTTATTTATTGATCTCATCAATTATATACACACATGCACATATACAAGATTATATAAATGTAAACTTATATAAGTATATATATATATTATATATATATATATATATATCAATTCACAAATGTCTTATATTATCAAGGCAAGATTTTGTTTTCAAAGGTAGAAAATAAATTAAATCCACATAAAAGTCTATGTATAAATATAGATATATATACACACACACACAGATATATATATATACACACACACACAGATATATATATATATACTCATACAATTGTTGTTCAAAATCCATATAGAATATGATAAGATAACCACATGCAGAAGCATTTATACGCATTTGAGAGATACATATACATATATATAAATCTCTCTCTATATATATATACGTGTGTGTATATTTTTATATATATAAATAGATATATATCTGTATATATATGTATGTATGTATGTATGTATGTATGTATGTATGTATGTATATATATGTATGCATATATATATATATATATATATATATATATATATATCAACAGATACACTAATTACCAATCGAAATAAATGAATATGCATAAACTAATTACTAGCACAGTAAGGAATGTAATCGAAGGCCATTGCAAATCGAAATCCAGAAGAAATAAAGCGATGTAAGGCTAAACTAGTTTCTAACATGCTATTAACACAACCACTAACTATATAATCGACATCCATTATTCCAAAGGACTTGAGACTACACCATTGATTAACCATGATTTAACACTATACTTCTCATCACCCGAATTCTACATGGTGTACAATATGACTGGAGTTCGGCATGAATAAAGGTTATCTATTGCCTGCTATAATACAAAGGTGGTGCCCAATCATTTTAATCAGATTGATAAGGATAAGATAGATAACTAAAAATAGGGCCGACGCTTGGCATTTCCTTATAATAAGTTTAAGACACAAAGGTAATGAATCCTTAAGGGAGGTTTAAAATGCGGCTACCAATAGCCTTCCAATTTTATTTGCATACTATCGTAGGTGCAAAAACCATGACTTTGAGCCAAGATTAAGATAGTAAAAGTTTAGCAAAGAACATAGAATAGAAAGCAGAGATTGGTCTATTTGCAACCAGAGAAAAGTGTTGGGGCTAGTGTAAAACCCTGTCCTACAACCTAGAGGATGATGCAACACTATGGAAGCACCACTATTTTTTTCCTTAAAAGAGTAACAATGGTAAGTAAAGTAATCTATTCTAACCACATACATCCTCTAGGCCACACAACGTGCCAACATGTAAACTCCAAAACTTAAAAAATTAATCTAACCATAGCATATGAAATTAACTCATGATAAAACAACATACATCAAGCATTAACCCATTGCAAAATGAATTAAACATGGAAATGTAATGAACATATTTCCACAGATACAACACCATATAAAACAATATATACCATTTAATCCCATAATGAATAGATCAAACATAATGTTACAATTACAACACAAGGAATCCTCCTCGATTACAAATTGGGAATACAAATACACAGTGTCTCATTGTTACAATAAACATAAGAGAAGTACAAATCCATAGAAACACACGATTTCTTTGAACTAGAAGATCCTGCCATCACAAACAAGAAGAGAAAGCCCAATGGTGTAAGGTGCACACCACCCAGCCATGTGGTACTCGTAGGACCAACCCCCATGCTAGGAGATAATTTAAAAGGTAACCAAGACAAACCTAATACCTCTAGACATAGGAAATATACAAAACAACACTGTACCAGTAAATACAAAACATAAGGTTACAACTCTAAACTCATAGTGTCTGTAATGAGTACGAAATGCTTTCTTATGGATGTCTTCCTCAAAGATGCACAACTGATGATATCCTGACTTAAGATAAATCTTTGAAAATACCCTATCACCCTTCATCTAATCAAATAGATCATTGATCCTCAGAAATGGATACATGTTCCTCACCGTCACCTTATTCAACTATCGGTAATCAATGCACAATCGAAGGGACCCATCCTTCTTCACAAAAATAACTGGTTCTCCCCAAGGAGAGACACTAGGACAAATAAACCCCTTTTCCAACAACTCATCAACCTAAAACTAAAGCTCCTTAAGCTCCTAAGTGGTCATCCAATATGGAGCTCATGAAATAGGCTCAGCTCCAGGTATAAGATCTATCTTAAAATCAATGTCACACTTAGGTGGCATCGCTAGAATCTCACTCGGAAATACATTTGCATACTATCTAAGGATTGGATGACTGTTAGGAGACACCTCTCAGCTCTCCCCTAACTCCAAATCAATAGCTATCACCGCAAACAACTAATTGTCCTTGTTGCATACACCTCTTCAACTGCATAGCAGAGATCATGCACAAGGAAACAGGCCTCTGAGCACCAATTACCTCTATCTCATTGGCCAAGTCATCTACACACTACACTAAATTACGTCAACAATAAATCACTGCACAATGAGCATCTAACCAATCCATGCCCAACACAATATCATACAACCTAAGAGGAATAATACAAAGTTCCACTGTGGTGCAAAGAGAACAAATCCTCAAACCACAACCATGAATAAGAGACTCAACTATTACTTTAGCCCGGGAGGATAATTTGACCTACCACCTATCGTCCTACTTTGCTACCACCAGTCCACATCGAGCTACTATAGAAGAAGAAATAAAAGAATCTAAAGTACCCAAGTCAAAGAGAATAGAGACTCTACTACCCTATAACACACCTTTAGTCTCAACCACTGTACCCTAATGCTCAGACTAGCAGTTATCAATTGTTACAAAACCTCTATGGGACCTATTGCATCTCCTACTATCGAGTTTGAATATACCAGCCTCTGATTAAATCCAGATGTTCCCTTCTGAGGACACTAGCTAGCAATGTGACCTTGTTGACCGCAAGAGAAACACCCTATACCTCTAACATAACCTCTACCACCTGGAGGTGCACTAGACTGCTGAAAATTGCCTCTGCTAACTATAAACTACAAACTCTAGGCGGACTGATTAGAGTGATAATGCATGTTTCACCTCCAATTCTGGTCTTTCCCATACTGAAACATACTACCATGTTGAGATTGATAATTCTTATGTTTCGACTGAGAATATTGTTGTTGCTACTATTGACCACCCTTAACGGGTGCATGGTGGTTCCTAGGGGAACCTACTTCTTGAGTCTAGCTACCTTGAGAGTTGAAACCTACTAGAGGTGCACTACCAATCTATACACTTGTCTGATTACCTAATGCGATAGCCAAATTCTCCTCAAGTATCTGATCCTTCTATACAACTACCTCCATGGTTTTTGGCTCAAACACATGAACACCGCCATTGATACATGCATTCAAGCCCCTGATAAAGTGTTGCACCGACATACCCTCATCATCATTGATGCCTGCATACTACTTAAGATCATAAAATCTTCGCTCATACTACTCAATTGAAATCGCTATTCACCTCAACTCATGTAATTCATCTGCACAACACTGTCGCCAATGATCAGACAAGAACCAATCTTCAAATCTCTCTATAAACATCTCCCATGAGATTGAATCTATATCCAAATGTAGCTTTTTCTCCTCCAAATGCCACCATGTGGAAGTAAAAGTTGTAAGGTGCATGATAGTGCACCTAGCCTTGGTGCCGCTACCATATGGATGCATAGTGAAATACCTATTTAGATCAATTAACCAGGTCTCTACCTTTAAACCACTAATAGTCCCATCAAAAGTAGAAGGACGTGCTTGCAAAAGATCCCTCATATGTCCAACTAATAAAGCCTCCTTCTCAACCGTAATCTCTCTCTTCCTGGGAGACCTCTCTCTCCTTGATCACCAACTGATCACCCTCCTGTCTCAGACCTAAATGAGCAAGAACCTCCTCAAGCAAGTGACGCAACTGTGTGCCCTCCAATCTTAGCTAACCCAAATTTTGATCTCCAACTCCCTGATTATTTTGGGAATCCTATTGTTCCTCATGATCAAACTTGTGGGAACTCTGAGGAGGGGAGTCTTGGCAATTAGCCCCATGGCCACCACCATGACCTCTACCACATCCCTGACCTCGACCCAACCTCTAGGCATTATCCTACATAGACACCACCAAGGACAAGTTTAGGGTGTTAGACAAGGTCAACAAAAGGGAAACATAAACTTCAGAATCTATACAACTAAGACAACATAATGGGCTCTTGTATATACCTAGAGTACCCAGTGTTAGAACTTGGACTCTGCTACCATGTGTAACGCCCCACCACGAAACCCTAGAGGAACACTCACTATAACACCTAAAAATGATATTTTTATTTAAAAGGATGCAATATTGAAAAGATTGTGGATGAAACAATAGCTTGAATTCTATCCTAAGTCCTCTAAGGTTCATGACTATACTACTAGATTCCCATTAACTAAAGTAACAAGAACTATAAATCATTACATTATCAAATTCCATCTAACAATAAGGATTTCATTTAATCATCACATTTACAAGATCAACTAATATGAATTATCCATTTCATGCTAGCAATATAACAACATCAAGATCATTAAATTAATAGTAACATCAATTACATTTACCATTACAAGGGAGTTTACAATTAATTACAATATTACATCATTACATCATTGTTTCCTTGAATGAGAGAGGAGAGTAAATAAAAATTACATTACATGTTATAACTGATTTAGAGTATATTACAAGTACATAAAAGATAGTCCACATGAACTAAAGCAAGTGCAAAATTCTTCATATCCAAGAGTAGTCACTACGAACACAAACAAAGTGAGGGAACCCAATGGAGTAAAAGGTACATTGCACCCAACCACGTGGAATCCTAAGGTCCACCCCCATGCTAGGAAATAACAATAAGGTCCCACAACAAAATAGTTAAGAGACAAAAAACAACACAAAGGCCAACATGACTCCAATGCACAAGTATAGTACAACATCACATGAAAGTGACAACACTTGTAGAGGCACACAACATCAAAGGGAGACAAAAGAAAAGGGTATACTAGGTCACCATAGGGAGGAGTGTCATCACATAGTTTAGTATGGGTTACCCTAGTATATCTTTCTAGGCCCTAGCCCCCATCAAAACCTATGTAGAATCAACTTACATCCCATGAGGACAAGATAGTTGATCTTTCCATTCCAGGCCTTCTCATCTCATCTCAAGCCTAAACGAGCACTTGAGCCATGAGTGATGCACTCACTTATCTTGATTAGTGTGAATACTACCCAACCCCCTAATTTATTTTATGTTATCACTAAATTACGAAACTCCCACATGGGTTACCCTAGCACCACTTTGTGCACCAACGCCCATTGAGAGCCACTCCCGTACTAGCAACAAGGAGACTGAATGAAATCAATAGGGAAAATGAAACATGACTAATTCCAAAATTTAAAATGCAATTATTTAAATTGATTTCCACAAATTAGTTCTCAAACTTTTATGCATAAATTTTAGTATAATAGTTAAAGCTCAAGTAAATAATTTTAAATTAAATTGCATATAATAAATTGATTAACAAATTTCCTTCAATTACATTCAATCCTACCATAAATAAATTATTATTTCAATAAATTCAAAGGATTTAAAACAATTTTATTTCTTGGACAACTTATCAAGCATTAATACTTATCTTTGAAATGTGTAGAAGAAATTCCAACTATTGTTGGAATGGTCCATGTTTCAGCCTCTTCTATCTGTGAGTAGTCTAGGAGGAAAGTGGACTTTGCCACTCTACACAAGTGTTGGTTCCACTAAAATAATGCTCAAAACTCGTGCCACGAAACCATGCCCCGACTAGGACCATCCTGAGTGCACACACTTGTACCCCAGGTTGAACACCCACTGTAGGAGTGCCCCTTCTTCATCCTACTCATAGCCTGCTAACTTGGAGCCCTGTTCCCATAATGTGCTCTACTTGATTTTCCTTTTTTTTCTATCTATCCATTTCCAAGTTTCACATGAATGCTTATATAAGCCTTTTGGGGTGGTTTCCAAACCATCACACCCTTGCACAAGAGTTTCATTTTAATAATTAAATAATTATTTTATCTTTCATAAAAGACTTCTCTTAAATATTCTTCATTACTCTTTATTTAAACTAAATAAGTACATTATCCTTTAATTTTCCATCCCCTTTTTAATTCTAAAGGGTTATTTCATAACTTTATCTTCTTTTTGGGAAAAATTCACATAACAATTCTCCCCCTGTAAATTAGTTGTTGTCGTCAGTAGCACATGAGATGCATCTACATCACAACTCACAAAATGCATAATTAATAATTGAAGAAATTGAATTGAAATAACTATTCTTCATAATATTTTTTATATATATTTACTTCATCTATATCCATTTCTTCTCTTAATTTTTAGATATCTCCCTTTTTCAATTGTATTTTAAGTTAACAAGTAATTACAAGAAAATCATTTTTTTCCAATGATAGGAGCTATACATACATACATATTAGGAATTTAAAATCAAAGAAACTAATGGTATTTTATGTGTTTACTCACACATATATCAATTTTGTCTCATGTAACCAATTTTCTTTAATATAGATATTTTAATCATTTACATGTAACTTCAACATTAAAAATATATCATATATCTAGTGAAAGGATATACATATCCCATACTATGTAGTCACTCGTCCTTGAACTATATAATCAATATACTAAAAATATATTCTAAGATGATAATCATACATTCCAGACTACATGAGTATCCTCTTTTCATATATGTCAAGTATAATTGAATGGAAAACAAGTAAAAAGTATCCCTAAAAAGAGTTCATATCTTTCAACATATGCACAAAGTTATTGGGTTGATCAAGTCCAATAACAAGGTACAATAGAATAAAGCATGGTAATCTTTTAGGTATCTTAACAATGATAGTAAACTATTATCATACATTGAGTACTTTCATAGAGAACCATTAGGTCTAATATTCCCTTCATGTTAACACGAGAGCAAGGATTGGTTAAAAATGGTGGTTTGACTAGAATAGTGATGATTTCCTTAGACTCATGCCCTATGATATGAGACTCAAAAAGGCCATTGGGACCTGAAAATAATGAATACAAACATTTTTGTTTCACAAGAAAGCAACAAAATTCATTCAATAATTTATTTCATTATATTTTCCTTCATGTAAGGAGGTTCATCACAAGAAAGCTCTATATTAGTGATCCCAAGAAACTGTATAGAATCCTTTTGTCATACTTCTCATTTTTTATCCACAAAGGTAATCCAATGCTTATTAGTTATCTATCAAAATATGATTAGACTTGAGATCTATATAGATGAATTCTAACATGTAAATATTAGTTAAGGCCTTCACTACATATTTTAATATTGTTACAACTATAGACTCTTCAAATGAACATCATCAAATGAAAATTTTAATATATTTGGTCAATCTATCCCTTATATATGGCATAAATAATTTTATTACCATGAAAGAGAAATGAGTTATTTTAAAATTTAGAGGTGGTTTCTCCCCTTGTTAAAAAAATTGACATGTCCCCATGATTTGACCCTAAAAGAGCCTATTTGGTTTCATATCCTATAATATGTTATTCTCACCAAATTATTTCACACATAGTGTCATTTGTCCAAGTTTAAGATGTGAATCCAAAGACCTGTGGGTTATTGACCCACAATGTAACTTACATTTTTTTAAAAAAATGTTAATTTTAAACAACATAGTAAAATCACTCAATACAGATAAAATTATCGTGGATATACACAAATCACTTGAAAAAAGAATCCTAATGCACTAACTCTTATTCCAAATATGATTCCTTATATAAGAGTGTACTACTTAAATAAAAATGTGAACTTAACACTGATATATTAATCATATCTTATTTTAAATCTTGTGATAATTCAATCTTCCAAGACTTTTATGAATCATCCCTACCTTCATGAAAAATTGATATTTAGGGTCCTATAATACAAATTTAAGCTTCCCTCTTTGTGTGGTGAACTTAAATGAAAAGAAATCTTATTATTCATTTATGGATCCTATGATTTGAATTCAACATGATTCCTAACTATTGACTAGAGGTACCATTTTTGTTTCATGGATTGGATTAGTTGCAAATATCATTCTCACATGTAGCTCTTTGTTGATGATGAATATTTTACTTCTATTTGATTATTCTTTAAGAGGAAGACTTATGCTTCATGATCTCTATTATCCCTTTATCTATCTTTCTTCTTGGTTGAATCTATTAATATTTGGGTGATCAACTATAACTTCATAAAAGTTATCATATTAAAACACATTTAAAAAAGAAAAGAACATGTCTTCTATTTGACTTTGGTATATTAATCTTTATACCAAAATATTTGGGTAATTCACTTTGTTTTGATTTGGGAGAATAGTTTCATTCCAAAAAATTATTACCTCTAATTACTATAAATAAGTTTTTAGTAACTCTTTTCAAAAGGATATTCAATGTTCAAGGAGGGATTCCTCCTCTACTCGAAAAAGTGAAGTTAGTTAAAGTAGGAGTTTCGCTTGACCAATACTTGGATCTAAGGTAATTATCATATCCCTATTAGAGAACTACTATTATTTTTCAACCCTACTTTGTGAAGTGTCACCCCTTTTTTTTCATAAGAAAAATAAAAACGTATGATTTGGTTTTATTATTGGAATACTATAGACCAACCTTCAGAAAAGGTTCAGCCATTGGTAGCAAAGAAATATCCACATGGCTGTATAGTGTGCCCTGGGGAATAAGGAGCTTGATGAATTATATCAAACAGCGATATTACAATCCTCCTGCCATCGTTACTGAAGACGTAATGGATGATTCAAGAAATATGCATTTGAAAGAGCCCTTAGAAGGATGAGAAACAGATACGCTATCCCGCAGATTATCTTTCAATAATTTATGTTGCAATCAAAGACGATGGTAGTGATGTGCGTGGATATTTCATCTGTTGGGAGTGTGCAGCAAGCTATACTTCGAGATTTGGTCTCTACTTTATAGATTACGACGATAATCTAAAGAGATATCCCAAGGGCTTTGTCAAATGGTTTAAAGTATTTTCTCCATTCAGAATGAGAAGATATAACAATAAGAGCAATTTTACGTGGGGGAGAAGTTTATAACACCTGAAACTATTACAGCAGTCATCATTGTATACCACACGATAGTTTGGCCTAACTGAAAAAATAAGTTTTTCCCCGTCAATTTTTCTTTTTCAAACCAGCCAGCACCTAGTATTGCTTGCAAAAATGTGAAAGATAACTTTTCCCATCTTGATGATGGAATACAAATATTGATTGTGATCCCCAGGGTCATAAGAAGATTTCACACATTTTTATGTTAATATTTTTGGTGATAAATGTGAGGTGATGTGCAAGAAAGCTCGGCTTAAACCATGCAACGATTGTTGTCAAGTGTTCAATTATGTTTCAAGCGGGTATTATGGTAATAAGGATGAATGCCTAATATCAATAATATGACCTACCAATAACTCTTACATAATTCATTTTTCATTATAAGCAGATGCTTAGCGCAACTAGAATAATTTACAAATTAGCAATACCACCTTCTAATTAATGAATCTTAATATTAAAACTACTTTAGATGTATCATGAAATTTGGAATTTTATTTTAGACGGGTTTCATATTATATCCTTCTTTATGAAATCAGTTAAGTATAAAAATTGATAAATACCTACATCCAATTCAAATTTAATCAAACTTAGAAATAAGAACATGTTGATATTCTCAAAATAGACAAAATAATATTAAATAACTATACATTCATACCTCATGAGTGCTAGGAACTGTAACGTAATACTAATACATGACACCAACCAAGTGTTTTTTAAAGTCAAAGGAGAGGAAGTATATCATGGAAATAACACACTAGGAGATAACTAAATTGAGTACATAACATAGGGAAGCTACATGTCATAACAAAAATTAAGAATAAATTGAACATGTATTCATAATGTTTCTTGGCTAAGGTTTTGGTGTTTGATACATAATAGCTTTACCTCTATAGTTTAATAGTTAAGATGACATGCAATACAACTATATAAATCTAACTACCACGTGGCGACATCTAACCAACACATAATAATATAATTTACTATTGTATAAAGAGGGATAGGGCACTACCTCACTTCCTACCTTGAGTTCTTTATGTAGATAACCCATCAACCTTGATCCACTAGACTCTCCACGTTATTTACACTTAACTAGATATGGTTATCAAATTATGCATAGGGTGACTAAGAACATGTGAGAATAGGTGGGACTCCATAAGCTTCATCTATTACCACTATTTATAATTAACCTATAAGTAACAACTTACAAAACAAGGTGTCCTTATTAACCATTAAAGTCAATAATTTAAATTATTCCAAGGATTAAAACAAATTAAAAGTTATTGAACTATAAGGAATCTATAATCCCTGATTATCAAACAATATTTATAAGTTACCATGCAGTGATAGAGTTGTGACTAAATAAAAGTAAAATACTAATCTTATGATAGATACATTATCTATCAACAATTACGACCTTATGATAATTCAATTAGCAATGAGTGAACATGACTAGGGCTTGACTATCTTTCATTATCACAATGCAACAATGATAGAAAGGTGAAATTTAAAGATATTCAAGACTAAAGCAAGTACAATAATAATAATTCTAAAAAACTTAATTACATAGCATGCTTTCTTAAACATAGTAGTGAAAGTACAACTAAATCAATTTACAATTTTAGTAATATGACCATGACACTTATACATGTGAATAGGAATATTCCATGTTATCATGTGATTGTATAAATGGTTCAACATCATGTAGTCATAGATTAAATACATTAGATAATATGATTTATCCCTCCCATTATGTCGCATTCCCATAATAGGGTTTCACTACTAATTAATCATTATCACAATCCATCATTAACATAAAATAGTCTAAACACTAGGATACATACTCATTCACCATTCATTCATCTTAGGGAACCTTTTTATGACATATTTAGACTCATTAACTATGATAACATGGTTTTCCAAGAGCCTTTAAAGAGATAAAAAAAATATCATAAAAATCATTCAAAAGGGGTATATCATACTTGAGTATAACAAAATCATAACCCATTGAAAAGCTTGGCTCCAATTATGGTTTTATAGTTGCAAATTGTAATACAACAACGTATTGAGATAGTGACCAATATAAAATATTAACAATATGGTTCCATAAACATAAGGAAAAAATCTACCCCTTTGTATCATTGTTACTAACAAAATATTTTAAAATAAACACTTAATACTACCAAACCCTACTAGTGTACATATTTAAAAGTGTGTAGTAATTTATTGAAGGTAAACTATAATAATAATACAAAGCATCAAATGAAGATTTAAATTAACCAAAAAACATCATTCTCCTTATGTTAGTTAAAAATAGTAATAAATAATTGAGATTGAACAAATAAAAATAATATTTAAAAAACACATGTATTATATATTGAATGATTCCAAGCAATGCCAACACCTAGTAAACATGATGGAATACCAAATATGCAAATAAATTATCCCAAATGAGCAATATGCCAAGAAGCCTTTGAATGGAATGATTCCCCATTCTTTTAGACAATAGGATTTATTCATACAACTACTTACATATTATGAACACACCCAAACATAGTTCATATCTTCTTGGCATGCTAATACAAGTGCCTAGAGTTTATTTAACTAAATTTGGGTAGATTTTAGGTGGCCGTTAGCTACCAAAACTCTCCAATAGTCACATATTCATGAGAAGATTAGGGATTTAGATCCCATCATGAAATGTTCACAACAAATAATTTAGTCATTGAATCACAAAATTTAGATAGTCTACCCATGGGTCTAAACCTTATTTCCTTTATTTTTAATTTTTGTCTCCTTCACCTCACCATGTACATTTTCACTAATCACATGGTCCAATAATTTTGAATCAAAATTTGTTTACAAATAGTTTTAAACACAAGTGACCACTTTTAAAATTACTTTATGTATTCAGTTCAATTAATTATACTAAAATATAAAAAATAAGATTAGTAACAATAAGGAATATTAACCTTGAGTGATGATCAAAACATCAAATGAAATCATCAATACACTAAACCATAATGACACAAGCCATTATGACATGAATCATTTGTTGACACTATCATTTACTTGAATAAAAAAACTATCAAAATGCTTTTATCTTTCATAATAGTACCTACCATGGGATATGGGAATAAACAGTTGGATCTTCACCCATACCATTTTCAAGCGATGTGCATTTAGAAAAAAAATATAAAATATGAAAAACATGAAATCATGCATAAACGATGTAAAAAAGGAAGGATTTTTCACCTAGGCAAGCTAAAATTTATTGATTTGATTGATGATGATGATGATGATGGCAATTATGATAGAATTTTTTACAATAAAAATAATTGGAGGATTCTGAATAGTACATCCTAGTGATAGTATTTTTTAAAATGCGTCAAATAAAAGGATTGGGAATGATATAGTCCTAATGATAATTTGAGTAAAATAGGTCAAGGTTTGCAATGAAGTTGGGAACAAAATTGTTTATTATTTGGATGATGCACTAGATTGGTTAATTATATTGTATCGATTATGATTGCATGCATATGGATTGTGTTGAGGTTTCTCAATTTCTTGGAACTAAATAAAATGGAAAACCAAGTTGATGGAAAAGGTTGAAGTGATAGAGGGATTGTTTAGATAGGGAATGGGATGGATTATGGGATGATGTATTAGGGATATTGGAAGGAGTGTCAAGATGTGATCTCTAAGCACTATGGTGGATAGGAATAACATGTCCCATACTATATGTAGTGTAATGGATATAGAAGGTTGCAAGAGGGAGGGTTAGTAGAGAAAGTGAGGCTTGTATTGTCCAAAATATGTTTAGATATTATTTCCTTATCAATATCAATATTAAAGCATTAAAGGAGGATGGATTGGATATGATCAGATAGGTATGGATGGGGAGAATGGAGTAGATAATATAGATCTTGATATGATGAAAGAATATTTTCCCCCACATATAGGATGTGAGTAGATGGGGGATTTGTACATTAAACCTATTTTACAAGTTTCATCATGGAACTTATCAAAGGTGCCATACTGATTGTTTTCACCAGTGAATGATGATTTCTCTTTACTTTTTTTATTTTGATTTGTTCTTAATTTCTAGTTTATAGATGAAGGGGAATGATTTGGATAAATTAGTTTGGATGGGGGTTAGGGAGATGGATGAATGACTCAAATATTTATTTCCACGATGATAGTATCCATTTCCAAATAATTACTTTGATAGTCATTGTATGCATGGATGTTACTAGAAATAGAGCTAAGTAGATTTCTTCAAAATTCAAATAGTGTACCAACATAGCTCTAATATTAAAGGATGCTACCAAGGGAGACAGAATGGATGAGGAGATGAAAAATGGGTAATGAGTTATTTAAAATATTGAATTACAAAGATGTAATTGTGGAAGTATGTTGGATAATGGATAGGGGGTGGAAATATGATTAGATGAAAGGATGGGATAGTAGTAACATGAGGGAATGTCATGAGACCAAGGGGAACGAGGACTAACAATTGTATACACTATGTTGGAGGCTAAATATTTGAGTTATGATGTGATTTTGGATGTTAGTCCAGTTAGATGAGGTAATTAGGATTATAGATTATGGGATGTAGGGGCCTAAAGTGGATTGATGATGTTTAGGAGGAGAATTTGGGATTTTTTTAATTTTGGGACATAGGGACCCAAAATGGATGTATGATGCTTAGGATGGGGATGCTTGGATTTATATGGAGAAATTATGTGGGATTAAGATGAAGGGTATGAATATTTCGAATTAGGGAAAGAAGAAAAATTTGGAGTGGATGGAGATGTAGAGTTTGATGCTCCTTTTTGACATGTATTTCTTTTAATTAAGGATCCACATTATTTTTTTGCACTATTTTTTATTGGTGGACCTCGATGGCCTTTTCAATCAATTTTAATATTGGGTCAGATCTTACATTAATATTGTATGGTGACATGTTATGATGTGGTTGTCCTTATCTTTTTGTGAATTATTTCATATTTATATGTGCTTCCAAATAAGATGGTATAGTCTCATGGAGAGAAAGTATCTTGACATCACATGGATTGTGTGATGGCTTCATCATGTTGGAATATGTCCAATGATGTAGGGTGAAGCCACATAAGTGGTTTACACTTTTGAAGAGGAAGGAAATTTCGCATTTTTCCCATTCCTCATATCAAATGGGTTCGGCCGAACCCTAAGGTTCGACCGAACCATTTAGATGGTTTGGTCGACCCTTAGGGTTCGGCCGAACCAATGAAATCCCCTATTAAAAAATCATACTTAATGGGTTCGACGGAACCCATTTAGTATGGCTAAAACAAAAAAAGCTTTCATTTAATTGCTTTTTTTAATTGCATGGATTGGTGGTTCGGCCGAACATGGGTTCGGTCGAACCCTAGTTCGACCGAACCTTTCCAAGATGTTCGACCGAACACTTGTTCGGCCGAACCCCTCTTTTTTCACCCTTGCTTCCTAAGGCACCAGAATTGTTGAAAATTTTGCGTTTCGAAGCTCGATTTCAGAATGAAAATGGAGAAGATCTCAAAAACCCAACTAGTATCAGGTTCCCCTCAAAACGAGCTATCCAACGAATATAATTTTAGTATGTTTTGATTATATTATCTATCCTGCTTTTTAAGTTTTATTAAATATAGGTTTTTCATCGAAAACAAAACTCTTTGTTCGCACAAGTGGAAAAATAGAAGATTATCAAAAAAATTTAAAATATGAGTGCACCGATATTGGAGTCCTTGATCCAACAAAAAAAAAAAAAGAATTTCATACATACAAAAAAGTTATGCGTTATACGGTCGTTATGTCTGAATTGTAATTGATTTGACTTTAAAACTTGATTAAAGAAAAAATATTCAAAAAAACTATCTAACCAAGCGGAAGCACTAGATATCGGAGTTATAAATCTAAATTTGAAAGAATTGGAATTTTATCTTTCAAGGAAAAAAAGTTATGCTATACTGTGCGTCACTTTTAAAAATGCTATTTTTGAAAAACCAATTTTCGTGGGAGATGGAAAAAGAAGTGCAATCTGATTCCAAAAAAATTGAAAAAAATATTTTTAGAATCTACAGACAAAATATGACAAGACTCTAGTTTGCATCATCTTCAAATTCTTTACGGTTTAATCACTATAGGTGCCCGAATGTGGAGATTGTGTTAAAAAAAAAATATCAGTGTCCAGTTAGGCCAAAAAGTGTAAACCACTATTGTGGGATCACCCTGTATGCATAAATGTTGGTCTTGATTGATGATTACAGGGGATGGATGGTTATAGATGTAGTTGATGAAATGATTAGTGGGGGTTGATGGGATTGATAGGTGTAATGTGGTTGATGAAATTATTGGTGGAAACAATATTACGAGAGGAGTGACAAGAGGTACCTATTTTTATGTTGGAAGAAGTTTCCTTAGCCTTATTTGAGGAGTGAAAAATGTACTTTTCATGAGATATATAATCGAGGCCCTAAAATCTTATATTTTATTTTGTTTGGATGGGTTCTAAGATGCCTTACTCATGAAAGCCTATTGCTTTTCCTTGATAATGCATATTTTAAAAAATCTAATTGTTGACGGGGTACTTGTTACTTTGAAAACAAGACAAAAATCCAATTTTAGATGAGAAAGGAATATTGGTAGTTTGAGTTTTCTCAACAATAAGATAACTAGGTTGAAGAAAGATATAGGAACCAAGATGATAGGATTTCCATTCATGAATTTATTCAATAGGGATTATTAGATCTTGAGATGGTAAACAATCATGGAAGGGATTGGCTAGGATACTTGGATCTTGAAATGGATGTGGACATGTGTGGGAATTTTTGGAAAAAATGCTTGAAATGATGGATTATTTTGGATGATAAGGGAGGAGTGGTGTTTTATGCTGTTAAAAGTTAGTGCATGGAGGGACTCTTTGAGTTGTGCACATGGATGGGAAGGGAAACTGTTTGAATAAATAATTGCAATAGTAGTTCTTGTTTTTACATATTCTTCTAGACACTAGTTGATGTTTATTCCTAGACTTGCACATTATTAAAAGATTAAGAATTTTGCAGTGCATTTATTTGAATAAATTTGTATGAATCCCGCAACCCTAGAATAATTATTGTGATATGCATTCACCCTAATTAAAGGGTGCTATTTTTAGTTCAAATTAGTCAAGGAAACATTATTTTTGATGGACAAAATTGTCCTTATGCAAAGATTCAATAATCTTATCTAATATTCATATTAAACATTTTATTACTTTTCACAAAAAGTAGATCATGTGATTTTATTCCTACTATAACACATTTTCCATTTTTAAAATTTATTTTGAGATTTTTCAAAAAATATCTCACACTACTTTAACAATCTCAAAAAAAACATCTACTAGTTCAACAAGGCACTCTAGTAGCAAATTATATCAAAGTCCTACAATTTATTTGATTTGTTGTGCAAGCTTATGATCTAGTAGTGCATATTATTTTTGTTTTCAATGTGAAGGGGTTCATGGATCTATAGTTTAACTTAGAAAGCTTTCACACTTTTAATCTACTATTTTGGTTCAAACAAAATGAATGGCTAGTGATAATTTTCTTTTTGTTAGGTGATTTCTATGATTATGTTTTCATCGAATAGTCTAATGAACCAAAATCATTACAAAGGTAGAGTACCATAAGATTTGATCTCATGGAAAGGGCTTAAGGTCCTATTTTTATTTTGCAAACAATCCCATTAATTGAAATAATGCAAATAAAGAAAGTTCCACCACTAACTTAGAGATTTTTATGTGTCTCATTGGTACCTTGCATGAAATTTATTTAAAAAACCAAATTAAAACAAAAATGTCTCTTTGATGTAGCTTCTATAATTTCTTGTGTGAAATTATTTATATTCACTCATTTTTTTGAAGTGAAATTAATTTTAACTATCTTAAAAAAATATTCCAATTTTTCATAGCAACACAAGTAAAAAAAAAAAGCTATAACCTCTCCATCATACTATAACCTAAAAGATATTAATTATGGTGTTTAAGACTTTAAAGTTTCACAAATAACAATTTTTTTGGTTAAATTTTTATAATAAAATCCAATATAACTTTATAATTAATTTTTATATATAATTAAAAAAATTAAAATATTGAACTAGTGATTTCATGATCAATTTTTATTTTTATTTATTTTAAATAATTTAAACAAATATAATAATTTAAAATTAAATAATTACATAAATTCAACCTCTACTCTCCAACTAAGATTTAAAAGTTAGTATTCTTAACATTCAAACAAATTCAAAGTTATTCTTCTTTCAGCTAGCTTCAATTGAGATGCATCAAAAACTTGTGGCCAAGACAAGGGATATGAAACAAACCTTAAATATTATATTAGCCTTTAAATACCTGTTTGGTGGTAGGAAATTCATATGAATCTGCTTAGAAATGTATAATGACAGACCCATATTTATTTTAGCACCTTCCATACAACACTAAACCAAAAGAAATAAAAGAGTAAGTTTCATGGGTAATTAGATGTGCCCATGTAGTTATTTCTCTCTGTAACATGGGTATTCATCCTTATTACCACAATACCCACTCGGAACACAATTGCTCAATTTACAGCACTTTAAGCATTATTTAAGCTGAGCTTTCTCGCACTTCACATTTACCACCACACTCTGTAAACACCAACTAACATCTTTCTGAAAATGTGTGAAATCTTCTTGTTAGCCTTGGGGATCACAGTCTCTATTCCTTTTCCTATTCCATCATCAAGATGGGAAAAATTATCTTTCACATTTTGCAAGAAATACTATGTGTTGGCTGGTTGAAAACAAAAAAGAAAAATCGGAGGAAAAAAAAACTTACCTTTTTCAGTTGGGTTGAACAGTTCATGCCCTTTGTCAATGCTTCCACATTTTGCATACATGTCTACCAAGGTAGTTGCCACTACAAAATCTGAACAAATTTCCATCCTTAATCCTTTGACCAATTCCACACCCTATTACAAAGTTTGCATCTTGGCACAGGCAGGGAGGCTACAAGAAAACATTTCCAAGTAAGGCTTTGCACCTACCCATTGCATTTGCTTGAAAGTTCCTAAATCCTTTCCAACAAATTCAACTTTGTGTGGGCTTGTATCCTGCAACCATGTCATTCCATGAGATCACATTTCTTTGAGGCAATCAGTCAAAAAGTTCACGTGCATTGTCTATGCTTCCACATTTTGTATACACGTCTATCAAAGCATTTCCCTTCCGTTCGCTGAAATAACCAAATCCATTTCTATGCTCTCTTTCTTTTAGTTTGATCAAACTTTTGCAACGCAGTCAAAGTGATTTGAATTTACTTATGCGCGGGAATTGGGCGGCTGATTGTTGATGGTTACAGTTTACGTAACTGCTTAGGGGAACGGAAACGAAAGTTGGTGGAAGCAACAGATTAAATGGGCCCACACCAGCCACCTATGCGGTCAACGCTTAGAGTGTGTTGGTTAAGCCAGCCCGCTTTTAGCTACCCAGTGAATAAAATTTATCTAGGAAAACAATATATTTGGTAGAGGTTTACTATGCTCGGTTTATATTTGGTAATGTAATTAGTTGTTTTTGATTTCTATTCTGAAGAGCCAGGTAATCATCAGAAAATTTTATGCACTGGTTTCAAGATGCCTCAGATTTTTGTTTATCTAATGAGTTGTGAAAATTTATAGTCTTATTTTTTCCATCAAGTGAATATTTAATTTAATTTAAATCCCTCCGTGAAAGGAGTATGATTAGTGTGATTAAAGGGTGAGGATGGAAAAAAACTGATTGAATTTCCATTACAATCAATTTTTACTATGCATTGAAGTTCTCAATGTAAATTCAAGAAAGTCTAATATACTTTATATGATTTTGAAAAAAATTGTGTATGAATTTATTAAAAGAATTGTTCTTTTGTATGAACTGAATTTTAAATTAATTCTTGTGGAAATAAATTCACTAATAGGGCAATTGAAGGGTAAAAGTTAAAGAGGGATATTTTATGAAAACTTAGGATGGGTAATTCTTTACCATTTATTATTAAATTTGATTCACCTAAAGTAATTACTATGTGTGTGTGTGTGTGTGTGTGTGTGTGTGTGTGTGTGTATGTATGTATTTCCTTTTTTTCTAGTCTGATAAATAATTGATTAAAACTATTATAATGTTTCATTTAATATATCTATTTTTGCAGAAAAATACATGCAACTGAATTTTAAATTATTATGATGGTTTTAATTTAATATATCTATTTGCAAAAATAAAGGAAACTACTATAAAGTTTTTTAATTGAATATATCTAAATGCAACCAGTTAATTGGATCGCAAAGCTCTAATACCAATTGAAACAGGACTAATTCCCAAATTTAAAGTGCAATGATTCAAATTGATTTCCACAAATTAGTTCTCAAACTTTTATACACAAATTTTAATATAATATTTAAAGCTCAAGTAAATACTTTGAAATTAAATTGCATATAATAAATTGATTAACAAATTTCCTTTAGTTACATTCAATCCTACTTAAATAAATTATTAATTCAATAAATTCAAAGGATTTAAAACAATTTTATTGCTCGGACAATTTAGCAAGCATTAATACTTATCTTTGAAATGTGTAGAAGAAATCTCAACTATTGTTGGAATGGACCCTGGTTCAACCTCTTACATTTATGAGCAATCTGGGAGGAAAGCGGACTTTTCCGCTCAACACGAGTGTTGGCTCCACTGAAACAATGCTTAACACTCATGCCACAAAACCATGCCCTAGCCAGAACTGTCTTGAGTGCACACACTTGTACCCTAGGTTGGACACCCACTGTAGGAGTGTCCCTTCTTCGTCCTACTCATACCCTGCTAACCTAGAGCCCTATTCTCGCAATGTTCTCTACTTGATTTTCCTTTTTTTTCTATCTATCACTTTCCAAGTTTCACATGAATGCTTGTACAAGCCTTTTGGGGTGGTTTCCAAACCATCACACCCTTTCACAAGAGTTTCATTTTAATAATTAAATAATTATTCTCTCTTTTGTAAAAGACTTCTCTTAAATATTCTTCATTACTCTTTATTTAAAGTAAAGAAATATATTATCCTTTATTCTTCCATTCCCTTTTTAATTCTAAAGGGCTATTTCATAACTTTATCTTCTTTTGGGGAAAAATTCACACAATAGCAAAGCTAACTTTCACAATCACAAAACCTCATTGCATACACAACAAGGCGAGGCATAACTCATCCCAAACACAAGTCCCAACCACAGTGGAGAAAATAACATGTAAGGAAAATGGCCACATAACTCATTCAATACATAGACAACCATCTCAAAATGGAAAATCAAAGAATTCTATCAAGAAGATTCCCCCTAGCCTCTAGAAGACTCCTAATATTCACCTCACAAGATGACTTAATCATTTGAGCAAAAACCCACGAATCATTCCCAAATCTACAATCATTCACTTTGCTTCACAAAGAAATTCAAAATAATAATAGAAATATGAAATCTAGAGTGGGTTTTCAAAGCATCCATTTCATATTACAAAATATCCATCTTAACCCAATTAATAATATTTTATTCAAAATAAACCAATCTTCCATTTACACAATGCACTAATCGATCCATTTTCAAGTTTTACTCTATTTCATTTACTTCTTTAACATGATTATTTAATAATTAAGGCAGCAATGTTTATTTATTGATCTCATCAATTATATACACATGTGCACATATACAAGATCATATACATATAAATTTATATATATATATTCACAAATGTCTTATATTATCAAGGCAAGATTCTTTTTTCAAAGGCAGAAAATAAATTAAATCCACATAAAAGCCTATGTATAAATATAGATATATATATATATATACTATATATATATATATATATATATATTTATACTTATACAGTTGTTAAAATCCATGTAGAATATAATAAGATAACCACATGTAGAAGCATTTATACGCATCTCAGACACATACATATATATATATATATACTAATTACCAATTGAAATAAATGAATGTGCGTAAACTAATTACTAGCATAGTAAGGAATGTAATCAAAGGCCATTGCAAATCAAAATCTAGAAGAAATAAATCGATGTAAGGCTAAACGATTTTATAAAATGTTAACACAACCACTAACTATATAATTGACATCCATTATGCCAAAGGAGTTGGGACTATGCCATCAATTAAGCATGATTTAACAATATACTTCTCATCACTTGAATTCTATAGGGTGTACAATATGACTGGAGTTCAGCATGAATAAAGGTTATCTATTGCGTGCTATAATGAAGAGGCAACACCCAATCATTTTAATCAAATTGCTAAGGATGAGATAGATAACTAAAAATAGGGGTGACACCTGGTGTTTACTTATGATAAGTTTAAGACACAAAGGTAACGAATGCTTAAGGGAGGTTTAAACAACGACTACCAATAGCCTTCTAATTTTATTTGCATACTATCACATGTGCGAAAACCATGACTTCGAGCCAAGATTAAGATAGTAGAAGTTTAGCAAAGGAACATAGAATAGAAAGTAGAGATCGGTTTGTTTGCAACCAGAGAAAGGCGTTGTAGCTAGCATGAGTTTAGCCTAACACAATAGCCCTAGATTTATTCAACCATGGCATTAAAAATTTAAACCTAGTATGATGGGATATTACTCCTCTAAGGAATAATATTAAAGGCTAAATATAGTACGATGGCAAGGAAAAGAAATCAAAATTTCTAGCATTAGGTAATAAACTATATGGCTACTAACCAAACCTTCAAAGGTAAACAAGAACAGATAATAGGTCATGCCAAATAAAGAAAAGAGAGTGTATTTACTATTGCAGATGAAATGCTTTGTTTATTTGCAAACAAATTAGGGAAAATGTTAAACAAGAAACAAGATAAGCAAATATTCCCAAAATAATTAAGGTTTCAAAGCTGTGTGACATTTATAGAATAAACACGCTCAAAAATTAATAAAAATGGTTTTATTTCCAGCAAAATAATTATTCCATTTCTATTTCCTACAAGTTTAGAATTCAATTTAGCAAGAACCTAGTTTCTCCTGCTTGTCAAAGTGATAAATTCATGCAGAGCTCATACTCCCAGCTTGCTATTGCAACCTAGCTTCAACACCTTTTGAATTTCCACAACACTACAAAACTCTCAATTCCAAAGCTTCCCAAAACCCCCAAGAAAAGATTTCAAGAACCAGAAAATATTCACGATAGAGAAACAAAATTAGTTTTCAGAAGAATAATCCAAAATCCCCTTTCTTTTTGCAATATAACTAATTTATTTACTATTTCCCTAATCTGTTGCAACCTCCACTTCTTTAATTTTAATTATTTTATTTTATTTTTCCCACTACCGATAACTACCACTAATTATTATTTTTATAATTCAAGCATACTTTAATATTTGCACAAAGTAAATCAATTATTAAAATATTTAATTTATTAATTTAATCTTCCATATAGTTTTGTTTGCACTATATAATAATTGAATGTATTTATTTTAATATTTCCTTATTAAATCATAAATTTTAATTTATTAAAATCAAATAAAGACTTTAATAATATTTTATTTAATCAATACTTTGATTATATAAAATATTTTATTTTTTTAATTATCACAATGTCTTTTAATTTCAATAATCTTTTATTTTAATATAATAATTAAACAAAAGTACTAATCAAGTACATTACTCAAATGAACAGAACACCAAGCAGTACCTGATTTCAAAGAAAAATGAAAAGAAAAGCACAATGACATAGGCATGCCAACTTGAACTAACCACACTGATAGGGTAATACGATCGAATATTCATCCTCATCAAGGATGATGGCTCAACATAGGGGACTCAATGCTATCTCCAATTTTCCCTTCATGGTGAATGTTTGTCTATATACATGCTCGACTATGTGGTTTGCTATAGGTTGCAAGTACTAGGCATCAACTCCACCTGAATTTCCAAGTTTGAGTGTGCCTAAACCCAAACTTACAAGTCATATTTCAAAGTGTTGTAAAGTATTGTAACATACTTTCATGCTTTTCTAGGATTTTCGTCACTAATTGCATCTTTCTTATGCTTTATTTGGCCCCTTTATGCACTTACAAGTCTTAATTAAGTGTATTTTCTAATATAAACCTAAAAAATATCACTAAATAAAACTTAATTCCTAAAACCCATCTACATTCCTTAAGTGGGACCTATTCATCATGGGTGGCAAATGAGTCCCTCTTGGCACAAAATTCAAAATAAATTCAAATTTCTTTAATTTTTTATTCATTAAGACCTTATGTCAACCTGTGTTGTTGTATTTTCAGATAATTAGGGTATAAGTGTGTATAAATAAGTGTTTTCCCATCCATTTTAACCCCATTCATCCCATTCATCCCATTCAACTATTCATTCACATATTCATCCTTGAGCATTCATTCAAACATCATAGCATCATTCAATCAAGCATCTTGTAGCAACCATTAACATATCTTAAGACTTCAATAACAAGGTTTTGGTGAGTTCATGACACTTGCATTTTTTTTATTCATCATTCCTTTCTTATTTCATTTCATTTCTTTATCAAGGGTTTGATTACCAAAGTGGGATTTGACCAAGGCAAAGCCCTATACTCTAATCCTTAACCATTTTCCCCCTCTTTGCATGTGTGTTTGTAGGTTTTGTAGGTATATTTTTTGAAGAGAAAGGTGTTGAAAAGTGGTCAAAAATTCATCAAAGCTATTCAATTCAACCAAACCCTAATTCAAGCTTGGAGGAAACATTCAACCCGTTTTCTATAGATTTGGTTCTGTCAACCTATCAAGAAGACAAGTGCAGATCTCGACCCACATAGTTGACTTTAGAATTTATATATTTTTTGGGAGGATTGATTCTTCGTCAGTGGTGAATAAGTCCCACTGCTAGGATAGAAAAGTTGATTTCATCAATTTTCAATTCTTGACAGTCAGAAACCAATTTCAGCAAAGTTTACTAGAAGAAGGATTGATTTGCCATTAGTGGTGAATGAGTCCCACTGGTCATCAATAGTGATTTATGAGACATTCCAAAATATTCTAGCCTTAGCATTCTATCCCCAAGTGCACTCTGTTCAATTTCATTAAGTTCTGATTTCATTTGTGCACATGTTTCTAGTTCATTTCTGCATATCACACTATGTTTTCAAACATTTCATATTTCTTATATTTTGCATAAATAATCAATCAATTTTATTAGTTTTTTGCATCTATATCATTTCATTTAGGCCTAATTTCATTTTAATTTCATTAGTTGAGTGAACCACCTAGATTGTGGGATCTATCTCTTTGCATTAGGTGAAAAACCTTAATTGAGCAAAAGAGTCATAGGATTTCACACCACCTAAAAAATCTATGGTTCATTTTGGTGAACCTGCATATTGAGCACTATCTTTATGATTTACATTTAATTTACATCCTAGGACTCAATTTCTTTATTTTTTTGCATTGTTTTGCATTCTAGGATTTACAAACTTGCATTAGTGAATATCTCATATAGATTTCAGTTTTGCACTTCAAAAAATTACAGAACCTCAAATTCTACATCTGCATCCTAGTTTTGCATCAGAAAAACATAAAAAACACTTTAATTTTTTTTTAAAATCACAATACAATTCACCCCTGGACTCATTCATCACCCTGGGTGAATTTTAGGCATTTTCAGGGCATTTTCTACATTACAGTTTTCTACTATTACTCTCTGTCATACTTTCTATATTTTCTATTTTATTCTCTTTCTTGCATATTAGTTTACTTTCATTCATTTTCATCATGAATTTTTCCTTTAATAAGTTTTGGAATTCATTAAAATCCTTAGTGCACATGTCAAATTGTGCCTAAGTTGGCTATGATCCTAATGATCTTGAGCTTCCTCATGCTTCCTCAACTCCTAATGAATGTCCTCCTCGTGCTATTGACATCATTGGAAAATATGATGATAGCATGAATAATTTTTTAAATGACAACCTTGACAACCTTCTAGCCAATATAGCCTTTTACCCATCCATGAAGTCACTAGACCTTCCTACTATTTCACCTCCTGATATGTTTGGTTACCTACATCTTGAAACAAATGAAAGACCTAATTTCCCTCCAATAGGTGGACCTTTCTCTTCTACACAACCACCTCCTCAACCATTTTATGATAACAAAGTTACAAACACACCAATCAACCTTGAAGAAACATATGGAAAAGGCTTTACTATCTTAAGCAAACAAGGATGTGATACAAAAATTAAACATAATATTTATCAACTTCTAGAACAAAAACCAACAGATGATAACACAACAAGGTTAGGATATCAAGATCCCCCTCATGACAACAAGCATCCCTTTGAGTATTGGAGACTTTGGGATAATGGCACGGTGATCTTTAATTCCCCTACTAACTTGAATGTGCTCCTTCCACGTGAACAACCCTTACATGATATCAATGAAAAGGATGCTAGGATCCCATTGGTCCTCTTCCTCCTTCAATCCATGAAAAATGTTAATCTAGTAAATGGAAACGACCTTACAAATTGAAAAAACTAAAGTTTCCTCTCCATCCACCACTTGAATGTGAAGGAAACTTCAAATTATTTTAAGCAAAGGTCTTATACTCTTACCACCTTCGAATAGGTTGGTCATCCATCCTAAAGATTTCAATGTACAATATTACAAATATCATTGTGTTCTTGGACATCGCAGTGATGAATGTTGAACATTGAAGGAAATACTAAGTAGGTATCACTTCACCGATACTGACTATTATCCTATCATCCCATAGTACCCTATTCCCAACCTCATCATGCAATAGTTGTAGAATTTTCCATTCTCACTATTACATGATCTTTCCCATCACCTATCTTGGCTCATTCTTTCCTTGCACTCAGTGGGGGAATATAAGTTGTTAGCCTTGTCCTAGTAATGTATTTTTTCTTGTCTCTTAACTACGTTATTCACCTTTCGCTTATACTACTTGCAATTGTGAAGCGAATAACTCAATTGATGGTTGAATTGCATTTACATTACTAGCCTTTTACATTTTCCTTTTTCTTTTTCTTTTCTTTGGTGTGTGTGTATCATGTTCTCTAGTAATGTGTGTTTGATGTTCTCCCTCTCTTTGTACACTTCCTCTATTTGTACCTCTATTCTTCTATATGTCATACTTTATCTTTTCTTTTTCACTCTTGTTTTGTGTTTTCCTTTTGGGGATGACACAAAGTGTTGAGATGACCTATGTCTCTTCCATGTTGACCCAAATAGTCTCTTTTCCTTTTGGGGATGATGCAAGGCATTTAGAACGAAATGTCTCCTTCATGTTGACCAAAAATATTTTCCTTTTCTTTCACCTTTTTTTTTTTTGTGTTTCTCCTTTTGGGGATGATGCAAAGTTTTGATATTACAATGTCTCTTCCATGTTGACCCAAAATGGACTTTCTTTTTCTTTTTTTTCACTCTCTTTGTGTCATTCTTCTAGTTCTATGTATTTGGGGAATGGTGACAGTTTTAAGCTCTTTAATAAAAACACTACAACAACGAACATACTGACACGAAATCCATAGATCCCTTATGTGTTTGGTGTGTTCCTTTCTGGGGGAAACCCCTATTTCTTTTGTTCCTTTTTCATTTGCATGATGAAGCCTTACTCAGAAATGCATGACTTGGCATAGGGGCTTTCCAAATTGGCTCTCATGTCTTGTTTTCTTTCTCCATTTTTCATTTGCTACTTTAAAGTAATTTCTCATAGAATAGTGTGTAGAAATCCCATCAAAGTGGGGGCATACAATGGCATTATTCATTTACATTTTTCATTTTCTTGGTTCTCAGTGTAGCCTTGTTATTTTATATGATGCGTTTGTCACTTTGTGGATGACATTGGGTGTGATGTCCTTCATAATCTTAGAATATTACATTCCTCTTAGTGACCTGATGTGACGCACTGCATCCCCTAAATTGCAAATATTCTATTCTTTGATTAGTCCTCTCTTGGAGACATTAGACACAATGTTCTATAAGTGATAGACCTCACATGAACTAAAAAAGACTCATTTGAACATCCTTTACATTTTACATTTTTACATTCACATGCCCACCTTGCATAACATAGCTTGCATGTCTATGGTGTCATCGTGTTTGTTAATGAGTTCTAAGCATACAAAGCTTTGATTGACTCATGAAACAAAAATATACATTTTACTTTGTGGTACTTTATTAAAGTTATTAGGAGGTATAACTTTGATATGGTTGAGTGGGAATCCCATTCCTAGGTAGGAATTTCCCCATAGCCACTTATATGTGTGTGATTACATTCCAGCTGAGCGTATGTTTCTCACCTTTTGGGTCTTCTCACTCGACAAACAGCCATGAGTTCCATTGCCCCAGAGTGAGTATGCATTTTCCTTTTTAGACAAATAGCCTAGATCTGATCCACAATGAGCTCGACAAATGATCGAAGCTTGATTCAACTTTTCCATTTTCTCTTCCCTTTCCTTTTTCCTTTTCTCTTTGACATGCGTTTTCTTTTGTTCTTATGTTTATTTTTCCATGGGATCTTCATCTTGGGGGCTTGATCATCTCTCTTGATCGTCATTGTCTCATCTTACTAGTGGATAATCCCACAAGGCTAGTTTACAATTTCTGAGAGATTCTAATTTTTCCTGAAATCACAAATTTTTAGAAAATATAATGATTTAAACCTTAAAAAGTTACGCGTTATATGGTCTACCTATGTCTGAATTGTAATTGGCTTGACTTAAAAACTTGATTAAGGAAAAAATATTCAATAAAGCAATGTCTAGAAAAATGGAAGCACTATATATCGAAGTTACAAATCTAAATTCAAAATAATTAGAACTTTATCCTTCATGGAAAAAAAGTTATGCATTATACAATGAGTGTCACTTTCTAAAAATGTTGTTTTCTGAAAAAAAACTAGTTTTTGAGGGAGATGGAAAAATAATTGCAATGTTATTCCAAAAAATTTGAAAAAAATATATTTAGCATCTACAGACAAAATTCCACAAAACTCTAGTTTGCATCATCTTCAAATTCCTCATGGTTTAGCCGCTATAGGTGCCTAAAAGTGAAGATTTAGTTAGAAAAACTTATTTTAGTGTCCAATTTGGCCAAAAATTGTAAACCACTATTGTGGGATCACCCTAGCATAAGTTCATTTAGATCCCTCTCGATATGCATGGCTACTTTAGTGTGAGTTTGAAGCAAGTCCATCCTCTTACTAAAGTGGGGCATAATATACCATAGAAAAATAGATCTTGCACATTTTCATGGTCATTTAGGTCTTTACCCTATGATTCTTGGCTTATTTTTCTTAGATTTAATGTTGTAATGTAACTTATACATTCACATTAGGTCCTAAATATTCAAATTATGATTTATTGTGAAGGTGTTGTGAAGTGTTGTAACACATATTTCTACACTTTTCTATACTCTTCTCATTATAATTCATCTAAATACCCCCTTTTTTTTATAACTTATCAATTTCAAAGTGTTGTAAAGTCATGTAACATACTTTCACACTTTTCTATGCTTTTCATCACTAATTACATCTTGTAGACACGCAAAATGTACAAGTTGACATTGCGCATCTAAGTCTGACTACCGACATCATTTCATCCTAAATCATTCCCCGACCTAACCATTTAATTGAATATCTTTATTTGATTAAATTCATTTGTTTTCTTCTCTTAATTAAACAAATCATGTGTTTAATTAAGTCTCTTAAATCATTCTCCATCTCTTTTAATTAAATAATTAATTTTATTTAATTAATTAAATCTCTAAAGTTTATCTATTAAATTAAATAAATTAAAACCTTATTTAATTTAATCTAACTCCATCTCATTTAATTAAATAATTAATTTTATTTAATTAAATCTCTAAAGTCTATCTATTAAATTGAATAAATTAAAATCTTATTTAATTTAATCTTACTTCAATCTCTTTAATTAAATAATCAAAACATGTTTATTTAATTAAACTCATTAAATCATTTCCTCTCTTGTTTGATTTAAATTAATCCAAAAATCTAAGTCAAAATAAGTCAAACTTCCTAATCTTCATTAAATTGATCAAATCTTGATTAAATCTAATCTAATCTTCAAAATCCTCTAGCTTTTCCCACTTGCACAAATAAATCAATTTATTGATTTATTAAATCTTCATTTTCCCTCAACAAAGCATCTTTTGGAGGAATATTCTTCTATTTCAAATTCAAAATTTGAATGACATGTCCTTCCAACATGTCATTTACTCTCTCTTACAAGTCCTTCCAACAAGGCATTTACTTCTTACATGTCCTTGCCTTGAGCCAAGTGGCATTTAATGCAATTTTCTTTCCCCCTCTTACATGTCATTTCTCAAATTTCAAATTCAAAAAATGCATTTATTGGCACATTTGTCAAAACTTGCACATTCCTCACCCAATCACATTTGGACAAGTGGCATTTTTCCATTGGCCAAATCTTTATCCCACATTGCTCTATTTTGGCTTTGTTTCCATTTCAACATTCTATAAATAGAATGCTTCACCATGCATTTGATCATCCACAATTATGCAAAGTTATTATGCACAAATATCTCTCAAATTCCATCCATCTTCTTAACTAGTTTATTGCAGATTTTGGAGCTCATTGAGGGACTTATCAAGTGGATCAATCATCTTCAATCAACATTTGCATTCAAGGAGTTGGGAAAAGGAAAATCTCCACACACCTATTTGCACCAACTCCCCCATGGGATCAAGTGTTTGCATGCTAAATTAGGATTTCATATTTCCATTATGTTCTTCATTATTTTCTTTGTTTTATTTCCTATTTTTAGCTTTGTGAATGGATTTCATGGGGAATCCTTGTTCATTCTTACAAAATGACTCTCTAACATTGTTTGTTGTTGTGTTTTTGTAGGCACTTCGAATTGGGGTTCACATATTGGCACTAGAAGGAGGGCTAAATTACAAATCTAACACGTTTTTTAAAATTTTTGCCTTTTTTAAGTTCTATTCATAAATCCCCGTTTTAGCGCTCTTGCAAGTTCTTTTAGCACTTATGTTCACTGTTTTAGCGCTCTTAAATGTTTTCTTAGCGCCCTTAAATGTTTTCTTAGCATTCTTAAAAGTTTTCTTAGTGCCCTTAAATGTTTTCGTAGCGCCCTTAAAAGTTCTTTTAGCGCCCATGATCACTGTTATAGCGCCCATGATCACTGTTATAGCACCCATGATCATGTTATAGCACCCATGATCACTGTTATAGCACCCATGATCATTGTTATAGTGCCCATGATCATATTATAGCTCCCATAATCACTGTTATAGCGCCCATGAAGTTTTAGCGCCCATGATCATTGTTTTAGCGCTTTTAGAGTCAATTTTAAAATGACCATATCTTGGTCATACAAAGGTATTTTTTGATGCTTTTTTTTTTAAATAGGGTATAATTTCTTAAGCTATCCAATGGTGTAGGTTTTTCTTAACTATTAATTAGTTAAAATTTTCAAATTTGCATCTAAAGTCAAAACACATAATAACTTGGCTAAATTTTAGGGTGTTTTGGTTAATGATTCATCTAACCCCTATATCCTTTTGTTTCCTTTTGATCTCATCTAACATTTTGATTAATTTTGCAAGTTGGAAATCAAAATCAAAAGAAAGAGGAGCATGAGAGGATATTTTGTTCAATTAAAGTGTTTTTAAACACTTTAGTGTTTGTTTAACACTTCTTTAAAAATTTGTTACCTTCTCCTTCTTAGGACACTAGTTTTCGTTTGGGCTTAAAAAGAATCTTTTCCATTTCTTGCAAAGGCTAAAATGAACTTTAGGATCACAAATTACCAGATTTCAACTTGGGCTAAAATTGAACAAGGCAATCTTCATCTTTCTTTTGGTGCTTAAAACGAATCAAATCATTGCTTTGGAGGATAAAATGAATGTGAGCTTTTATTTTTTTGTAATTATTTACACAAAGTAGTATCATCAAAAGACGTATGCACTTCTCTCGTGCCTCACGGTGATCTTGAGAATCAAAAGGCTTTTGGTGACATTAAGTTGCGTAAATAATTGCCCATAGACACTTCAATTTGGGCTTAAAATTGAACAACATATTGTGCGAGTGTGATTAAACATACGGCATGTGTTCTCCCTTTGTTTCTAAACAAAGGTCGATCGAACTATGAGTGTGTCTTTTCGCTATTGTTTATCCTAGAGGGCCTGCCTTGGGGAAAAAGCACTCACCCAAGGGAACGACTCAACCGGTAACACTCTAAAGCCAAGAGTATTTCTAGCCGGGATATAAATGAGGATATTGGAAGAAATGCCAATATCACGCAGTTGACTCTGACAAGATGGATCTGAAAGGGGACTCTTGCCATGTTGGTTCAACTCCTACGAATAGAAAATCCTTATTAAAACCCTTGTTTAGAAAAGGCCAAAATACTATCTATTTTTTGGTGCAAGAATGGTCGTTCTGAAGCCGCCCCACAATTTTACGGCTTTTAGTAGAGATGGAAAGCATGCCATGGGAGTTTCATGGGTGTTGGTGCTTGGCTGCCCCGTATAAGTGAGTGTCGTGGAGGGGAGCCAGTGGGGTCAAGCATCTAACCATCCGCTAAAAGTAGGCGTAGCTGGACTTGTCCAAGTGGGGACTCAACAAACATTGTCTATCACATCCATAGGATTGTACATGCTTTTGGGTTACAAAAACACATGCTTGTTCGTAAACATTGGAAAACAAACACTTAAACATGATCATGCAAATTTTGAACCCCTTTTGATAGAGCAAATACCTTTTGACAAATTTAAGTGTTGTTGCTTGCCCTTGGGATTGTGTCCTTAGAGGCTTCGTAGCACTTGAATTTATATCATCATTTTCTCTAACTAGGGTTAACCTAGGAAATCCCTTTGCCTCAATTTCTTGGAACTCCCACACAACACTTTGTGGGAAGAAAAGGAATTTTGACATAGAACATCTTTAGTTTGAAACATAATCAAGAAAGTGTATTTGGTAAAAATAAGTCATTAAAAGCAAAGATAAGCAATTGAATCCCACACATGTCTTTTCAATGATTTCTCGCAAGGTCAAGATACAAAAACCCAAGAAAAAGAAAATTAGCCCAAAACAACATCAACAAAGACTCGAAAGGTTATATGATTTTAAAGAAAAGTTGTTGGTTGCTTTCTATAGACATGCTTCAAGAGACAACCCCACTTTGTATTCATTTTACTACACATGGAATCCAAGATTGTTCCAAGAGTTTGGGTACCTTGCTTAGGGCATAACAGGTTCTTCAATACCTTGGTATTGTTAAAAAAAAGTCTAAACTAGGGTCATTCTAAGATCAAAACAAACATTCATCCATCAAAAACATCATCAACCATAAATATCTCACCAACATTTTGAGAAAATCTTGACACAACTATGCTAGGCTCCTTTGGTAGACATCAAAACTTTTCAAACATGAGACTTTGAATTCTTCAAACATCAACATCAAACTTGTTCAACTCAAGTGTGTGTGAATGAATCCTTTTGTACATGCTTAGTTGAATTATCACTTTGTTCAAATTAATGGTGGATATATGCATCCTTCTCCCATCACTAATTTGGATTATCTTTTGGTTAGCTTGTGAGTAGACACATCATATTCTCACTCCTAAATCAAATTATCCTTTATGAGCATTAGTTATCTTTTTTAGATCATCATCCAAACATCTTGGGGATATCTCTTGCTCAAACATCAACATTCAAAAGACAGAATTCAAAGTCATCAAACAAACATCAATCAAAGCAAACCCAAAGTACCTAGCATCACATCAAGATTTTCAATACAAATTCAAAACTTCCATTCTCATCCATATATCATACACCTTTCATCTTCACATCTTTGATCTTTTACACATCCTAGTTTGCTCTTTTATGGTTCAAACAAGATCACAACACAAGAGGAACATGGAGTTAAATCAAGAAACATCAACCACAAGTGATCTAAGCCAAAACATTCCAGAAATCCAAAACACACCACTTCCAGACCTCACTATCACTACACACGATCCACAAAAAGAGGTCTTGGTGGAAGACATCACACCAACAGAACTAAGTGAGGAAGAAGTTCTTGAGATGCTCAAACAACCAAAACTACAAAAGTTTCTTCGCGCAATGGCTAAAATAAATCCATCAATTCTCAACACTATTGAGGATGAGCTTCTTGTACCAAATGACCAAAACACCCTTCCACAATCAACCACTTCCATTACCACCATAGAACCTACTATCAATGAGGATGATACCCTCTTCAACACGCATCAAAATCCACTTTACAACCCACTTGGATTTATCGATACATCTGAGGTTCCTTACCATACCACCTCATCATTTTCCCTTGACACGCAAGTGTCTAGACCTTTGGTACAAGCAAGCTCATCCGAAATAGAGAGACCTTACGGATTTGTCTCTTCATTTGCACAAGAAAATTTTCCACCATTCAAACCATTCACACCTCCCACCACGTCAACACCATATTTTGGTTTAGGGATCTCCCCTTTACCTAAACTTCCACCTTTCCCTAACATAAATCACCCCATCCAAATCAATTCATCCAACCAAGGGGGTACATCACATCTTTCAAACACACCATCCACATCAAACCAACGCATGATAGATACGGTCTCTCAAAGACCCACTATTTCGCTCATCTCTACCATTCCTACCACTTCACCTAGTCCTACCATTCCTATCACTTCACCCATCCCAAACACACCTATCACCACATTCACTCCAACCACTACATCCACTATACCTCAAACTTCCACTACCCTCATCACACCCCTTACATCGTAACCTCCCACCACCACCATTGCTCTAAGTGCATCTCAAACTCCCACCACTCCATCCAACACAATTCTAATCCCACCACCACCACCATTGCGACCAAGCCAAGTAAGCCATTACAATGCTACATTCAAAGCATACCAAAAATTGCTCCAACAATATCAAACAATTCAGCAAGCACCTATAGCCACGCACGCTTCTCAAGCTTCACAGCAAAATCAAGCTCAAACATCACTGCAACAACAACAAGCAGCAACAAGCACACAAGCCCAAGCTTTGTTGCAACAACAACAACGAGCTACACAAGCTACACAAGCCGCACAAGCCTGCACAAGCTGCTCAAGCTACAAGCTGCACAAGTCGTAAAAAATTCCCAAGCACAAGCGCAATACTTTGCACAACAACAAGTAGCCCAACAACTCACATATCAGCAAGCATTAGAACAATACCAAGAGCAACAAGAAGCAGCACAACAAGCCCTAGCTGACCAACAACAAGCATTGTTGGACCAACAACAGCAAGCACAGCAACAAGCTCTATTAGCGCAACAACAACAAGATCAACAACAAGCGTTGTTGAAAGCATACATGGCACAACAAGCAAACATTCCACCCATTCAAACACCCACTCCACCCCCCCAAAACACCTTCATTCCACCTCTTGATCCACAATTGGACGTCACGGCACAAATAAAATTTCTGTCACAACAAGTGCTTGACCTTCAATCAAGAAGGACACCAAATCCACAAAAAAACCTATGCCCTTATCCATTTAATAGGAGTGTAGTAATGAAACCATTCCCAAAAGGGTTTGAGATCCCTAAATTTGACAAATATCGTGGAACGGGTAACCCTGAAGATCACATCAGGGAATTCCAAGTATATTGCATGGAGGTGGCTTACGATGAAACGTACTTGATGAGATTATTCCCAAGAAGCTTGGCTGGAAACACTATTGATTAGTTTTCTTGACTTTCTAGAATCAAAAAATTCTAGGAAATCATAGATGCCTTCATACATAATTATTCCTTCAACACTCCCATGGAGGTTAGCTTACAGGAATTATCAGCTCTCAAACAAGGGAAAAATGAATCATTCGGTGCTTTCTTACAACGATGGCGATCCAAAGCTAATCGAAGCAAGTGGTCCATGCCTGAAGAGCAAAAAGTGGGAACTATCATTGCAAATCTTGATGGGCCCTTGGCCTTCCACCTCAAAGTGCAAAACATCACCACTTACGACCAGTTGATCCCTAGGGCACTCAATATTGAACGAGCCCTTGCCACACAGGGAGAAACTTCATCATATCAAGAAGGCCACTCATCATCCAGTTATCATGACAAACCACGAACATGGGCAAAGAATCATAATGTAACCAACGATGGTGTCGTTGACGCCAAAGTTGTCATTAGTGCCCCACGGAAGAACAATCCACCACCCCAACAACAACACCAAAATACCAATCAAAGCAATCGACAAGTCAATACTGTGGTCCAACCATCCCATAACCAAAACACAAACAACACTGATAATTAGGGAGGACCACATGAAACAAGTTCTTCCCCAAACAAAAATACACACCCCTTGGGGAACCTGCTGAAGCAATCATGAAAATATTGGTAGATGAAAAATTGATAACGGTCCCTACACATAATAATTATCAGGAACCATCGGTCAAGCCACCATGGTATAATGAGAATTATCTTTGCGACTTCCACAAACTCAAGGGACACATGACAAACAATTGCATGAGGCTCAAAAATCTAATTCAAGACCTCATAGATGACAAAATCATAGATGTGGAAGCACCATCAGGAAACAAAGATCTCAAGATTTACACGAATCTGATGCCGAATCATGGCAACAAAGGAAACAAAGATCAAGACAAAGGAAAAGGGGCTTATAAAAATGTCAACCACACATACGAGGGTGTTGTCACTTGTTTAGATGAGTTTTGTGGAGTCATCACCATCAAAGGGGCCCAAGCCGATTGTGGAGTCACCACAAGAGGTGGAAAGGTTACCATTGCAGCACCATCCCAACCAAGTAGAAATTCCACATCCAATCCAAGGTCTAACCCTAGTGGCTATAATGTCTTGGATCAATTGAAAAGAACCCCTGCACATATCTCCATCATGGAGTTACTCAAAATCTCATATGCACACAAAAAGATTCTAGAAGAAGCTTTGGCGTCATCTACTGTCCCCGCAGATCTAGATGCAGAACAATTCCAAGCTATGGTCGCAAATATCACCACACCTAACATCCTTACATTTTCTGAACAAGACTTCCCCACACAACCATCTCACAACCGTGCACTTCATCTGGAGGTGTACGTAAATAAAAAGAAAGTCAAGAGAGTCTTGGTGGATGGAGGTGCAGGCTTAAATATTTGCTCCTTAAAGCTTCTAAAGAATTTGAACATTTCAGAGGATTCAATTGACAAAGGAAAAGGCATCACAATAAGAGCATACGATGACCAGGAAAGGGTATCCCAAGGCACCATTCAGCTTCCTGTCCAGGTTGGACCCGCCATCATGCAAACCAACTGTCAGGTCTTGGACCTCGATTTACCATACAACATTCTCCTAGGGCGACCATGGATACATGCAATGCAAGCTGTAGCTTCAACCTTTCATCAATGTGTGAAATTCACACATGAAGGTCAAGAGGTTACTATCCATGGAGATCCTGAGCCATTTGCCTACTGCAAAAATCTAGAGGCAAAATACTACAAGATCCCGCAAGTACCCAAGAACGATGAAGGCCCATCAACACCTTACGTGGATCCCGCCACTCTCACTTCTGCGACAGAGACACCCTCCACCCCCGCCATCCCCGCCTTTTCTGATATCAAAGTCATAATACAAGATGATGGTTGTGGAAACTATTCAATGCCTAAGAATGCTTTTGTAGTAGGAGAGCTACCACAATCTCCTAGATCAAGAGGACGACCACAATCACAAGAAGCTTCAACATTTCAAGGCTCCTATGAACAAAACCCCACCTTCACAAGTGTAGGAGATCTTGGTCAGGAAACATTAGAGGGTGACCTATCTCATCTCCTCTATTGAGATGATATACCGGCAGTTGAATTGCCTATGGACGAACGAAACAAAGGTATGAAGATGATGCTCTCGATGGGCTATAACCGGAACCAAGGGTTAGGCCAAGATAATAACAAGCGTGTAATACCCATTATACCTGAGAAGCAAATAAAAAATCTTGGCATTGGTCATCCTACTCCTAAGGTAACTGTACTTGGTCAAGGTGCCCATGGTAGACGGAACTGAACGCCTCCTCAAGAATCCGTAGCTACTCCACAATCCTCCATGACTTTAGGAATGCCCATTGATTTAACTAAGTCACCAGAAATAGGATTACCTTTGTTGTTTGATGATACTAATGTCCTTATGATTAGCACCTTGTCTTATGAGTCTGGAAACCAAAGCAATGAAATCTTATTAGTCTATCCCCAACTGATTGATTACGACCAACAAGGACCACCAATTCTTGACATGTTCGAAAATGATGAGGCACTCTTAGAATTCATGGGACTTAGGGATGAAATTCCATGTGGGGATCATAAAGTAGGTTTTATCATAGAGCTGAATACACATGCATACTATGGAGAAACGATTGAATCCCTCAGTCGCAAAAATAAAAAATTGAGAATAATCTCCAAGTCCTTGAGTGAAAACCACGTTGTGGCACTCTCTGACTCTGAAAAAGTAAAAACAAAGGATGCATCCAATGGTGAAAACTTCTTTAAGGAACCTAAGGATGGGGAATTCAATCTTCCTCTTACAACTATACACCAAGAAAAGTCAGCTATGCTAGCAAAAAAGTGCAACCCCATCAATCTGGGAACACAAGAAACTCCTCATATTACATTCTACGCTGAGTCATTATTATGCAAAGAACAAGAGGAGTTGGATACCTTCTTAAAGGAGAGGAAGATAAACTTTGTGTGGACCTATGCTAATATGCTAGGATTGGATCCCGAGGTAGTGGTTCATCACTTGGCAGTCTATCTTGAAGCTAAACTTGTAAAACAGAAGCTGAGAAAGATGCACCCACAGATTGCTCTATTAGTCAAGATGGAACTTCAGAAACTACTAGATGTGGGATTCATATGAACGATCACCTACCCTGAGTGGGTCTCCAATCTAGTACTGGTTTCAAAACCAACTAGGGGCATAAGAATTTGTATGGACTTTAGAGACTTGAACAAGGCTTGCTCAAAAGATGATTTCCCATTGCCTAACATTGATATGATTGTAGACATGACTGCGGGGCACGAGATGCTCTCCTTGATGGATGGATTTTTAGGCTACAATCAGATAAGAATTGCAGAGGAAGACCAACATAAAACAGCTTTCACTTGTACTTGGGGAACATACTACTGGAATGTAATGCCATTCGGCTTAAAGAATGTCGGGGCCACATACCAAAGGGCCATGACACTAATATTCCATGACATGATCCAAAAAATAGTTGAGGACTATGTCGATGACATCCTGGGCAAATCCAAAAAGAGGAAGGATCATATATCAGTCTTGAGTGCTATCTTTGATAGACTAGAAGAATACAAGGTTCGTTTGAATCCCAAGAAGTGTGTCTTTGGCGTACAATTAGGAAAGCTATTGGGCTACATAGTGTCAATGAAAGGCATTGAGATTGATCCAAAAAAGGTGAAAGCAATACTTTAAATGGAAGCTCCTAGGACATTGAAACAACTAAGAGGTCTCCAAGGCAGGCTTTAGTCAATTTGCAAGTTCATAGCACAATTAGCAGACAAACAAATCCCTTACTCTCACTTACTCCACAAGGGGGTAACGTACAAATGGGACGACAAATGTGAACAAGCCTTCAACAAAATCAAGGAATATATGTTAACACCTCTAGTACTAAGGCCTCCAATTCAGAACAAACCATTGATCCTTTATATCTCAGCAACTATAGTAGCCCTTGGTGCTCTCCTAGCACAACATGATGAAAATGGAATAGAAAGAGTCATATACTACATCATTCGTACACTAGTGGGCCATGATTTAAACTATACATTCAATGAAAAAGCTTGCCTAGCAGTGGTGTTTGCATCCCAAAAATTCAGACACTACATGTTGGCACACAAGATCAAACTCATAGCTAAAATTGATCCCCTAAAGTATCTTCTTTCAAAAGCAATGCTTACGGGAAGAATGGCTAAGTGGATAATGATATTATCAGAATATGACATTGAGTATGTGGAGCGCAAGGAAATCAAGGGACGGGTCATTGCAAACCAACTAGTAGAAGCACCTATCTATGCGGAGAACCTACTTGTTTCAGAATTTCCAAATGAATCCATTTTCAACATTGACATAGCTACTCACTGGAAACTATACTTTGATGGCTCCTACACACAACATGGGTCAGGAGCTGGTATCTTCTTCATCACTCCACAAGGGGATTGTATACCAAGATCATACAAACTAGCATTCCCTTGTACCAACAACATTGCAGAATACGAGGCTTTAACTATAGGTCTTAGGATAGTAGTACAGTGGAACATTATGACATTGAAGGTATATGGAGATTCACAGCTTATCATAAATCAAGTGAACAATGAGTACCAAACAAAGGATGATAAGCTAACTCCATACAAAAGGCTGGTGGAAAATCTCAAGGAATCTTTTGTTGACATCACATTCGAGCAAGTGCCAAGAACCAACAACAGAGCAGTAGACGCAATGGAAACTATTGGATCACTCTTAGAGATCCCTCGAAATGTTCTGAAATACGACTTCTTGGTAGATTAGCTTCTTGTACCAGCATTCAAGGTACTAGAGTAAAAAATTTTGGGTGAAATCGTTGGTCTGAATGATCAGTGGTACCAAGACATTTAAACATACCTTAGGATAGGTATCATTCCCGCCGATTTGTGTTCAAGCCTTAGACGAACCCTTATCAAGAAAGCATCTCGTTTTATCATTTTAGGAGAAACCCTATATCGCAGAAGCATAGAAGGAACCTTACTAAGATGTCTTAACCCTGAGGAGGCTTCAATGGCCCTAACTGAGGTCCACAACGGTATCTGTGGTTCTCATTTGAGTGGCATGACCTTGGCTAAGAAATTGCTGAGGAGTGGGTATTACTAGCCCACCATGGAAAGAGAGGCACATGAATATGTCAAGAAGTGTCTACAGTGTTAGCAACACGGGGACCTCATCCATGCTCCAACTCAAGAGCTTCATCCAATCATTACACCATGGCCCTTTTCATAGTGGGGACTCAATCTCATTGGGAAAATCACACCCACCTCATCCAACGGCCACAAATTCATAATAACTGCAACTGAGTACTTCACAAAGTGGGTAGAAGCCATACCCATGATGTATATCACTGGAAAGCAGATCTCAAAGTTCATCCTGAACTACCTCATATGCTACTATGGTGTTCCACAAGCCATTATCTCAGATAATGGGACACCATTCAAAAATTAGGAAGTCTATGACCTATGCAATAAATTCAAAATCCAATATCGCTTTTCCACCCCGTATTATCCCCAAGGCAATGGCCAAGCAGAAGCTACAAATAAAACCATCCTCAAAATCCTTAAAAAAACAGTCAATGACGCAAGTCATGACTGGCATTTGCAGCTTAATCCTGCCCTTTGGGCTTACCGAACCAGTATTCATACACCCACTAGTGCCACACCATTTTCCTTGGTCTACGGATCAGAGGCCATCTTGCCCATTGAGATCGAGCTACCATCCCTTAGAGTATCATTGCAAAACCTCATCATGGATGAGGAGTATTGAGTTTCAAAACTGAACGAGCTGGAACTGTTGGACGAGCGATGTCTAGACGCTTTAAACCATCTGCAAGTGTATCAAAATAGACTCAAAAGGAGCTACAACAATAAAATCAGAAGTAGAACTTTCCAGGTCAGAGAATTGGCGCTAAAAGAGAATCAAAAGAATGTCTTGAACCTAAATGGCAAGGGCAAGTTTGAACCCAACTGGCTGGGACCCTTTGTCATCACAGCAAGCTATAAATCAGGGGCATATCAGTTATCAACACCTAAATGGGAACCCCTACAGGATCCAATGAATAGCACCCATCTCAAAAAAATTTATGCCTAAATCTTTCAAGGTATAGAACCAAAAAATCCAAAAAATCATAAAATGTCCTGAAAAAATGGTTACTTTGGCGAAAACCTGGCAAACAGGCATCTTGGTGACAACAAAAAAATAAAAAAATCAAGAAAACAGTAAAGAGAAAAAATCATCCTCTAGTGAAAACCACTTCGGTGGCACTTTGGGCAAGTACCTTGGTGAAAACCTGCCAAACAGGCACCTTGTGTAAATAAGCACTCTCCATCTATCTTGGTCTTCGTGACTTGCTTTGCATCATTCACTCACCCATCGCATATCATCGCATTTCACCCTTCCATCTGCATCTACACCATAGCTTGGTCTTGCGTTTGTATCATGATTCCTCCTAGAGCTACTCGGCCCACTTAAAAGGTCAGTTTGTCCTGCCTATATCGGAGAAGTCTATTGCCTCACGCTGGGGGCATGTTCTCATCAGATCATATTCGTGTATGATCTTAAAGTCCAGAAAATTAGAAAATCCAAAAACATCAAAACATCAGAAAATCCAAAAAACATCAAAAAATTAAAAATCCAAAAACATTCAAAACATATCAAAATCCAAAAACAAGTCAAAAAGTCAGTCAAAAGTTAAAAATAGAGTCGTCTTGTTGAACTAAGTCGTCTCTGAGCTTGAACGTAGGCAAGGTTGATCTTTGATTATCCCCCGAGACATTTAGGTCAGTCCTATAGGAGTTTGTCATAATAAACTAACATCTCAACATGTATATCATCATCTGTAAATTGATCAAGTCATTAGTCAAACTACGTGGTCTCTGCGTGTATAATGTAGGCAAGGCTAATCTGTTGATTAGCCCTCGAGACCCCTAGGATAGGTCTTTAGGTTAGTCTCTTGGTCAAAATCTCGGAAAACACCTAAAAAATTATAAAACTTCAAAATCAAAACATTTGCAAAATCTCAAAAATAACAAAAAACAGCCTCAGAACACTTCAAAAAGATCAAAAAACATCCATCCATCCCTCTCATCTCGCTTACACTCGCGATAATCAATCATCCATAATAAATCATCATCACCCTCAACCTTTGGTAAAACAATCGGAAACAAGTCTAGTAGTCAAATGTGAAAACCTAAACTGTCAAAATCTCAAGTATAGGTCAGTCAGCAAGCAAGTTGGTCAACTATTTTCTTATCAATGGCATATAAATCATAAATCAATTTCATCATCGTTTGATAAAAGCATGTCCTATGATCCATTCCAACAATGGGCACTTTTATCAAACCAACTATTTTGGGTAAACGAAACGACGTGTCATTAACATGTCCTATGATCCGTTCTAACAACGGACATTATCTTTTGGCAATAAGTTTTGGCTCCCATCTTTCGAAACATTGTTTCTCTCAGCTAACGGTACGAAGATCATTAGTTTGTTTGCTCACTTACTTTATCTTGTTTGATTTATCTCATTGTGCTCATTCCAAGGACCTATCGATGATGTCCGAACGAAGGATTTAGAGAGATAGGAATGGGGCAACGATCATTATCTTTTTTCTACTATGCTTGTTGGATATCTTTGTAATATAACCTTGGTCATGCATGCTTTTGTTTAGTCTGTAGCGAGGGTGTTTTAAGTTTCTTGTTGACCACGTAGAAAGGCTCGCCTTCCTATGTTTTGGTTCGAGATATTTGAAATATTTGAACTATTTTCTGGACAAGGTTCTGTATGTCAGGTGTGAATAAGAATACTCCTATCCGATTTGTGGAGTCAAAGTCCATCACACTAGGTACAACACCATCCTGTTTCTCGATACCTTGATGCATCGTACTACGTCTATTATCAAACATAAGGAAATTCACCCTTTGAAAATCCCAACTCCACGGCAAGTAGTCATCATCATTTGCATGATCATCTCATTCTTTCATTCTTCTATCACATTCTTCTATCTTTACTAAAATTTATATCCCAGTTAGTACATGAAGCTACCCATATCTAATGAATGTCCATTCATCTACATCAACCACTCCTCTCGCATTTTATCACGATTTTGATTGGAAATTGGCATTCCCATTCAACATCTCGAGGGAGCAATATACCAGTGCAATTCTTCTCACTGGGGCAATAGTGGGGCATCCAAAAAATTAGAGAATTTTGACTTTGATCTCAGCAAGATTATTCTTTGAATCAATGCAACAAGTACATTGCTTCAAAGAGGGGCAAAATGTAGACACGCAAAATGTACAAGTTGACATTGCGCATCTAAGTCTGACTACCGACATCATTTCATCCTAAATCATTCCCCGACCTAACCATTTAATTGAATATCTTTATTTGATTAAATTCATTTGTTTTCTTCTCTTAATTAATCAAATCATGTGTTTAATTAAGTCCCTTAAATCATTCTCCATCTCTTTTAATTAAATAATTAATTTTATTTAATTAATTAAATCTCTAAAGTTTATCTATTAAATTAAATAAATTAAAACCTTATTTAATTTAATCTAACTCCATCTCATTTAATTAAATAATTAATTTTATTTAATTAAATCTCTAAAGTCTATCTATTAAATTGAATAAATTAAAATCTTATTTAATTTAATCTTACTTCAATCTCTTTAATTAAATAATCAAAACATGTTTATTTAATTAAACTCATTAAATCATTTCCTCTCTTGTTTGATTTAAATTAATCCAAAAATCTAAGTCAAAATAAGTCAAACTTCCTAATCTTCATTAAATTGATCAAATCTTGATTAAATCTAATCTAATCTTCAAAATCCTCTAGCTTTTCCCACTTGCACAAATAAATCAATTTATTGATTTATTAAATCTTCATTTTCCCTCAACAAAGCATCTTTTGGAGGAATATTCTTCTATTTCAAATTCAAAATTTGAATGACATGTCCTTCCAACATGTCATTTACTCTCTCTTACAAGTCCTTCCAACAAGGCATTTACTTCTTCTTACATGTCCTTGCCTTGAGCCAAGTGGCATTTAATGCAATTTTCTTTCCCCCTCTTACATGTCATTTCTCAAATTTCAAATTCAAATAATGCATTTATTGGCACATTTGTCAAAACTTGCACATTCCTCACCCAATCACATTTGGACAAGTGGCATTTTTCCATTGGCCAAATCTTTGTCCCACATTGCTCTATTTTGGCTTTGTTTCCATTTCAACATTCTATAAATAGAATGCTTCACCATGCATTTGATCATCCACAATTATGCAAAGTTATTATGCACAAATATCTCTCAAATTCCATCCATCTTCTTAACTAGTTTATTGCAGATTTTGGAGCTCATTGAGGGACTTATCAAGTGGATCAATCATCTTCAATCAACATTTGCATTCAAGGAGTTGGGAAAGGGAAAATCTCCACACACCTATTTGCACCAACTCCCCCATGGGATCAAGTGTTTGCATGCTAAATTAGGATTTCATATTTCCATTATGTTCTTCATTATTTTCTTTGTTTTATTTCCTATTTTTAGCTTTGTGAATGGATTTCATGGGGAATCCTTGTTCATTCTTACAAAATGACTCTCTAACATTGTTTGTTGTTGTGTTTTTGTAGGCACTTTGAATTGGGGTTCACACATCTTTCTTATGCTTTTGTTGGCCCCTTTATGCACTTACAGGCCTTAACTAAGTGTATTTTTTAATAGAAACCCAACAAATATCATTAAATACAACTTATTTCCTGAAACCCACTTGTATGCCTTGAGTGGAACCCATTTGCCATGGGTGGTGAATGAGTCCCTCTTAACACAAAATTCAAAATAAATTCAAATTGTCTTTGGATTTTTATTCATTAAAACCTTAAATGTCATCTTGTGATGTGGTATTTTTGGGTAATTAGGGCATAAGTGTATATAAATAAGTATTTTTCCATCCATTTTAACCCCCTTTCATCCCATTCACCTATTCATTCAAGTATTCATCTTTGCATTCAAGCATCATAACATCATTCAATCAAGCATCTTAGAGCAACCATTGACATATCTTTAGACTTCAACAACAAGGGTTTAGTGAGTTAATGACACTTGCATGTTGTTTATTCATCATTCCTTTCTTATTTCATTTCATTTGTTTATCAAGGGTTTGATTACCAAATTGGGATTTGATCAAGGTAACTCCCTATACTCTAACCCTTAACAATTTCACCCCTCTTTGCATGTGTGTTTGCAGGTCTTGTAGGTAGATTTTTTGAAGAGATAGGTGTTGAAAAGTGGTCAAAAATTCATCAAATCTACTCAAGTCAAACAAACCCTAATTCAAGCTTGGAGACAACATTCAACCCATTTTATATAGATTTGGTTATGTCGACTCGACAAGAAGACAAGTGAAGATCTGGACCCACAAAGTTAACTTTAGAATTTGTAGATTTTTTTGGGAGGACTGATTCTCCGCCAGTGGTGAATGAGTCCCACTTCTAGGCTAGAAAAGATGATTTCATCAGTTTTCAGTTCCCGACAGTTAGAAACTAGTTTCAACAAAGTTTACCAGAAGGACTAGTTCGCCATCAGTCTAGTGAATGAGTCCCACTAGTCATCAACAGTGGTTTATGAGACATTACTGAATCTTCCAACATCAGCATTCTATCTCCATGTGCACTTTTTTCAATTTCATTAAGTTTTGATTTCATTTGTGCATGTTTCTAGTTCATTTCTGCATATCACGCTGTGTTTTCAAACATTTCTTATTTCTTACATTTTGCAAAAATAATCAATCAATTTTATCAATTTGCTACATCTAGATCATTTAATTTAGGCCTAATTTCATTTGAATTACATTATTTTGAGTGAACCACCTAGATTTTGGTGTGGGATCTATCTCTTTCTATTAGGTGAAAAACCCTAATTGAGCAAAAGAGTCATAACATTTCACAACACCTACAAATCTATGGTTCACAAGTAATTTTCAAAAAGAAAAAGAAAATTGATGGGCACTATAGAACACATGCACATAAGCTCATTCAAGTCATAGACCACCATATGGTTACTCTTGACCCAACCAAAATAGGAGAAAGAAAAAGGATAAAATATGAAGCATCAATAATGTTAAATTCACATGCATATCATATAATGTTAAATCCACTACATGTACCTTATCCAGAGGTAGTAATTGATACTCAAGCATCTTGGGATGTAAGTGATCATATTCAATAACTACTATTGTTGCATCCACTTAATTTTTTGGGTTCCAAAAATGGTGTAAAGGTTGATTCCTTTCTTCACCTTGATAGAAGCTTTGGATTGCATGGATATGCAAGCCATCTAAAATATTTTTTTACAATATACTTTGAGGTACAGCCTCCACATGGTCACATCAAGAGTAATGAAAGTTCCACCTCTCTATCGACACCCTCACTTGGGAGATATTCTTAGAGTGGTTTAATTCATGTGCTACTTGTCTAAGCAATTCAAAGAGTTCAATATCAATGAGTTCCATGACCTCCATTAGAGGGTAAGTTATTAGTAGCTCAATATGAGAGCCAATTTTTAAAGTTGTTGCAATATGTGAACTACCTTCAAGATGAGAAGCTTCTTGTGAACAATTTCATCACAAGACTAAATATAGGAATATTAGGATTGATTTGTATGCTCAATCTAGAGAACCTTCAAGTTGTTATGGGGGAGGCCCTCATTGTTGAGGAGATTTAGGAATTTTTCTTAATACTTATGTTGCTCTACTAGGCTCCTATGTAGTTTTTGGTATGGATTTTCTTGATGCACATTAAGCTAAAGTGGATTACTTTTTAAAGGCGATTGAATGACCATGGTACAACTGTAATGGAGATTATAAGGGTATAAAGCCCTATTTCCCTTTGCATTATATCCACTATGCAAATAAAGAAGTGCATGTGGAGGGGTGTCAGTATTTTTCCATCACTATTAGTGATAGAGCTAAAGAGGAGACAAAGACATCACCAAATGATCATCCCATGCTTAGGAAGTTTGTTGATATATTTCATCTTGAGCTTCCTAGTATGAAACTTTGTATCTAGAGTTTGAATTTTAAATAAATCTATTATTTGGAACTGACATGATACAAAGGACACCTTATAATATGACCCCACACAAGCTCAATGAGATCAAGTTATAGTTAGAGGAGTTGCTAGAGAAAGGGCATATCCATATAAGTGTCTCTCCTTAGGGTTCTCCCATCATGTTCATTAAGAACGACAAATCCCTTCATCATTGCATAGATTATAGATATTTCAATAACATAATGATTAAGAATTATTATGCACTTCTAAGGATTGATGATTTTTCTAACTAGATGTAGGGATCTAGGGTGTTCTCAAAGATTGATCTTAAGTCCAATTTGTAGAAACTAGTCCTTTACCTACGAACATCATTTTTCCTTGTCAATTTCCTTTCTTCCCTAAATAATTAAATAATTTTAATTATTTGATTAAAATTGTCGAAAGTCATATTTCTTCTACTAATTAAATAATTTTAATTATTTAATTATTATCATTTTTGTACTATAATTAAATAATTATTTTAATTATTTAATTATTCATTATCCTCTTCTATAAATTCAATAAATTTTATTTTTTTAATTATTTACTAATTTGTCCTTTTCCTCCACTTTTAAATTAAATTATTATTTAATTTAAAATTCAACTTTCATTTTTCCTCTATAATTAAATAATTGTTTTTAATTATTTAATTATTCATTTTCCATCCTAATTAAATAATTTTATAATTATGTTGTTTCCTCCAACAACCTCTTTTTTCATGCTTTTTTGTTTATCATTGTCATCATTATCTCTTCACGTCTCATTTAATTTCCACCCTTGATTGAATTTTTTTATAATTTAATCTCAATCATCCATCCTTAACCTAGTCCTATATTTTCCCTAATTAATCCCTAACCCTATTTAATTTCTTCATCTTTCATTCTTGGCCATTGATTGTCATATCTTATTGGCTTTTAATTCTATCCCTTCATTCAAATTTGTTTTTCTATAAAAGAGACCTATCATTGTCATTTCAGTACACACATTGAAGGCTAACTAGTTCATGCTACCTAGACTATTTCTATCAAAGGAGACTATTACAAATCTTTAATATTTTGCTATCATCTTCATTAGGCTATTATTACATACTAAAAATCTAAGGGCATTTAATCACATCAAGCAAATTTGTGAAGGGGGTAAAAACACAAAGTTGTGTCACACTTTATAAAGGAAAGAGTCAACATTAATCACACTTTTAAACTTGAATCACTAAAAGGTGGCATATATGTTTTGAATTTTGAAATGATGTAAACTAGTCAAATATGACTTTTTAGTATATTTATATTTGTATTTTTTTAAAAAAATTAAAAAATTATTTTAAAATAGTTTTTAATAAATTAAAACTATAATTTAGTTGTCGATAAAATACTAAAAAATGAAGTTGCATGACACACCAAACTTTTTAAAGTAAATTTAATTTATTTATTTTCAAAAAAATTGTGTGTATTTATAACTTGAAACTTTAGTGCATGGATATATTTGTTTCCAATTTTAAAAAATATATATTTTTAAATAAATATTAAAATGTGCGTGAATAAAAAAATTGTTGTTTTTTTTGGGATGTCAACTTTCATATTAAATATTTATCTAAAATGAAAAAGAAATTATACCATCTTGAAATAGATTCTTCTATCTAGTGCATCATATTTTTTCAATTTCTTTTAATAAGTTTTAGTCTTTTTCCCTGGCATGGTAATGAACCTAATATTTTGTGCTGATAAATTACTTTTAGTAAAAACATAAATATAAATATAAATATAAATACTAATTAAACTATTAAAATAAATATATTTTTGAAAACTACACTTATGGATTTACAAAAGGGTATTTTTTATATTTTTTTTAAAATGTTATTTACATTAGTAGGAGTTATTGAAACTTTAAGTTTTTCAAATAATTTTTTTTTTTGGTAAATTGGACTCAAAGTGGTGCTCCATATATTTTTAGCCAACAATTTTAGTTGAAAAAGTTGTGGAAGTATCTAACTTAGCTAGAATGAATCTTAATAGATCATATGTTTGACCAAAATTGATTTTTAGTTAGAAATACATAAATTCAGTTGTGCTAATAAGTTGGTTGAAAGTGTGACACAACTTTGTGCTTTTACCCAAGGACAATAGAAGTGAATCAACCATGGCATAGGTAATATTGATTTATATTTTATGTTTCTATGTTGGATTGTGCTTCATTGTTGGTTTAGGGCTTTATTGTTTTAGTTGTATTGATTAATGCCTTTAACCTTGATTTTTCCCTATTCTATAGAATTATCATCAGTTGTAGATTGTAGATTACAACCTTAATCCTTGAAAACACATTAATGGCGTTGATAGATAATTTAATTTGTTTCAACTCTTGTGAAAGGAATAGTATAAATTTAAATAATTAAATCAATTATTGTTGATTGTATATCTCAAACTTGGAAGAGAAATCATTCCATTTAAACATAGAAAACATAAGGGATTTTTTAAAGAATATTGGTTGATTTCTTTTGGGGAGCCTTAGGCGAGGTTAAATTGAAATTCATAGTTAAAATTAATTAAGAAAGAGTGTAATGGGTTTAAAGATTAATTTAAATAAATAGAACTAATTAATCTAGATTAGCTCAAACTATCAATGTTGTAATAATAATTTTCACAATTCCCTCAAGTAACCTTAAAAGGGAGAATTATATGGCCCATAAATATGACTAGCATGTTATAATTCATGGTTGGTTATGGTAGACCTTTCTTGCGTTTCACTTATGAATAAACTATGCGATCAACAAAGTGTTCCCAACTAGAAACCCTTTTAACTTCCATTAGGTGTGCATCTTGAATAACTCTAGTTCTAATTAATGAATTGATAGAAAAAATAAAATTGAGTACATGTCACTTTTAATGTGTGTAATCCTTAGTTCTATGTAATGATAATTAAATGCAACTTAATAATGGGATAGAATCAATCTTGAGATCATACATTGACATCAATAACATGTAAGTCCTAAATATTGTTTCAATTTAAATAATGTTTTAAAATAGTAATTAATCTCCCTTTTAAATGTTTAAAATCCTAAAGTGAATCAGCATATGGTTGGTAGGGGAAATTGCATGATTAACGACATCAACTTATGGTCAAGTCTTATGTTGTATAGTAAACCCTATTCAAAAAAGTGGTAGAAACCATATTTTACCTTGAATTAAAATGAAAATTTATAAAATTATGTAAGCACTTTTGTAATTAGAGATTTTCAAGTAAACTAAAGAAGACTATAACAACTATCAAACCCATATGTTTTACTGTTTAAAAGATTAAAAAAAAAAGGAACAATATTGCTAATAATCATGTCAAAGATGAAAACACATAGAAGGATATAATGGAGAAATTATTGTTGAGAGTTTAAATATTTCCCTTGCTAGTAATTAAAATGTAAGGCCTTGTCAAAATATGAATTGAGATTTTAAGTATTGATGAGGGAATGCAATTCCTACTTTTCATGCACAATTTTATGGACTAAAGAACTCATTAGAGCATAAGATGATAAATGTTAGTTAGGAATTAATAACCTATGCAAGTAGGTTTTATCCTTAAAGGATGTGGATGTCCTTGGAATTGATTAATCAATTTCTTAGTTTAATTGGGTAATGGATTATGTGTGACTTTAGGTGGATTAAGTGATTAGAAAATTTAAACTATATTGATAAGAGCTATTAAAATAGAACTATAAAACATTCAAGTAATGTTTTGTGTTAGGAACATCTTGGGATGTTAATAGCTAGGAAAAAATATACACATGAATAAAATGGAGGAAACTTGAGGAAAGTTAAAAATTCTAGGACCTTTTGGCATTTTATATTCTAGTACCTAATAAAGCTTAGAAATAACTATGATAATGAAAATGATGAGTATAATCTATGATTAGATGATTTAACCCTATAATCAAGAAAGTTTCATATTTGTAAATGTATGTATATTAATGTGTTGTGATAGTTATTATTCCACTATTTATGAGGTACCTTATGCTTTGACTGTGATTTCTTTTCTATATTGTAATATTCCAATATAGAAGGGTTGGCAATCTTCTTTACTAAGTAGAAAACCTTCTTAGCACATTATGATAACTCATAGTGAATTTTCTAAAAATTAGATACATTAGTGAACATAATGAACCTAGTTAAATGAAAGAGGAAGTGAAGATATAGCTAAACATGAAAATATAATTTTTACCATATGTGTAATGATTGAGAACCAAATTAGTAAGATAAAAGGTGCAATATACCACATTTTGATAATTGTAAGAAGATGGAGTAATACCTGGACTACATTTGTGTATTATATAGAAATTTTGTTTGTACTTATGCATAGCAAGTAGATATTAACAAAACTGAGAAACAAAGTGAGTATTATTTAAAGAAAAGGAAGTGTGTGTGTGTGTGTGTGTGTTGATATTTGTGCTATAGTGTGGTGAAATACATAAAATATATTATGTTGTGGCATGTGAAATGAAAGTAGTAAACATGTTGTACCCCAAGCATGAAATACAAGGTATCTGAATTGGCATAAGGGTGGGTGGACATTGAGCATGATCTCCTATATATTCCCTTTGTGATTATATTTTGTATAAGCTAAGTAGTTGTCTAATAATGTGTGGTGTAGAAAATTGGGCACTCTTGAGAAAAGAGACAATTTCATGCTTAATTTGGACCTAATTTTGAGTACCCTTAAATTAATCATTCTTCAAAACAACATTTATAGGCTCCTAAGACCCATTATTTTTTATCTACAGGCCCATTTCATTTAAAAATCATATAAATCCCAGCAAATACCACTTAAATCATTCATATATCCTAAAAACCCACCTCCAAAAACAACTAGTGGGACAGTCCATTTTCCACCTTGGGTGAATGAGTCCCCTCTAGTGGGACCCATTCGACAAGGGTGGCGAATGAGTCCCTTTTGGGGAAGATTTCAATTTTGAGTGGGAATTTCACCAATTTAATTCAATTTTTTAGTGGATGTCGGCCTCTTAGGTCTAAATAATGGGAAAATTAGGTATTGATGCCTATAAATACACATTTTATGTCACTTTTCACATATCCTAGTCCTTTTTACAAATAAAATTCAAAATTCAAGTATTAAGAGTCTTCCACATAAAGTTTCATTAGCATTTCTACAACAAAGTTGAAGCTTTTGGACAACAAGATAGGGTTTTTGTAAGTCTTCAAGCTCACTTCTCATTCAAGATCCAACATTGCAAAGAGTCGATGATGGATACCTATGGAGAATCATGGATAAATCTAGGTTGAGGAGATGCAACTAGCCATCAAATCACACCTAAAGAATTGTTTTCAAAGTGATTCCATCTTCCATTTTCTCTCTGTCTTCAAATTTAAAGTTTGCATAAAATTTGCATGTCATTTGCATTCATTTGAGATGTTGTAGGGTTTCTTGGATTGACATATTCATCATTTAAATCACATTTTCTCATCTTATTCTAGCACATTAGAATAGAGTTTTGTCTTATTTTTAGATTTTCCTAGTCTTAGACACACTCAGGGCTAGGGTTTTATGCAGGTTTTGTTCATTCATAGTTTAATTACCAAATTAGGTGTTTGAGCAAGGAATACCCCCCATTAGACAAAAAATTTAAAGTTGTTTTGTAGGTTTTTTTTCAGATATTCAGATTCGGGTTTCCGTCAAGAAGTCTTGTGTAGGTGACAAAGTGTAGGTTTGAAACTTGAATTTGCTGAAAACAAAAAAAGGATTGATTCACCATGGATGGAAAATGAATCCCACTAGGGTTTCCCATTAGAGCTCAATGCAGATTCCAATACCCATTTGGCAGAAACCAGATTCTAGGCAGAAATCTTGATTTGAGACTTATTTGCCCACAGTGGCAAATGAGTACCAGTTAGTCAAACAGTCAACATTTCCACTTTTAGAGTATTTTCCAGTCTCCATCAAGGTTACAGTTAAATACATTCTGTGTTATAGCTTTTTTTTGTTCTATTTGCATTTTTATGCATCTTTTTAGGTCTTTTACAAACAACATTGTGTTTTCAAACACTTCATATTTCTTAGGTTTTCCGTAAATAATCAATAATTTTTATCAGTTTGTTGCATCTAGATCATTACATTTAGGCATATTTCCATTATAATTTCATTGTACATGCATTAATTTGAGTGAACCACCTATATTTTTGGTGTGGGATCTATCTCTTTCCTTTAGGTGAAAAACCCTAATTGATCAAAAGAGAGTCATAGCATTTCACACCTCCCCAAAAAATTCTATGGTTCATTTTGGTGAACCCGCATATTGAACACTATCTTTCTAATGTTCATTTGCATTTACATCCTAGGACTCAATTGCATTGGCTTTTGCATTGTATTTGTGCATCCTAGGGCTTATAAAATCTATCATTTAGAGGTCATTATTGCATTTCATTTTATCAAATCATTACAAAATTATGCATTTCCATTACTTCTCTACATTGTATAGATCTAAAAACATAGATAAAACTCAAAAAAATCAAAAAAATCAAAAAAATACCTCTCTTAGGACTCATTCGCGATCCTGGGCGAATCAGTCCCAATGCACTTTTTGTATCATTATTTCCCAGATTCAATTTCCTATTTTACACTTTATGTTTTCCACAGTTCCTTTTTTGTTTCAGTTTAGTTATTTTCTGTTATTTTAACTCATTTTCATAAGCATCATTTCCTTTCATGGAATTTATGGATAGCATTAGATTTTTGCAAGTTTCATTTTCAGCATTAGTTCAAAGTTCTTTTAAATCAGATTCATTAGTAAATAAAAAAAAACTGCAAACATCAAACCAACACTTCCATAAAATGATTCAATTTAGAAACACCATCTCATCCAAGCCTCTTAGTAGGTGATGATTTAGACAAGTTAGATGAAGTCCTTCAGGACTTCCTCTCACTCACTTCATCCTCTAAAGCTTGCCATGAGAAGCCTCAACCAATTAATGATAAATTAACTCCCAAACCTTTTAGTTGTGATGACTTTGACATGTTATATGAAGCCCTTCAGGACTTCATCTCACCTAAGTTATCCACTAAGGTTTGTTGCAAACAACCTATAAAAAAGAATGTTAATGCTTCTAAAGCTTTCCATGATAAGTCTAAACCAATTGACGATAACCTATCTCTCAAACCTTTTAGTTGTGATGATTTTGACATGTCAAATGAAGCCCTTCAGTACTTCATCTCACCTAATTCATCCATTAAGATTTGTTGCGAACACCCTGAAACAAGGGACGTTAATGTGATTCAACCTCAACTCATTCTTTACCCACCTTCGCATAAACTTCATCCTTCCAATATACTAGAATTTACTCTTTACCCACCTAAACTTGATGTGTTGCAGCAATCTAGTAATATTACTGTTGCTCATACATACAATACCTGAAACAATCCACAACCACCACCACCCTCTTTACCTTTACCTAATCTACCTAGTACTCCTCATTTTCCCTCACACACAAAGGAGTACAATCTTGTTGAACAACTTAAGAATACTCCTGCAAAGATTTCCCTTTGGGATTTACTTCAAAATTCACCAAATTACCGCACTTTCCTTTAGACAGCATTACAACACATTGTGATTCCTATTGGTAAAACTCCAAATGATGCGGCATCTTTAATACATGGAATGAATAGAGTTAATCTAGACATTACTTTCCATCAGCATGAGCTCCCTCATTTAGAGTTTATGAAAACAAAATGAAGCCTTTACGATAATTGCTCAATTCCAGTGAATAGGTATCAAAAGAACCCTCATTGATAATGGTTATGCCCTTAATGTGTGTAGTGTGAATATCCTCAATAGATTATGTGTTAACAAGTCACAAATAAAACCTTATTCCCTATCCATTCGAGGATTTGACAATACAACAAAGCAACCGCTTGGTATAATCACTTTTCCTATTATAGTTGGCATGGATACTGTTCAAACTCCTATCCATGTCATGCCCTATGATCTTTCGTATAATCTTCTTTTAGGCATACCATGGATTCATGAGATGAATGCAGTGCCTTCGACCCTTAATCATATAATGAAATATATTTATAACAAAAACATTTAATAAGATGAAATAGACCTCGAGCCTAAAAGTTGCTTACACCTTGAAAGAGGAACCACAAGTCCTCTGAACACATTAATTTCAACATCTCACACAAAACCTCTTGAAATTGAAAAACAAGATGAGGAATCGATGTCTAAATTATTTGGTGATGATTGGGGATCCTTAGAATCCACACCTTCATTTATGGGAAAATACATAATCACATGAATAAATGATGAAACACAAGAACAACCAACAATTATGTCAACTTAGAATTCAAAAAAATCTTCTCAAGCATCTATCTCCTCTAATTTGGAAGAAACTACAATGTACACAATCAATTTTGATGAGATAGATTATCAACATCTGCCTAATCTGAATGAAATGGAAAGACTTTATGGGAAATGCTATGAACTTGTGAAACAATTGGGATATATTGGAATAGGATGTGGAAAGAATGAACAAGGTATTCACATCCCTATAGAACCTAGTACACAAGAGACAAAAACTAGGTTGGGATATTCTTTTTCTAAGATGACAAAAGCCACTCAATGACCATCCTTGAATATCAAAACTATTACATGTAAACCAAGACATAATCTCACAATCAAACATCCCGAACTTCTTGATATGGACTTACCACCATCATGAGAATACATTGAAAGTGATGAAGCTTTATAAAAAAATGTTAGGATTCTATGATAACACATCCCCTACTACTCCCATGAAATGGGTTACTTGTGTTGTGATAATTACCAAGAAAAATGATAGTGATATCATTGAAGCACCATATGATCCTAAAGTTCCTAAGTCTAATGCACTCCCCTTAGGAGATACAATTGATGTGCCAATGGACATAGATGATGAAGAAAATTTTATTAAGATCAGGAAGTGCCTTGACGATGAAGAACAAGAGGACACTACAACTTTTCTTCATGATTTTCTTGAAAAAATTTCTTGGAAATATTTTAATATGTCGGGAATTGACCCAAAAATTGTGACACACAACATCATTCTTGCTAAAAATGTTGAACTTGTTCGCCAAAAGATACAAAAAATGCATTCTAGCATAGCCTTGAATGTTAAAGGAGAGCTTGAAAAACTACTTGATGTAGGTTTCATTCGACCTATTGATTATTCTCCTTAGATCTCAAACATTGTTGCAATTGCTAAACTTGATAATCGTATTAGGATATGTACAAATTTTTGTGACTTGAATAAATCCTCTTTAAAAGATTATTTTTGCTTCCTAATATAGACATGATCATGGATTCAACTGGTGTACATGCTTTGTTATCATTCATGGATGGATTTTCTGGTTATATTCAAATCTTTATCAACCCACAAGATCAATACAAAACTGCATTTACAATTGTTTTGAAGGAACATTTTGCTGGGTTGTAATGCCTTTTGGATTAAAGAATGTCGGCACAACTTATCAACGAGCAATGGCATTGATATTTCATGATTACATACATAAAATATTGGAAGATTATGTTGATGACATCCTTGCTAAATCCTTAACAAGACAAGACAATGTAAATGTCCTTCAAAAAATCTTTGAACAAATACATAAATATAACATGTGCTTAAGGGTATGTGCAGGATCATCATGGAAAAAATGGGCCCTTAAGTGGAAAAAAATTCAAAAAAATCAAAGTTAGGCAACTTGACATAAAAATTTGAATAAGTTATCTATATTATTTCAAAAATATGTAAGAATAGAATCTGTAGTAAATTGAATGTAGTTTCTAAACTACTAGGTTTTTTTTTTAAATCTATTTGGTCAAAATTTAAAATTTCAATGCAACAGTACTTAAATTTCAGGGAAAAAATAAGAAGTAGGTGTCTGTCTGACCACCCTAACCACAATAAAATGATAATATTTAAATTTTTTAATATTTTAGATATAAGTAGAGGACTCATGTCTTGATGTGATGCATATTTTTTTGTAATTATTTTCCAAGTAAATAATTAATTATGATTTTTTTATTACAAATTTTGACAAATATAAAAAACTCATATGTCTAACCACCTTAACTTGGTCAAAACTTTATGAAATTCAATTTTTATTTTTCTAATCCTACAGTATACGAAGCATAGAATGTGAGGCATGTTTTTGGATTCAAAAAATGTGATATCGTTTGAAAACTATAGATGTTTTTCAATCAGCCTATCAATCAAGACTTTAGTCATAATTTGAATAGAAAATGAATAAGAATTACTTATTAAATTCAAAGTAAAGCATAATTTATATTTGTGGAAAGGTGAGAATCTCCTTTAAAAACCCTTTTCATTTCATCAATTTTGGGTAAAAAAAATCGTTAGCCACATACCCACCATATTGCCACTTTTTGGCCCATCATGATCCTACACATACCCTTAAATCTGAAAAAGTGTGTCTTTGGTGTAGATAGTGGGAAAATTTTTGGGTTTATCATATCTCATAGAGGCAGTGAGGTGGACACAAATAAAATTGGTGCCATTATTAACATGCCACCTCCTAAGAATATTTCTCAATTGTGCATATTACAAGGTTGAATTCAAGCTATCCATCGTTTCATTGCATCTTTAGCCGATCAAACTTTACCCTTGACACATCTTCTCAAAAAGGATGTACATTTTGGTTGGAATGAGGATTGTAAACATGATTTTGATAGTTTAAAGGAATACCTTACAACTCCACCTATTTTACAACTCGATGTGCCAAAAAAATTGTTTATCCTTTACTTAGCCGCATCATGCCATGCTCTTGCAACATTGTTGGCTCAACAAGATGATCATGGAAAAGAACATCCAGTCTATTACATCAATCAAAATTTAATCGATTATGAAACTTGATACTCACCAATTAAAAAACAATGTTTAGTTCTTGTATTCGCTACTAGAAAGTTGCAACATTATTTACTAAATGTTGAGATACAAGTCATAACAAAATTTGATCTTCTTAAGAATCTTTTTAATAAAACATATCTCTCCAGACACTTAGCTAAGTGGATGATGTTGTTAACTAATTTTGACCTTAAGTTTGTTTCACAAAAAGCAATCAAAGGACAAGCCTTAACCGATCACTTAGCTAATGCCCCTTCTCCTCTCGCTTTACCTAATCATGACTCTTTTCTTGATGATAGTGTCTTGACCATAGATGTTAAAACATGGGAATTATATTGGATCTAAGTGTAGAACAGGTTCTGATGCTAGAGTAGTATTAATTTCACCTAAAGGAAAGCCTATTCCCTTATCCTATTGATTAAATTTCTTATGTACAAATAAAACAGTTGAGTATGAGGCATTAATTGTTGGATTGAGAGCTACTTTAACCATGGGTGCTAAAGATATCAAGATCTTTGGTGATTTGCAATTAGTGATCAAACAAATAAATGGGACATATCAAACTAAACGTGACAAATTATCAAAATACAAGGATCTTACATTGAAACTATTAGAGAAGTTTGAATCATTAGCCATTGGTAGCATCCCAAAAAAAGACAATCGACATGCAGATGCAATGGCTAGTGCAACCTCTCTTATATCCCAACACGATCCTTCAACAAACTTCACCTTTGTTATTCACCCAATCATGAAACCTTCAATTGATATCCGATTAGAAGAAATTTTAACAACTCAAGAAGACTCGTGAGAATGGTATGACATAATATACAATTATTTAAAAGATGGTACCATTCTCGAGCCAACAACAAAAAATACTCAAAATTGTTTATGCAAACTGGAAAACAAATACATAATCCTAGTCGATGTGTTGTATATAAGATCATTCAATAGTCTCTTACTAAAATGTCTTAGGGACTCTAAAATTCCTATCACCCTTAACCAAGCTTATGTTGGTGCCTGTGGGGGTCATTTTGGAGGACGATCATTGCTGCAAAAACTCATCTGCATGGGATACTATTGGAGACATATGGAAAAAAGACTATTTTGCTTATGTTAAACAATGTCACAAATGTCAGATGCATAGCAATCTAATTCATGCCCCTACTTCTGAGCTTCGTGCCCAAATTCCCATTTGGTTGTTTTTAGTATGGGGATTGGATCTCATTCAAAAAATTTCACCACCCTCCTCTACCAGGCATACATTTATCATTATTACATCAAACTACTTCACAAAATGGGTGGAAGCTATTCCTCTTAGGTCTATAAATGCTGAAGTAATTTGTCATTTCATAGTGGAACACATAATTTCTCACTTTGGACTTCCATCCACAATAGTTTCAAACAATGAAACCTCATTTAATAATAATGGCATAAAGAATTTTCTTGAAACATTCAACATTCAACATCAATTTTCCACACCATACTATCTACAACCCAATGTACAAGTTGAAAGCACTAATAAGCTTCTCGAATAAATCCTAAAGAAAACTATTAACAAACATCATAAGGATTGGCATACGCAGTTACATTATGCACTATGGGCTTATCAAACAAGTGTTAGATTATTCAGGGGAACTACACCCTATAACCTTGTTTATGGTACCGACATGATCATGCCCTTGGAATTAGAAATTCCTATGTTGTGTATTACTCTTCAAGACCTTATTGATGATACCACTTATAAAGACCAACGATTACACCAGCTTGAGATGCTCGATGAAAATCATATCAATGCTCTTGAGCATCTTCAAGCTTACATTAAAAATTACAACAAAAACACAATACTCATGTAATTCCTCGAACATTTAGTGAGGGTGATTTCATTCTTTATGAGAATAAATGCAACACTCATACTGACTAGGAAGACAAAGATAAATTTAGCCCTAATTGGTTAGGACCTTACATAATTGATACCAGTTATGAGTCTAGTGCTTACTTATTAATAGAACTCGATGGAACACCCCTTAAGGATCATATTAATGTCATACATTTGCATTGGTATTATCTATATTCTCCTTGAATAGTATGAATAAGAAAAGCAGTGTTGTCTAAATTTATTTGGTTACATTCTAAATACTTTCACATTACTTCATTCTCGACAACTGGTCATGTGTTTGTCTTGAACAGTTTAAGGTAATTATTTAAGTTAGTTTTATAATTACATTAGGTTTCATACTATTCACCCTTTTTTTATGTTAAGTTCAATCCTTATATGAATTATAGGTGTATCTAATTAAACATACCCTCTTTAAAACAACAATGTTGTATCTAAAGTGAAACTGAAATATTTTTTACATTAGATTACATCAATCATGTTAATTCATGTAGCCATTAATTAAATAATTTTCCAACAAGTTATTTAATTGATCACATTGCCATTTAACATTCAAACACATTAAGACATATTGCAAAACATCACATGCTCATATATATATATATATATATATATATATATATTTGTATGTACATCTCATCATATTAATATACAAAATCACCAAGGTCTGTGAGAACTAAACGCCTCAGGCTCTGGTGCCCATGATCCAGTACCCAAACATTATGAGATGGTCATGTGTCATTATGATCATGATTCATTGACTTTGAGTGCAAACTCCAGACCTTGTACTCACCCAAGCACTACATGACGCTCCTCTACTATCTAATCCCTCTTCGCATGTGGGTGATCCCATAATAGTGGTTTACAATTTTTGGCCAAACTGGACACTGAAATTATTATTTTTAACTAAATCTTCACATTCGGGCACCTATAGCGGCTAAACTGTGAGGAATTTGAAGATGGTGCAAACTAGAGTCTCATCAAATTTTGTTTGTAGATTCTAAAAATATTTTTCAAAATTTTGGAATCAAATTGCACTTCTTTTTCCATCTCCCACGAAAATAGATTTTTTCAGAAAACAACATTTTTAAAAAAGTGACGCATCGTATAATGCATAACTTTTTTTCCATGAAGGATAAAATTCTAATTCTTTCAAATTTAGATTTGTAACTCTTATATCTAGTGCTTCCACTTGGTTAGATAGTTTTTTATTGAATATTTTTTCCTTAATCAAGTTTCAAAGTCAAACGAATTACAATTCAAACACAGTCGACTGTATAACACGTAACTTTTTTTGTATATGTTAAAATTTAATTTAATTTTTTTTGTTGGATCAAGGACTTCAATATCTGGTGCACTCATATTTTTCAATTTTTTTTTGATAATCTTCTATTTTTCCACATGTGAAGAACAAAGAAATTCATTTTCGATGAAAAACCTATGTTTAATAAAACTTAAAAACAAATACATAACAAAACCAAAACATATTAAAATTATATTCATTGGCTAGCTTGTTCTGAGGAATACCATAATCATTTGAAATAAATTTTAAATGAATTCATTTGATCCCCAAAATCTAAATCAAAAGTGATTTTTTATCAACATTTTGATAGGTGTAAAGGAGACGATTTATAGGTATGGTTTAAAACTAGTGAGGTTCTATCCAAGGGGGTTTGATCTGAGATGATTTGATCAAACCCTCTCCAATTGGAATCCTTAAAATGGAACTTTTTAAGGATTAAATCATTATATTTTCTAAAAATATGTGATTTCAGCTAAAATTCGTTCCTCTCAGGAATTGTAAACCACTATTATGACAGCACCCATGTAGTTGTGATACCTCTACATGTAGTCTCTCCATCTCTGTTGGAATCTGGGATGATTGTCCTATGGTCTCGGCATGACGGAGTCATCTCCTCACACTCTCATACGCTTCTCATAGCCTCACAAAAGGTCTGAGTGACTCTGGCTCCTCCTCCATGATCAGTGGGGGCATATAATCCAAGTCCATCTGGGTATGTGCAGGATCATGATGGGCCAAAAAGTGGTGATATGATGGGTATGTGGCTGATGAATTTTTTTTACCCAAAATTGATGAAACGAAAAGGGTTTTTAAAGGAGATTCTTAGCTTTCCACCAATATAAATTATACTTTACTTTGAATTTAATAAATAATTATTATTCATTTTCTATTTCAATTACGACTAAAGTCCTGATTGATAGGCTAATTGAAAAACATCTATAGCTTTCAAATGGTATCACATTTTTTGAATCTGAAACATGCATCACATTCTATGCTTTATATACTATAAGATTAAAAAAACAAAAATTGAATTTCATGAGGTTTTGACCAAGTTAAGGTGGTCAAACATACGAGTTTTTATATTTTTTAAGAGTTGTAGTAAAAAAATAATAATTAATTATTTACTTGGGAAAAAATTAAAAAAAAATATGCATCACATCAAGATATGAGTCCTCTACTTATATCTAAAATCTTATAAAAAGTATTATCATTTTATTGTGGTTATGGTGGTTAGACAAACACCTACTTCTTATTTTTTCCCTGAAATTTAAGTACTACTGCATTGAAATTTCAAATTTTCACCAAATAGATTTTTTTTTTTTAAATAAGCCTAATAGTTTAGAAATTACATTCAATTTGCTACAGATTCTATTCTTACATATTTTTTAAATAATATAGATAATTTATTCAAATTTTTACGTGAAGTTGCATAACTCTGATTTTTCTGAATTTTTTGCCACTTAAGGACCTATTTTTTCCATGATGATCCTACACATACCCATCTCCTCCTCATCAATGGATGCAGGAACTATCGCTGCAACAACCTAATGATAGAACTCTTGCCAGTCTCTCATCGCTCCTACAATGTATAAACAATACACAATTAGTAAACATCATCATGATATATATATAAAGCATAAGCAATAAAATACATGCATAAAATCAAAAATCATCACTTATATCTCTAGCAGGCTAATGGATATCAACCTCATCCTCTTTAGGGGGTATGGAGGATGTGCTATCCTCTCCATGATCATGGGTACCAATGTCTGTTGTAGCTACTACACGTGATCTAGTCGTGCACAAATGTGTGAGGACTCTCCCCACTCAAGGTAGAAACAATACACAATCAGTAAACATCATCATGATATATATATAAAGCATAAGCACTAAAATACATGCATCAAATCAAAAATTATCACTTCTATCTCTAGTAGGAAAAAGGATATCAACCTCATCCTCTCTGGGGGCATGGAGGATGTGCTAGCCTCTCCGTAATCATGGGTATCGATGTCTGTTGTAGCTACTACACATGAGTTGGTCACACGAATGTGTGAGGACTCTCCCAAATTGTGTCAATCCTCAGCTACTACCTCATCACCCTCGCTCAAGGGTGGCTCCTCCTCCTCATCCCCCTCCTCATCCTCCTTCTCATCTCCTCCATCCTGGCGCTCATATTTAGGATTTACATCTAAATCATACTCATCATCGATAACATTAGTAAATATATATGTCACCCTATATTATACATCCTTGGATTTTTCCTCTCCCTCATCTGGTGCTAGTCCTACATCACCTATAGGGACATATATCAAAAATACAAGAGTTGGTCATGTCACTAACCAGCACTCCTTGTGCTCATCTATGCTACTGATGTCATCAGTGTCGGAGACTATTGGTCGATCATGATATGAATCATTAGAGTCACTCTAGACAACATGGTCTATAGTGAGTCATACGGTATCACTTGACCTCCGGGAACTCCACACTTATCTCTTGATGAAGGGGCATGCCCTCGGTGGTGTATGCACCTGCCCAAACTGTTGCATGACTTAACCATAATAAAAAGGACGTACTACATAGTCATGTCGACCAACCAAAAATCTGTCCACCTACATCCTCCTCAACTGCCCTATGGGATCTAGCCACTATAGTGTGAGTAGATAAGGTATCCAAAGGATCGAGTGTCCTCCAACTAGTCAAATCTCACTCTCCAAAAACGTAGGTCTTTGTACTACCATAAATGTCGTAGAGGATAGCCAAAGGCTCGTGGATATCATATGGCTATAGCACATGGGAAACTGATAGGCCTAGTGCATGTAATATGCTCAAGGCACCACACCTGCAAAAGTTTGAAGTGCACCATACTAGACCTATCTCCCAAAAAACAAATCGACCCAGATCATAATAAAGATGCATTAGGATACAACATCCCCAAGCATAGACCATCATGTGCTTTTCCATCTCACGAATCAAGTGCACTAATACTCCATCAAGGTGTGTTGCTCATCCATCAAGATTGAGTACCAAAACCATCGTATGCATCTTAATCTGTCTCACTATGGGGGCTCACAAATATAGAAGCATAGGTATCTCAATTCACACTCTCACACGCTCATCATGAATAGGCCTTCCTGATGTGGCCATAGGGATACATATGTGGCTGGGCTATGTGGAATCTGAAATGATACTCAACCAATTCCTTTTCTGATTTTTGGGCACATTGGGAGGTATGGAGCTTGTACATCCCCTAGTCGAAAGAAAGGGGATAGGAAATCCATGCTAGATGTTTGTTGCTTAAGAGGGTGTGCACATGTTTCATTTCTCAAGAAATCTCCAACAATATTATCCGGTCATTGGGATACTGGGGCAGCTTGTTTGGTCTTTCTGAGAAGCCTTCTGCATGAATGTATGTAAACTTTGGATACTACATAAAAAAGAAAGCATATTGCTTTAGGAAATCCCGAGCACTATGGGAGACTCGCCTCTCAAAGTCACCCCTGAGCAATCTAATGATATGACCTATGAAAGCGTCATTGACCCTGTAGTAGTCTTTCTTGTAGTTCTTGTATTTCAACTGAGGGTACATGTCATAAACCTTGAGCTCCCTGCTAGGCTCTTCATTCGAAGCTCTGAATAAACCACTATATTGCCTCCATTCAACCAAGGAATAGACCAAGTAGGATGTCATGTAGAACTTGGAGGTCTTTTTGACAGCCATGAACTACTCGTGAAATAAATCACTTATTATCCCTCCCCAGTATAATGTGGTATCCTCTTTTCTGTGGAGAATATGTTCAACAAAGTAGACCATCCATTCTTGAAAGTAGGCCACAGTAGGAAGGCCCATTACTTTGCTCAACAAGGTTACCAGATCATGATAGTCTTCATAGAATTTGCTATAAAAGAGCTCATGGGGAACCTTTGTAGCACTGCCCCTCTTCTCCTTGAGCCAATGTTGATTTATAAACTTCTTACATTTAATTGGGTCCTCATCCCACATTGCCTTGCACTCCTCTATGGTTGGCAATTTCATCTCCCCGAAGGTAGGGATATGAAAGGTCTTAGTTATTGCTTGGGCCGACATGTCAGCTAACACGTTTCCATCCCTATCCACTATTGTTCTGGTTTCTAGTTGGTATTCCTCCCTGCAAGCCATTACTAGTTAGGAGGCGACAAGAGCGGGAGGAAAATCTACAGCTTTGGCTATCTAACTGCCTCTGATCAATCTTACATTCTCTATCTTAGGGTTGATCCTGACTCTTTCTGTGAATTTTTTGATGTTCACATGCCCTATGTTGGTGTCAAAGACTTCCTTCCAATCTATGGTGATTTTAGATTGCAATGGTTCTCCTTGGAACTGGTATTTCATTTGGTCTTTGTCTTCCTTTCCATGAGGGGTTTTTCCTATTTTCTCCCCTTTGTCTTTCTCTACGACTACCCCTGAGGTTCCTGCGACCAATTCCATATATTCTACAAACAGAGGCAAGGTGAGCATAATTAAGCATGAAAACACAAAATGCTAGCCAAATCCCTACAAACGGAGTTAGATTGGATAATTCATCATTTAAAAATCTAATATTTAGTCTAAATTGTAGTTAGCAGTTTAATGGAGGGAGTTTGGACGGTCTGGGCCCTAGAGGCTGTACTTCCCTGGCTGAATGGTTGTTTTGAAAGGGCGAATAGGGTAGGGCAATCCGTATGATTTCTTTCATCTTGATATTTGGGAAATTTGAAAATTCCATGGAGAAGAGCATCCAATTCCAATGTGTGGGTCAAAATTCATTTTCAGATTAGGAGGCATTTGGATCATCATTTGGGCGATCAGAACTAGGATGGGGCTTAGTCGTCTGGGGTTAGCTGTTTGGAACAACTTTGGTGAGACAACATTCCAAGAACGAAGTTTTTCCAGCCAGGACTCGCGAGTTTGGAAGGCGGTTGACACAACTCTCTGATAGCTTAAGTGTTTGGGTTAGAGGGGAAGGGAAGTCGTTAGGAGATCACTGTTTCGAAATGGTGGAAAAAGGGTGGAAATCTAACAGGAGCAACCCGAAGGACCAGACCCAGTCTAGAACTTGGCTTTCATATCTCTTTAAGGGTTTCATTGACAATCAAGGCATTAGGCCTCAAAGACCGGGAGGACGGGCTCAATTTTCCTTTTCGCAACACCTGAGGTAGGATGGAGTCCCGATGGTGGAAGTTCGGTGGAGGGGAAACAAAAATGGTTGGGACACTTGAGTTTGTCATTTTACTTGCATAGCTAAAGGATGATCGGGGTCTGGTGGCCGAAAAGTATCCTCTCGAAAGTCATGAGAAACAATGATGTCACCACGGTGATTTGCAAATGGAAGTCCACGGACTGGGACCCAAAGGGTGTTTAGGATGGTCATTTCAACGTCAACTGATCAAGGAAAGAGTCAGGGTCTAGGAGTCAGAAAGCAGGAGTCGAAATGTCGTTTGGAATGGCAGACAAGAAACGGCACCCCGGGGACAAAGTCTCGCACGAGTGGGCCCGAGCGATACGTAGGACTCCACTTCAGTTAGAAAGATTGATGCTTCAACAGCGAGGAATAGGAGTCCCCCCACCATGGTGAGCCCAAAAGGTAGATTCGTCACTTAAAGTTTAGTTCTCATTTTAGTACTTAAACAACAACGTCATGAGTTGGCAAGCCTGTGAGCCATGAATTCCCTAGCTGAAGAACGGGGCCGGGGAAGTGAAGCTTTGTGCTCGACATATGGGTGATTTTGAGGGTTTTCTAAAGATTTGATCTTTTGGGTTTTAAACGCCTCCTTTTTCATAACCTAGTGCATACGTTTCCATCCCTTTTATTCATTATTTTTCTTCAAAAATCAAAGAAAATATAACATGAGGCACAGACAGCATACCTACCATTAGAACCGGGTGAATGAAGATGATGAAACCACCAACAAATGCAAAGAACCGGTGATGGAAGGCTTCAGGCTCGAGTGCAGCGCACGGCGAATGCTCTGGATCACTCTAATTACTCTGGCTAACCTGACATGTGAAAATGATAGGTCAAACTGGCCTATTTATAGAATTTTATGGCATCAAATGCCATCAATAAATGCACATATGGTGGCCAAAAGTTGGTGAGTTTGAAATTCAAAAATGATCATGAGGGGTCTAGAATCTAGAGGTTGGAAAGACGTTAGTTGATAGTCATTTGAAATGTTAAGCAAAAAACCACCAGCAAAGAGGATCCTGGGGTCTGATGGGTGGGACTCTGATGGAGGATGACCATTTGGGAAGGGCAAATGCATAGCGGAAACCCAGGAAGGGAGATCCGACAAACTGGGCCCAATGAGCCCCATGGACGATAGGTTACACTTAGTCATTGAAAGCACGGGGAAACAGTGATTAGGATGGTGGGTCTTGAGCCATGGAAGGCCAAGGCCTTTTGGCTATTTGAGACAGAAAATACAATAGGGAAATCCGCCAAAGGAAACCCGACAGGGAGAACCCGAAGGGCACCAAGGACATTGGCAGAGGCAAACTACCAAGGGATCTCAGCAAAGGCACCTAACTCAAAAAATTTGAGTTGGATGAAACATGGTCGACTTGAGATGAAACTTTGAGGCTCGGTGACCATATGGGACACTAAGCAGGGAGCACGCAAAACAAGGTGACAGTAAAAAAAATGACCTAGCAAAGCAAAAGAAAAAAAGGATCCCCGTTCCGAATGGAGCGTGTGTGCTAAGGGCACAACAACATCCAAATTAAAGGCCTCACAAATAAAATATCTATCCAAAGTCAATAAATTAACACCTTTACTACTAACAATATCCTAGTGTTAGGATTATATGCCCTAGCCACAACTTTGATTAGGTCAACATTGATAAAAACATTATGGCATACTAATTTCCCCAATCCCATCCTCTAGATGTTTGAAATTGGTCTATCTAAAAAGAATTTCTTGTAGCAATGTTTAAACAAAGTGTATCCATGGATAGGGATTATGGCATCTCTACAACGATCATTCTTGTCCACAATTATGTCCGACAAAATTTTGGACCCTTAACCAACCCTAGGTCTCTTTGCAGACCCTAGTAAATTTACCATAATCTCCTAATCCAAACCCCTTTTAACCCCTCTTGAATTTCCAACCATGACTAATGCAATTAGGTACTAGGTTTTCTTAAACTAGATTTTTAGGATTTTGATACTTAAGTAAAGATTTATTTTAAAATGTAACAATTTACAAATTTCAAAACCCTCACTTCTTAGGACAAGAATATGATCATGCTCAAATGTGTGACCAGTGGTACTCGTTCTTGATTTTGAATATGGACCGTTGAAGTGCTAAAATTTGACGATGACCACGAGGATTCGAAATCCCTTCTGTGAAAAGAAAATGCATTTTCCTTTGAATAGCTCTAGTACACATGTCGCAATTTTGGGGACTTACAGAAACAAAAAGAATAGCCTTGAGGCTTCCCCAATAGTGTTTTCCTTTACAAAACACTTAAGAAAGTGTAACCAAAAATAAATCTTGTTTAGAGGCTAGGACAAAATAATAAGTTATTTGAAGGAACCAACAATTAAGAAAGTGTAACCAAAAATAAATCTTGTTTAGAGGCTAGGACAAAATGGGATTACAAATAAAGGGGAGGCTAGTGGTAAGATTACTTCTAGAGTCAATGATGTGTTTGGGAACAATTCCTTACAAGAAAATCAAGTTCAGAGGCAATTTTAAAGATGCATCTAAAATAATTAGAAATGATCAAGTGATATTTTAGATCCAAATCAACTCTTCAACAACCTACCAAAATTTAAACATAATAAAATTGAAGTAAATTAAATTAGTCAAACTAATAAATTTTCCCTTAGACATACAACTTTGCAAATAAAAGTTTAAGCATATAGGGATAGCAAAGGCGGCCTAACTTAAAGGGATAAGGAGTGTGAGTGTATAGGAGATAACCTAGGAAGTGTTAAAATATATTTATATGGTTATAGAGTGCCAAATATAAAATTATAAACCATTCTACATGTAGAACTAATCAGGGGACATTCAAAATTGAGTAAGATATTAGATCATTGTAGAAACCTATATGGATCAAGCAGTTTCACTCAGGAGGATATTGTCACACCACCTAACATATACCCCTTTGGATGAAAATGTCAAGAAGAGGAGACATCACAAAATATCAGGTTCATTAGAGGAACCTAGTTGCAAGGGATGCCACTAGAAATAATTAGGGAATATTAGTGATTGTAAAAAATTTCAATCAAGGGGAGATAGAGACCTGAATTTGTATTGCTTGAGGGCACGAAATTTTGGTAAGAGAAAACTTATAATGTCCCCTTTTCAATTAATTTATGCTTGTAGAATAAAAAACCCATTTCCTATCTTTAGCAAGATAATCTTAATGGAACCTAGCCTCATGTATCCTAAAAATTATATGTGGGACATTGTTTGGCCATATATCCAAGTGCTGTAGGTTGTAAAACTTTCAAAGTTTCAAATTTTCACATCTAGGCATGGCATCCAACCTAGCCTAACCTTTCCTTGGTCCCTGCTAGAATTTTGTACTTCTCCATCCCAACATCCCTTTCCTCCTACCTCCACTTACCCTTGCTCCTTTTGGTTAAATGAACTTCATCTCACTTGTATGCCTCCTCTTGAACCCCACTCTTCTCCCTTTATTTATCAAATTTTTATACATGTCCCTTCCAACATGCCTCTTCCCTAAAATCTAATTTGTGATAATAGATAAGAGTCATGAGATACCTTCAACCCATAACTTTGGCATTCCTGCCATTTTTATTATTCACCTTACATACCCCATACATCATTGAGAGCACCATTAATCATCAGCTTGAATGTGTTTCTTATCCATAATGGATTATTCCACCTAGGAAATATTAAAAATTAAGGACACATATTAATGTGTACTTGTATCTTGGAGGATGATAACAACCCCATTCATTGATGTAGTGGCTAAGGTTTGGTTTCCATTTTAAAGTTTTTTGTGGACTCTTCTCCGCCCTACACACATATAGATCAAAGGATACCATGCTGATGGTGTTGATGTCAAGGGCCACAAAAGTATATTTCTTCTTTGGTTCATTCAAATACACCAAAGGAGATATAATTTGATTTTTTTCATTATTCTAGTACATTATACATTATTCTCCAAACTGAAACCCTAGTTGGCATTATTCTAAGCACCAATATTTAAACAATCATATATAAGGATGAAAACATTTAAATTTGTAGAAAACCATAGGACAAAAACCCTTTGGTTTTGTAGGAACAAGGATGAAAATAATTTTACCTAGCAAGACAATCTCACTTAAAGGGTTGCATGGGCTTTCATGGTCATGGAATCTCAACTTCATCCAATAGTACATTGTGTAGTTTTTATCATGCTTTAATATTGTATTTTCATTTTCGCTTCTATCATAGCAACATATTAATGTGTTTTAGACCAATTTAATGTAATTTTGCATCGGGTTTGTGTCATTTTGTTGTTTTTCAAGCGGGTCTTATGCATAATTGTTTATCCAGTTATATTTATTATTGCACAATATTTTTTGTGACTAGTCATTTATTAGCTTCATGTATTTGTAATCCAAATGTATTTTAGACACATTTAATACATTAAAAGGGGTTTTGATGTTTACCTATAATATGGTAACTTCATTTTTTAATCTAGGTATTAAGTTTGATGTAAATTCATGAAAGGAAATATGGATTCTTATAGGTTTAGGGTTAAATTTTTAAATCTATAATTTATCTCCCTAAAATAACTACTAAGGGTTATTACTAAGGTTAATGTATAAACCCTGGAGAAAAGTTCCAGGGTTTTTTTAGAACTAGTTGAAGTGTTTAAACTCGATTTAAACATAACATTTGTATAAGGGTTTAAGTAACATTTTCCATTATAAATATAAATTTATATGCATTAATAATTAGCTCGATTTATTACAAGAAATGAACAAGAATAGAAGATAAAAGAAGAAGAATGAAAACAACCATAACAAGATTGACATTGGCATGCCTTAGGAAAACCTTGTAAAGGGAAAAAACCTAACCTCTAAAGCACATAAACAAATTCACTATCAACAACTATAGACAATAAAATATCAATGTTTGAAATTCACATGAAATCAATAATCTTGATATTGGAGAAATTTTGATAAAATATCCATGCATAAAACTAGACATCATTTCTCCATCCCAAGCCTTCAATATATAGGCCAAGGAGACCCAATAAACCATGGATGATTTTCTAAAAGCACAGGCTAAAAAAATAAGCCAAAGATTATTCAAGATGATCTGCATTCAACCCATGTGCACCCTACCTTCAAGTCTAACTAAAAATATAGTGCAACTCCTAATTGACCAATTTGACTTCCAAGACTAAATGGGATCATAGTAACTCTCAATTTCTCCATGTTAGTGTAGTGATTACCATTTACATACTTATTACACATGCTATAAATAGTTGGTTAAAGATGCTAGCAATAGTCCACTAAGTAAACCCACAACTCAATGACTTCTTGCAATCACTATAAAACTAATGGCATTTGGCAAAGAGTTCCAACTAAGCAAACTCAAATTCATCCAAGTGGGACACCCTTTTCCAAGTGGTCCCATTACTCACAACATTATACATTATATAACTAGACTAAATATAGGACTTGTAAGGTGTACAATAACACCTGGTCCCTTATTCCTAACATTGAGTTTGACCCCCTCTTAGCATTATCTTAGTTAAACACAACATATTTCAAGCAAATTTCAAGATGTTAATAGATTCTCTTAACATTGAAATTAGATTTATCTTTGAACAAATGGACTTGTGACTTGCTTCTCAAGTTAAGATTATAGACTAAATCACTTGATAAATCCATATAAATCAAATAAATTTTGAACCCTTGTGCCTATGCATGAGTAACATATGATTTAATTGAATTTATTTTTTACCAATACTTGTTATTTTTTGTGGCTTCAAAGAATAGGTTAGAGTCTAAACATAATTTATTTGAAACACATCTAAATTTTGAATATTGACATAAAATATCAACTATTATCAAGTGGTCCTTGGTCTAGTGGTAAAATGAATGGCTCATAAAGAGCCCACCAAGGATAATTTACTCTTATTGAGTGCAAATGCTCAAAAAATTGTAAAATTAAAAGGTCAAGATCATGACATGGACAAATTTGATAGAATTGTTACCCCTTTAGATAAATTTCATGAAATAATTTTGGCGAAATGGTTTGCACCCAATACCGCAATGTGTTAGATATAGCACTCTAACATGTTTATTATGTCATTAAAATGTTTACATATACAAATGTATGTGTGTGTATGCATATGTGTATATTACATATACATACACACACACATATGTATGTATGTATGTATATGTATATGTATATAATGGTGAAAATTGAATAGCCATGCCTTAAGAGATGTTTTGGGCTCACTTTGATTAGAGTTTCCTTACTACAATGAGTAGTCTACAAGTGTCATATTCTTGTGTGAATTTGGCTTTTGACATCCTCATATCATTATCCCATTATAGCACATCCCCATAAATTTGATCTTAATCCCTAAATCGCTTATTTACAGCCTTGGATTAGATTTGTGAGTCAACATATCACATTTAATGTTGAATTTTATGTTAAGTTGTTATATTTAAAGATGTTTATTCACTCATTTGAAATAAATTTAGATTAATCAAGAACTATCATCTAGGGTTTGTACAAAGACTTACCATAGAGCATTTGTGAAAGCAACATAATAGTATTATTTAAACATTACATTTGGATGCATCATCTTAGGTACATTGCATTCTTGCATGATATTGTCAATCCTTGTTCCAAAGTTATTAAATTGGTCCAACTATGGATCTAACTAAGGAGAAGATGACCCTCACAATTTAGCACATTCTCCAAAGGTTTTCCTAAACACTTTAAATTTTTACCAAAATTCAAATATAAAAAATTTAAGATAAGATAATTCATTTAATTTTCATAATTAATTTAACATATATTATTTCCAGTCTCAACTCATTCATCTAGATTAATTATTTGATTAATTTCTATATTTACTTGATTAGCATAAATATTTATGTAAGTGATGTGAAATTATCCCATACAATATCAACTACTAAAGGATCTTGACCCACATCTAACACCAAATCTATTAATACAATGGTAACAAGTGTCACATAATAGCCAACATATTTGAAAGTTAGTTGAACTATCTTTAATTTTTAATTAGTAATAAGTAGTAGTAGTAGTCTATGAGTTAAGTTGGATGTCTACAACAAACAAATTTTAATAAAATGTATTCTTCATTTGTAAAATTGTGGGTTGCTCAAAGTCTAAAAATTACAATAGTAACAAGTATCACATAATGGTTAGTCATTACCACTCCTAAAATATTTGAAAATTAGTTGAACTACCATTGATCTGTAATAAGAGGAATAAGTAGTAATAGTCCATGATTTAAGTTGGATGTAAACTACATACAACTTAAACTTTTATTACGTCATTTGTAAAATTATAGCCTACTCAAAGCCTAAAAATTTTAATGGTAATAAAGTGTCACATAATGGCTAATCTCTACCAGTGCCAACATATTTAAAAATTAGTTGAACTAGATCTTTGATTTATAAATAATATTAGTCCATAAGTGAAGTTGGATGTCTACTACAAAATCTTGTAATAAAGACTTTTTTATTAAGCTATTGTTTCTCATTTGTAAAATTATGGGTTATTTGGAGCCTAAATTGCAATCAACCTTACTCTTTAAGTATTTTTTTTTATTGTTATCTATTTAGACCAAGTTTTTTGTCAATATGTCCTTGATCTATTGGTGAAATTGAATGGTTATGAATGAGCCCACCATGGTCAAGTCCTGTTGAGTACAAGGCTTTGACATCATAAGGAGTGAAACCAAAAACGCGTCCAAGGCAAATTTGACAAAATAGATACCTCTGAGTCCTTGGTTCTCAACTGAAGAGGTTTCAGCCAATAGACTTATGCCCCTTATCTAATAACTAAAAATTCAATTCTTTGTAAATGATATAAAATCTCTCATGAAAAAGATAAAAATAAATCAGATACAAATATATGTTCAAAATATTTCCTTCAGACAATCCTTTTAAAATTTGAAAACATTCACTTTACACAAATTTATAAGACATGAAAAATATAAAACTGAATCCGAAATGCATGTGTGCGTACACCATCTTGTATAATATTCCTGAAATGAAAGGAAATATTTTAATAACGTCCACGAGGCCACAGCAGCCTATGGGACCCAGGAACAACACAAGACCACCACCAAAAGAGAAGACCCTAAACAGTCTGAGATCTTCACTTGAGGTCAGCTCTACGAAAGAAAATCTGTACAACCTTAGGCAAAAAAATTTATAATAAAAAATGTCCAAATACAGCCATTCGGCCATCAAATTCAAACCGGCGCTGCTTATCCTATCCTTATCTGTGTTACTTGTCACGTCTGTCAGATCATTTTAAACCCTGTCTTAAAGTAATGAATAGTTTGACTGTGTACGCTGGTACACCCTTACAGCTAGGGGCCACCACCATTGGCCCTCTCCCCTTCTTCCTATGGATAAATGAGTCTTACAAGATAAGGTTAACTCAAGTTTCAGGTTTTCCAGATTCAGATGATCCAGACAAGCTACATTTACCAAACATTATACAAATCACCGAATAGTGTGAGGTGTAAATTCATTCCTGAGAGCTTGGATTGTCCGTACACATTTCCGTACAATAGTTTTCTGACAGTCTGTATTTTGCCAGTGGATGACTTCATTATTTCATTTATTATGAAAAGGTTTTTAATGTTTTGGGCTTGGGAATCATGACTAAGTACTTACTTAGTCACGATAATATATTAGAAAATCAATCTCGAGAAATTTATGACTCTTTATTTAGTTCAGGTGGAACAGTTTGCAGATTGCTGTACAGTTTGAATGCTAGAAATTTCTTTTGAATTATTAGTGTTCTTCTCCAACCAGACATTTAAATCTTTATTAATAATAAATATGTCATGTCAACGTTGCAATCAAATCTTAAACGATTTAGTCACTAATATTTTAAGTAATTAATTCATAAATTATTTGATTAAAAATGTATATATTAGAAAAGAAAATGCATATTTAATAAAGCAAAATAAATTATTTTAATTGATTGAAAAATCAATTAATTAATTTTAAGGTTGCAAACATTAATTACACTGTATCCATGGCAGGGACTTAAAAAATGGACTTGAAATTTGACAAAACTAAAATAAAGAGCCGCACAGGGGATAATGCTCTGGAATATTCCTGTCGTATATGGCCATGGAAAACGAGTCCCTGTCCTGCCTTTGGTTTGGATTACTGTTGGCAGTGGACACGTGCCGGTGAGAATTTCAAGCGTAAAAGACAAGGAATATAATTGGACAAAGTGCGCACGGTTTCGTGGTCGCATCCTTTCGTTTTCAGTGGATGGTGACTCGACATTCTGTCTTATCTTCTCCTTCACATGACCTTCTAGGTATATGTGTATTTATTTCCATTAGACTATCTTTGGACTTCAAAAGTTTTCTATTTTATTTTATTTCAATGATTTTGAATTTAAAATTGAGATAAAATTATTTAAATAAATTTGAATTACAATGATCAAGTTATATAGTTCTTGTAGTTGTGTCTAATGTTGTACAGCTCTTGTAATTTGTATAGTATAGCTGGTTTTTTGGGCTGGTTATGTTGTTCAACTAGGGGGGAGGATCTGGTTGTTCAGCACCTTAACGTCGCGCTTCTAAAAATCCCACGTGGAAATTTCAAAAAATTCTTAAATTTTTACAGCAACTTGTTTGGCAACACCCCTGCTTATAACTAAGGTTTCAGGGCCACATCATCAAATATGATGCCACATCAGCATGCTTTTTGTCGAGGTGTCCAAAAACATCCAAAAAAATAGTGAGACTGATACTTGTGCACTAAATCATGTTTTATTGGTGCACTGATGTGGCATCACATGATTTGTTGCTTTTTAAATCTAAGGAATACATATTATTCAATTATTGGTAGTTGTCATCAACACTAACAACTTTAAAGTCACAACCATTGATTCAATATTGTTAAAAATATTGGATATTAAATCAACAAAAGGTCTTTTCCCCTACTTTTTGTAGCTCCATTCTTGTAAAAAAAAGTTGCTTTGTTCAATATAAAAAAAATTAAAAATTAAAAAACAAATTTGTTTAAGAGATTTACTATTTTAAAGGGTCATGACAAATGTATTATGTGAAATTTAAAACGATGTATGTTTTTTAATGATAGAACACCACCTATACTTAAGATGTGTTTTTTTAATCTATTATTGTGTTATACTATTTGTTAAATTTGGTTTTCAATATTTAAGTAAAATATTTTTATTTTTTATTTTTTAAAGAAAAAAAAGTATAAGAGTTGGGAATCAAATTGAAATTATAAAGGAAATATAACAAGGATCGAAAAAATATGTTTTTTTAGTGTTTAGGCAGATTTTATGATGGAAGATGATCAATAGTCTAGAAGTATTTTGGATAAGTATAGTGGTTCTAAAAGATTGACATAAAGTATTGACCTCTTAAACACTCTTGTGACTCTTTGGACTCTTAATTGACCAAGGGGATGCTCTATTAACCTCTAATACATGACCTAATGACCTTGTGCTTTGTGTCTCTACAACATTCAAGGGTTACTCACCAAAGCTTTATCTTCCTTATGGTGCATGCAAATTGTTGAAAAGTGCTACTAATCAAGCCCCTAGTTTGACATGTTTTATCCTTCGAGTATTGAAAATCTTTGAGTGAATGTTACCTATAGAGTGAGGTGAACGTGATGTGTGTAAAAGGTGTAAATAGAAATCCTAGGAGGCTTGTTGCAATAATGGTGGTGTGTGTAGTGCTTTGGAGGAGAAAGTGAGGCGATGAAAGATCGCAAGGTGTGACAAGGGCCTTGGTGATGAAGTTTTTAGTATGAAGGATGTGTGATAATGTAGGTCTTACATGTAAGTTTCATTAGTGAAGTAATAATATGTGAACATAAGAGAGCTTTAGAAAACTTATAAACATAAAACAGTGAGAAAAGGAGCAAGAAGACAACATATTCAAAATGAGGGTTAGGACTTTTATAATGTTTCCTTAATCAAGTGTCCACTGAAAAAAATGTAGTAAATGAGTTTATGTGTTGTAATTCATGATTGGAAGGATTCATAAGATTAAAAATAAGCTAGACATTAATGCAAATTTGCTAGTGTCCTAGTGGACACAAGGTAATGAAATGTAGGGAACAATCTTGTAATGATAAAGTGGGTGTAGGGTAGCTTTCTTAGCACATCGTTGAGATATTTAAGCTACAAAAGCATGTTAAATGAGTCATACACATGGCTAGAGGAGACATGCACCAAAATGAATAAAAAATGTGAAGTGTGCAATTTTAACTTTACATTTTCCCCCACTTTAATGCATTTACAAAATATAATTAAACAACCATGCTAAATTAAATAACATTTCATATAAAATATTGAAACTTTATTTTTAGATAAAGGATATATGAGAGAAATGCTCTTCACATCTTCAAATATATTTCACTTAGCCATCCATTCAAAACTTGCAATGCACACACACAAGAGGGAGCAATTATTATTTGTTAAGCATGAATATGTAGAAAAATAATATCATGCACTATGAACTACCATGTACATTTTATTGGACCTAATAGGATAGAAGACAAGGAATTCCTAAAGGATAATCTAGACTTGAAATAACATAAAAAAGAAGAACTAATATGGTTATGAAGTAGCCACCTAGATATGTGTTGGTTGTGAAGGAGCAATATTGTAATATATTTTGGAGCTAGTTGGATATAGATTTGGTTAATGAGATATGGTTTTGAAGGAGCATACACAATGAAATGATATCATGGTTGCATAGGATCACATAATGAAATTGGGATATGTTTATGAAGGAACCATCCAAATAAACTAGATGTGTTTATCACAAAGCCACCATGATCTAGTGATGTTACCTCCCACTTGTTTTGTAGTTGTTATCATTTATGCTCTAGAGGAGACCGTGATCCATAAGGTGCAGAGGGTGTTACCTCCCAACAATGCACCCATTATCATTGTACATGTATTGCGAGCTTATAAGATGATAAAAAAATATAAAGTTTAAACTAGATAATATGGTGATCACTAATGAGCCAATACCTGATTTGTTTGGTGATCATGTGTAGGTATTTCAAAATAAAATATAATATATTTTATATTTTATACTTAAAGTTTTAACATGTAAAGTAGTTTTTAAGTGATAAATTGAATTAAAATATATATTTATTATATATTCAAGGTCTAACCTCATAGGACGATATGAAATCAACAATTTTCCCTTAGCAAGTTTTACAATCCCCTCTATGGCAAATGTATTTTTTTAATATATCACAATAAATTAGTAGTTAGTTTATATTTAGAATGATATTAAATATTTTAAAATATATTTTGTGTTGAATAGGTGGGCATTATACCATCATCCAACATGGTTGTTGGTAGTGCTAGTTGTCATATTAAATTTATTAAGCTACATTAACACATTTAAAATCTTTATTATAACAAACTTAATTTATTATTTATGTGTGCTTGAGTTTCCTAGTTAAATATATTATTGTTTATTTAGTTCATGAGTTCAGCTGGCATGTCTCCTAGTACATAAAGTTATTGGATGTTAGTGTTGTTGCAATATCATTGTCAATGTCTCTAACACAAGTATGAGTATGAATATATACATTTAATTATTATTTTCTCAATTGACATCATTATTTATTTACAAATAATTGATATTACTACCTTTTTTATGTTATAGATTGATGCAAGCACCCTAGTCCAAGGACATGCCTCTCTTGATGATGTTGAGCTTCACATGCAAGAAAAAATAGACTATCATTATATTATAATATAAGTGTGTTTATTATTTTTCTATCATTTTTAAAATTATATTTTGTAGTTATAAAGTTTAAAATAGTATGTATTTATACACACACACCCACACCCACACACACACATCTACAATATAGTGAGGGGCATATGAGATCATAATGAGGCAAGGCAAAAATTGGTTCATACATTCCAAATTTACTTTTGGGTAAGAAAAAATAAGTTGTTCATATTTTGATAATAGTCTTTACTACATAGAAAAAATATTTTGTATGCCTATGTGATACATTCATAACAATGTGTTTACTCATAATATTGACAACAGTTTGCAGTCTAATAAACAATGTTGGCCTCATGGTATTGTATGATATTTTGATGATATTATGTATGCCTTCACAATATTATTTATTATAATATACAAACCATATATGAACCTAAAAACTAATACAAGTGATCAAGATTTTTAACTGCTAAATACAAATGATAATAAAATTGGAATAACATAATAGAGTTAGTTTCATAAGAGAGAATATGCAAAATCTTATAATACCTTCAGTTGATGTCTTTATTAAGGAGTGAAAGAGCTACAATATAGTCTCCAAGATTTCAAATCTATGAAAATGAGGAATAGGAAAAAACTAAAAAATAAGGAATTGCTTATCCAATTTTCCAAATCTATGAGGATAAGGAAAAAATATAGCTCCTACCTAAGCAAAAATAAATTACCTAAATAAACTTAATAAACTAATGTAATATCACACTTTGGATAAAATATATCCAAGGTGAGTAAAATATTACACTAACACCCCCCAAGTGTAACTAAGGTAATAAATAAATGGGTCTCAACAAGACAAGCCATGTTAGTTACCTACGTACAATCTGAAATAACCTCAAAATACAAGGAGAGTGCACCACCATAAGTAGAGAAGACAAAACACATAGGACAAAACTTCTTCTCAACTAAGGTATGAGAATGAGGACTAGTACACCCCCAAAAGTGAGTGTCCTAAAATCCCTACAAGATAAGGTACATTTATGTCTTCATAAAAGAGAGAAAGAAGAGTAATATAGAATGTCACATATAGAATGCTATAGTACGTTCCACTATGATAAATGTTGCACTTTCCTTTCAATAGAAAGACACCTCATGCTATCAAATTATTCAATTCTCACTCAAGTGGGATGTAGAAAGGAATTAGAATGTATGGTTTTAGAAGCTACTCATGTATCCCAATGTTAATGTTAAACTATGACTATGCCATACCAAATTCGAGAATAGTGACCATTGAAGTGTGATACCTAGACCAATATGAATAAGGATGCGGCAAGTGAGTAGCATGATGTGGTAGAGAGATTACAAGAGGATCAAAAAAAGGAAATTTTATGTGAATCGATGTGATATATCATCAAAGAGAAGATAAACATCATCAAAAGTGTCATTAAGATATAAAAAATGAGTATCCATAAATATATGTGAATCTTGTGTTTAAGGATGAAGCATGTGAGATTCGAAAAGGGTCCAAAACTGTAATTGTTGAAGGTAAGAGAATAGATGGAAACATCTATCAGCTTAAGTGTGATGATGGTCATTGCTTTATGTCATAGATTAATGATAGTTGATTATGACACTGGAGGATGTGTCACATGAATTTTGATAATTTGGCAAGGATTAGTTTGGTACATGCTGTGAGAGATTTACTTAGAATCACAAAACCTATCAATGTTGTATGTGAGAGATGTCAATTTGGAAAACAAACAAGGGGTAGCTTTAAGGAAAGGAACAATCTACTATCGAACTACTGGAATTAGTACATACAAATATTTGTGGTCCTACAAGGGTGAGAAGTCTACAAGGTGACAAGTACTTTATGTTTTTGATTGATGATTACTCTTGAATGACATGGGTTACTTTTCTTAGAGAGAAATCTGAAGCACTAGATAAATTTAAGGAATTTAAAGCTATGGTTGAGAATTAAATGGATTTGAAAATAAAGTGCTTAAGGTCTGACAGAGGTGGTGAATTCACCTCCAATAAGTTTAACATGTTTTGTAAAGTTCATAGGCATTTTCCCGCCCCTAGAACTCCTCAATAGAATGGAGTTGTTGAAAGGAAAAATAGAACTATTCAGGAATCTGCAAGGACTATGATAAAAGAGGAAAATCTACTGCAATTCTACTAGAGAGAAGCTATTCATACTGTTGTTTACATACTTACAAAGTTCAAGCTAAAGCTAACAACACAAAGACTCCTTGTGAGCTATGGTATGGAAGGATTCCTACTATGAAGTACTTTAGAGTGTTTGGAAGCAAATGTTACATCAAAAGAGAAGAAGAAAGCTTAGAAAAGTTTGATGCAAGGTCTGATGAAGGCATCTTCCTTGGATATTTTATTAGAAGCAAAGCTTACAAATGTTACAACAAAAAGGTGAGAAAAATAATCGAAAGTGCAAATGTCAAAGTTGATGAAAACTTGTAAAATTCTATTGCAATAGATAGAAATGTGTCAGATGAACCTGAATGCAAAGAAGTAGAAGAAATAGTTGATGAATAAGAAGTGCATAATGAAGAGAAAGAAGCTTCAAGGAAGACTCCTAAAACCACTAAGTATGTGCAAAAGAATCATTTTGAAGATCCATTCATTGGAGACAAGAGGAAAGGCATACTAACAAGAAGCAAAGTTGTTGAAGTTAATGTAAATTTATGTTTACTTTGTAAAGTTGAACCTAAATCAGTGAGTGAAGCATGTCAGGATGAATATTAGATGAAGGCAATGGAAGAACTTATGCAGATAGAGAAAACTCAGACTTGGAAATTGGTCCCTAGACTAACAAACAAGAACATAATTGGAACTAAATGGGTATTTAGGAACAAGCTAGATGAGAATGGAGAAGTAGTAAGAAACAAGGCAAAACTTGTGTGTAAGGGTTATTCACAAGTAGAAGGCATAGACTTTGAGGAGACTTTTTCACCTGTGGCTAGGATGGAAGCTATTAGAATGTTTTTGACATTTGTAACACATAAAGATTTTAAGGTCTATCAAATGGATGTGAAGTCTTCTTTTTTGAATGGAGAATTGGAAGAAGAGGTTTATATGGAAAAATTAGAAGGTTTTCAGTTATCAGATCAACCAGAAATGGTATGTAATTTGAATAAGGCTCTATATGGTTTGAAGTAAGCTCCCAAGGCTTGGTATGCAAGATTGGATAGGTACTTGATACAACAAGGATTCAACAAGGGCTTTGTTGATAGTAATCTTTAATTTAAAATTAAGGAAGACAAAATCCTGATAGTAGTTGTATATGTGGATATGTGCAAGAAATTCATTGGATAAATGCAAAAAGAATTTGAGATGTCAATGTTTGGGGAGATGAATTTCTTTCTTGGGTTACAAATCAATCAAACTGATAAAGGGATTTTTATTTCACAGTCTAAGTATGTCAAAGAGATGTTGAAGAAGTTTGGAATGTATGACTCCAAACTGGTATGTACTCCTATGGTGACTAGTTGTAAATTGAGCAAAGATGATTCACCTAAGGTTGATCAGAGTAGGTATAGATCCATGATTGGTGGACTACTGTATTTAACTGCTACTAGACCGGATATCATGCATGCAATTTATCTTGTTGCTAGATTTCAAGAAGATCCTGAAGAAACACATGTTGCAATAGCAAAGAGGATATTCAAATATTTAAGAGGCACACCATATTATGGTTTGTGGTATCCTAAGGATACTGATTTCACATTAAATGCTTGTACATATGCAGATTGGGTTGGTTGTGTTAATGATAGGAGAAGTACAAGTGGTGGTGCATTCTTTCTTGGATATAGATTGACCTATCATGGCTGAGTAAGAAACAAGATTCAATTTCTTTATCCACTGCAGAGGCTGAGTATATTGCAGCAACATCATGTTGTACATAGGTATTATGGATGAGACAAACATTGAAGGATATCAAATTTGTATTTGATGATCCTGTATCTATCTTATGTGATGATACTTGAGTGCAATAAAAAATTCAAAGAATCTAGTTATGCATTAAAGGATAAAGCATATATCTATCAGGTATCACTTTTTGAGAGAGAAGGTTATGGAGAATGAAGTGAAGCTTGAGTATGTTCCTACAAAGGATCAAATTTTTGATATATTTACTAAGGCTCTTCCTAAGGATACTTTTGAGTATCTTCGAGAGAAGTTGGGGGTTATTTCCCCTCCTTTCTTGAACTAGATGCATATAGAGGTGCATCATTCCAGTGGATCTATGAATCTATCTCTTTTTTAGACTGATGTTGGTGGCTACCTCTTAGGGGGAGCAGGTAGTATCATGTGTTGTCATTGTGTTGTTGATTTAGTTGGGTGTACTCCTAAGGGGGAGTATTCAGAGCAGGTAATTTTGGTTCAGTGTCAAAGAGGGAGAACAATGCAAGACATTTTATCCTTTGTCATTGATGTCAACAAGGGAGAAGAGAACCATGTGAAAAAAAAGAGAACTTATCTACTCAGAGAGAGAGAGAATCATGCAAGGTATCAGAAGAGTGTATTCAAAGTTATTGTGTGGTCTTTGATGGCTCTTCACATTTTCTGTTGCTACCAATGACAAAGGGGGAGATTGTTACAAGAATGATGGTGTTGTCATTGATGTCAACAGAAAGTCTACTGATTGGTGTTGTCATTGATGTCAACTATGGGATGAAGATGTTGAGGATATTGAGAAAATTGTGGAAAAGAGGAAAATATTTTGTGCATTTGTAGTTGAGACCTTGAGGAAGTGTTGTGAGTACATGGAGCTATAGTTTTGTTGCAGATTTTGTAGATGAGTTGGAATGAAGTAATGAGTTGAGTTGATTTATTAAATAGAGTAAATTGTGTTGTGCAAATGTTTATAATGTGCTCTGGTATTGTGCTTTGCATTCTTTTTGTGTTGATGATATGTCTATGTAAATCTTACAAGTTATTCAAGGTTGACAGAGGTTGTTATTTTTAGAATTTGGGTTTCTGGATCATCGTACAATGTAAGATACTTTCACCAGTGTGTGAACCAATTGTTCAGTGATGTTTTCTATTGTTCAAGTGAAATGTATTTTCTCTACGTTTCTCTACTAGTTGGATTCAGGTTGTGCAAATTTGGGAAGTTGCTTATAATGCTTTAATCTTTTTGTATCCAAGTTTTTACTTGGTTTTGTGTAGTGTAGTGAGAGTTCATTTATCAGTATGCAAATATGGGTTAACAGTTGTCTTGAGTTAAAGTATTTGTTGATGTGAGCTTGGATGAAGTGTTTGATGAATCTTAAGTAGTTCATGGATTGTTCTAGATTGAGTTCAAGTGAATTATGTTGTTTGAAACTTTTGGCTTGATTTAAGGAAGCATGTACTTTGTTGAAAAATGAGGTGTTTTCTAAGCTTAATACTCTGTAAAAATTTAATATTGCTGATCTAAATAAGCTTTTTCTTTGTTACATATATTCTTTGTGGGTGATTATCTTGATTAATCCATTTTACTGTTGTAGAATGTAGAAAAAAGTTGATGGAAGAACTAGACAAGATATTAGAAATATTACACAAGATGTAACATGGAGAAACCCTTTCAGGAAAAAAATCAACCAAGAATTATTCTATTATTCAATCTCTGAAATACAATAGCTCCAATTCTTGCTTGAGAATGATTCTTCTTTCTTCACCAGAACTTCTTCACAACCTGCAATAAAACTGATAACCAACTCTCTTCAACTTGCTTGAGATAAAAAGACTTTAATTAACTTTGTAAACTCAACATGAGTTACAATTACAATGCTCAAGCCCTATCCCTAAAAGGCATGCCTATCTCTTGCAAGTGGAGTTATGTTGTGAAGAACAATGCTAAAACATGTGCTTAATCCATTTGGGCGTCCCAAACTGAAGTCACAACTCAACCTTCATTATGTTGATAATTCCAAAGCTCTTCCTCAAAGTTGGCACCCATAAGTAATCCTACTTAACTAAGCCTTCAGAAATATCTCAACAAGAAAAAGAGGTAAATCCAAGAAAGTATCTTGGGTGCCCAAGTTGGCTCCAAGTGATTTCTTGTTAACTGAAACATTTACTCAACATCATCCATGCAAGAATGGTCATCCCCTGTTAACTAGAGGTAGTCCATGTTATTTGTCATACAACTCAAGTTATTAGCCATGTATTCCAAGTTAACTGAAGTCAACTAGCATTCGACTAAAACTAACTAAAGACAACTAAACCATAATTGAACCAAACTAAACTAAACTGAATTGAACTAAACTAAACTAAACTAAACTAAACTTCATGCATGCAAACATCAAAATCTAACTCCTAGGATCTTTATAAGCATTCAAAAGTGTTATCTCTTACTCTGAATAGTTAACTAAACTTAAGGTGAGTGTCACCTTACCATGTGGGTGCCCCATGTGCCCCTATTATTTAGGAACTCACAATGGACGCCCTCACATGCTCCTAACATTTAGAATTAATTACAAATGTCAATAATAATGATTATTTCATCAAATATTAATCTCATCCTAATCTTAGTGTTGTTGAACACATTCCAAGAACTTAGGAGATACATGAAATAATTAATGTTTAGGACTTGCAATTAAATGGCATCCTATTTCCAACATTCTCCCACTTGGCATTATACATTGCAATTATTCTAAACAAGAAATAATAAATTTAAATCAAGTAAAGGACTCAAGGCCAATGGCCATCCTGCACCATGAGAACTTATCTATAGGAACTGGCTTCGTAAGATAATTTGCAGCATTAATCAAAGTGTCAACTTTTTCAATTAATACTTTCCTGTTCTCAACCATTTCTAGCACAAAGTGATACTAAACATCTACATGTTTAGTACGAGCATGATACATAGGATTTTTGGCTAAACAAATAACACTCTGACTATCACATTCAAGCCTAACTTGCTTACAATTAAAACCAATACCTGACCCAAGTCTTTGTAACCAAACTACCTCTTTAGAGGCATGTGTGGCAGCCATGTACTCTACTTCTATGGTGGAAAAAGCAATTGTGGGCTATCTCTTGCTCATCCAACTAACCATAGCTCCAAACAAAGTGTACACATAACCACTTGTTAACCTCCGACTATCCAGATCTCCTGCCCAATTTGAATCAACAAACCCTTGTATGTCCAATGATCTATTCATAATATCGATATTATTAGAACCATGATAAACTAAATAGTAATCTGAGGTCCCTTGTAAATATCTAAAAACCCTCTTAACATGAGTCCAATGTTCTTTACTAGGGTTAGACATAAACCTACTAAGAACTCCCATTGCTTGTGCTATATCTGGTCTCGTATAGACCATTACATACATTAAACTACCAATTGCACTAGCATACAAAATTTTAGACATTTCTTCAAAATCAAAATTAGATTTAGGACTCATATCTAAAATTAACTTTGTGCCAACTAGTAAAGGAATATTAACTAGTTTACTATCCTGCATGTTAAACCTTTTCAAAATAGTATCAACATAATTGCTTTGACTTAAGCAAAGCTTTATGTTACCTCTATATCTACTGATCTCCATATTGAGGATATATTTTTTAGCCCCCAGATCTTTCATCTCAAATGTGCTCGAGAGTTGTGTTTTCAATTCTCTGATCATTACCTTTTTGTTACCAATAAACAACATGTCATCAACATACAAGATAATAATTAAAAGTTGATCATCAATAACTTTTATGTAAACACAATGATCTTCCTCACTCCTAACATAGCCAATTTTTAATGCGAAAGCATCAAACTTCTAGTACCACATTTTGGGTGACTTTTTCAATCCACATAAAGATCTCTTTAACCTGCAAACCAATTCTTCTTTTCCTTCTACAACAAAACCTTCAGGTTGCTTCATATAAATCTCCTCATCAAGATTCCCATGCAAAAAAAGCAGTTTTCACATCCATTTGCTCAATTTCAAAATCATAAGCAGCAACAATAGATAAAAATAATCTAATAGAAGTTAATTTAACAATAGAAGAGAAGATTTCATTAAAGTCAACTCCCTCTCTCTGGGAGTAACCCTTGGCTACTAATCTAGCCTTGTACCTTTCAAGATTACCATCTACACCAATCTTCTTTTTAAAGATCCATTTACAACCAATGTCCTTTCTATCTTTGGGAAAACTCTCAAGATCCCATGTGTCACAAGTATCCAAGGATTTCATTTCCTCATGCATAGCTTGTGACCAAAGCTTGTTCTCGTCTAAGGACAAAGCTTCCTTGTAAGAACTGGGTTCATCATTAGTACTAATTAAAGCAAAAATATAACAGAAATTAGGTGGGCTATACCTATCAATGAGATTCTGTTGTCTTGTGGATCTCCTCAAAGGGGTTTTTACTTGTTCCTCAATATACTCATCTTGAGCATCTATTTCAAAAAAACTCTATGAACTCTTCTCTTCTAATCCATCCAATTTTTCTTCAACATGTGCATCTTGTTACTTCTCAGTATTTGTCTCAAAATGCACCGTTCAAGAAGTATCCTCTCCTTCGGTTGTTCTTCTCTTGAATAAGCTCCAAATTCCCTGAAAATAACATATCTAGATAAATAAACTTTTCTTGTTAGTGGATTCCAAAGCTTGTATCCTTTTACATTTTCACCATAACCTATGAATATGCATTTTTGTGTTGTAGGATCCAATTTAGATCGCTTTTCTTGAGGCATGTGAACAAAAGCCTCACAACCAAAGATCCTTAAATGTGAAACACTAGGTTTCTTACCTAGCCACATCTCATAAGGAGTTTTATCTTCAATAGATGAACTAGGGGATCTATTGATTAAATAACAAGAAGTACATACCACTTCAGCCCATAAGGACCATTCAAGCTTAACACTACTTAACATACTCCTAGCTCTTTCCATTAAGGTTCGGTTCATCCTTTCTGCTACTCCATTTTGTTGAGGTGTATATGGAGTAGTTTTCTGTCTCACTATTCCTACATGCTTACAATAATCATCAAATTCCCTAGAACAATACTCACCACCATTATCTAATCTCAACACTTTTATCTTATGATATGATTGTTTCTCAACCAAAGCCTTAAATTCCTTAAACTTATTAAACATATCAGATTTGTTATGCATAAAATATATCCAAGTGTATCTTGAGACATCATCAATAAATGTGACATAGGATCTAGATTTTCCAATAGAGTCAATATCCACATGACCCATTACATCTGAGTGAATAATCTCTAATAATCTTTTAGCTCTATTTGTACCACTAGGAAATTTAGATCTAGATTGCTTTCCAAACACACAGAGCTCACAAAATTCATTTTTTCCAATATTATAATTAGGAATACCATCAACCAAATTTTTATTAAGAATGGTCCTAAGACCTTTTTCATCTATATGGCCCAATCTATGGTGCCATAGCATACACGTATTTTCAGCTTCAATTACATGTGATAAATATTTACATTAGAGGTATTCAGCTTAAACAAAGTCCCAATCTGAGATCCTTTAGCAACCACCATATTCCCTTTCACCAATCTACAACCACCTTTGTCAAATGTCACATGCATTCCAAAATCATTGAACTTAGAGACAAAAAGTAGATTTCTTGCAAGTCCTAGAATATGTAAAACATCATTAAGGGTCTTAACACTACCATCACTGAAACACAATTTTACCTCTCCTTTGCCAACAACCTTTGTTGTGTTGTTGTCTCCAAAGAAGACATCTCCTCCATCATATGTAGTATACTTAGAGAACCACTCCTTTCTAGGAGTCATATGATAGGAGCAACCTGAATCAATAAGCCAAGAGTTAGCAGCAATAGTATTAGAAGAAATGACTAATGCATCATTATTGTCATCGGATTTGTCTATAGAAGCATCAATACTCCTCTTCTTGCTCTTACAATCCTTTTTGATATGTCCAGGTTTTCCACAATTCTAGCACTTTACCTTACTCTTACCAGGGGTTTTTGACTATCCTTTAGACTTACCCTTTCCTTTTGTGTGTACCTTAGATTCCTTCTCTTTGGGCCTACCTCTCACAAACAAGGCATCTTGGGAGCCAATTTTAGACTTCCTCCTCATCTCCTCTGATAGGAGATTAGGAATGATGTCCATCTTTGGATCTGCACCATTACCACTAATTGTAACAATTAGATTTTCCCAAGAATCTAGTAAAGAGAAAAGCAATAAAATGCATTTATCCTCATCCTCAAGCTTTACATCTACAGATGCTAACTGACTGAGAATTAAATTGAAAGCATTTAAATGTTGTGCTACTGAATCACCATCTTTCATTTTCAATGAATATAACTACCTTTTCAGATACAACTTATTTGTTAGACTCTTTGTTTGATAAATATCTCCTATTCTTTTCCATAATTTATATGCACTGGTTTCCACTAAAACATTTAAAAGAACAACATCAGCAAGACATAATCTAATTTTTCCTCTTTCCTTTTTATCTAACTTAGCCCAATCTTCATATGAAATAGTCGTAGGTGTCTTTGTCTCATTATTAACCGCTAACCACTAATCTCTTTCTTCAAGAAGATCTTCCATTTTTTATTTCCACATTTCATAGTTAGAACCATTGAACCTTTCAATATCTAACCTTGAATTCTTTGTAACAAAAAAACTTAATTCCAAAATCAGCAAATTACTAAAATAATAAAAGCTCCCACTAAGCCAATAAATCTTTCAAGCTTTAAGAGAAAGGCATCCCAATACTCTACCCAACCTCAGCTCTGATACCAAATGTTGAAAAATGAGGTGTTTTCTTAGCTTAATACTCTATAAAACTTTAATATTTATGATCTAAATAAGATTTTTCTTTGTTACATATATTCTTTGTGGGTGATTATCTTGATTAATCCATTTTACTATTGTAGAATGTAGACAGAAGTTGATAGAAGAACTAGACAGGATATTAGAAAGATTACACAAGATGTAACGTGGAGAAACCCTTTTGGGAAAAAAATCCACCAAGAATTATTCTATTATTCAATCTTTGAAATACAATAGCTCCAATTCTTGCTTGAGAATGCTTCTTCTGTCTTCACCAGAACTTCTTCACAACCTGCAATAAAACTAATAACCAACTCTCTTCAACTTGCTTGAGATAAATAGACTTTAATCAACTTTGTAAACTCAACATGAGTTACAATTACAATGCTCAAGCCCTATCCATAAAAGGCATGTCTATCTCTTGCAAGTGGAGCGATGCTATGAAGAACAATGCTAAAATATGTGCTTCATCCACTTGGGCGTCCCAAACTGAAGTCACAACTCAACCTTCATTCTGTTGATAATTCCAAAGCTCTTCCTCAAAGTTGGTGCCCATAAGTAATCCTACTTAACTAAGCCTTCAGAAATATCTCAACATGCAAAAGAGGTAAATCCAAGAAAGCATCTTGGGTGCCCAAGTTGGCTCCAAGTGATTTCTTGTTAATTGAAACATTTACTCAACACCATTCATGCGAGAATGGTTATCCACTATTAACTAGAGGTAGTCCTTGTTATCTGTCATACAACTCAAGTTATTAGCCATGCATTCCAAGTTAACTGAAGTCAACTAGCATTCAACTAAAACTAACTAAAGACAACTGAACCATAACTGAACTGAATTGAATTGAACTGAACTGAATTGAACTAAACTAAACTAAACTAAACTAAACTAAACTAAATTGAACTGAACTGAACTGATCTAAACTAAACTGAACTAAACTTCATGCATGCAAACATCAAACCCTAACTCCTAGGATCTTTACATGCATTCAAAAGTGTTATCTCTTACTCCGAATAGTTAACTGAACTTAAGGTGAGTGTCACCTGAACATGTGGGTGCCCCATTTGCTCCTATTATTTAGGAATTCACAATGGACGCCCTCACATTCTCCTAACATTTAGAATTAATTACAAATGTCAATAATCATGATTATTTCATCAAATATTAATCTCATCCTAATCTTAGTGTTGTTGAACACATTCCAAGAACTTAGGAGATACAGAAATAATTAATGTTTAGGATTTGTAATTAAATGGCATCCTATTTCCAACATACTTAATGTCTATGGTGTTTTGCACGGGTGTTGGCTGACCTTGTGTTTAACACTACATGTGAGGCTTGTGGAAGCGTGTTGAAGTGTGTTGGGATCTATTTGGGTCCTAATTAAGGATTTGTGTCGGTCACCTTTCATTCCTATCCACCACGGGAATGTTTAGGTGCTGACCTATTTCAAATTTCAATGTATAATGGCTAATGGCCAACATTGGAGAATTTTTTTGAGATAGAGCTTGATATAAATATGTATGGTGTTGATGCAAGAGCGAGTACAAAAGATTAAGAAGCAAGATAGATGTTAAGAGTGATGTGAGTGAAGTGTGTGATGTGAATTTGAGGAGAGCAGTGCAAATTTCATGTTAGGGTTCTTGAGGGCAGTGAGCTAAAGGCAATCAAAATATTTTATGTCAGAATGTGAAAGTGTGTGAACAATTTTTGGTGGACTCCTTGTTACATTAAAAAAAAAATTATGTGTAACATTCTTCTTCTATCTTCTTGTATTCTTTATGTGGCAGTGAGCCCTGGCTGTGAGCCTTTTTGGACATTGTGTCATATTCTGGCAATGAGCCCCTTTGTACTGGTTTTACTATTATTTATATTGTGAGCTAATCCTCATAATGGTTTTTCCCTCATTGGGTTTTCCACGTAAATTTGGTGTTCTCATGGTTATCGCGTTGTGATTTTAGTTTCTACTATTTGTATTTCATGTTTAATCAATCTAATAGAATAAGGGTTTAATGAATGCTTGAGGATCTAATTATTGTTGAGGGTTTTGAAGGTTTAATTTGCTACAACTGATTCACCCCCCTTAGTTTTCTTGTTCATTTCAACACAACATGCTACCATTCAAAGCATGGTGCATACCATGAGTTTAATGTCGTTGTTGGCCTCCTACAATGATCTTAATAACCTAGCCTTTATAGCCATGATTCAGAGATTGGACATCTAACCTAAATAGCTATTTCAATCATCATGAAGGTGCATTTAACTTGTCAACCCAGGGACGTGAACTTGAAATGGGTCAGCACAGTATGTGCACTAGGAACTCAAAGTAGCCATTTCATTCTACAACTAAGTAACACACAATACTAAAAGTAAATTGCTTGAAAAGGAATGAAAAAAATGTTGAACATCAATCAACGACTATGCTAAGCTAAAATGCATGTAACAAGAATAAAAATCTGAGCAAAAAATAGGACACTACTCTATCTACTTTGGCTGTAGGAACAGTCACAAAATGAAATTCTAGTGGCTACAGGAACAGTCGGTGCCAGATTTATAACTAAGTACTAAACAACAAGTAATACTAAACTAATGCTAAACTAAGAAGATAGATTACTCGCCAAGTGGGCCCCCTTGGATAAGTATCCTCTAAAACTAATGAAAACTCAGATGATTGAACACAAAACTTTATTTATTCATTGTGAATCATGAGTACAAAGGAGTAATGTATCTGTATTACTAAAAACTAGAGGGCACAAGTACAATATCAAATCATGCAACCCCTGAAGAAGGAGCCTCAGATCATTATTTATACTAACAGCTAAATGAGGCAGTCAACTCCACGACTGGGAGGATGCCATTTAGGTAAAATAGAGAAAATGGAGTGATGGCAGTTACGCGTGCATGAAATATGGTCAGACATGCAAGTCCAAACACAAATTCAGCTCAGAAGTAATACTCGTGCATGCTCAATCATTAAATTCCACTACAAGGCAGTTATGTTCATTTGCATGAATAATCTTTTGCCATTAGCTTCCTTTGACTTAGAGTGATTCCTTTGTTGGATGTTATGGTGCATGCCTAGCTGGCGGTGTCTCCCTTAACTTAGCATATTAAATCTACATGGTAAAGTTAGTACACATAATAACTACACATCTATAACCAACTTAAGGAACATTCATTAACCACATACAAAATCAATATAGATAATCCACATATTATGCCAAATGTCATTAAAGCTTGCAGAGATAGGATTAAGTCCAATGCCAATGGTTTGAGGGAAACATTATGAAAGTACCAACATTTAACATTAAATTTTATGACATCTACCAACAAATAAACTATAGATTCTTCCCAAAATTGGACCAAAAACTAGGCTCATTAGTCGCTTGAACTCAATCATATGCACTCCATCTAAATGGTTAACAAATTCTTTAACCATAAATATTTATTTAAACTATACACCCAAACACTTGCTCGTATATAATATATAAAATGAAATCATTCGATTTACCTATTTTATTTGTGGTGTGCCTTGAACAGTCAACTAAAATAATAAAATCAATCCCATGTAGATATTTTTTCCCTTCACATGGGATATCCAAAGGCATTAATAATCAACAAATTCAAATTTTAAATATATATATACCTTGTGGGACTAAACCAAGGGATTTAATACAATGGGATGGGTGAGTAAATGTTAGTGGGGGCATATTTTCATTATCAAAGGGTCCAAATCCTTTCAAGCTACAATGATCCAATAAAGTCTCTTAAGAGACCTAAGAGTAAAAAAGTATCAAAATTTGATGCAACAATTCTCGAAATCTATGACACTTAGGTGGGTCACATGTCCATTGATGTAGGAGCATTCCAAGCGAACGAGCTATCCACGTCACCCAAAAATATTTGCAACTTTTTATTTTAGTTTTGGTTTGTTTCGGTCACATTTGGCATCTCTCAGCATAAGAAACTCAGGTGTGTAGTTAAATTGTCAATTTGATTTTTGCCAAAACATCATTTTTTAGGCTCCAAAGGTAGTTTTTGAAAATTATTTCTGAAAATTTTGTAAGGCCTCAAGTAAAATCCTTTTTCAAGTGAATTCTCGAAGGTAGTTCACGTGAAATTTGCAAAAAGAATCGAAGTCATATCTTTCCTTGTCTAAGATATTTTAAAGTCGAAAGTTTGTTGAAAAATATTGCTAGTTTAAGAAAATTTTAAAAATCTCAAAATTTTGGAGGGTTGGAGTGACATCATTTTGCAGAGGACTTGGAGACATTATCTTGAGTGTGCACGTCAATTTTTGCGTAAATTGGAGAACTTTGGATTTTCTGCTTGTGGACCTTTGAAATTGTCAATTCTAGATTTTTGAGCAAGACTATAGATGCAATAAAGGTTAATTTTCATATTATGATTGATGTTTATATTAATGACAATGTGAGAGTGTGGACAAAAAGTAAAAAGAAGGCCATGACATGAAGGATAAAATTTGTAAAATGAATATTGAGAAAATGAAATAGAATATATGCAGCTAGAGGAAGATGATCCTTATTAAGAAATTAATAAAAATAAAATGCAAATTTATGGAGGTATAGCATTTTAAATGGCATATTAATCTTTTAAAATTGAAAAGAAAAATCAAATGCCAAATTAAACATATGAAGGGGACCATGCAATAGTTTGAACTAGGCAAGAAAAGAAATGAAAAAAAAATGAATGTAAAGGGGCATGCCATGAGTAGAAGAGCAAATAAAAGAGAAGACAAAAGGTTGCACCACATTAGCAAGAAAAAGAGTTTTTTTGAAAAATATTACAAGTTGGAATATATGGAATGTTGAAGGGGAGTGGGTGGGAATATAAGGGGGTGAACCCACAAAAGTGGTTTACAATTGGAGTGAGGAAGAAAAACTTGAAAAAAATGACCCCATGCCAAAAAAAAATGTTTTGGGGGTTCGAGCTAACTAATAGGTTCGAACGAACCAAAAGACAATTCGCTAGAACCTAGGTTCAAGCAAACCCATTTAATGCATGTTCCCACTATCCCACCAAAAAACACAATAAAAACCCCTTTTTGAAAGGGGGTTTGAAAGAACCCTAGTTCGCTCAAACCCCTGGGGATTTGCTCGAACCCCCCCTGGTTAGAGCAAAACCCCCTTTTCCTACCTTGCTGCTCTCTACCACAAAAAAAAAAAAGAATTTTTTCCCTTTGAAGCTCACGTTGAGGATGAAAATGGAGGAGACTTCACGAACCCAACTAGAATCAGGAAGTCCTCGAAATGAGTTATCCAATGACTATAACTTTAATATGTTTTGGTTTTATTATCTATTTGTTTTTTAGTTTTATTAAACATAGGTTTTTCATTGAAAATGAAGCTCTTTATTCTGCACATGTGGAAAAATAGAAGATTATAAAAAAAAAATTAGAAAAATATGAGTGCACTAGATATTGAATTCCTTGATCCAACAAAAATAATTTGAATTTCGACACATACAAAAAAAGTAACGTGTTATACGGTTTGCCTATGTCTAAATTGTAATTGGTTTGACTTTGAAACTTGATTAAGGAAAAAATATTGAATAAAACACTATCTAACCAAGTGGAAGCATTATATATCAAAGTTAAAAATCTAAATTCAAAGGAATTAGAATTCTATGCTTCATGGAAAAAAAATTTATGCGTTATACGGTGAGCGTCACTCCTTAAAAATGTTGTTTTCTGAAAAAAATAGTTTTCGAGGGAGATGGAAAAAGAGGTGCATTCTGATTCCAAAAATTTTGAAAAAAATATATTTGGAATCTACAGACAAAATGTCACGAATCTCTAGTTTGCATCATCTTCAAATTCCTCATGGTTTAGCCGCTCTAGGTGCCCGAAAGTGAAGATTTAATTAGAAAAAATTATTTCAGTGTCTAGTTTGGCCAAAAATTGTAAACCACTATTATGGGATCACCCAGGGCTGTGTGGAGATTAAAAGAGAGGACTGCGTAGAAATTAATAAAGGGGCTACTATCAGTTTGAAACATTTTTATTTTTCCATTGTAGATAAAAAAAACAAGGAAGTTGTGTGGGCAACAAGAGGACAATTGGATAAAGAAGGAAATAGGTGTAGTGGAAGAAATTGATAAGAGGCAGCTGGACAAAGTTTTAAGGGTGTTAAGTACAATGGTTGTGGCTACATTGAGAGTGAAGGGGAAATTTCAAATTAGAGAAAGTTGTGGAGAGAACACGAAGGGACTGTGCCAGAGAAATTTGAAAGTTGAGATAGTTAAATCAAAAGACCAAATTGCAGATTGAAGATATGAATTTTATTTTATTTATTTTTAAAAATTGTAATCAATTCCAATCAATGGATAGAGATAAATAAATTTGTCTTCATTTTTCATGTGAACTTGTGAATTTAATTTAACTTGACAATTGAGATTGTCCAGAAAAGTTGTGTTAGCTGTGGAATTGAGAACCACAAGAAAGAGGTAGTTGTTTGTTGAATTAGTTTGCGTCATCCATCTACAATGACCAATCTTATTTTTTCTCAAATCCAAACCATTTGAATGTGCCAACAATGACTATATTCTTAGAAATACCTCATTTGTGTTTAGTTTAAGGGTTCTAAGAGTCATTATTTTCGTTATACACCTCATGGGACCAAACCAAAGGCCCACCAACACATTAGAGTGGGGTAGGCGATTTCTTGTGGAGGCCTTATTTTGTTGTCAAAGGGTCTTGATCTTTTTGAGCTATGATGATTTGATAAAATCTCTTAAGATATTTAAGAGTGAAAAAATATATTTAGTGTAGTAATTCTTTACATTGAGTTGGTTACCACGACACATTGTTAAAACTCAATCTAATCTAAGCAACAAATACAAATGGTTTTTTATTTTTATGCAGCCTTTGGTTCCCCTAGAATTGTCAATGAAGCTATATACCCCTATCCAATGTAATTTCTTCAAAGGTTGGCTATGTTTGTAATCTTATCCTTTCTTATTTTTTCTTCAAAAAAGCTATATATTGTAGCTACTTCTTGACCTACCCTTGAAACCTCACCTGAACCTCAAATGGAATTGTAGGTTTAGTGAAAATTTTTGGTCAAAACTAACTACTCAAAATTGGAAATCAAAAGTCAATTTAGATGCTCAATTATTGGCTTAGAAGATACTACATTTCAAATTTCCCATTAGGGGTAGGTTGAAGTGTATAATGATCCAACTAGTTAATTTCCCATTTTTCCAGATACATGAAAGCATTAGGCACATTTTTTGGGGATGCACACTTATTAAAAAATAATGGAATTTTCTGTTTAATGACTTATATGCTATTTTTTAACATAAGCTAAGTTAGAAAGAGGCCTTACTTGGGACTAGGCTTCATAATAATGTTATTTTTGATGGTGTTACATATGTTATTTTGTTGCATTTATGGAGAAATAGGTGTAAAGAAATTTTTAATAACCATAAGAATCACCAAGATTCTAAGGCTTTATTCTAGTGTGTTTTATTTCCTTGCTTCTTTATTCTTGTAGCTATAGGTAGAGTTTGAGAAAAATTTAACGAAAAATTTCCAAATTCAACAAATCAAACTTCAAGTAGATTAGTTATTGAGTAATAAGGAGATTTGTATTGATTAAGGACTAATGTCTCTTTTGCAAAACTGACAGTTGATTCTTGGTTCCTTTTGCTATTGGTGGTCAGTTGGTTTTTTCTCATTTTTGTTATTCCACTTTCAATCAATTGGATATTTTGTTGTTATTGGATATTGTGTGACTACTCTAAAGTCATTGGTATGTACTTTTTTTTTAGTTTCTTTGTTTGTAAATTTTAGAATAGTTAATCTTTACTCAACATTTCTCATTATATAATGTTTATTCTTGCAGTCTTGCATTTTACTCTTCGTATATTGCATTTTTTTCAATTAAAAAAATTTAAAGTACTAGCCTACACAATTAAGATTAGGTATTGATATTTTAGAGGGTAGATAAAAAACCTATAAGATGAAGTACAAAATATAAAGTAGAATTAAAATGGGTATATGCTTAATTGTGTTGTATATAATTTATGTTAAATTTATTTAACATAAACAATGTTATATGTGTTTAATTATTGGGTATTTTATGTAAAATGTAAGATAATAATCTTATAATAAGTATAATAAGCTATTACCAAAAATAATAATAAAAATAATACTAATGTATTAATTGTTAGTGATCCAAATCTGCACCCTTAATGCAAAGCTACAAAAGAACTTAGCAAGTTTGGATGTGACATGGGACTACTTTCAGGTTGTGGGTGTCCTATTCAAAAGCAGACCTCCAGATTATGGGTTGGGTCCCCTTTTGATGCCACCTAACTACTAATTTTTGAGGAAAAGGGTAAGAGATGCATAAAACATGAACATTAACTGAAGCTACCTAAGGTGATACACCAAAAACCAACTAAGACCTGATAACAACCCATCACATTCAAAATAATATCATAAAACTTGGTTTACACAACTCATTTTCACATGCAGTTCACATAAGTAGTTTATCAGGAGGTTTCTAAATAGGACTCTTAGAAGGAAAACAAAAGTCTCACAACTAACATGACTACAGTTATACGACTACCATTCCACATTTGAAGCTCCTTGGCATATTCTCCTTGTTCGCCCTTCAAACCTTCTCATAATGCAAGATATATCTAAGTGATAGTCTTTCTTGCACCTATCATCCTTTCTCATTTTGATTATGTTGTCATCATTTTGGTGAATCAAAGGTTTAAATTGACTGCTATTTCTTTAATGTTGCCTACTGTCCATTGATTGACTGTCATTAAGCACAATCCCTGCATTGATTGACTATCATTTAGGTATAAAGACTGTCCTATCTTCATAAAGACTACCCCTATCTTTACAAACTGTCCTTGGCATGGTGGTTGTCACTTTAAGCTTTTAGAGATGATGTCATTGGTCAAGATTTACTCCTTTTTAATATTGATTTTTCCCATTAGTAACAAAACTATTGTGGTACTTGCTTTAATACTTCATTCTTGTTGTCTTGAAACATTCTTGCCATGAAAGGATTCTCTACCTATTCTACTAAATCAATAAGGTTGTGCATCTGCTAACAAATGCTACATTTGTTGAATGAAGAACCCTCTCACTTGGTCTGATGTAGAATTTCCTTAGCCATCTCAATTTGTCTTGCAATCAAAAGATGTTATCTCTACACTAGTAGCTGCAAATGTTGTCCTTGCATGAAGAAATGCATATCATCTCATTGGTATTAAACATCACCATATATAAGGATATTGCCATGTTACCTTTTTTGTATCCCTTCCAAACTTGCACCAAGCTGCATCTCTATCCTCTAAACTATTGGTGATATGATCATTACATTCAAATTACAATGATTGAAAGGATGAACCATTTTTATTTCCTCTCCACTGATGTATCACTTACTTAGTGACAACTACTCATGACTGTCTCCTTCATTGTTTTGTCATGACATTACATACTTTTTGCTTAAAAAATGTTCTCATTATCTGCCACATAATATGTCATTGCTCATTAATTCTTGATGTCCCTTTAATGTAGGTTATTACTATTGTCCCACTATGAAATGTAGCATGTATTCTCCTTTCTTTTTTTGCCCCAATCCTCATGGTTTCCACAACATTTCAGTGCTTTTGATCACGTGTAACAAATACACACTATCTCATCACTTCAATTCTAGTGGGTGGACACATGTCACCTATTTTGGTGACCTGAAATCTCACCATCCTATGTGATGTGTGGTTGTCCAATAGGGTTGAGGTGAGAGGGACTTGACAATACCTTGGACTATTAATTCTTGCTACCCCATATGCCTCATGATGGCTTTAGGCATGCCTTGATTTCTCCTTCATTATTTAAGAGATGCATAATTGAACTTGATGCATCTATGATTGAACTTGATGCATCTCTGAAATCACTTACTTCTTTTAATAAAATGGATCATGGATCCACTTAAGATGAGTGAAAGACACGTCTAGCAAAAGGTACCTTCTTTTTGACATGATGGCAGCCATATAACTGATTCATTATGAAGAGATGAAGTATAAACTCTTGACAACTCAAATTCTATGTTGCATCTTTTGAATCTGATAATGAAAATTGGTCAACTAGTGTGATTCCATGTTGTTTTAATGCATTAATAGCATGTCTATCTTTGATCAAGTTGCTCAATTTCCTATCCCTCTCAAAACATCAGAGGGAAGCATGCCGAGCTCTACCCTTGTGGGAGCCACATTTACCCCACATGGTATAATTAGCTGAATCAGAACAATAACAAGATTTGTCCTAAATCTGTACAAGAAACAAATAGTTAGATAAACAAAACATATCATAGGTGTATTTGATCACTATTTTCTTGTTTTCAGGGACACTTATGGTATGCTACTATTTTAGTGCTTGTAGACATTAGATCACATGTTCATGGATGTTTTGCATATAATTTTGATTAGGTATCTCTGATTGCTCTAACAACATTATTTTAATCCAATGCAAGAAACCTAGGAGCAACGAGGAGGGTGTCAAAAGGAAGCAGGGCAATAGAGCATGATCGAGATGATGCGAGGCCAAGTCAACATGATTCGTCATTCCACCAGGCAATGACGGGTCCCTTTTCATGTTATATGCAATTTTAATTTTGTTATCCATATGCGTATAATTTCTTCTTTACTAGTATTAGGATAGCTAGTCTCTCCGCTTGTGAGGGACATTTATACTCATGATTATCAATAAAGATTACATTTGCAATACATATGGTTCTCTTTCTCATTTATCTATAATTGCAATATTGGAATAAAATACAATCTGTTCTTGACAATCTCTTTTATGTATATTAATGAACTTAGCAAACTATAGTTTATCTTTTAAATGTTTAAACAAAAACACCAAAAGAATAAACACTAAGTTACATGATTTCAGTTGAAAGCTAAAATTAGATAACATTAATAAAACTATAATTATACATATAATTAATATAATAATATTTTTAAGCATACACCTCCAAAATAATCTCTCCACATCTTCTAAATAAAAATATCTAATTATGTTAATAAAATAAAATAAATATTTATATAATATAATAATATTTTTAAACACAAGAAAATGATATAAGTATGGTAATTGTATTATTATTTTTGCTCCATACAAATCTGACCACAAAATTCCTTATGTAACCACCAAAGTGTTTCAAAATTAACGTGCCGAACTAATAGCCCCTCTCCCTAATCCTTATCTTCCTACCATATAAAACACCTTTCAAATCTAAAACTTTTAACTACTATAATAACATAAATTTAAAAGTCGGTAAACCAAGTGCACAACAAATAAAGAGGTCCTGTATTGTTAAACCACGTGTTCGATTGGGTGAAAAGACATATCTGAAAGGAACGTTGGAAAAAGATCAGGGCTTGATTTCGACACGTGTCCAAAAATTCCAAATGAGTCCCCAGCTCCTCTTTAAGCCTTCCAATCCACATGTGACCTTGCTAGGGGCGTAAACCCATCACCTTCCCTCCCGCTTTTTTCTATATATACGGAGTCACCTCTACTGGTTATAGCACAATACTCGCCTATTCTAGTTCTGCTTTTCATATACGAATTTCTGCTTTTTTGTTCTCTTCTCAGGTAGCTTTTTGAATGCTATTCGAAAAGATGTTTGATTGTGGATATTGTTTTCAGGATGTTCATTGCATGCAAAGTTTGCCTTGTCGGTGGTTTGACATTCATTTTTTTTGTGTGTTTGATGTGGATTGAAATTATGTTACATATCAAAATCCATTGTTTTCTTAGTGTAAAGATGTGATTTTGTAGATCATCGGATGTGGGTATGATATTTTTGTTATTTGCAGGATCACAAAAATGTTTGGACACCATCATCAACACCATGATCAGCCTGCTCAACCCCCTTATGGAAGTGGTCCATACCCTCCAGCTCCTTTACAGGGAGACACTGTGAAGATCTACTGCGAGGCTAATCCTGACTACCATCTTGCCAGCTTTAATGGCCAGGTTGCCATGGCACCTGCTAATGAATCTGACCCAAATCAGGTTTGTTGTTATGACATTAGATTCTAAGATGAGTTATGAATGTGGGTATCGTAGGGAATGCTTATTGATTGATAGTGATGCTTTGATTTTAAAACAGTTGGTCATGGGTATTAGCATTTCGTACTACGCGAGTGTGGGTATTAGATGCATATGATTTTCTAAGGTGTTTGATTGATCGGGTATGATGCTTGGATTTTGTAGCAATGGATAATGGACACTTCATGGAGCGTGAAGGTCAAGGATCAAGCAGGATTCCCTGCTTTTGCCTTGGTGAACAGGGCTACAGGCCAGGCTCTAAGGCATGGACGTGCAGAGAAAGAAAGGGTTAGTATTTTTTCTTAAAGCCATTCTGTTTTATATAGTGATTTAGGAACTACAAGGGGTTTTAAGGGATGTGCTTAAATTGTTGTATACTTGAATGCTGCAGGTTACCTTGGGTCCATACCACCCCGACGATTTGAATGAGGCTGTACTGTTTACCCAGAGTGCTGATGTGGGAAAGGGGTATCAGTGCATCAGGCCGGTGAATGACATTAACCTCAATCTGGATGCCAAGGTCGAGGATGATAAACATCACGGCGGCCTTCGTGAAGGGGCAGAGGTTGTTCTCTCGAAATGGAACAAGAAGGAGAGTCAGAAGTGGAAGATTAGTCCCATCTGTAAGTTTCGTATGCAGCTGCATTATATGGAATTATCTTTCTTGGGTATTAGTAAAAGTCATTTTTCCAGAGAGGGTTTGGAGAGTTTCTCATAATTCAAATTGCTTGTGTCACCGTATTGCAAAACTATGATGTCTCCACAGAGTTTTGAGCTTACAGTGATCTATATTGGCGACCTTATCAAAAAATCTGAATTGGTTGAACCATTGCAGTGGGATGTTTCCTTTGGGTTTTCAGGAACTTTATAAATATACCGAAGCCCAGATTAGTTGAGTCTCCTTTGTTTGTAAATGTGATGTAACTAGTAAGTTTTGGATTGCAATGGTTCGCATCATGGCTCGATAACAATGGCCTTTTCCCAAAACCCGTGTCTTTTGAGCCTCTGATAATGTGAAGGTTCTGAAAAGTTTTAATCTTACAATGGTCTAATAATGGACACCCCAAATTCTACTTTGCTTTACCCCCTGTTCATCATATATAATGTATCTCTAGACTTTTTCAGCTTAAAGGTCTTGAGGCAGAGGCAGAGGCTTTGTTCCAGAAGGCAGACTGGTTTGCTATCTGTTATTAAATTTGATGTAACCTATGTTTTGTCGATTTGTTTTCACTTCCTTTTTAGTCTATAGTTTAGTTAATATGATGTATTTAATGCATAAGTCGTCAGATAATGAAGACAACATTCTAAAACCCCAAATGGGGTTTTATATTTTGCAATGAATGTTTGTGTTTTCATTCAGTTCATCTGATTTGCTTGAAATGTGATCAGTGGGCTCATCTCAAGGAGGATATGGATCTGGTTCTTCATACCGTCCTCTTAATGAAGAGGAGCCCCAGGGTCATGCTGTTAGGATTTACTGTGAAGCTAATCCAGAGTTTTTCATGGCTGCCCGAGGCCATGTTGCAGTGCTTGCTGTAGGAAGCCCACATGATCCCCATCAGGTATCTTCTATTTGTAGTCTCTAAATTTCTCAGAAGAAATCTACAACCAGTTTGTCCAACTGTGACTCCTTGTTTACACATTAATCTCTTCTGACAGCAATGGATCAAAGTGGATTCATGGGGTCTTAAAGTGAAGGATGAAGCTGGATTCCCAGCCTTTGCCTTGGTGAATAAGGCTACCAAGCAGGCCCTCAAACATGGAGATAAAGAGTGGGACCAGGTAAAACCGTTCATATTCATGCTCATATTGTTTTATTGACCGTCTAAGAGCTAAAGTGCCCAGGATAGCATTCCGTATTTTCCTGTTGATTTTCCAGAGTTGGAATAATTTTGGGTTTGCAATCCTTTTTCAAACTACACCAGCTAATGGGGAAATTAAAAGAACTGATAGTCCCCATATGGGGAAATCCTTGTGGATTGTGTTCTAACCTCTCCTAAATGGTATTTGGGCAGATATACTTGGCAGATTACAACCACAATAAGCTGGACGAATCATTTCTCTGGACTCTAAGTGCAGATGTTGGGAATGGGTATCAATGCCTTAGGCCGGTGAACAACATCCATCTAAATATGGATGCAAAACAAGCTGATGGTGAAGGTGGTGGAATCTATGATGGAAATGAGCTCATTCTTTTCAGCTGGAAGAAGAAAAGCAATCAGAAATGGAAGCTGCAGTCTCTTAATTGTAAGTATTGTAATTCAAATCTATCTTGATATTTTAGAAGAAACCCTTTTTAAAGAAGAAAAGAGTAATTTTTTTTGGGTTTGGTAACTATTATTCTTATAGGTCCACTTTTGCTTATTGGTGAGTTATTGGTCATATTGTTGTTTGCTTTTATCTCAAACATAGCTGAACTAATTTATTTTCAATGCCTTGGGTTATGTTGCAGAGAGGAAGTATTATATACTTGCAAATGTAAAAGCATGCTAAATAAATGGAGCAGCAGCTTAGAGCTGCATTTTGTGACATGGACTGTTCCGCATCAAAGGCATTATACATGGTGTGTAGCTCATGTTGTGATGGATGTAAAGCAGGCAAGTAGGCCTAGGCCTTGTGGGATGTAAACAAGGCATAGTGTGTTATGATTGATTGATGTTAAAACTTTGTTGATACTTCTTCGAGTTATGTATCAGGTTCCCATGGTTATGGATCAGGTTCCAATTTTGTTATGTGAAAATCGTGTTTGAACATTACATTAACATATATGGTTAGAATTCTGAGCATTTTACAAATATAGAAAAAGGAGTTCATTTTGTGAATGTATCTAATGTTTGAAGTTTTAGAGTGGCTGATATGCCAGCAGTTCATGCATATTATAAGAAAATCCTCTACTGTACTGAAGTGTGATATTGTGGGGCACAGCCTTTTATAAAGCCATTTTTAGTTTGTTTGAACTTCACTGCCTTAAATCTAATAATAGATGAATAGGAATTACTACAATATATCTTTATCTATGGAAGCTCAAGTAGAAGCTCGTTTACTTATGTTTTCTCATCTCAATCTTATCTCTCTGACTATAGGAGATCCTATTTGTGTACCGACTCAAGATATATGCTTCTAGGACTTTATAGATCAACTCTTCAAAAAACCTCTTGAGGGCATACAGCTTTTTGGATGTAAATGAATATTTATATACTCAATGTAAATATATAAAAAATATTTTATAGAGAGATTATGAAGGGCATACTTTCAATTCCTTATGTCCTTATTCTTTATTATATTGATTTTTTTTTTTTTCTTTCTAACTTTAAATATATAATAAATTAGATTACTTTAATAGTTTTCTCATATTTATTTGAATCTTTTTAAATTAATTATTTTGATTTTTTTTTTTCAGATTTTGATCTTATTTAGTTTTCCTTCTTTATATTTAATGTGTGATGTAGGCCACCTTGTCTTGTATTTTTGCATTTATTTCTTGTTTAAAGTTATTTTTAAATGTAATTTGATTATTACTTATTCTTAAAGCCTTCTTTTTTTATGTTATTGTTTTTAAGCTTTCACTTATAAAGTCATCTTAAAACAAATTGACTATTATACAATTATTTTTAAAATTTTAAAATAAATTATATATTATAATTTTAATTATAATAGGACCTTAAGCTCTCAATTGTTTTTTAGGGTTGTAATATGTTTGATTTTAAATTCTTCTAAATAAAATAAATTTTTTATTAATTTTTGCAAATATGCTAGCACCTTGAATATCTCCAAAATGAAAAATAATCAAACATGATGTAATTTCAAGATATATTGGCACCCCCTTTAGAACAAGAGGTTTGTTATTTGAAATGTTGTAATATGTTTGATTTTAAATTCTTCTAAATAAAATAAGTTTTTTGTTAATTTTTGCAAATATGCTAGCACCTTGAATATCTCCAAAATGAAAAATAATCAAACATGATGTAATTTCAAGATATATTGGCACCCCCTTTAGAACAAGAGGTTTGTTATTTGAAATGTGGAAGTGTTTAGTAAGCAAACTAAAAACCTATCATCGCATTTTGGTCAAATCAACTTCTTTCTAAGGTTGTATGTATCTACATTACCAACAAAATTCTTCTCTTAAGTCACATTTATATCTTATCTTGCTTTCGTAAGCAAGTGGCTATAATTAACTAACTTGGAATTAGAGGATTCTTTTGAGAAAAAATGGAAAGAAAAGAAGGTTAGACAAGTTACAACTTTTTTGTTATGTATTTAGTTAAAAAAAGTTAAAGGGAGTTTAGGACAAATTGATCCTTAGATCCTTTTACACAATAAACTTGTTTCATAGCAAGATGAATAATTTGATACATTGGAGAAAAAACATCCTACTAATCAATGGATGAGCTAAAGGAGCTCTACAATGAATGGTTCATAAGATACATCATTTGTTGAAGTGGACCATTCATCCTCATAAGAGATTGGTTCATGGTGATTTTCTACTCGTGAAATATGAGTAAATGAGTGACTCAAAAACCATAATTTGATGAAAATGCTCTACTTATCAATGGGAGAGCTAAAGGGGTTTTATAATAAATGTTTCAAAAGACACATTATATTATAGGTTTTTGCAAATGATGTAGCAAGCTAAGTGGGCTTGATCTTGGAGGAAACTTCATGGTTAAGTGTGCTTGAGTTAAGTAGTACTAGGATGGGTGATCTCCTAAAGTCTCGATGCTTCACCCTTGTGAACGTCACTTAGCTACAATGAGTGCTAGATGGACAATTCGTTCTCATAAGAGATGGTTTCAAGTCTCAATGCTTCACCCTTGTGAACATCACTTAGCTACAAGGAGTGCTAGATGGACAATTCGTTCTCATAAGAGATGGTTTCAAGTCTCAATGCTTCACCCTTGTGAACATCACTTAGCTACAAGGAGTGCTAGATGGACAATTCATTCTCATAAGAGATGGTTTCAAGTCTCAATGCTTCACCCTTGTAAACATCACTTAGCTACAATGAATGCTAGATGGACAATTCATTCTCATAAGAGATGGTTTCTACCCAATTGAATCCTAATATAAATATCATAGTCTGACACTCAACAAAAAAAATTTCTACTTATCAATGGATGAGTTGGTTTCAAGTCTCAATGCTTCACCCTTGTGAACATCACTTAGCTACAAGGAGTGCTAGATGGACAATTCGTTCTCATAAGAGATGGTTTCAAGTCTCAATGCTTCACCCTTGTGAACATCACTTAGCTACAAGGAGTGCTAGATGGACAATTCATTCTCATAAGAGATGGTTTCAAGTCTCAATGCTTCACCCTTGTAAACATCACTTAGCTACAATGAATGCTAGATGGACAATTCGTTCTCATAAGAGATGGTTTCTACCCAATTGAATCCTAATATAAATATCATAGTCTAACACTCAACAAAAAAAAAATTCTACTTATCAATGGATGAGTTAAACTAAGGCACAATAATTGCTAAAGGTTTTACAAAGGGGTAGCAAACTAAGTGGACTTGATCTTAGGGGAAAATCTATGGTTAAATGTGCTCGAGTCAAAGTAGTATTGGGATGGATGATCCCTCAAGAAATCACCATGCTTTACTCCTAAGAGCATGAGCTAGATGCAATGAGTGTTAAGTAGACCATTCATTCTCATATAAGATAGGCTTATGTGAATTGCTATATATGAAATACGGATCAATACATTTGACTCAAAAAACTATACAATTGAAACCCAATATAAAAATACATAGTATCCCTTACTACTCTTGAAAACATAAAAAAACATAAGCATAATACTTTATTATAATATGTAATTAATGTTAAAATTATTTCTTATTAACTTTCATAAATTGATTATATTATTTTTTATTTCCGAACATTCTTCTTTATATATGTTTTTTACTTTTATTTTTTGATATTGATACAAAGCAATATAAAAAGAATTAAAAGCACCAACGAGAGTTCCAAAATAAGAAACCATTCCTCTAAAATCAAACATGTTATAATTATAACAATACCTCTAAAAAACACACCCATTATAAATAGAAATCATTTTGATATATGAGGGATTGAATTAGAATAGAGTGGCAAGCCATTTTTAGATAACATATATTAGAAACAAAATTAATTTCTTATTTTATTAATTATTATGTATAATAAATTAGAATAATTTAATTGTCTTTACTATATTTATTTAAATCTTTTCAATTTCACTATTTTTTCTTTTAGATTTTGACTATTACTAGTCTTTCTTGTTTAATTTTATTTTATGTGATGTAGGCCACCTTGTCTTGTATTTAGCATTTGTTTGTTGTTATTTCTACATATAATTGATTATAATGTATTTCTAATGTCTTTGTTCACACTATCTATTTTTGATTTTCTAACTTTCATTTATAAAGTAATCTTAAAACAATTTGATATTTAGAATTATCTATTTACCTATTTAAAAATAAAAATGTATATTATATTATAGCTTTAATTAAATTATAATATAATTATTAAGTTTTGAATTGTAAGGGATCTCTTTTTTGATAGGTAAATAGATTATATTGATAACAATTTTTCTTTTTACAGTATGCCCTTTCAATGGCAAAAAAGACCAATGAAGCCCACCCAACACAGCTATCCAAAGCACCTACCCCATAACAGTCACCGAAATACAAAGCATAATAGACCAGACCAAGGACCATCGCCATTACAGCCAGATCCAAACAAAACTCAAAAACCATGGAACCCGAAGACTTTTCGATGGCACGACCAGGAGAAACTTTGTATACAACCATCCGCCATCGTGCTTCCATTCAAGCAATAAACACCCACACTTCCCTAAAAGCCTACCGTCGTCATTCCCTAGAACCATGCTAGTTAGGCACTACGCTATCCGCCACGAATCGCCTTGACAACACCAAAAATCCGAGCCCATCCACCTGGAAACTGCGGGGGAAGAAAAAGATCTCAGCCATTGTCCCTTCCAATACCCCCAACCTTGTCATTGAGATCCCATCAACTCCCTCATTAACCAATCTGTCTGCCATTTCGTTGGCCTCTCTAAACACATGATTCACTGAGAATTCTGAAATACCTCTGGCCACCTCACTTGCCACCTCTAATAAAGCTTGAAGCTTCCAATTTACCATTCTACCTTCCCGAAAGGCTTGTATAACTACCAGTGAATCACCCTCAATTTCGACCCACTACTGAATTTGACACCATTTTCTAACGGACGTTCGTCGGTGGTTCGACAAATCTTTGTCGGATTAGCAACGAAATGGCGAAAACATTTTCGTCGCAGGTCTGACGATGAATTAAACGTCGAAAAAACGACACAGATTCGTCGATCATTGGAATATCGACAAAATGGGCGTTGAAAGAACACCAGAATTTCGTCGCCAATTCAACGAAATGGGCAAGTATTTACGACGAAGCCATCGTCGCAGCTAAGCAACTTTGTTAGACCTTTTAAGTGGTTTGTCGGCGGTGTACGTCGAAAGTGCGACGAAAATGACAAGGAGTTACGACGAAGCCTTTGTCGCAGCTAAACAACTTCGTCAGACCTTTTTCTGTGATTCGTCGGTGGACTTCATCGTAATTACGGCGAAATGGACAAGGAGTTACGACGAAGCCTTCATCGCAGCTATAGAAACTTCGTCGGACCTTTTCTGTGATTCGTCGGAAGTGTGCGTCAAAATTTTGACGAAACAATGCAAATTTTTTTTTTTAAATATTTGTTGAACTGTACCATCGGTGAGACATCAATCAAGTCGCGTCCCTTCGTATTCAAATCTCGGGCAATTATTTTATTGGAGCTCTAAACTATTCAAATATTAAGGATTTAATTAGCTATAAGATGGAAAGTTGTTGGTTAGACATAATCCATCATCTTTTACATATCTTTATTCACTTCTAGCGCTTCAGATAAATTTGTGTAAATGAGACAGAAATGTGAATCTTTTATGACAAAGAAAATTCTTAAAAGGAGGGGGGGAGAGCAAAGGGTAGGGGGCAAGAGAATGCTTGAATGTATAGCAAAGTATAACATTTTGATCATTATAACAATGAAACGAATCTTAAGTTTGAAGCATTAATATCATTTACAACATTTATGATCAAGAATGAATGTAAGTAAACTTTGCATACCGGATGGTACAAATTTCATGGATTCGTCGAAGCCTCCCATCAACAACAAGATCAAATATCCGTTATTATCTCTATCTCAATCCGAGCCTCTAAACCGCCGGTGTCAATTTTCCCACTAACACGGTATGCACAAAGTAAAATTTTAGAGTTATGTAACCACTATAAACAAAAGAAATAGAGCTTTGAAATCAAATCCACACACAACACAATGTGGTATTCACACAAAGCCATACAAACAAGCTAAACTCAGAACATTGGAATGGAAACATCTTGAAATTATGATGTAGAGCATGGACTCCGGGGAATTAAAAAAAGATCATTTTGCCACCATAGTGAAAAGTTAGCACTTTCTTTCATCTTTGCATATTGGTTTAATGCTTCAAATGATGCATTTATTATATTAAAAAGTGCATTACCTTATTGAGCTTCTCTTTGTTTCGAGAATAGTTTAATATTCTCTACTTAACAGGGCCAACCACGTGACAGTGGAAGCTCATTTTGCCCCTTCCCCCTCTCACATCACTCTCAATTCCCCATACCCAATCATATAACATTAATCATTCATTCATCCATTAATAACATATAACATTCATTCATTAACATATAAAATTCATTAATTAACATATTCACATTCAATCATTAACATATAATAATCATTCTTTCAATTTTTACATATTATCAAAAATATGGTTGTCATGATATGATTACAATCACTTTTTTTTTGTTTCTTTTTCAAAGCTACATAAAGCTGAAGTGGAGTATCGTTTTCTAAATCAATATCTATCCCTCCTTTAGTTGTTATGCCCTCTGTTTGTGATCTTAATGCGCCCTAATTAGATGCACTCTCATGGGCCGCCTCAAAGGGGGTTTCTTTTGCAATAAGAAATAAATGTTAAACTGATATGTTTTACTATTATTGTTACAAGTATTTCATTAATTTAAAGAACATTAGAGTGGTTCTCTTTACCTGATGGGTCCACATCATGTTCCTGAACTTTTGTTATAGACTCATGCTCAACATGTTGAACACCCTCTAAATCCTGATCTGCAGTTGAAACACAAAGGTTACATTAATTAATACACCAATTGAAATTAAATATGTTTAAGAGGTACCTTCAATTAGTCCTCTTTCCACATGGGGCCACATCGTATTTCTGATCTTCTCTTTGATCATGCTCAACATGTTGATCCGCGCTCTACATGCTCTAAAGTTGAAACGCGAAAGATTACATTAATTAATACACCAATTGCAATTAAATATATTTAAAATAACTTTAGAGTGCTCCTTTTTACCTGATGGGGCCACATCATGTTCTTGATCTTCTCTAGCCTGATCATGCTCAACATGTTGATCATGCTCTACATGCTCTAAAGTACCGGGATGCACATCATGACCTTCATCTGCAGGTTGTGCTCCACCCTCACCAGGCTACATTCCAATGTCATGTGCAATATTATCATTGCTTGAATGTTTAAAACAAATAGGCATGTAATTACTTTATGGTGGAAATTAATATTGAATAGATTGCAGTCCATAGAAGCATAAATCTGCAAAACATCCCAATTCATCGCGATTTTTAAAAAATCTGCAGGCTAGACAATTTTTTTCCCGATTTTTTGAAAAAATTGTTGACTTTTTGGTCAATGATTATTTTCTGTTTCAAATTGCAAAATAGCCAAAAAACATGTTTAAAATCTGCAAAAAAAGGTGAATAAAACCAAGCTGATTTTTGTGCAAAAAAAACCATGAGACCATGGCTTGTTGCTTACTATTATGCTTTGATAGATTTTTTCCAAGCATCCATAGCTTGTTTGAAAGCCCCTGTTTTAGGCTTTTATCCATAGGAGCAAGGCAATGAACTGTTTGATAAAATGATTTGGTAGACAGGTATGAAAAATGTAGTAGCATAGACAAGGCAGTGAACTGCTTGAAAAAAATGTCTCAAAGAAATGTAGTCTCATGGGGATGGAATGGCATGACAAGCAAATTGCTACAGATTGTCATGGCATTCCATCACCGTGAGACTGCATTTCTTTTAGGCATTTTTTCAAACAATTCACTGCCTTGTCTATGTTATTGCTTACTATTATGCTTTGGTATCCATAGCTTGTTTGAAAGCACCTGTTTTAGGTTTTTAGCCATAGCATGAGGGCATTGAACTATTTGATAAAATGCTTTGGTAGACATGTATGAAAAATGTGGTAGCATAGAAAAGGTAGTGAACTATTTGAAAAAATGCTTCAAAGAAATGTGGTCTCATGGTGATGGAATGCCATAAGCAATGCCATGACAAACAAATTGCTATGGATTGTCATGGCATTCCATCACCATGAGACCACATTTCTTTGAGGCATTTTTTGAAATAGTTGACTGCCTTGTCTATGCTATTGCTTACTATTATGCTTTCATAGATTTTTTCCAAGCATCCATAACTTGTTCAAAAGCAATTGTTTTAGGCTTTTAGCCATAGCAGCAAGGCAGTGAACTATTTGATAAAATGCTTTGGTGGACATGTATGAAAAATGTGGTAGCATAGACAACTGTCACCATCTGATATTTATGCAGTTTTAGTATGTTTTGTGCAATGTAATTAGTGATATGAATATAACCAACAAAAATCTATTTTCTATAATTCATGGATTGAACTCTGTATTTTATTTACTCTCAATGTCTATATGCTATGGAAATTGCATTAAATTTTTTAAAAAATTAGTTTCTGACTATTTTTCTTTAATTTTTTGTGTTTTTTTGTAAATCCAAATTTTTCCTGATCTTTTCCCCATTTTTTCCCGATTTTTTCAAAAATCCTGAACTTTTGGTTTGCTGATTTTTTCCCCAAATGATTAATGCTGCTATGGATTGCACAAGTATTCAATTTAAATAAATTTTATTGAGCTTATTTACTTGCGTGTCGGATGTAGTGGAAGGTTGTGTTTGCCCAGTCAAGACTCTTAGGCGTTCAACCACGACTCCATAGCCTTGCTGGAAGGCAATCTTTAGGTCATCTTCTGTGGGAACTCTGTTGAATTCAGAGCCCTACATTTTTGCATAAGATCATTAATTTTGCTTCTATGGTGTGATAAAACCAAAATTGTTTTCAATTTATTATTTGGATACTATATTTCATTTATTGATACTTACAATTCGTGAGGCTAATTTCATATAACCACCAGAGCCAAGTTTGTGCTGCCCGTGTTTTTCTAGTCTTGCCTTTGTTGCCTTCGATGTGTGAGGCAACCTATGAAAGGTTTGAATAAGTTAGATTATGTAAAAAGAAAGAGTAATCAGTATATAATTACATTGTTGATAGTATCACATACCTTCCTTGGCCCGGTGGTGTCTTTCCTTTTTTCTTTTAAGCCTTCTCCTTTCCATCTGACACTAGGTCCTTCCATTCCCTCTCCGGAATCATGAGGGGATGCTCGTACTTTTTGTTCTTCTCTAAATGTGACCTATATTGGTCCCTCGCATACTTTAGATAAGCACCAGCTTTTTGAAGGACCTTGGTTCAGTTGAATGTTTTAGCACTGAACAACACAACTAAACGGTTAATGAGCTCATCTTTTAAATCTTGATTTTGGGCATTCCACCGTGTACATATGGTGTGCTGGAAGAGCTTCAATGTAATATCACTTAGATGTTTATAAAAAACATCATTTCGTGCAAAATGATCATGGGATCAATAGTCTAAAAAGAGCGATCAATAAGTAAATTTCAATTGGATTATATATAATAATAATTAAAACATTTTAAAGTACCTAGGACCCTCTATCTTTATGGGAACGAAATCCTCGATCACCACAAGTGTGACCGGCAATGTCCCGGACTAGTAATATGGGAAGATCCAGGAAATGCTACTAAAACATCACTAGTACTAGTGGCCTCTGCATCCCCAGGTACATGTCCTGACACGTGTTCTGGAATGTGTTCATTGCCAAAGGGTGCATTAACGGATGCCTGCATGGTATGTGTTGCCGACATTTCAGACGAAAATATAGGCACGGATGACGGGGTCAGATGATGTGATGTATGTGTAGGAAGATCAAGATGGACACTTGTACCAACCCCTACTCCTCAGGAAACACTTGCAGTACCCTGATCATGGCCAGGAGCATCATGAGGAGGCAAATAACCCTGTAAAAACAACACATATTTTAGTTCATGACATAAAAGAGTACAAAATATAAAACCATGAATGAACTTATGTTATAATTAAAGACCTCATGACAGCTTACTTGCAAGTTTTGTAATCTCTCTTTCAATATTTTAACCTTCTCTTTTATCTCATCTATTTGAGGCACTATGAACATCAACTTAACCATTTCTTGATTTCATTTTTTTTCTACCTTCTTTATCATATCGAGAGGGTTTGTTGAATAAGCAATGTCATCATCACAAAATATTGATTGCAAATCACTACTCAAATTATATGCTGGCGTTGCCCCTTTCCCGATCATTAGAGCTACAACAAGAATATTAAAAACATTATCGAAATTAACCCAAAACTTATGAAAAAATATAGTAAAACATTTTTTC
>VDFB02058242.1:510744300-510765232 GCA_007258455.2 Sequoia sempervirens | reverse complement strand
GTTATACCTTTTTTAATCTAATATATAAATCAATCTTGCAAATAAAAAAAAAAAAACAATTTTTAATCAATTTTTTAGTTTAAATTCTATAAAATATTCAATTAATTAGTTGTATTGTTTGTTATTGTTTAAATTATGATGTCATTGGTTTTTATTTTAAAATTATAAATAAGATTTTTATTTTAGGTAATGCATAAACAATAATGTGATCATCTTAGATCTAAAACTTAAATCAAAAGGTATAGATATATAATTTTCAAAATTACATCTATATTTGATCTTTAATAAAAACATAAACTAATATAATTTAATTAACCCCAATCTAAATCCCAACCCTACTATTAACCCCAATCTTAAGCCTAACAATAACCCTAAGTGAACACTTATCCTAATTGAACCTTAACCCTGATTTAGCCCAAACCCTAACCTCAACCCTAACACTAATTGAACCCTAACCCTAATTAAACTCTAGCCCTGATTGAAATCTAACCATAATTAAACTCAAGCCCTAATTGAACCCCAACCCTAACCTAAACCCTATTTGTTCCTAACCCTAGTATCTCACCAATACAGGATCGAGACCTTGCCAACTCTGGTAAACCTTATTGGATAGTGATAAAAGCTACCTTATCTTTCATTAAGGTAGAAATTTTTTGTTATACAACATGCCCCTGGAAAATTGGAGATAGGCACTACAAAAAGAAGGTAAACACTAATGAAAATGGTCAGTGGTATTGTGGAAGATGTGATAAAACTTTCCCTGAATGTGATTATAAATATATACTTCAAAGCAAAGTGCAAGACCATACTTCATTCACTTGGATTACAACTTTTGAAGAAGTGGCAAAAGAAATTATGGGTGTAACAACAAAAGAATTGAACATTTTGAAGCATGAAAAACAAGATGATGTTAAGTTTTCACACATTATACAAAAGGTCCTTTCAATAGATACATATTTAAACTTCAAGTGAAAAAAGAGACTTATAATGATGAACAAAGGATTAAATGCACAGTCATAAAAACAACAAAGTTTGATTATTCATCTAAGAGCAAAGCTTTATTATACTCAATTGCAAAGCTATAGGTTTCATAACATTCAAATGCTTGAATGTATATAATGTTAACAATGTATTCAAACATTTGAAAAAAAAATAGTGGATATATCTAAGTTAGTTAATGCCATTTTGTCTGTCTGCTTCTTTGATGCTTGTCAATAGTGATGTAGGATTGATGGTGTTTTACCTTTTAAATTTATTGTTCTTGGTTGATTGTTGTTATAGACAAGTTGGTATGATTTCAGAATTTGAATGTGTACCCTTATATGTGGGAGTAGAGATAAACAATGACACAAACAATAGTAATGAAATCAAATTGATTGCTTTCCAAATTTATATTTAAAAGTAGAGAATGGCAAAAGCATTTTTTCAAGTCAATAGGCATCTTGATAAAGATAACTCTTGGCATGTTTTACATATATTATTAATTAATATAGGTATGCTAGTTAATTAAATTGTGCTTTATATTTTATTTGTATTATATATTGAATTGTTAAAAGATGTAAAATATTAATACTAAATATATAGGAAAATGGTTAAAAATTATTTTTCAAAAATAAAATATAGTGTGTAATTTAAAATGCAAGGTATATAATTCTTATAATATTTTTATTATTATTTATTGAATATTTTATAGAATTTAAACTAAAAAATTAGCCTCCCCCTCTCGCTCTCCCTCTCTCTACATATATCTTCCTCTTCCCCATCTTCTATCTCTCCCTCCTCTACATATCTCTCTCCCTTTCTCTGTCCCTCTCTCTATCTCTCCCCATCTCTCCCTGATCTCTTGCTCCCTCCCTATACCCCTATCTATATTCATATCTCAACCTATTTTTCCCTTTATCTTCCCATATATCTCTATATCTATGTCTTTCTCTTCCCATTTATCTATCTCTCCCTCTCTCTTTCTCTCTCTCTATCTCCCCCTATTTCTATCTCCCTCTCCATCTCTATTTGTATTTCTCTACTTATCTCTCTCTCTCTCTCTCTCTCCCCTCTCTCTATATCTCCTTATATCTCTATCTTGCCATCTCTCTCTCTCTCTCTCTATATATATATCCCCCCTCTATCTCCCTATCTATATATTTATTTCTCCCTCTATCTCTCTCTATATCTCTATCTATTTTTATCCCTTTGCCTCTCTCATTCTATATTCATCTCTACCTGTCATAGGAGGAGAATGCAAAAGATGAAACGCATTGGACCTTCCCAAAGATCCACCAATCTCAACACTACTCCCAACTATTTTGAGCATTTAAGTACATATTGTATGCTAGATTAGGAGGTATGTGTCAAAGCTCATATTTATTGATGCAAAATAGGTCCAAAGTCACAAATTTGATGTAGAGTTAGTTATAGTTTTGTACAAAATTTCAAGTGCCACATAGAGCAAAGATATTCCAGTTTTTATATCATCATGTCATCAAATTTGGCACTTCATCATTTGTATCTTCATCAACATTAACAAAAGCAAAGGCATGTACTTGAATCCCTTTGCATTTAAATTTTTCTATATATATAAATATTTTAATATTTTCCTTCTCAACCATAATATATATATTAGTGTGTATTTATTTATTGCACAAAACAATTAACCTAAGTAACACATTAAGAATTCTAAGGATTTGTGCTTGGAAAAAATGCATAACAAATTTTTTTGTTGGATGTCGTGTTGTATAGTTTAGAAAAGCTCAAAATATGAATAGGATTTGAAGGCCATATATTATGGTAGCTTACAATGCAAAAGAAGGAAATCTATTATCAATTTTAATCTACAATTTAATACCATATGAAAAATCACATGTAGTATTATCTAAAATTAATTCTTGACATATTAATTTTATAAAATACACTTTTACCATTCAATAAAATTCTCCCAAGAAAGAAACCCTAAGTGAACATTAATTGAACCCTAATTGTAGATTCATAACTCTAATCATAACCCTAATTGAACCCTAATTGTAGATTCATAACTCTAATCATAACCCTAAGGGAACACTTATTGAACAGTAGTCCTAATTGTACCATAACCCTAACTTTGAACTATAGTTGAACTCTAATCCTAACCCTAACACTAATTCTTATCCTAATTGAACCTTAACCCCAACCCTAACCTTAACCTTGACCCTATTTGAACTCTTATTGAATTCATAACCTTAATTAAACCCCAACCTCATCCTCAATCCTAACCCAAATTGAACATTAATTGAACCCTAAACCTAACCCTAAGTGAACACTAATCCCAATTGAACTCTAACTTTTTAGTTGAAAATATTAAAGTGCCTTAGATTTTCCCATTCATCGTCATTTATCATTCAATTCCTAATAGAACTCCAAAAATTTATACTTTTATAATGTTTTAATACACACCTAATATTAAGGGTTTAGAGTTTAAGGGTTAAGGGTTTAGGGTTAAGGGGAGAGAGATAGAGGGAGTGAGTGAGTGACCCATTTACATATTATTCTTTAATTCTTTGTCAGTTAAATATTTAGTTACCCATTTACTGTTAGCATAAATGACCCAAGAATTTAATAGAATGGACTACTCATATAATACCTTGCATTATGAAGCTCAATTCTCTAATATATTACTACTTATCAAATCCTTTGTAAATAATTGTAAACTTATGACTCCATTTAAGCATTTAATTGATTTTTTTGAATCAAAGAAAAAACATAGACACACAATTGAACAAATTCTCAAAAGAAGAATGACTACATCATTAACATTTCATTCAAAATTCATTCAAATCCACATAAGGAGAGAAAATATATTAGAATTATACATTTATTCATGCTTATAAGTCATATTTGCATACAATTTAAGATAATTTGCATATATTCATCCAAAACTCAAAACAGGCTATCTATTCTATTTCGTGCACTTGGGGTTTTAACAGCCAATGGAACCACAAATATCACTTCCTCATCAAAGGACATATATCTTTCTACCCATTTATTCAACTCAAAACCTAGCTAGAGCTTTCATCAGTTCTCTCCCTACAAATGAGCCTTGAATTCCCTTTTATATGACAAGGGAGCAACAAGCTTTGAGCTCAAATGTAATTTCACCACAAATTTTCATTTGAACAAAATATCCATTGCATTTGAATTTCATTTCAAAACTTCCCACACGTTGAATCTGCAAAACATAGTGGCGCACGAACTGGGGAAAGATAAAAGAAAAGGGAACACAAATTGTCATCAAAATCCCCTTGTCTCTATCCACGCAAAAAAACTAGGCAACCAAATTGCCAAGAAGGCACCACAACAACTTCTTATTTACCCACCACCCTACCCTTACCAACACTCAGACCCCAGTATACATGCCTGCTTCTAGTTGTTGCCCAATATGGTAGACCCTTAGCCTCCTCTTCTTTCTTGTCCTTGCCCAATACGGTTCTAGTCTATCCGCTTGGGGTTTTAACAGCCAATGGCACCCCATATATCACTTCCTCATCAAAGGGCAGACCATGATTGAAGTGAGCTAAATACCGATAGTAGTTAGAGTCGGTCTAGGTTACATCATCAGAAGTGTTGCTTGTAAGGTCAATGGGCAAGTGTTAGCATCTAGAGGAGCCATGCCCATACCTTGTTTTCCTACTGACACTAGTAATAGAGCACACTGACTGCTTTCCTTTGTCATCTACCAGTTGAGTAGCAACGTCTTGGAATTGCAACCTTCTACTACATCTAGTGGGCACAAGCCTGGGCTTGTCAACCAAATCACCTTCCTGAATAGCAGGACTGAACTTTTGTGAGCTCAAACGAACAAACCTCCTTACTGACTTACTCATTTTCTCTTATTAACTTGATTAGACTCAGCGCACAAAGTGCTCTAACTGCTACAAGAATGACACTATTAGCAGTTAATTCCTTTTGTATTTATTGTGCAAGGTAATGGCAACCTTCATCAATGCTTAGTAAAAATGCATGTGCAAACATGGCAATTTGACGGCGTATGTATTGTCACCATTTAACTAGAGCTGCATGAGAATCCGTAGATCACCCTTCATGATTTCCAACAACATCTTCACATAGATTGAGATCGACGTGACTACACAAGCAAGGAATAATTCATTAATGCTTCACCAATTGTACAATAAAAAAACCACCATGTGCCGTTTTCCAACTTCAAATACTGCCCGTTGATCTCCTGAAGAGTTGGCAGATCAAACGGTTTATCTCGGGCTAACTCGGTTTGACATCCAACGAAGTATCGTTCACCTTCCTCATGACCAATAACATTAATCCATATAGGACACACATCTGCCTTTTTGCTGACCTCCAAATAACAAGGCAACACCTTAGGTCTGTGAGTTGGCGGGGTACGATCGAGATCTTCTCCCATATCTTCGAATCTAAAAAACCTACACATTGCACGGTTAGTATTTAATGAAAGGATTTGGCTAAGCCATTGGCAACATGACCACTAGGCTTAATGGCTTAGGCTTACGTCACCGGATTAAAATTAAAACCCAACTTTGATTTTAATACTTTATTTCCTCCGCAGGGTTTTATTTCCTAAGTCTCGGTTGGCCCCATGTTTCATCTTTTAAAAAACAACTTATGTTGTTGTTTGTCGTCCACCTAGTAATGCCCACTTCTCCTTTTAATGAATGTTTTATTTTTTAAGGGTTGATTTAGTGCTGCTATTGATCTATTTCCTGCAGATATAAACGGTGCCCGCCATCCCATGATCGGGAATTAAAAGATCGCAAAATCACGGGCAGTCGCCACGTGTCCTATCCAGGGGATCAAATTTGTGCTATCGCTGACCAACTGCCATTTGATCTGAGCTGCTCCCCGCCATCCCGTGATGGTGCTTGGGTTGATTGCGAAATCACGGGCGGGTGCCACGTGTCTCATCCGATGAAGCCTAAAGAGTAAAGGAAACACTAGCTGACTTTAAATGTATTAAGGGGCAGATTACTAAAGTGTTCTCGAGACACACATGTTCTAAATCGACGGATATGTTATAATCTAGCTCAAAAAGCTGCTCGAAGGTTAACGACATGGCTGGCGACTGTGTTAAAGGAACGAGATCATTGATGCTCAGGATCAATGGTTGCCCGCCATCACGCGATCAAAAGTTTCAGGATTGCGATATAGTGGGCAACCACCACGTGGACTTCCTTCATAGTGTATGGTAAGGTGGGCCCCTTATTGCCGTGTTGGAAATTGTGTTAGCTTGTTTTGAAGGTGGCCTTTGATGATTTGATCAAGCTAAAGAATCGACGGCTCAAATTTAAATCTGCATCAAATATGGTTGGAGCCGTTCGTGCAGCGTGAAATTGAGCTTTAATGGCAGATGAGACACTTGCTGGCATAATTTGATCGACAATAAAATCAATTTTCCTGCTTGATCTGTATCACAAAGCATTCAACTATTTCGCGGAGCAATTTCAGAGCCGAAGGTAGAATTGCGAGTTTCTGCAGTCAAAATTTGGAAGTTCTATGAACAAAGCCGTGAGTTTATTTTTTGTGCCTGTCAGTCATTTTGCATTTGAATTTGGGAAAGGATTAGCTGGATGTGCTGTGAGCTTGTTGATGAATGTGTTAGGGCTATATTTTAAATATAGTTGTGAGAAATTGTAGTGTTTTGTCTTGTAATTTTCTATCTCTGGTTAGTCCTAGCTATCTGAATTATAACGTTGTAAAGAAGCCCTAGTTTGTTCGAGATGGCACTACCCAAGCAACATTCTCGCCAAACTAAATGTTTGAAATGAAACCTGTATGATGATTTCCTGGATCAATTGCCCTTGTCAACAAATGATAGGAGGAAGGGATTGGTCCTAATGCGAGGGAAAATCCTGGGGGAAGGGTTAGTGTATAATTGCTCCAACATTGTCGATGCTAGGGTTCCCCTCACTGGCTTGGAATTGTTCAGATTGTGGTACGGACAGAGAAATTTTCCTCACCATTTTTCAAATGGATGGATGTATGATATGGGGAAGTTAGTGGTACCAAATGTATTCCCTGATGTAGACCTGCTTAGGACAGTGGTTGCAAGATATGACCTTGTTACACGGATAATTAGGGACAATGATGGAAAGGTTCTATTGAGCATTAACAGAGAAGAGGTCCAACATATTTTTCACTTGAGTGAACCGAGCAAAGACTTGGTTCCTATCAACCTTGAGGAAATGAAGCAAGAGTATGCAAAGCTGAAATCTTTTTTTAGAGCAAGGTTGCTTCCACCTCATCTGGCTAAGGCAAGAGGTTCAAAATTTCATATCAGCCTGAGTGACTAGGAACCTTTCAAATTAAATTGTTTTGCAAACCATTTCCTGGCCACTTTCTATTCTTTATGTCAGATTTTGGGTTTCAGTCCTAGTACGGTAATGCCCATTGCTTATATGTTCATGGGGGTGCAAATACAACACCCTAACTTCTCTGTGACCTATGACTTCACTTCTTTCTTGGCTGAGAGGATGCATGAAGGGTTGTCAAAGCTACAAAACAATGATACCGACACTCAATTCTTTTGGTATTCTATGCTAATGCATATGTTTTTATTTAAGAATGCTAACTTTTTCTCTGAGAGGATGAAATTAAGGCAATTAGTTGATGGAGAAAGATTGTCAGTACAGATATGGGCTATAGATTTATCTTGTAATAAGGAAAGCACTAGTTATGTGCAATTTGATAATTGTTTTGCTTCCAGATTAAGGGCTAGATTAATGGTGAATATACCTAGGATCCCTAAGGAATTATATGATTTCCTCAAGCCAAAGGAGAGGAAGCCAGAATTGAAGGTTTACCATAACTGGGGTGGCATTATCCCATACCCAGTCAACACTGTCTTGAGAGTATATGGTTTTTAGGGAGCCCCTCATATACTTCCATACAATGTGCAACCAAGAGTGGGATTTGCAGAAGTTATGTGGCAAATAGGTTGTATTCATGAGGACAACCTCACTAGAAGGGGTAAGGGAACATTTTCCCCAAATTATAAAATGGTGTCTGATTTTGTATTTTCAAAGGGACGCTGGAAGCATTTTGATAATTTCTTTAATGATTACCATTTGAGGTGTGGACCAAAGCGGCAACATGATCTTGAGGGTTTCTTTGCTCTTTTCATACAAAGAATAAAAGTTGGAAAATTTGTGCATGAGTTCAATTGCCATGAAGACTTGATTAGAAATGAATTTGATTTGAATAGACAAGAGTTGAACAAGGAGAAATGGATAGCTTATGGTAAGCTAATAGATGTTGTGCACAAAATGGATCCGAAATATGATCCACTGTTGGAGTTTAGTCCCCACCATAAGAAAATTGATTTTTTGATGGGAAACTTCAAGGAAATTATGGGCACATTGAGGACAAAAAAGATAAATTTAGAATTGAGTATGGGTGTACAAGAGCAAGGTGCCAGACCAATTGAAACAAGGCCAACATACCAGCCTACGGAAAGGTGGCCCATTTACAGGAGGAAAAAGGATAGTAGCAGTGATGAAGAAGAAGTGGACAGAAAAGGAAAACAGATTATGAAAGTGCCTCCACAACCAAGTCCAAAATTCAAAGTGCCTAGGGCAATCAAAATTATTGATTTAGAATCATCACCGAAAGATAATCCCTCATCACCACCATCTGAGCCAAGCCCTAAGAGGTAAAGAATTGATCAACAACAGGAGGATCTGATGGATGAGATTATTGTTACTAATTAAGACATGGAAGTTGGTATGCCTTCCCCTCCTAGGCCAACTGAATTAGTTTTATTTGATTTAGATATGAAAGGTAAAAGTGTACAAGATGCAAGAATGGAGGCATGCAAGGGGTTTCTAGATGACAATACATTTGTAAAAACTCTCGTATTCTTGCAATTGGTATGGAGGATGAAGTTTGAAGAGTATCAAGATAAATGTAGGCAGAGAAGAGAACTAAGGCCTAACAGGTTAGACCAGGAGAATGATGAGGACGTAAAAGCTGAATTAATGGAAGAATTCAAGAACATCACTCCTGAAGAAGGAAGAAAACTGGTGAGTCAGACTGGTGTATTAATTCTGCCTGAATGGGACATTGTAGATGCAATAACCTTTAATACTATTATGAAGTCTAAGAATCCCTTTCAAGACTCTAAAGAAGAGGTCAAGGTAGCATTGCAAAACTCCGCTTTCAGTGAGGAATATGAAACTCTAGCAATTTGGGCATTGGCCCCACAAGGGAGAAAATTAGATGTTTCTGATATTAATCCAAATTTCAAGGGAGGATTGATAATAAAGAGAGCTTCAGAGACCTCAACCACTGAGGCCACTAATTTGACTATGAATGTGGCCAAATTGGCCCAAAAGACTATTGAAAGGGAGGAAGCTGAAATGAAGAGCTTAATGGAGAAATATAACCTTTTAATTGAGGAGTACAACAAGATGCAGCAGAAAAATGTTGAGTTGCAAACTGAAGTGGAGAGGTTTAGGTATAAGCAGATTGGGGAGACACCAAGTGCTCCAGGAACCAGTACATTACCTTCCACAGCAGGGTCAGTGCCTCCTACTTCTCCAATTGTTTCCACACCAGGATCTCCCAATCAGAATCCTATCCTCACCCTTTCTTTAGAGGAAGTTGAAGAAGAAACAGAGTGCTCTGTCAATCCTACAAAGAAGCAGCTCTTGCAAAAAATTGATGAATTGTAGGCATCGTTAAACAAAAGTGAGGAGGGATCTCTCTTAAAGCAGAAGGAAATTGTTACTATTGTTTTGAGGCATTTAAATGAAAAGGTTGATAGAAAATTGCTATCTATACATTCTTTATATTCTTTGTTGTTAGCAGCAATAAAAAATATTGATAGGGATTAGGAAGTAGGGATACCAATAATTGAAAATTGGATCCCTAGGGCCAGTGATCTGGATATCATGTATAAGGCCTCAAGGTTTGATAAGGCCTCAAGTTTTGATATAAATAATAGGCCCCAAATCATTAAAGACTACTCATTTGTTAGTAAAATAATTGCAAGGTTTTCAGACCTTACCAGATGACTTGAGTAGGAAGATTAGGGAGCTGGTGAAGAATTTCAATGATTGGGGTAACACATTGTTACCTGATATAATTGATGAGCAGGGGAAAATCAAGTCATTTCAACAATGGAAGGCTCAAGAAAGTGAGGTGATCAATGATCAAATCAATTCAATTTGTGATGAGTCAGATAATGATTTGTTGGTGAGCTGTATGGACAAAATCATTAGTACCAACTCATTTTTTGAATCTTTTGAAAGGGATGTGAATTAGGTAGCGGTAAAATACACACCTTATAATACCAAGGTGGATGAGGTAATTAATTTTGACTGGCCGACTGATGATGAGTACCAGAATTGGGTAACTAAATATTTGACTAAGGACGACTAAAAGGAGTGAACTACTAATAGGTGGCAGATCAGATGCTACGGTTGCAACGGTTCCAGTTTTGTGTTGACGACTTTCTCGGTGCGGTTTTCTCGTGGTTTTTTGCATCAACGTTCCTCAGCTAATATGATGAACAATAATATTTTTCAAGGTGGTGGCTGTTGTAACAAATTTTGGAATATCACCAGGTGCTCCAATTGAATGGTGACAGGTTTACTTTCTGGCCTGGTGCTTGTTTACTCCTTCATTTTCTATAAGAAGTATTTCAAGGCCAGAAGTACGGGTTAACAAGTTAGATAATTTTTGTCGAGTCTAGGTGAAGTTACAGAGCAAATTGTAAAGTCCGATGGTTTTAGAGAAATGCAATTTAGGTTTTGAGTTCATAGAGATTTAATGTTGTATAACAATACTAACATTTGAGTTGAAATGAAAATTCGAGCTCATGTCTCTCTATTGTACATGCATATTTGAACTTTGAATGAAATAATTAAGGGATGTTTTATCCATCTCACTGTTGTGGTGTGTATGATTCTATTTTAGCTTTAATTCAAGGAGTTAATCAAAATGATTGAATGGGATTATAGGCGGATATGTGATGTATAAGGATTTGATAAGTAGTCCTGGGTTAGAATGCATACTGATGAAATTGTAATGCAATATTGTCAGGGATCTTATACGTGATGTATTAAATCTATTATAAATCTTTAGATGCTTATGAATTTGATTCTTGCAATGGATATATGGCACTGATCTAAGTTGTAATTATTAGTGTAGTTCAATATTTGTTTGTCTTTGCTTAGAGCTTGCTACAAATTTCAAATCATTGACTATCTTATACAATGGATTGTGTTTATTTATCTCATGCTCCAGATAGTTGATATTGTCTATGAACAACCAATTCTAGTTGATATTATCTTATCATGTTGAGCTATTAAGTGAGAGCATCTACTATTGTTAATGTTGTTTATAATAATGGTGCAAAGGTTGTAAACACATTAAGGGATCACCCTCCCGGGTCTTGCAAAGCCCGAAGTGTAGGAGGCTTTTAAAGTCCTTGTCAGTTGGTCTAGGTCCTTCGAGCTGCCTTCGATTGGAATTGGCAATTCCATAGGTAGATTAGAAAACAAACTTGGATACATTGTAAAAAGAACCGACATACACGTCAACCACTGAACAACCACCTCTACAACTGAATTTTTAATCTTTTATGATCACATGAAACATAAAACACACTAATTTGAAGGTTGTTAACATCACTATTGAAATTTTTTAATTTTTTGACCTTTCAAACATTAAAAAGTACATCATTAAATTAATTATGTAATGGCATAAAAATTAAAAACATCATGAATTAATTATGTAACCACATAAGTCAAATATAATTCTATCAAGAAATTAATATCAAATAGATAATATAATCACATAACTTATACATTTCAATGTCATTGATCTTCTTCTTCATCCAACTCTTTGTCTGTATCATCCGATTCAAATTCGACATTGTAAGGATTGGTCATATCATCATCATTGTCATCGATATCATTTTCAATAATTTCATCATTCACACAGATATCATCTTCATGGACATTAACTCCTACATCATCATGATCTAGTTCCTCCTCTTCGACATCTTCGTCAGGGACATCATCAACTAACTGTTGATCCTGGTCATCATCTACATCATCTTCTAGTTCTTCGGTATCTTCTTCTTCCGCCACATTATACTTTACCAGCCTTCCTCTTGGATCATGTCTAACAACAAATGACTAACCCGGTTTACCTGGAACCTCTAAGTAAAATACCTACTCACATTGGCTTGGAAGAACATAGGGCTCATTTCTAGCTTGCTCGATCAACCTTGTATTAACCATGGTAAATCCATTATCATGTTCAATAATAGTTCTCTCAAGATCATTTTCATTCAATCGTAGCCTGTACCATAGGATGATGAACATAATTAATCTAAAGGACTTAAAGTCACACTCAAGTATATCATCCAAAATCCCATAGTATCGATTTTCTGAGACTTCTGGATGTATGTCGCTTCTAGATGAAACATTAGTCACCTGAAAGACTGCAGTTACACTAGAATCACAAGTTTTCTTCATGTCATCCAACATTTTGATTCAAAATTTACGACCATTGCACCACATAGCCTTGTGGTGTTTCACCTGCAATATGTCAAACATGTAAAAATTATTGCAATATCGTCAGTTGATAAACATATTTATTCTTGGCCGAATGTATGCAAAGAAAACAATCTCAACATATATATACATCAATATAATTGAAAATAATTAAATAATATGGGTGATTAATATATTTATACGTACCTGTTTATCTCTTAAACCATATACTAAATCAATTTCCCTTTGTGTAACATTGGAATCTCCATTACGATGAGCTTCTTTAACCAATGAAGCCACACCTTCCCATGTTAATGCGCGACCAGATTGTTGACATCGCTCAATCCATACCGTCATCCAATCAAGATTGTTGGCGACGTACAAATGTAGTGCATCCCACTCTCGACCAACTGTATAAAAAAAATAAAATTCACAAACGACGTATAATTAGTTAAATACCACATATACGACCTTAATTTATAATTGATGTATATTGAAGATTAAAAATTAAATAAGTACAATATACATAAAACCATATGTAAAATGTATTCCAATTAATCTCCATGACCATCTTATAATTACCTCTCACTTTCCACAATCTACCTTTCCCCATTAGGTACTCCCCTTCGAATTTGTTAATGGAGTTGGGATCCCAAATGCAATCTACATGGATCTTGCTATGAACTTAGGAAGATATTCACTAATGTACACCATGGTCTGGTATACCATATATCCCTCCACCATAGAACCCCTCGATGTGCTCTTTGTCTAACTTCAAAGCCTTCAAAAATTTCAAGTGCCTCTCAACCATCCACATTGACCTTTGTGTGCATGTGTCCACACAATTCAATCTCCTCAACTTGGTGTAGGAGGTAGTGTTCTTGTACATTGAAAAATGTCGAAGGTAGACACTTTTGCATTTCACACATTAGACGGAGAATTTTTCTCTTCCAATAATTTATATTTTCTTTATGGATTTCTTTAGATGACAACCATCTACAAGTGATTCAAGGCGAAATATATTAATAGGATTTTAACAAAAATATAATAGTGATAATACATAACAAGTAAAAACAAATGGCAATTATAAGATGTACATAGTGAATTGAACAAATATTGCTACTTACCTCATGTATTTTCCAAGATCATATATAACTTGCTTGACATTGTTGTCGAAGTTGTCTAGGAGAGATAGAGGTAGAACGTATTGCAACAATTATAAAATGATCTTTTCATTATTTTTCCAAAAGTAGTAAACACAATACACTGAAAAGTACATGCATTATACAAGTGTATATAATATACCAGAATAATTACCTTAATGAAGGTATGTCAATCATGCGTTTTCATCCCTGACCCAAATTCACCTTTCTTTGTTATTATATTGTTTATGTTTGTAGCAAAATCCATGGAAAATCAATTTTGTTGTATGACTTCTTTTATAGCATTGCTTTGCTGCTCTGTTAATAACCAAGGAAGGTCACTTATATTAACATTTCTATTATATTCTTTCTGATATGCATTGTATCAAACAAATGCACAATTTGTAGCTGCTCATAGTAGGGCAACCTACTAAATTGTCTGGGATAACTTTTCAGTCCCTGTGGAAGCCGGCCATTAATGCCTTCACCACCTTCATGAAGCATATAAATTAAACAAAATAACAATGACAATCATTGTCAATTACAACATGAGTAAACACAACACAATATAAAAATATAAATTCAAAACATATCATATATGATAGATAAACAATTTGATCCGATGTATAACCTTGACGATTAATTCTATTATATTTCAACTTCCATAGGCAAGGTAACATTCTTTGTGGTTTTGTGTAGTCTCCTCTTTCCCATTGAAAAGATGTTTTTCAGTAGTTCGATACTTATGATTTCTATGGAGAAAGTGCCTATACTCATCAAACACCTGCTTTCCTAAACTTGTTGAACGACGAGATTTCATCTTTGGACCACAAATTGGACATGCAAATTTTCCCTTTGTTTGAAGACCTGCAAGATGATATATAATTGGATTAAATATGTCAATTTTTTTAATTATGTATAATGAATAGATTATTTTAAAACCATGCATGATATCTACTTCATCAAATTAAATTGTTAAAGTGCAGTCGAACGTTATAACATACCACAAAAATGTGTTAGCCCTGGGGCATCATGAATTGTCCATACAAGCATTGCATGGAATTGAAATTGTCTTTGTCCTATTGGTCTAGAGACGTCATTTATAGTGATGCCATTCCATAACTTTAGTAACTCATCAATAAGAGGCTCGATATATACATTCATATCTTTAACTTGGTACTTACCTAGTTGAATGAACATAAACATTACATAATTATTATAACCATGTTATTGCAATATATATAAATTAATGTACATGACTATTGAATTAAAAAATATAAGTCATTATGCAACAAATAAGACAAATGAGATGCTACTACGTTAAAGAAAATTGATGTAAACAAATACCTGGAAAAATCATTGACAACATTATGTGCTCCCTCTTTATTGACATCCATGGAGGAATGTTATTGTTGATAATAAAAATGGGCCACACTGAGTAAATAGATCTCAGCTCTCCAAATGGATTGACACTGTCCGCTCCCAATGAAAGCCTGAGATTATGAGGTTCTTCTTTAAAGTGTGGCCATTTTTCCTCCATGTCCCTAAATGCAGAACCATCTACAGGAATTCGAAGAATGTTATCTCCACTTCTATTCTGTGCATGGTAATCCATAAATTGTGTTAAAATTTCACACCTAAATAATCATTGCATACGTGGAATAATGGGAATATAACGAAGAACCTTGCGAGGCACCTTTTTTGTTAGTTGATCTGTTTGATATATACTGATATGACATTCCGGGCATTCTGTTGCAAATTCTTGTTGTTTATGATATATAATATGATCATTGGGACATGCATCTATTGCTTGATACTCCATTCTGATATCTTTCATAATGGCACATAAATCTCGGTATGAGCGAGGTAAAATATTTGATGGTGGTAAAAAAAATTCACCAATCAATCTACAACAAAGAATAATTTGTTCATATAAAGAATATTAATGGTACATATTTCATCCTTTATTTACTAGTGATGAACTAACAACAATTACAATAGATGAAAAAAGATGACATATATGAGATACCTTAACATCCGTGAGATTGCTATGTTTGATAAACCATTCATAACCTTCAAGTTCAACAACAACAATACATCAGAGAGAAGAGTTGTTTCAGAGCCTTCATAAAGGGGCTCATATGCCTTCTCAAGTATAGAATCATGAACATCATCAAAGTCATCTTGATCATCATGATTAGCTCTGCCACTAAATGTGTCATGGATCAATGTATTCGTACCATCATCTTCAACTATATTTTCTAGCGCATGATCATTTTCTTCCATAGGATCATTAACTTCATCTTCGATATTCACAGCTCCATGTTCATCCGCTTGCAAAACCACATCCTCTGGGCCGTGATAATCCATATCATCTGCCCTAGGGTACCCCACCTTTATAATAATGATAGACACAAATAAACCATGATCATGATCAAGTGATTATATATATATATATATATAAAATGTTAAAACGATATAAACATTTACAAATTCAATCAATATAAACACATATAATGAACAACTTACCAATGGACGATAATCATGCCCCCCTTTAACATGACCATGCTGCCTACAATGTTTCTCAGCTGTTGTGATTAAAAGTCATCTCGTCTTCAAGCCCTTGCAATTATTGCAAGGACAATAACATTTCCCATCACCCTTTTCTTTTCAATCTAACCCACAATCTATGAAGTGTCTCTTCATTTTGTTCTAGACTAATATTATCTGACATGATTTTTCTTTACCAAGCTTGACTATTTAGATCTTCAAAAAATATTAAACTCACACTCCACTAATTTTTATTCATAGACAAGTAACATAATCTAATAATTTTGATATTTTACACTAAAAAAATTTGGCTTGCAACCACCCCTGCAAAAGAGAAGATAGTCTGAAGTTAATGACCCCAAAAAACACTTTAAAATGCTAATTCCAAAACTTATTAAATTATGATTTTACTATGATTTCCAACCGTTAAGACTCCTAAAATTAGAATATTGAACTTGATCACAAACTTCCTACAACAATGGAGGTAGCAGCTAGTAAGAGCAAGTGACCCATTCCTAAGGAGCAACAAGTTAGAATCATCATTGCTAATGTCAATACAGATTTATCCTTTTAGTTAAAGATGCAATGTGTCCACTTCTTATGACGAGCTTATCCCTAGGGCCCTCAACATTGAGAGAGCCCTAATAAAAAATAACAAAAGCATTGGTAAGAGCATGATTAGGGTACAAACCCTAGGCCTTCGTAGAAACATAAACAATAACTATAGCGGATTAGTGAGGTTGCAATACCAGAAAGATTGAGACATTGTAGGTAATAAAAAAATCTTGCAATCTAAAGATTGTAGCCAATAACAAGCACACTATGTAGCTTAGTGACATTTGTAAATGCAATCTATGGTAAGAAGAATGACAGCCACTTGAGATGTGACAGTCAAAAAGAGGCTGAGCAGTGACAACATAATAAAGTTTGAATCTATTGCTTCTGGATTTGATTGTGTGGACTCTTTTTTCATCAACGTTTCGGATCACACACAGTGAGCCATCATCAGGATGGAGAGTTGAAAAAGATGAGAAGAGATAAGTTGCAAACCAAGCTTTTATAAAAGAGAGGGGAAGGAGGAAAGATGAGGGGGTTAGGGTGAGGCACGCAACACAAGGGAAATGCTATAAAAAGCATAAAAGAAAAAAGAAAAAATACTCAAAAGCAGTGAGGTAAGATGCAAGCCATAAATACATAAAAAAAAGTAGATTGGAACACCAAGAAGAAGAATAGCAAAGGAGCAAATAAGAGGAAACCACTCAAATACTAAAAACAATAAAATAACCAAGGGATAAGAAGCAAGAAAAGAATGTATAAAAGCATAATAAATTGATATGACAACACCAAAAAAGAAAAAGCAAACCCCAAGAATATACTAAAAATAAAAATAACATAATAAGGTAAAATATTGTAATCAATAATATAGTCTAATAATATATACATATTACATGCAAAAATAAATAAACATAACACTAAAAACAACTCAAAAATTAAAATGAAATTGTATTACAATAATATAATATTATATTCTAAGATTTAATACAAGCAAAAATTAAATACCAAAAGAATAAAAATAGAGGTTGATTATATATATATATATATATATATATATATATGAATAAAACATAATAAGGTAAAAAATTGTAATCAATAATATAATCTAATAATATATACATATTACATGCAAAAAAATAACCAAATAAATGAGAGAAATGAAAATCAAATTGAGGGGATACTAGAAAAATAAATGAGAGAAATAATAACCAAATTGAAAAGATGGTAAAAGATTAAATATATAACTATATATTATATATATAGAAATGTAGAAAGACCCACAATATGACAATAAAATAGGAAGACAAACCTAGAAATGTCAAACATAAAGAGAAAGAATAAAATTAAAAATGTAAATAAAAAATAAATGAAAGCTTAAGCTCGGTACAAGAGAGATGACTTAAGTTTAAGCTCGGAGAGGAAAGAGCCAAAAAGGAGGGAGAGAGGGCACGGAGTGGGGGGGGAGGGGGGCAAGGAGGGGGTGAGAGGTCAAGGAAGGGCATTATGGTGGTTTGAAAGGTTGGCAAGAAGAGGTTGCCAGGAGGGGCTTAGACTCCACCCTTCATCACGATTAAGGTTGGTGGGGTGATTGAAAATATGAATGGCCTCTTTAAGCTTCCTCCTGTGGAAATTGTCCTCTTTGCACAAGATTTCAGTGTTTTCGAGACAAATGTGATGTTTGGTTAAAGAAGAGTGCTCAGCAAGGGCGGACTTACTGACTGGATCATGCAAAATGTCGGCACAGTGCTCTTTGATTCTAGTGTTGAAAGAGCGCCCCGTTTCACCAATATAAGGGGTGCCACAAGAGCACACTACTTTGTAGACTCCTGAGTAAAGCAAGATATCTCTGGAGTCTTTGAGAGGAGGAATGCAATTTTTTAAAGTGGAAAAGGGTCTGAATGCACAACGTAGTCCTTTTTTGAGAAGGATTTTAGAGATTTTATGAGAGATGCCTTCAACAAATGGCAGAGAGGCATAAGGGAGGGAGGCCTGTTGCAAGGGAATAGAGGCAGAGTTGGAGAGGGAATGAAGTTTAGATTGGCTAAGTGCTTTGGAGATTTGCTTGTTTATGTAACCATTCAACCTAAAGACCGAGCGAAGATGGTCCAATTCTTGGTCTAAGTTTTCCTGGTCACAAATGTGGAAGGCCCTAGTGGCCAGGGTTTTAAGAATTCCAAAGTCAACAAAGGCAATGCCACTATCATCATGAATAAAATGGACTACATTTCCAAAATGCTTGATCTTCTCTCTGACCCTAGCAGTTATAAAATTTTGTCTCGTAATCCATGCTCCAAAATTTTAAAAAAAGTCAAATCTGCCATCTCTTGCTCCTCTCTTGATGACGCAACCAAAAAGCGCCTTCTTCCATCCAAGGAAGTGACCCCTTGCATTTATGGGGTTCCTAAAATTCACAAAGTGAGCATTCCTTTGAGGCCTATTGTTGACACCATAGGTTCTCCCACTTACAAGTTGGCTTCTTTCCTTGCCAAGTCTATCTCCCCGCTCGTTGGCAAATCTGACTCCTTCATCAAAGATTCCGCCCATTTTGTCCATTTCATCCAAGACACGAGATTAGAAAGTAATGAAATCTTGGTGAGTTTTGACGTTGTATCCCTCTTCACCAAGGTCCCTATTCCCGAAGCGATTGAGATTGTCAAGCAAAAGGTCAATGAAGAGACCGCTTCCTTAGTGGAGTTATGCCCTAGATCTACTTTCTTCTCTTTCCAAAATGTGATCTATGAGCAGGTGGATGGAGTGGCCATGGGTTCCCCACTCTCACCAATCATTGCCAACCTCTATATGGAGCATTTTGAGGAAATTTCCCTCAAGTCTTTTCCCCTCAAACCAAGATGGTGGAAACGATATGTTGATGACACCAATGTTTGTTGGCCTCATGGCTTTGACAAGTTGGAGGAATTTCATGCCCACCTCAACAAGATTGCTCCTTCTATCTCCTTCACTATGGAACTTGAATCAAATAACCAACTTCCTTTCTTGGATGTACTTATCCTCAAAAAATCTAATGGATTCCTAGGCCGGCGTGTTTTCCACAAGGCTATCCACACCGATCTTTACCTTCACTCTTCGTCCCACCACCACCCTAGCCAAAAAAAATTGGAATTCTTTAAACCCTGGCCACTAGGGCCTTGTGCATTTGTGACCAGGAAAACTTAGACCAAGAATTGGACCATCTTCGCTCGGTCTTTAGGTTGAATGGTTACACAAACAAGCAAATCTCCAAAGCACTTAGCCAATCTAAACTTCGTTCCCTCTCCAACTCTACCTCTGTTCCCTTGCAACTGGCCTCCCTCCCTTATGCCTCTTTGCCGTTTGTTGAAGGCATATCTCATAAAATCTCTAAAATCCTTCTCAAAAAAGGCCTACGTTGTGCATTCAGACCCTTTTCCACTTTAAAAAATTGCATCCCTCCTCTCAAAGACTCTAGAGATATCTTGCTTTACTCAGGAGTCTACAAAGTAGTGTGCTCTTGTGGCACCCCTTATATTGGTGAAACAGGGCGCTCTTTCAACACTAGAATCAAACAGCTCTGTGCCGACATTTTGCATGATCGAGTCAGTAAGTCCGCCCTTGCTGAGCACTCTTCTTTAACCAAACATCACATTTGTCTCAAAAACACTGAAATCTTGTGCAAAGAGGACAATTTCCACAGGAGGAAGCTTAAAGAGGCCATTCATATTTTCAATCACCCCACCAACCTTAATCGTGATGAAGGGTGGAGTCTAAGCCCCTCCTGGCAACCTCTTCTTGCCAACCTTTCAAACCACCATAATGCCCTTCCTTGACCTCTCACCCCCTCCTCGCCCCCCGCACTCCATGCCCTCTCTCCCTCCTTTTCGGCTCTTTCCTCTCCAAGCTTAAACTTAAGTCATCTCTCTTGTACCGAGCTTAAGCTTTCATTTATTTTTTATTATATATTTATATACTCAATTTTATTCTTTCTCTTTATGTTTGGCATTTCTAGGTTTGTCTTCCTATTTTATTGTCATATTGTGGGTCTTTCTACATTTCTATATTTATAATATATAGTTATATATTTAATCTTTTACCATATTTTCAATTTGGTTATTATTTCTCATTTATTTTTCTAGTATCCTCTCAATTTGGTTTTCATTTCTCGATTCCTCTCTCTAATTTTTTGTCTCA
>VDFB02058242.1:510678231-510744200 GCA_007258455.2 Sequoia sempervirens | reverse complement strand
CTTCTTTTATAGCATTGCTTTGCTGCTCTGTTAATAACCAAGGAAGGTCACTTATATTAACATTTCTATTATATTCTTTCTGATATGCATTGTATCAAACAAATGCACAATTTGTAGCTGCTCATAGTAGGGCAACCTACTAAATTGTCTGGGATAACTTTTCAGTCCCTGTGGAAGCCGGCCATTAATGCCTTCACCACCTTCATGAAGCATATAAATTAAACAAAATAACAATGACAATCATTGTCAATTACAACATGAGTAAACACAACACAATATAAAAATATAAATTCAAAACATATCATATATGATAGATAAACAATTTGATCCGATGTATAACCTTGACGATTAATTCTATTATATTTCAACTTCCATAGGCAAGGTAACATTCTTTGTGGTTTTGTGTAGTCTCCTCTTTCCCATTGAAAAGATGTTTTTCAGTAGTTCGATACTTATGATTTCTATGGAGAAAGTGCCTATACTCATCAAACACCTGCTTTCCTAAACTTGTTGAACGACGAGATTTCATCTTTGGACCACAAATTGGACATGCAAATTTTCCCTTTGTTTGAAGACCTGCAAGATGATATATAATTGGATTAAATATGTCCAATTTTTTTTTTAATTATGTATAATGAATAGTTATTTTAAAACCATGCATGATATCTACTTCGCCAAATTAAATTGTTCAAGAGTCTTTGATCGAGCGTTATAACATACCACAAAAATGTGTTAGCCCTGGGGCATCATGAATTGTCCATACAAGCATTGCATGGAATTGAAATTGTCTTTGTCCTATTGGTCTAGAGACGTCATTTATAGTGATGCCATTCCATAACTTTAGTAACTCATCAATAAGAGGCTCGATATATACATTCATATCTTTAACTTGGTACTTACCTAGTTGAATGAACATAAACATTACATAATTATTATAACCATGTTATTGCAATATATATAAATTAATGTACATGACTATTGAATTAAAAAATATAAGTCATTATGCAACAAATAAGACAAATGAGATGCTACTCGTTAAAGAAAGTGATGTAAAAATACCTAAAACAATCATTGACAGCATTATGTGCTCCTCTTTATTGACATCCATGGAGGAATGTTATTGTTGAAATGTAAAATATAGGCCACAGGTAGAAATAGATCTGACTCTCTCAAATGGATTGACAGCGTAAAGCTCCCAATGGCTTGAGATTATGAGGAGTTCTTCTTTTAAGTGTGGCATTTTTCCTCCATGTCCTAAATCACGAGAACCATCTGAGAATTAGAGAATGTTATGCACTTTAAATGCGTGCATGGTAATCCATAAGTTGTGCTAATATTTCGCACCTAAATAATCGTTGCATACGTGGAATAATGGGAATATAACAAAGAAGCTTGTGAGGCACCTTTTTGTTAGTTGATCTATTCGATATCTATTGATATGACATTCCGGTAATTTTGTTGCAAATTCATGTTGTTTATGATATATAATATGATCATTGGGACATGCATCTATTGCCTTGATACTCCATTATGATATCTTTCATAATGGCACATAAATCTCGGTATGAGCGAGGTAAAATATTTGATGGTGGTAACAAAAATTCACCAATCAATCTACAACAAAAAATAATTTGTTCATATAAAGAATATTAATGGTACATATTTCATCCTTTATTTACTAGTGATGAACTAACAACAATTACAATAGATGAAAAAAGATGACATATATGACATACCTTAACATCTGTGAGATTGCTATGTTTGATAAACCATTCATAACCTTCAATTTCAACAGCAACAATACAGCAGACAGAAGAGTTGTTTGGGAGCCTTCATAAAGGGCTCGTATGCCTTCTCAAGAGTATAGAATCAGACATCATCCGGGGTAAATGCCAGTCATCATGATTAGCTCACGCACTAAATGTGTGGATCAATGTATGATGCGTGCCATCATCTTGACTATATTTTCTACAAGCATGATCATTTTCTTCCATAGGATCGTTAACTTCATCTTTGATATCCATAGCTCCATGTTCCTCTGCTTGCAAAACCACATTCTTTGGGTAGTGATAATCCATATCATGTGCCCTAGGGTGCCCCACCTTTATAATAATGATCAAAACAAATAGACCATGATCATGATCAAGTGATTATACATATATATATATATTAAAATGTTAAGCGATATAAACATTTCAAAATTCGAAATAAATATAAGCACATATAATGAACAACACCAATGAATGATAATCATGCCCTTTAACATGACCATGCTTGCCCTCTGATGTTTCGGTATTTGTGATTAAAAGTTGTATCGTCTTTAAGCCCTTGTAATTATTGCAAGGACAATAGCATTTCCCATCACCCTTTCTTTTCAATCTAGCCCACAATCTATGAAGTGTCTCTTCATTTTGTTCTGGACTAATATTATCTGACATGATTTTTCTTTACCAAACTTGACTATTTAGATCTTCAAAAAATATCAAACTCACACTCCAATAATTTTTATTCATAGACAGGTAACATAATCTAATAATTCTGATATTTTACACTAAAAATTTGGCATGCAACCACCCCTGCAAAAGAGAAGATAGTCTGAAGTTAATGACCCCAAAAAACACTTTCAAATACTAATTCCAAAACTTATTAAAATTATGGTACACTATGATTTCCAACCGTTAAGACTCCTAAAATCATAATATTGAACTTGATCGCAAACTTCCTACAATGATGGAGGTAGCGAGCTAGTAAGATCAAGTGACCCATTCTTAAGGAGCAACAAGTTGGAATCATCATTGCTAATGCCAATACGGATTTATCCTTTTAGTTAAAGATGCAATGTGTCACTTCTTATGACAAGCTTATCCCTAGGGCCCTCAACATTGAGAGAGCCCTAATAAAAAACAACAGAAGCATTGGTAAGAGCATGATTAGGGTACAAACCCTAGGCCTCCGCAGAAACATAAACAATTACTATAGTGGATTAGTGAGGTTGCAATACCGGAAAGATTGAGACATTGTAGCTAATAACAAAATATTGCAATCTAAAGATTGTAGCCAATAACAAGCACACTATGTAGCTTAGTGACATTTATAAATGCAATCTACGGTAAGAGGAATGACAGCCACTTGAGATGTGGCCAGGTCAAAAGAGGCGGCGGTGACATAACTTTATAATAAAGTTTGAATCTATTGCTTCTGCATTTGATTGTGTGGACTCTTTTCTCATCAACGTTTCGGATCACACACAGTGAGCCATCATCAGGATGGAGAGTTGAAAAAGATGAGAAGAGATAAGTTCCAAACCAAGCTTTTATAAAAGAGAGGGGGAGGAGGAAAGATGAGGGGGTTAGGATGAGGCACGCAACACAAGGGAAATGCTAAAAAAGCATAAAACAAAAAAGAACAAATACTCAAAAGCAGTGAGGTAAGATGCAAGCCATAAATACATAAAAACAAGCAGATTGGAACACCAAGAAGAAGAATAGAAAAGGAGCAAATAAGAGGAAACCACTCAAATACTACAAACAATAAAATAACCAAGAGATAAGAAGCAAGAAAAGAATGTATAAAAGCATAATAAATTGATATGACAAAACCAAACAAGGAAAAGCAAACCCCAAGAATATACTAAAAATAAAAATAACATAATAAGGTAAAATATTGTAATCAATAATATAGTCTAATAATATATACATATTACATGCAAAAATAAATAAACATAACACTAAAAACAACTCAAAAATTAAAATGAAATTGTATTACAATAATATAATATTATATTCTAAGATTTAATACAAGCAAAAATTAAATACCAAAAGAATAAAAATAGAGGTTGATTATATATATATATATATATATATATATATATGAATAAAACATAATAAGGTAAAAAATTGTAATCAATAATATAATCTAATAATATATACATATTACATGCAAAAAAATAACCAAATAAATGAGAGAAATGAAAATCAAATTGAGGGGATACTAGAAAAATAAATGAGAGAAATAATAACCAAATTGAAAAGATGGTAAAAGATTAAATATATAACTATATATTATATATATAGAAATGTAGAAAGACCCACAATATGACAATAAAATAGGAAGACAAACCTAGAAATGTCAAACATAAAGAGAAAGAATAAAATTAAAAATGTAAATAAAAAATAAATGAAAGCTTAAGCTCGGTACAAGAGAGATGACTTAAGTTTAAGCTCGGAGAGGAAAGAGCCAAAAAGGAGGGAGAGAGGGCACGGAGTGGGGGGGGAGGGGGGCAAGGAGGGGGTGAGAGGTCAAGGAAGGGCATTATGGTGGTTTGAAAGGTTGGCAAGAAGAGGTTGCCAGGAGGGGCTTAGACTCCACCCTTCATCACGATTAAGGTTGGTGGGGTGATTGAAAATATGAATGGCCTCTTTAAGCTTCCTCCTGTGGAAATTGTCCTCTTTGCACAAGATTTCAGTGTTTTCGAGACAAATGTGATGTTTGGTTAAAGAAGAGTGCTCAGCAAGGGCGGACTTACTGACTGGATCATGCAAAATGTCGGCACAGTGCTCTTTGATTCTAGTGTTGAAAGAGCGCCCCGTTTCACCAATATAAGGGGTGCCACAAGAGCACACTACTTTGTAGACTCCTGAGTAAAGCAAGATATCTCTGGAGTCTTTGAGAGGAGGAATGCAATTTTTTAAAGTGGAAAAGGGTCTGAATGCACAACGTAGTCCTTTTTTGAGAAGGATTTTAGAGATTTTATGAGAGATGCCTTCAACAAATGGCAGAGAGGCATAAGGGAGGGAGGCCTGTTGCAAGGGAATAGAGGCAGAGTTGGAGAGGGAATGAAGTTTAGATTGGCTAAGTGCTTTGGAGATTTGCTTGTTTATGTAACCATTCAACCTAAAGACCGAGCGAAGATGGTCCAATTCTTGGTCTAAGTTTTCCTGGTCACAAATGTGGAAGGCCCTAGTGGCCAGGGTTTTAAGAATTCCAAAGTCAACAAAGGCAATGCCACTATCATCATGAATAAAATGGACTACATTTCCAAAATGCTTGATCTTCTCTCTGACCCTAGCAGTTATAAAATTTTGTCTCGTAATCCATGCTCCAAAATTTTAAAAAAAGTCAAATCTGCCATCTCTTGCTCCTCTCTTGATGACGCAACCAAAAAGCGCCTTCTTCCATCCAAGGAAGTGACCCCTTGCATTTATGGGGTTCCTAAAATTCACAAAGTGAGCATTCCTTTGAGGCCTATTGTTGACACCATAGGTTCTCCCACTTACAAGTTGGCTTCTTTCCTTGCCAAGTCTATCTCCCCGCTCGTTGGCAAATCTGACTCCTTCATCAAAGATTCCGCCCATTTTGTCCATTTCATCCAAGACACGAGATTAGAAAGTAATGAAATCTTGGTGAGTTTTGACGTTGTATCCCTCTTCACCAAGGTCCCTATTCCCGAAGCGATTGAGATTGTCAAGCAAAAGGTCAATGAAGAGACCGCTTCCTTAGTGGAGTTATGCCCTAGATCTACTTTCTTCTCTTTCCAAAATGTGATCTATGAGCAGGTGGATGGAGTGGCCATGGGTTCCCCACTCTCACCAATCATTGCCAACCTCTATATGGAGCATTTTGAGGAAATTTCCCTCAAGTCTTTTCCCCTCAAACCAAGATGGTGGAAACGATATGTTGATGACACCAATGTTTGTTGGCCTCATGGCTTTGACAAGTTGGAGGAATTTCATGCCCACCTCAACAAGATTGCTCCTTCTATCTCCTTCACTATGGAACTTGAATCAAATAACCAACTTCCTTTCTTGGATGTACTTATCCTCAAAAAATCTAATGGATTCCTAGGCCGGCGTGTTTTCCACAAGGCTATCCACACCGATCTTTACCTTCACTCTTCGTCCCACCACCACCCTAGCCAAAAAAAATTGGAATTCTTTAAACCCTGGCCACTAGGGCCTTGTGCATTTGTGACCAGGAAAACTTAGACCAAGAATTGGACCATCTTCGCTCGGTCTTTAGGTTGAATGGTTACACAAACAAGCAAATCTCCAAAGCACTTAGCCAATCTAAACTTCGTTCCCTCTCCAACTCTACCTCTGTTCCCTTGCAACTGGCCTCCCTCCCTTATGCCTCTTTGCCGTTTGTTGAAGGCATATCTCATAAAATCTCTAAAATCCTTCTCAAAAAAGGCCTACGTTGTGCATTCAGACCCTTTTCCACTTTAAAAAATTGCATCCCTCCTCTCAAAGACTCTAGAGATATCTTGCTTTACTCAGGAGTCTACAAAGTAGTGTGCTCTTGTGGCACCCCTTATATTGGTGAAACAGGGCGCTCTTTCAACACTAGAATCAAACAGCTCTGTGCCGACATTTTGCATGATCGAGTCAGTAAGTCCGCCCTTGCTGAGCACTCTTCTTTAACCAAACATCACATTTGTCTCAAAAACACTGAAATCTTGTGCAAAGAGGACAATTTCCACGGGAGGATTCCATTCCTTCCATCCACCATTCCCCATTTCCTAAGTTCTCTTCTTTCCCCTTCCACCCCTCCTTCCTTTCCATTCCTCTTTCCTCTTTTTTTATTTACATTTTTAATTTTATTCTTTCTCTTTATGTTTGACATTTCTAGGTTTGTCTTCCTATTTTATTGTCATATTGTGGGTCTTTCTACATTTCTATATATATAATATATAGTTATATATTTAATCTTTTACCATCTTTTCAATTTGGTTATTATTTCTCTCATTTATTTTTCTAGTATCCTCTCAATTTGGTTTTCATTTCTCGATTCCTCTCTCTAATTTTTTGTCTCATTTAAATTCTTTTGGGGTTGTCTCTATTACCGTGGTATTTTTTGTCTTTGAGGTGGTGTCCTCTTGGTTTTCTCTTTTCATTTGTGTTGCATATATATATATATAATCAACCTCTATTTTTATTCATTTGGTATTTAATTTTTACTTGTATTAAGTCTTAGAATATAATATTTTATTATTGTTAATACAATTTCATTTTAATTTTTGAGTTGTTTTTAATGTTATGTTTATTTTTTGCATGTAATATGTATATATTATTAGATTATATTATTGATTACAATTTTTTACCTTATTATGTTATATATATATATATATGTATATATATACATATATAATCAACCTCTATTTTTATTCTTTTGGTATTTAATTTTTGCTTGTATTAAGTCTTAGAATATAATATTATATTATTGTAATACAATTTCATTTTAATTTTTGAGTTGTTTTTAGTGTTATGTTTATTTATTTTTGCATGTAATATGTATATATTATTAGACTATATTATTGATTACAATATTTTACCTTATTATGTTATTTTTATTTTTAGTATATTCTTGGGGTTTGCTTTTTCTTTTTTGGTGTTGTCATATCAATTTATTATGCTTTTATACATTCTTGTCTTGCTTCTTATCCCTTGGTTATTTTATTGTTTTTAGTATTTGAGTGGTTTCCTCTTATTTGCTCCTTTGCTATTCTTCTTCTTGGTGTTCCAATCTACTTTTTTTTTATGTATTTATGGCTTGCATCTTACCTCATTGCTTTTGAGTATTTGTTCTTTTTTGTTTTATGCTTTTTATAGCATTTCCCTTGTGTTGCGTGCCTCACCCTAACCCTCTCATCTTTCCTCCTTCCCCTCTCTTTTATAAAAGCTTGGTCTACAACTTATCTCTTCTCATTTTTTTCAACTCTCCATCCTGATGATGGCTCACTGTGTGTGATCCGAAACGTTGATGAAAAAAGAGTCCACACAATCAAATCCAGAAGAAATAGATTCAAATTCATATAGATTGTGGAAATCTAATTACATTAACATAATAAAGCTCAAACCTTGCATAGTAAAGTGGAGATTTTAACAGTGAGTTTCCTTACCCCCTTGCTGACCTTAAGGGTTTTTCAAATGCTTTTGGTAGTGTTAGACAAGGCAAATGCAATTAGGGAATTATTGTCCAAATGAAGTAACAGTGGTAATCATAGGTTCAATGTTTCTTCTTAGCCATTAATGTATAATGGAGGTAGTGGATTGCATGTTTGAGCAGTGTTTTGAGACTCATCAAAGATGGGAGAATAGTGAATAATACCTTGTGGACTGTGAAGTAGTGTCAATAAAGTTGAAGGATCTTAAGAACTACAATACCATGAAACAATGAGTCCCCTATAGTAAGTAGGCAGTCTATAGGGCATAGTTTGATTTTATAGAAGGATGCTAATGAAAGGAATCTTCAAGTGATAGTGGTGGCGCTGTTTGAGATTGTTGAGGTGCAATACCAGTCTTAAAGGAAGTTAACAAGCACATAAAATGTGCAAGAAAATCAAATCGTACATAACAACAATTCACAATGTTATCTTGCATAATGTCCCGAGTTTGAAGACAAAAATCTCATTGTATCTTCGTGATGAAAGTGGTGACCTTAATGGTCAATCACTGGCAACCATGATTTTAAAACATCTATTGTGCTTATGGAGGAAACATTTTAAGCAAGGCAGTGAGTGGTGGTTTGGAACAATGGTAGGTATGAAGGACTTGCTTTATATGCATACTATGCAGTCTAGCTTAAGACAACGTTAGAAGAGATTGAAGGTGGATTATGGAACTCAAGGGTTACCATGAAAAGGATTAAAGCAAGATTGAGATCTATTTAAAAGCCACGGTCATGAAGATATTAAAGATGTACATGCAAAACCCTAGTAGGCTGGATTAATGAATACAGTGCCAAAGAGGATAGTGTGCTGGGGCAGATTTAGGAGATCTCCACATTATCTAATTACAGGGAAATACATCATTTATTTATTTTTTTAATTAAAAGAAATCATTCTAAACCCTATATAGGATACATTGATACTTCAAAAGCGAAGGAATTTGAGATTATGCAAATATATGTCAAGTAACATTCATAAGGTTTAGAAAATCTTGATCACTCTCTAGAATAACCCATTAAACATGGGTTGTGCTTGAATGCACTACATAATTGATATAACACAACCACTCTGCATATCAACCAAGTTATAGGCTCTTTATTGCAGCAAGAGGTAATCACTCTTCGATCATGCTATAATTATATCCTTGTTAAACTTGAGACAACTGAATGCACCCAATGATGATTGACACCTACATTATACAACCTGAATTAACTACATTATATGAGTGCCTCCATTTCTATCACAACATAGCCACATTAAACTTGGGTCACACATGAATGCATCATGTATTTGTTATAGCACAACTGTGCCACATGACCAATATAGTTATGGATCACATAATTACAGTCACAAGAATTTGTTCCTTGGTTGTGATCTTATGGTGATTCCACACAACAAAATCTGGACATGAAATTCTCAAAACCCTAAACCTCTAAAAATGAAATCTGATGAGATGTTGCTTTAAAATATGATTTTCAAACCTGGAACTACAAATCTGACTTTACAACTGAATTCTGCAAAAAGACAATGACTACCCTCGACCTGGCAATATCTTCTTGAATTTTTTCTGATTTTTCCCAAGAAAAATCGTGCTTAGTTCTCCACAAACTGTCTCAAGTAGAGCAAAACATTGTCACAATAAATCAGGCACAAACTCACTTTTCTTTATGTCGGCCACAATTTGATTTTTTTCTATTTTTCATGTTTGTCAAAAATTAGACGAAAATGATAGCCGACATTTCGACGAACCCCAGCTTCGTCAAAATTTTGATGAACGTCGGGGATAAACTTTAAAAAAATTGAAAATTACACATCAAATTTTACAAGCACTCGACGAACATCAAATTTTACATATTTCATCAGACAGTTTCGTCGGATTTTGTAGTGAAATGTATTAGTGACCTTTTGAAGGTTCAAGCTTTTGCACAATTTCAAACCACTTATTAGCGCTCGAAGCTCAGCCACAGAGTTTGTCCCTGTCGGAAGAGGTTCTGACTTCTCCGCTACCACCTTTCCTCTATCATCCCTTATACAACAACCCAGTCCAGAGACACTCAGGGAAACACCCGGGTTGCCCCGGGAGGAACAATCAAAATTCATTTTATGCCAACCTTTTCTGGGTAGAGTCCATTTTGCATTGCTTCATTTCTCCTTCTTCCCTTCTGAATTAGACATGCCAAGCTTGGGGATACTCAGACCATACTAGTCTTGCCTCATTCTGGCATCCCAATCTATGAATTTCCAACCATCTTGTTTCATAGCTACCACCCTCCCATTCATTATTTCTACAACTGTAGCTTGCAATCAGTTTATGAAAGTAGTAAACAACCTAGCTTTCACTGAGAAAAGTCTCCTATTGCGTTCCTCCCAAATCTCCCAAATGAACAATGAAGGACTAATAATTCATATCTCATGATACAAATATTCCTGGCGAAGACTGGCCAAGCAACAAAGAAGGACCAAATATCATTTGGCAAAGCACCACTCCAACCCAACCTAGCACAAAGCCAACTCTAGCAAGCTTGAGTGAAAGGGCAGCCAACCAACAGATGGTCAGTATCCTCCTCCTCCTTTTTACACATTACACACCTCGATGGGCCTACATAACCCAATTTCTTAAACTTGTCCGCCGTGAGGATTCTCCTTTTGAAGGTTTCCCACACGAAAGTCCCTGCCTTTGGAAGACAAGCTTGGTCCCAGCAAAGGTGCAAAGGAAGGATAGATAGAGCCTCGTCCACCACCTAAGATTTGTAACCATTTCATGCTGCATACTTCCCCGAGGCGGACCTAGTCCATATCAAGGTATCCTACCATCTCGAAGCGCCACCACTCTACTTTCCAATTCTGCACGCAAGAGGGCCTCTTCATCCACAGGAATCACGTTGGGATCCACCCTACACCAGCCGAACTCTAGCACACCATCCGTTAACCTGACCTCCATGTAGTCCCGCACATGGGAGCCCCAAGCTTGTGAAAGGATAACCTTCATCCATGCCAACCCCACACTACTGTCTAGACTCGGGTAACCACCCCACGAGTCTTCCCATAACTTAGCTTTCCTCCCATCTCTGATGTCCCAAGTTAGATTATCTTGAATAATGTGGCGACATGCCTTCATGAAGTTCCACACCCTAGATCCATTTGGAAGATTGGTTGTCGTTAAAATGTTCTCAACCCTATCATCCTCCATGTATTTACATTGCAAAATTCTTGCCCATTACGCTTGATTATGCGAAAACATTCCCCAGACCAACTTTGCACCAAGGGCCTTGTTCTGTTTCAATAGATCTCTCAGCCCCACACCACCCGAGCCTTTTGATTTGCAAATTGTGTCCCATGCTATGAAAGGAAATTTATTCTAATCTGAGGTGCCTTGCCTGGAGAATCTCCACATGTATTGATTGATCTGGGATGCCTTACAACTTGGAAGAGCCAGGAAAGAGAGGAGATAGAGAGGAAGGGCCGAAATCACCGCCTTTAGAAAGCTGATTATTCACTTTGTTTACCAAAGGATCCCAAAGCGGACCCGTGCGAACTCCTTTAGCCAAGGGGAGCCCCAGATATGTCATTGGTAGTTTCCCAACCTTGAAGTTTAGAACATCTGCCACCTGTGCAGCCATCCTAGGTGTAGTATTAAGGATTTCAATGTTGTCGCATCCCACAAGCAAGGCGAGGCAAAGCACAACGTATCATCAACAAACTATTGATATGATACCGCCGGTAGTCTACTTGTCACCTGAATTCCCTTGAAAATCCTGCGATCCACAACTTGCCTCAATGATCTTCCCAAAGCCTCAGCCATCAAGATGTAAAGAAAAGGAGATAAGGGATCTCCCTGTTGTAAGCCTCATGACGCCTCAAAAAATCCCGAAGGTTTGCCATTCACCAAAATTGAGTACCGCGGGGAGGAGATACGCGTGAAGATCCAAGAAACCCACATTTTGTCAAAGCCAAAAGCCTTGAGAAACAAGCAAGTAAAACGCCAATCAACCAAATCATATGCTTTCCTGATGTCCAGCTTCACCAACATACTCGAGCACCCACTTGTTTGTAATGAGTGTATCACCTCCTAAGCTATGTTAGCATTGGAATAAATATTTTTATTAGATAAGCATTTTTTACTAGAGTTATGAATTGAAATAGGGGTTTTAAAGGACTCTAAAATCCTATACAACAAGAAAGAGTAAGAACAACATAAGATTGGAACTTACAAAGAAATAAGCCTTAAAACTAGAAAGGTTCACTAAGAACAAACAACAAAATTATAGCAAAGGGAGAGTCGAAACAACAATCATGGAGGTTTGAATCTAAATCTCACCAACTCTTAATTGGATTCAAAGTTTGACCTATAAGGAGAACCATCTTGCCTTTTTTTAAAGTTCTAGACACAACCAATGGACTCATAAGTTGAAAAACTAATTTCATCTTGTCCTTAATGGGAGACCCTTGTGCATTTCCTATGAGACCTAGAATAGTAGTGTCCAATTCCTTCCCTTCATTCCTCATAACATACCACTCTTTAATCTTTAAATCACCTTCAACATTCTAATTCTCTTTCCATGAATAGAAGGAATGATAATTCTTGTCTAAATATGGTGCTTCTTGATATCATGGCGCAAATGGGAGAAATGCATAGGTTTATGGTAATGAAGGCAAACCTACTAGGAGAACTCATAATGGATCCGTTGCTCCATAATGCCAAATTTGGAACACAATTTTATTGCATTTGACATCACCTTATTATTATCAACACCCACACAAAATGTGGCAAAAATTGTTGTCTTAATAGGATAATTTTTTTGAGGTTGATCTTTAATTGAAGGTTGAGTGAAAGTTGAAACATGTGTCACATTTTTATAAAGGAAAAAGCCAACACTGATCTAAGTTTTTAACTTGAATTGAAATGACATATGTTTTGAATTTTGAAATGATATAAACTATTGAAATATAGATTATTTAGTGTATTAGTTTATGACTATATATTTTTTAAATTACAAAAAACAGATGCATTTTTTATAAAATTGACTTTATAATTTAATTATTGATAAAATGTTGAAAAATAATGTTAATTGGGATGCCAATCTTTATATGGTAGTTTTTTACCCTTTAATTTTTTCTTTATAATTATTTTGATATCGATAAGTAGGATTGAAAGGACTTGAACCCTTGAATAATATCAAAGCCAAAAGGCATATGAAACATGTAATATGAGCAATGAGACAAATCAAATCACCCAACCAAACCAAAAAGAGTGAGGAGATAATGCAACCAATCTGCCAATAACAACTACAAACAAATGATAAATATGGGACCCTCAAGGTCCCATTTAGACAATACCAAAAATTTCTCTAATTAGCCTCACACCCAACACTCTAGCATGAGTTTGGGATAAATATTTAAGAAGGCTAGGTTTCTCCTCCTAACAATATAGTCCTAGAGATATTATCCTCCAAGTCCTCATAATAGGGAGAAGCAAGGGGGATTCCCCCTTATGGAGCCCATCATTGTGCAAAGGAGCAATAAAACGACGAGGTGAAAGGTGATCCTCCACCACATGAGTAATCTGAAGTTGATCCTAATCCAAAGGAAAGTAGGCTATGAGATCAAAGTAGGAGGTTCTCTAATAGGTTTTGAAGGAGCAAAAGGGGAAGGGCACATCAAAGTTGCACTAGAAGCTAAAGAATCATTCTCCTGAGAGGAATCATCATCTCAAGGAGAGCCATCCCCTGGAGAATCAAGGGAATGGATAGTCAAGTGATCTTTGTTAGCTTTCTTTTTTACTTAAAGTTGTTATATTACTTGATAAGATGACATTTTTTAATGTTGACTAAAGGTTTAAACCCATGTCACTTTTTTATAAAAGAAAATACCAATACAAATCTAGCTTTTTAACTTGAATAACTAGAAAATGACATGTATGTTTTCAATTTTGAAGTGATATAAACTAATGAAATATGAAAAAATTAGTGTATTTTATGATTATATATATTTTAATTTTTTTAATGTAGTTTTTTGTAAAATTGACACTATAAATTAATTATTGATAAAATGTAGAAAAAAAATATTAAGTGGATTGCCAAACTATATATTGTATTTTTTTTCCTTTATTTTTATTTTTTAATTTATAACTTAGAACTTTAGTGCATGGATTAATTTGTCCTTCATTTGATAAATAGATATTTAAATAAGACTTAAAATTTGTATGTACTAAAAAAACTACTTTTTTGACTAGACATAACCTTTTTATTAACCATTTATCTAAGAAAGAAAAATGTATTATATCACCTCGACATGGAATTTTTTCTCTAATGCATCATATTTTTTCCAAATTTTAATACTTTATATTTTTCTTAACAAGACAATCAAACCTATATTTTTATGTCAATGACCTACTTCTATCTATCTATCTATCTGTATAATAATTCATTTTTTTTAAAGTATATTTTTAAGAACTACACTTATAAATCTACAAAGATTATTTAAAAAGAATCAAATATTATTTTACATAAATAAGAGCTATGAGAACATCAAAATTTATGATTTTTTTTAGTAAATTGACCCCAAAGTTTTATTACATATGCATTTAATAGACTCTTCTAGTTGGAAAAGTAGTGGCTTAGATCTAATTTTGCTAGAATACATCTAGCTAGATCATATGTTTGACCAAAATTGACTTTCAATAAGAAATGCTTAAATGTATGTATGTTGACAAGTTGGTTTAAAGTGTTAAATAGCTTTGAGATTTCATTCAACCCTCTTCACTCATTGTAATTGATATTTTTTTTTTAATTTTAAAATATTTAAATGGTTAGGTTTTGGTCCCAAGCTTATTTTATCTTTGTTTCAAATATTTGTATAGTTATTAATGGTTCCATCACTCAAATATCTCCTCTTCAAAGATCAATAAGATAAAGTTGATCTCGTTGAACCATCTATGCTCTTAGATACTTCTTGAACCATGCTAAAAATTTGAATCTAATTTGTGATATTTTTCTACTTAATAATGAAGTATAATCTTAATTCTCACTTTGTTGATGAGAGTTCACTATTCATTCAAACTCTTAAGAAGAGTTGAATAATAACATCTATGGGCTTGTTTTTCTCCACTATTGAATTTTAACTCTTTCTTAACAAATTTTATTACTTTTTGCTAATTTGTCATCTTGAATATCCTAAAATGGAAAATCATCAAGCCTAGTGTAATTACAAGATATCTTGGCATCCCCTTTAGGATAGGAGTCTTGTTATTTGTAATGTGGAAGCAACTCATAAACAAACTAAAAAAAACTTCTTTTTTTATCAAACAAACTTCTTTTTATGGTTAAACACATATGAATTATCAACAAAATTCTTTTCTCAAGTCATATATACATTTTATCATGTTGGATTTCAACAAAAAGTAATTATAACTAACCAACTTAAATAATTAGAGGATTCCTTTGGAAAAAAATGGAGCAAAAAAAAGGATAGCCAATTGCTTCTTGTTTATACTCTATTTAGCTAAAATAATGTGTCACTCCATTTGAGTTCAATCCCTCATGTATTGACACATAAAGTAGTGAAGTTCAAACAAACTAAAAATGGTTTGCCTTGTTTTTAGTTATGTAGCAAGTTTTTATTTAAAAGTGGAATAATGAAAATTGGGATTTCACAAACTTAATTTGGAAAAGTGACATAAAAATTGACACACTATAGTTGGGAAAATGTGTCTCAACCTTGCAATACATAAGGTACTGTTGATATGTCGATGATGGGGGGGTTTTCCCCCCCACTAGGGGTCTGAGGGGTTCCCCCTGGTGAGGGCTCAGGGGAAACACCCTTGAAAGCCATATTTTATGTATATTTTATTATTGTAAATATGGTCCGTTCATCATTATGTCTCATATCTAATGGTCGATATTTTGTTGGCTTGACTTGTCCTAAAAGGAAGCCCTATGTAATAAGGGTGTTGTATTATAGTTGTGTATTGTGATGTATTCTGAGAGTTTAATAACATTCGTGTTGCCTTTGGATCTCTATGTGGTGATACTCCTAATAGAAGCTTGTTCTGCAAGTATATTGTAATCTTTGTGATTTCTAAATAATATATTGGGCTGCTTTTTGAGTGTGGGGTTTTTCTCTTGAAAGGGTTTTCCCCACATAAATCACTGTGTTGTGGTATGCATGATATATATGTTTATTTCTATTTAAGTTTCTGTAATTGTTAAATATCTAAAAGTTTTGCATTATGCTCCTCTCAAGATTAGTGTAGGAAGTTGTTCCGCTACCTTAGCTTCCTTACACTATATTTGAATCTCGATATAAATATTACAATTTGACACACTATAGAAAAAACCTCCTACTTATCAATGGATGAGCCAAAGGGGCTCTATAAGGAATGGCTCATAAGGTACAACACTTGTTGAAGGTTTTACAAATGGGGTAGCAAGCTAAGTGGGCTAGATATTGGGGGAAAATCCATGGTTAAGTGCACTTGAGCTATAGTATTAGGATGGGAGACCTCCTAGGAAGACTCAATGATTCACCCCTGTGAGCATCACCTAGATGCAATTAATGATAATTGGACCATGCATTTGCATGAGAGATGGGTTCATATGAGACACTACTCATGAAGTATGGATCAACAAATTTTACTAACAATTATTTTGTTGAATCTTGATATAACTATCATAATTTGACACATTGTAGAAAATACCTCCTACAAGTATCAATGATGGGATAGAGTGGCTCTATAATGAATGATTCATAAAGCACAACACTTGTTAGGGGTTTTTCAAATGGGTAGCAAGCTAATTAGGCTTGATATTAGAGGAAAATCCATGGTTAAATGCACTTGAATCAAAGTAGTACAAGGATGGGCGACCTCTTGGGAAGTCTCGATGTTTCACCCTTATGAGCATCACCTAGATGCAATGAGTGCTAGGTGGACCATTCATTCTCATGAGAGATGGATGCACATAAACCATGACTCATGAAATATGAGTCAATGGGGTTTGACTCAATAACTACGTAGTTGAATTCTAATTTAAATATCATAATTTGACACATTATAGAAAATGCCTTATACTTATCAATAGATGAGCTAAAGGGGTTCTATAATGAATGACTCATAAGGCACAACACTTGCTAAAGGTTCTAAAAATGGGGTAGCAAGCTAAGTGGGATTAATCTTGGGGGAAAATCCATAATTAAACATTTTGGTTGAGGTATCTATCACTAGTAAAATATTTGATTACTTTATGTTTTGTTCAATTAGTTGTCACTAAAAACACAATAGTAGTTGACATGTTTTGTGATTAATCTTTTTTTTAGGAAACCAATGCAATAGTTTTCTCTAAGGAAACTAGTACTCCAACTATTGGTGTTGATACTTTTGATTTGGGGTCCTTCCAATCATTGCATGACACATCATTTGATCATATATTTAATTATATATGTAATAATTTTTTCAACAATTCATAATGAAAATAACTTGCACAAGAGAAGAATATAACTTGCTCCTATATATACCATATTTATGTATTTGATGTTGCTTAGACTTACTTAACTGCCTATATAAGACTATATTAATGAGCATATCACTTAATTAAGAATTAAGGTAGTCATAAGCCGACTACTCATAACCTTATGCATCAATAGGATTATGGGTGTAGCATGCACCCTTTCAAAGAAGTGTTATCCTCATCCCTGATCAATTATGGATGCTTTTACATAAAATATTCATTTTTTCATGTAACATCTTTAATTGGATAGTTCTTCCATTTGATCAAACACTCTGTGATTGTCCTCATTTACAAACTCTTAATGTGTGTTTGAAGAATTTTGTTAGGATAAAAAATTAGTCTACCCTCCTCATGAATCTTTGGTAACTCAATCTATATTGTAACTCTTTGTTTGATGATCTTTGTGGTAAATTGGATGTATTTGTATTAATAGAAGTAACTCTAATTTGTATGCTATTCTGCCAATCCTCTACAACACGTTGTAAGGACCATAATACTTGGGTGCAATATTGTTATCCTTTTATTATTATTTCAATGATACTTTATTATATGATTATAATCACATTAAGACCTAATCTCCCACTTCAAAATTCCTTTAATTGTGGTGTTGATATACTTGTTCATTTTATTTTGTGTTATTACCAATTTATCCTTGCTCACTAGCTTTTAGATGTTAAATGTGTCCTTCAACTATTTGAACCTTTGTGTGTGCCCATGATGAAGAGGTGACTAATAGTGGTTGGTACTCATATGATGCTAAAAAAGGAGAAATTTGAAGGAAGTATGGAAAGAAGTATTAATCCACCATTCTACTAGTGGTAACCATTGCACCCATCCTTCTTCTTTACCTAAATAGAAAATCAAAGATAACCATCCAAGCATTTGTTGACCACCTCAATTTGTCCATCTAAATAGGGAAATGATGAGTTGTGAGAAATCTAAGTGCCTAAAAATGAAAATAACTTAGTCCAAAAATAGGATCATGATCACTCACTATGAATTTTAGAGTCCCATGTAGTTTCTATACAGTATTAATAAAGGATATGACTAATGGTTTCTTAAAATGGATGTGCCACAACACATAAATTTGCATATTTGGTGAGATGGTCCACCACAACCATGAAAACATTTTTTCTCTTAAATTTAGACAAACGTGTGATTTAACCCATGTATACCTCCTCCCACCTCTAACTTGGAATAGATAAATTTTGCATAAAACATAGAGTATTAATTGTCTACCCTTTATTTTGTTCTCATGTCATGCATTTTGCTACAAATTTATGAACATACCCTTTTAGCCCCTCTGAATAGAAATATTGCTTGACTCTATGATAAGTCCTTAAGAATCTAGAGTGGCCACCTACCAAAGAAGAATCAAGTTATAAATACTTAAACTAAAGGGTTGAGTTTCTACATAAGTATAATCTATCCTTGTACCTAAAGAATTTCCTTTCCATGCATTTTTTTCTAACCACTTTAATCTTGTTATAGTTTTTCAGTGAGAGTTTGAGTATCTATGCCCTTCTCCCATTATTATTGTGCCTTATTTATCCAATCTACATGAAATATGAAAATGACATGCAATAGTGGCTATGTGGGTTCATCCCTCCTAGATAGAGGGTGATCCCACAATAATGGGTTACAGTTTTTTGCCAAACTTGACATTAAAATCAGGATTTTTCACCAGACATTCACTTTCTTACACCTATAGCAGCTAAACCATTAAGGTTTTGAAGATGAATCAAACTAGTTATTTGTTAAATATTTTGTGTAGATTCTAATTATATTTTAAAAATAAAAATAAAAAATAAATTGTGAATCATTTTATGTAATTTTTAATAACTTATTTTTTCTACTAATCAACATTTTTAAAAAGTGATGTTTACTTCGGCCCGCATAACTTTTTTTATAGATAGGATACAATTATAATTTTTAAAATACAAATTATTCATACCAATATATAGGGAATGGATATTTTTTCATAATTTTTTGTTACATATATATTTTTTAATTAATTTTCCAAGTCAGCGTAATTATAATTTGGATAGAGGTGTACTGTGGCCCGCATAACTTTTTTTGAATTCATTTTAATTAACTTATTCTTTTTTTGTTAGAATAAGGACATCAATACCTAGTGCACATGTATTTTTTAGAAATTTTTTTCTCTATTTTTCTATTTTTTCGTATGTGTGAAATAAAGAACTTGATGTTCATTCAAAATCCTACATTCACAAGAAATAAAAAATAAATACAATAATCAAATTAAACATATTTAAAATTATACTTTTTGGGAAGCTTATAATAAGGGTTACAGGCTTACAAAACATTAATTTTAAATGAATTCATTTGATCACCTAAAAAGTAAATCAAAAGTGGTTTTTTATCAGCATTTTGATAGGTGTAGAGGAGACTCGATTATAGGTATGGTTTAAATCTAACAAGGTTCTATCCAAGAGGGTTTGATCTAAGGGGGTTTGATCAATCCCTCTTTGATTAAAATAATTTAAATGGAACCTTTAAAGTCATAAATCATTGTATTTTCTAAAAATATGTGATTTCAGGCAAAAATCAGGATGTCCCAAAAAGTGTAACCCATTATTGTGGCAGCACCGTAGAGCATCAACCATAATATTGTCCTTGTCTTTCTAATATATGATCTCAAAGTCATATCCCAACATCTTTGTGACCCATTTTTGTTGTTATTCATATGAATATCTATATTCCACTAAGTATTTGAGACTAACATGATCCATATTTACCTCAACATTCCTTCCCATTAGATGAGGTCTTCATTGTTTGACTACATGTAAGATATCCAACATTTCTTTCTCATAAAATGGATTCAATTTTTTTATATATATTTGATTTGGTGACTCTCAAATGTTATGGCTCTTTCTTCTTGCATGAGTAATACTCTTATTCTATTTCCTTAACCATCACATTCCATAATGATTTTTTACAAAAAATTAGGATAGTTAGAACTAGAGTTGCACTAATGACTTCCTTTAGCTACTTAAATGAGCTAGTAGTCACCTCATTCCATTGGAAGGAATCCTTCTTCAAAAAAATTATTATATGTAATGCTATGATACAATTATTTTAAATAAATTAGTAGTAGTAACCTAATAATCCCTAGGAAACCCTTAGCATAGATTTTGAAATGATCAAGGAAAGCTTCAGGTTTATCTAAAAAAAGTAGGGTTAACACAGTGTTTGGACTAAACATAGTGATGAGGTAGTGTTAATGTTACTATGGTTTTACACTTTTTTGTCCTTTAATTTTTTTTGTGTGGAATTCTTTTATTTCTTTGGTCCTTCATTTTAAGTTAAATTATTTTCTTAAAGTCCTAAGTTCGAGCCTTTAACTATTGAGATTAATTAGATCTTACCCTTTTCAAGAACTACTTTATCGAAGGTTGTTATTCCTTTCAAAATTCTTTAATTCTTGATTCCTTAGTAAATATTTTATTTTTGGAGATATAGTCAATTCCAATTTTAACAAAGGACTATTTAAGTGCCAGTGGTTCTTTGAGTTCTCAAAACCATCTAAACCCTTGATGGGTTCTAGCTCCAATCTTGGTCATTGACAAGGGATGGGTAAAGGTGATCAAGGGGTTTGAAAGTTCTAAGAGCACTAAGGAATCTTAATGGGGTTTCTTGTTCTTTAATTACCCTTGAAAAAAAAGAATGCTTTGGTGCAATCTATGAAGGAAAATAGGAGAAAAGTAATGAATCAGATATTTTAAAGGTCCTCAAAACTTAAAGAACCTTTGATGTGTTATTAATAGAGCCCCAACCCTTGACAATAGGAGATAATAAAGAAGGTTTTCTTAAAGTTAAGTAGCATTGAAGAATGAAAAGGAAAAGAAAATAAAAATATTAGAGATAAATGGGGTTCTCAATACTAGAAGAACTCCCGATTGGTTTTGAATTCTTGTTCTACCTCTGACAATTTACTCTAATGACTTAAAGAAAAGATGTTATCCATGATTATAAAAAAATAGAGCAATGATATTTGTTGGTTGACATATTTGTCTTCCTGAAAATTAACTTAATATGACCCTTTCATGCTCAAAGTGAAGATAAATAAGCAACAAACAGTTGGAGAGATCGCCATTTCATTGGTGATCTTCCTCTAAATTTTAACGAGGTACAACTCCCTCTTATAGTGTAATTTAATTTTTAGGGGTATGTTTTTAACCAAAAAGTAGAAAAGGTGGGATTATTATGTATTCATAACCATGATACAAATACAATAGGACTTTTGAAAATAAATATTATCAACACTTCAACACAAAGATTGGGTAACAACAATGGATAATGATTATTTGAATCCAAGTTTCACTCAATTCCAAAAGAAAATGAACGTAACACCGTAAAATATTGCACTTACAAGGAAAAGAGTATCCCATCATTCATCTAAGCTCAAAGACTTATACATAAACACCAAGTATCACATCCAAATTTCCAATGCACACAAACAATGGGCTTCTTCATCAAATGAGCAAATTATATCAATCCTATTTCAATCGATTCTTATTTTTACATCCCAGTGTAACAAGAATTAAAATAATTGCAAACCCTTCAAATGTCCTTGAATTATATATTTATAGATTTTCCTTCTTGGGATCGTTTCAGTTTCTGTAACTACCATCTTTAAAAGTGGAAGTTTTATAAATCTTTACCAAATTATTTTCCTAATGAATTCCCATAAATATCATATAACTCATTTTGCAATATTTGAGTTGCACGATGTGTCAATTTTGAAACTTGTTGAGTCAAATATTGTTGACGTATTTAGTTCTTAAAAAACCAAGAATGCATACATATAATTTTGGTGGCTCTTCGTATATCTAGAATTCTACATATTATAATCTTGACACTCGATTACATATATGTTGTGTCATTGTGTGCACAAGAATATTTTATAAAGGATTTACCATAGATGTTGATGCTTGTTCAAAAAATGTTTCGACAACCTTATTACATCATCCATTACCTTGGCTTAGTTTACACACTTCATCAGCATCCTCACCTACTAATTTATGAAGATAAAGTATTCTCATGGCTTATAATCAAAGTACCACAACTGACGTCTACCCATTTTTATCTAAAGGAATTGTCTCTTTCTCTTCACATTCTAATCTTATCTTCAATATGTCGAGTAGTGTTGTGAGTTTGAAAGGGGATTTTCTCACCATTGAGGGCCTAGAAATGCTTTTGCTTCACGTTTCTCCGAAGTTATGATTTATGTCTTGCAATCTTGAAGGTGTGTTGATGGTGTTGGTAGTTTACCTCAATCAAGAGGATTTGAGGTTTGGTGCTCCTAAAGATAAGTTTCCAAGTAACAGTGTATGACAGAGCTGTTTGAGTGTACTAAGTTTGTACACTCTTCAGATGGAAGTTGTTGTGAAGGAGTTTGATGGATTTCAAGATGTTGGATGAATATTGTATATCGTGTTCAAGCATGGTGTGTGGTTTGCAAGTCATCCTTGGGTTTGAGGAAGCATGTACTTAATTGATTAATGGTGTTTGCAAGGGTAACGACTGACCTAGTGTTTACACTACATGCGAAGGATGAATATTGTTTAAGGAAGCATGTGGTTAAGTGATGTTGTTGATTTTGGTCCCAATTAAGTTTTGATGTACTCCACATTCACTTCTATCCACCACAGAAGTGTTTTGGCACCGACCTAATTCAAATTTGCAAGTTTGAGGTGCATAAATGACCTTGGAAAGGGTTTCAAGGTTGAGGACAAAATAAGTATGAGTTGAATTGTTTAAGGAGGTAAAGATAGACAAGATAGATGAAAGTGTAAAGTGTGAGATGCAAATGATGTGAAATTGAGTAGAATAATGTGAACTTTCAAGTGTTGAATTACCAAATGCAGTGAGCAGAAGGTGTTTGCAATCATTCAAACTAACTGCAAAGGTGATGGAGTTATTGTGATGGAGTTTTTGTTGCATTAGGATTATGTTTTCAATGTAACATTCCTTCTCTATCTTCCTTTTTTGTTTGGACAATGAGTCTTGGATGTGAGCCTTTCTGGATAATGTGTCCTATTCTAGCAATGAGCCCTTGTAATTGGTTTTGCAATTACTTATATTGTGAGCTAATCCTCACCATGGTATTTCCCTCAGGTTTTCCATGTAAATATTGTGTTCTCTTGTGCATGGTGTTAAAGTTGTTTTAGTTTATGTTATTTGTTTTTCATGTTAATTCATCATAGCAGAATAAAGGGTTTAATGAATGCATGTGGATCTAAATGTTAATTAGGATTTTGATGCTTTGATAAGATACAACTGATTCACCCCCCTCTAAATTGTCTTGTTCATTCAACAATTATCCTTATAACATTTATATAATGTTATAGTATAAGGTTATTAAACCTTATATATTATATTCATTATTAAGCATATCCCATTTTAAATAATTACTGTTAAATATAAGATTATTAATTATTTATGAATGGTTAATTTAAATAGGTGTGACTAATACCCCTTAAAATATTACGTCTATAATGTCGTTGTGCATGGGTGATGTGCCCCAGCAGCCACGTGTCCGTTGGGTTTGTGTAAGACCCCAGATTCTCTGTTGGTGGCCTCAGTGGTGAAAGTTCCTCCCTGGTTGCCACCCTTGACCTTGGGTAGCCGCCCTCACTACTAGGTCAGTCTTTTTGTGTAGTGGTTGGGCCTTAGTGGTATCAAAGTCAAGGTCTCGAGGTCAAAACCCATGGAGTTGTAAGGAAGCTAAGGTAGTAGAATAACTTCCTACAATAATCTTGAGAGGAGAAAAATGCAAAACTTTACAGATCTTTAACAGTTACAAAAACTTAAACACAAATAAACACAAATATCATGCATACCACAACACAATGATTTACATGGAGAAAACCCTTTCGGGATAAAAACCACACACTCCAAAAGTCACCCAATATATTATTCAGAAATTAAAAGATTACAATATACTTGTAGAGCAAGCTTCTCATAGGAGTATCACCACAAGAGATCAAGAGGCAACACAACCGCTATCAGAATCTCAAAATACATCGTCATCTACATACATCCTAGATACTTATAACAAGATTTTTGGAACCTTCTAGAATTAGGGTTTTACAAGGTCATTTTTCATTTGACGTGTTAACAGAAAAACCTTGACGTGTCAACGGGAAAAAACATTGACGTGTCAACGAGAAAACTTTGACGTATCAACTACCCCATAACTTACTACGAGTGTACAGTATTTGCATGATCATTCGTCACATACCAACATACATCCTATCAACAATAAACCTTATATAATTGCAAGGTTGAGACACATTTTCCCAAAAAATCTCCCACTTGTCGAACACCTTACAAGAGAAACATGGGAGTGTAACCATCGTCTCTTTAATTGCTAGTGGTCGAAAGGCCCATAGTTTTTGAACACCATCTGAACTTCTTTGTGCTCATAGGCTTAGTTAAAGAATCAATAAAATTCATGAAAGTCTCTACCTTAACTGGCTTCACCCTGCCATCTCCAATCATATCTCTAACAAAATGATATTGGACATCAATGTGCTTGGTCCTGGCATAAATGTAGGGATCTTGGCTAGACATATCGCACTCTGACTATCGCAATAAATTGTCACTGCACCTTGTTTTATTCCAGTATATGAACACAGTCTCTTAAACCAAATGGCTTCTTCACAAGCATGAGTAGCTTCCATATACTCTACTTCAGTAGTGGAAAAATTAACCACAACCTGTCTCTTACTCATCCAACTAATTGCAACACCAAACAAAGTAAACACATAAGCACTGGTGGATCTCTTGCTATAGAAATCACCTACCCAGTTTGAATCCACATAACCATGAATATCAAGGGAAATCTTGTCTTCGGTCATATCACTATAATAGCATAAAGAATAATCTAAGATACTCCATAAATATTTGAAGACTCTTTTAACTACATCCCAATGAACTCTACCAAGATTAGACATATACCTGGAAAGAACTCCCACTGCTTGAGCAATGTATGGTCTAGTACAAACCATAACATACATCAAACTTCCAACTACACTTTAGTAAGGAACTCTACTCATGTCTTCCATCTCTGATGGAGATGTTGGACAATTTGAAATAGATAACTTTGTTCCAACCCTTTGCAACCAACCTTGCTTTATACTTCTCAATACCTCCATCTGAACCAATCTTTTTCTTGAACACCCATTTACAACCAATAGGTTTTCATCCTTTAGGAAATGGTACAAGATCCCATGTATCATTCTTTTTCAAAGATGTCATTTCTTCATCCATACCAATCTTCTAGGATTCTGCATCATTCATACCTAGTGCCTCTTCTACAAATCTAGGTTCATCTATGTTAGTATTCAAAGCAAAATTACATCTCCAATAATCAGGTGAATACCTTTCAAGTGGTTGTCTATGCCTTGTAGACCTACGAACAAGCTGAGTTGGAGGTTCTTTCTCCTCTTATGAATATCTAGAGCTAGATGAGCTCTCCTCAACTTCTTGTCTATCCTTGGGCCTCAATTTAACTTTCTTAGGTGTAGAAGGAAATTGAATCACATCTTCCTATTTACTTAGTTATGGCTACAATGTAATAGAAGAAGGCTTAGTTTCTCTAAAAATAACACTTCTACTATGTATTACCTTCTGTGCAATAGGATCCCAAAGCTTGTATCCTTTCACACCATAACTATATCTGATGAAGATACATTTCACAGCCTTGTTCTCCAACTTTTTTCACTTCTCCTTTGGCACATGTGCATATGCCTCGCAACCAAAAACTCTAAGATGTCTTAATGAAGGCTTGCGACCTGACCATGCTTCTATAGGAATTTTATCAACAAGAGATGATGTAGGAAACTTTTTAATCAAGTAACAGGAAGTGGCAACAACTTTGGCCCAAAACCTTTGTTCTAGGCCAACACCAATCAACATACTTCTAGCCTTCTCCATCAATGTCTTGTTCATTCTTTTTGCAACTCCATTTTGTTGTGGAGAATATGGGGTTGTCTTTTGCTTATGAATACCACAATATTTATAGAATCTATCAAAATCATTAGAGCAAACTTCTCTGCCATTATCAATCCTCAAACGTTTTAATTTCTTTCTAGTCTACAACTCAACCATTGCTTTAAATTATTTAAATCGATTAAAAACTTCAAATTTACTCTTTACAAAATATACCCATGTCCTACTATAATCATCAATAAATGAAATATAATATGTGGATTTACCAATTCAAGGAACATCTACAATACCAAATAGATCAGAATGAATAAGATCTAATACACCACAAGATTTATGAGAACTCGAGTAAAATTGAATTCAAGATTACAATAAGAAAAACCTTCAACAAGGTTTTTATTTTTCAAGGTCCTTAGACCCTTTTCTCCAATGTGGCAAAGTCTCTGGTGCCATAACATAGTTTTCTCTACAGGTAAATTTGTCTCAAAAGAAAGAGCACCCCTGGGTACCCAAAATCCATGACCATTTGTTGAAGGTGGAACCCTCACTTCTACAAACTTTATTTTCATAGAAGTACTATTGCACTCAACGGTTCATGGATCAAGCTTATAGAATGTCCCATATCTAACACCTCTAGCAATCATCATAGCACCTCTAACCATCTTACATCCTGCATTATAAAATACTAGTTGCACACCTACATCTATTAGTTTGCTCACATATAACAAATTTTGTGCTAATCCAGGGATATGCAACACACCATTAATCCTTTTTATTCTACCATCAAGAAACCTAATTTTAATTTTTCCATGACCAACAATGTCTAAATGAGAATCATCACCCAAGTACATCTTACCTCCATCAATTTCTTCATATTCACAAAACCAATCTCTATTAAAGGTCATATGAAAAGATGCACCTGAGTCAATTAACCATGCATCATTACTTACATGAGTTTTTCAATGAATGTGTTACCATCTTCCTTCTCGAACTTAGAATCAAAATCAAATTTCTTCTTTTTCTTCTTCTTTTCTTCTTTACATTCCTTACGAACATGTCTAGGCTTACTACAATTCTAGCAAATAACTTTGGACTTTCCAGGAGATTTAGATCTCCCCTTGGACTTGGATTTGTCACGCTTCTCATTCTTCTTTCCTTTTTCCTTAGGTATTCCACAAACATTAAGGACCTCCTTGGCAATGATGGATACCTTCCTCCTCATCTCTTCAAAAAGAAAAGAACCCACCACATCTTTAGTCTTCAATATAACAGAAGTACTCCTAATAGCAATAACAAGAGAATCCCATGAATTAGGAAAAGAACAAAGCAAGATCTAAAATTTCTCCTCCTCGTCCATTTTGATACCAACTGATGCCAATTGAGCCACCAACATATTGAATGCTTCTAGGTGGTCTATGATTTGACCACCCTCTTCCATTATCAAGGAATACAACTTCTTCCTCAAGAAAATCTTGTTCACTAAAGATTTGGCCTAATACATCTCACCAAGCTTCTTCCATAGTTTCTGTGCAGAGGTCTCTTCATGGACATTAATTAAAACAGAGTCTGTCAAGCACAATTTGATTAGACCCTTGACTTTATGGTCCATAACATCATATTGAGCAACTTGAGTAGGATTTGCAGGCCTTGAAACATTCTCATCAACAACATCCCACAAATATCAATCTACAAATAGATCCTCCATCTTTAGCTTCCACATCTCAAATTATTTCCAAAAAAAAATTTGACCTCTATTCTCCCTGATGAACTTGTCATCTAAAAATTCCTATAACAAGATCAAAAAGTGTCTTTTGCACAAGCTCCAACTCAAATCCGGATTAGTTCAAAAGACCCAACAACCCATAATTGAAACCAGAGGTGATCAAACTTTGATACCACTTGTAAGGAAGCTAAGGTAGCAGAACAACTTCCTACACTAATCTTGAGAGGAGAAAAATGCAAGACTTTACAGATCTTTATAGTTATAAAAACTTAAATAGAAATAAACTCAAATTTCATGCATACCACAACACAATGATTTATGTGGGGAAATCCCTTTTAGGAGAAAAACCCCACACTTCAAAAGTCGTCCAACATATTATCTAGAAATCAAAAGACTATAATATACTTCCAAAGCAAGCTTCTCACAGGAGTATCACCACCAGATATCAAGAGACAACATGACCACAGTCAAACTCCCAAAATACGTCATCATCTACATACATCCCAACCGCTTATAACAAGCTTTTTGGATTCTTCTAAAATTAAGGTTTTACAAGGTCATTTTTTAGTTGACGTGTTAACAAAAAAACCTTGATGTGCCAACGGGAAAAAAAGCTTGATGTGTCAACTACCCCATATCTTGCTACGAGTGTACATTATTTGCATGATCAATTGCCACATACCAACATACATCATATCAACAATAAACTAAATATAATTGCAAGGTTGAGACACATTTTCCCAATAGGAGCATGGTGGGTTATAATGTCCCTATGTGTGGGTGATGTGCCTCAACAACCACGTGTCCATTGGGTTTTCATAAGACCCTAGATTCTCCGATGGTGGCCTCGATGGTGAAATATCATGCTTGGTTGCCACCATTAACATGCTGGGTAGCTTCCCTCACTACCAGGCCGATCTTTTGGTGTAGTGGTTGGGCCTTAGACTATAATGGTTGACCCCTATTTTTTTTTTCCAATTTTTTAATGTTCTAGTTTGTGTTTGTTTTGAATATGTTTGCTTTTTTTTTCAATGTTTCAATCAATATTTCAACATGGTATTGAATAGATAACATAAGAGCAAAAAATGTGATGATAAAAAAGCTTGCAAGGAAAAAATTTCAAATTTCTAAACTCAGATTACATAGCAGAATTTTCTGAGTTTACATAGAATAGTAATCCTCTCATTACAAGTTAAAACTAGATTCAAGAAGCATTATTTTAGACCTGGAAACTGGTTCCCAAACAACAATAAAGTTCTTCAATCTTGCAATGAACAATGCCTCTGAGTTAAACAACAAACCCTCTACCTTTAATGCCTTAAACCAGTGATTTTCAAACCTCCAAACATGCTTAGAAATTATCTATATAACAACAAATAACTTTTGGAAATGACCAATAAATGGCGCCTAGCTGAAAAGGGCAACTTGCTTGGAAAAATCAAAATTTTCTCATAAAATTTCAACCAACATGATGAGTCCAATTTATGGCTCAATTTTGATAGAGTTTATTATCCATTTGTTGTAGTTGTCATAGACCTTGATACTTGGATGTTGACATTTTCATGTTATTTCCTCAAAACCATAGACATTGGGCATAAGCTTATTTTGTAACCTTTAAATGACATTGACATGCTATATGAACTATCTATGTTAATTTTACATGTGGATTAATGAATGCCACTTAAAGATAATTATAGATATGTAATTGTTGTGTGTACTAATGTTGTCATGCAAATATAATTAAAACCTACAAAATTGAGGGAGGTTTTTCCAGTTGGTCATTTGCCATAAAGGTTAACAAGGTGATCATTGAAAGGTCAATGGAGGGAAGACTCTCAATGGAGGGAGATTCCTAGTTCAAATTGAAGATTGTAACTGCCTTATAAATGGTCATAATAGTTTGTTGAGGGAATATAGGAGATATTGTTATGCTATATTTTCGTTAAGGCAAACCGGCTTGACCAGATTCCATGCATGCATAACCTCCTTTCCACTTTCTATGCTTTCCCTAAAGTGGCATCCTCCTAATCTATTGGAGTTGACCTCCTTGCTAGGTAGTTAGTAGTTTTTTCTCCTATAAATAAGACTCAAATGCTCCTTCTCATAAGGTTGATTAATCTGATGTACTCGCATTCTTAGTTTTTCAGTAATATAGTTATGGTACTCTATTGTACTCATTATTTCCAATGAATAAAATGAATTTATAAGCTCGTTGCATCTGAGTTTACATTTTTCTTAAGGGATATTCATCCAAGGGGGCCCACTTGGTGAGCATTCCATCTTTTAACTTAGTTGTTATTTTTTTGTGCAAATAGTTACAAATCTAACAACTATCTATTCCTGCAACCACTAGAATTCCATTGTGACTATTCCTATAGCCAAAGCAGACATAGTAGTTTCCTATCTATTTGCTCATATTTTCATTTTTGTCATGCATTTCAGCTTAGTATAGTTGTTGGTTGATGTTCAACACTTATGGTACTTCTTTCTAAGCAATTTACTTTCAACATTATGTCTTTCTTAGCTATAGAATAAATATGGCTTCTATGGATTCCTATTGCACATACTGTGTTGACCCATTTCAAGTCTACGCCCCTGGGTTGACAAGTTAAATGCACCTTCATGATGATTAATATAGATATTCAGATTAGATGTCCAATCTCTGAATCACAATTTTAAGGGTTTAGTTGTCAAATCATTGTAGGAGGTCAACATTTTTGGCGCCATTGTCGGGGATGTTGTCAAACTAGGGAGTTATTTGGAGTCATTGATAGTTTATTTCTTATTGTAGTGTTTTTGAAAGTTTGTTCTTAGTATACCCCTCATTTAGGAAAGTAATGATCCACTATTCTTTTTCCAATTTTTTGTGTGAGTTGGTTGATATTGAGTTGATACCGTATGCATAGAGGAAGGAGGAGAGATGCTCATGGGAGATTTCTTTCTAATAACCTTGATCCATTCCAACTAGTTTATCATCAGAATATTCCAAGAGATGAAGAAGGAGAAAAAGAAGAAGAACACCCTTTTGCTAATGTATTTCCCAATCTAACCAGTTATGACACTTCCTCTAAAGACCAAAATCAGATTGAGAACCCCTTTTCTTTGGAACTCCATCAGGTAGGCATGGGTGATGCAAATAGAAATAGACCTAACCAACCAACTTTTCCTTTCCCCATTGCTCATCAAAATGAAGTTCACAACCTAAAAAATATCCATGCTTTAGTCCTTCCTAAGTTCTATGGACTTGCCACAGAAGACCCTGATACTTTTTGGTTTGAGTTTTATATTCTCTACAGAAGCTATGACTATACCACTGATGCTCATAGGCTTAAGTTGTTCCCTACCACCTTGAAAGAGGCTGCATTAAGATGATTTATGAGCCTAGGCAGAAATACTGTGGAAACTTGGGATGACATGAAGAAAAATTTATTTGAGAAGTACAAGAAATATTGTAGGGGCAGTGACATGAGAGTTGACATCTTTAGGATGCCGCAAAAGGAAGATGAGAATTTGGAGGATTACATTTCAAGGTTTTTGTTTTGCTTACAAAAATATCCACACCATACACTCAATGAAGAATCACAAAAGTTTCTCTTCCTAAGAGGAATTAATGACAGCTGCATTGATGCTTTGGACTTGATGGGAAGAGGAGATATCACCCAAGTCCCTTGGGAGGATATAAAGAAGATATATCAAAACTACTCTAGGGCAGCTTCAAAAAAAGGGAGAACTTACCAATCCTCTATGGGTAAGTCATCTACCAATAGAGTTTCAAGGATGGAGATTACTCACTTGCTGGCAGACTTCAAGCAAGACATCATAAACAATCTGGCTACTCAGCTGGATACGCTTCAAGCAAATAAGAAACAAGATGAGGTAGAGGCAACGTTGGTAGAATATTGCCCTCATTACAGACAAAAGGACTATAGATACAAAATAGTAGCTAACATTTATAGTAAGAAAATCCCACCTGAGTTCAAGCCAATCTAGGGTGATGATGATCAAGTCTAATACATTGCACAAAGGAGACCATGGGCTCCAAAACAAGGTATGCCACCAGATCCATTATCTTTTGTTGGGCCATATTTTAATTCTTATGCATCAAGTAACCAATGACAACCCTCATATTCATCCAACTATGGAGGATATCCACCACAGCCTTGGAATAACCCTCCAAATACCTGGCCCAATCACCAAAATTCTCCATCCCAATGGAAACAATCTCAAGGGAATTGGCAGTAGTTTCAGGGAAATTGGCAACCACCTCCAGGAAACTGGCAACAAACATCTTAATGGAGGGGAGGACAACAATGGCCAAACCAAACAACCAGTTACATGAAACCACCTTCTCAGCTCCAACAACTTGATATAATGCCTCCTCCTAATTCAAGTTCAACCACACCTAGACCTACTTAGCTACTAGCTCAGCCCACACCTAACCCAAATAACAAACCACAACAGTAACAACTAGTATACTCTGTTGATCCAAATCAATTTTCTACATATGCTGTGAGTGTAAGTGACATCCACTTACGTTCAGGAACTACTTTTCCAACTCCTTCCACACCCATTATCACTGAGCTTCCTATGGAAGAAGAGGAGCATATGAATGTCCCCATTCAGCCAAGTGTACCTAAAAACCCTAAACCAGTCCCCGTCCAACAAATTGAACAAGAACCACCATTTCCTTAGAGGTTGGAAATTTCCAAACAAAAAGAAGAGGAAACAACCTTTGACATCCTAGATTAGTTGAAAAATATATGTGTCAAGATACCTCTATTTGAGGCCATAAAAGATGTTCCCATATATGGTAAAGCAATTAAGGAAGCATGCCCCAAGAAGCCATGCAGGAAAAAGAGAGACCTCACTACAGTTTATGTGGTGGGACAGTTGGCTGACATTATGCTTGGGAAAGTGATTGTTCCCAAATACAATGACCTAGGTAGTCATGTGGTAGGAGTTGTTATAAATGGGATCCAAATAAAGAATTCTCTAATTGATTTGGGAGCAACAATAAATGTGATGACTAAGGATATCCTGCAACAACTAAATGTTGCAAGCATGAGACCTACTCCTATTGTCCTGTAACTTGCTGATAGTTTCACTGTTAAACCTGATGGTATAGTAGAGGATCTTGTGGTAACTCTAGATTCTTGGGAGTACCCAGTGGATTTCATAATTCTTTCTCCCCAAGCTACACTAGGTGGGTATCCCATCATCCTAGGGAGGTCATGGTTAGCAACGAAAGATGCCTATATTGGATGTCGGACAAGAGACATGACCATTTATGATGGAAAGAGCACCAAAAATCTTGTTCTCTACCCTCCTGCTCAACCATCCCATGATATGGATAACCCCACATGGCCACATGCTGGTGAAGAGGCCAAGGAAGTCAATTATGTGGCACAACTTATGATGTTAGAAAAATTTATTTCATGAAGCTCCAAGAATAATATGAAGTGTTGTGTAACATAATTCAAAACCATTGTGAGGTATCCTTTCATGCATCTGATTTTGTTGATCCAGTGAAGACACTTCTGCCCATTCTTCCTATAGCTGAACTTCCTGCAACAACATGTATGTCTCATACATTTTTGCCACATGAACTCAAGGTACCAAGCATTAGTGAAGTAGCTATGATAGAGCTAACTACACAAGTGCAAGTGTTAGAAGGGAAATATCTAAATATTAACAACAAGCTAAGTGAAGAACAACAGTTGTCATTGATAAACTTACTAAAGACCCACCATCATGCATTTGCATAGGATTATCACGATATGAAGGGATTGGATCCTAAACTCTGCACTCATAGGATATACATCAGAGATGATTACACACCAATGAGGTAGCCACAAAGAAGAATTAACCCTGCATTGAGATAAATTGTAAAAGGGGAACTACAAAAATTGCTAGATGTAGGATTTATCTACCATTTCAGATAGTTAGTGGGTGTCTCCATTGGTGATTGTGCCCAAAAAGGGAGGAAAGTGGTGAGTTTGTGTTGATTATAGGGAACTCAATGCTGCCACCAAAAAGGACCATTTTCCCCTTCCTTTCATAGACCAAGTACTAGATTCCCTTGCAGGCAAGCAATATTTCTCTTTTCTAGATGGATTTAGCGGCTATAACCAAATCTACATTGCACCTGAGGACCAAGAGAAGAACACCTTTACCTATCCATGGGGGACTTATGCCTACTCAGTACTTCCATTTGGCTTATGCAATGCACCTACAACTTTTCAAAGGGCAGTCATTAGCATATTTTTAGATATCTCACATGATTGCATAGAGATTTATGTGGATGATTTTACTACCTATGGCGTTGATTTTAATGAAGCATTTGAAAATATCAGGAGATTTTTACAGAGATGTGAAGACCAAAATATGTCTTTAAACAATGAAAAGTGCTTCATGATGATGCAGGAAGGTGTAGTCCTTGGCCACTACATCTCTCACCAAGGAATTCATGTAGATCCTGCCAAATTTGAGGTGATCACCAATCTTCCTATACTTGAAAAACAAAAATATGTTAGGAGTTTATTGGGACATGCAGGTTACTATAGGTGTTTCATCAAATATTTTAGCAAAATGGCAGTACCATTGTACAATCTCCTAACTAAAGATGTTGAGTTCCAATTGACAGGAGACTGTGACAAGGCATTCTCTAATTTGAAAGCAGATTTAACTCATGCTCTTGTACTCAAAGGTCCTAATTGGGAGCTTCCTTTTCACATTCATGCATAGGCATTAGACTATGCTATAGGAGTTGTCTTGGGACAAAAAGAAGAAGAAATTGAGAATGCTATTTATTTTGTCAACAAAAACTTTCAAGGAGCTAAATTCAATTATACAGTGACATAAAAGGAAATGTTGGCAGTGGTTTATGCCCTTAACAAATTTAGGAACTACATAACAGGCTATCAGATCTTTGTGCACATAGACCATGCAACCATTAGGTACCCCATGAATAAGCCCCTAATCTTAGGTAGGCTAGCAAGATGGTTGTTGTTGATGTAGGAATTTGACATAACCATTGTTAATAAACCAGGGAAGGTCAATATTGTTGCAGACTTTCTTTCAAGGTTGACTACATCAGAGGACAATCAAGTCATTGATGACTCTTTCCCTGATGAAGATTTGCTTTCCATCAATGTGCATACACCCTGGTATGCTGACATAGTTAATTATCTAGTCACAGGGAGAGTTCCTTCTCATTTCTCTCCAAAAGAGAGAAGGGTGTTCATTGAGAAAACTTTTCCTTTCTCATGGATTGCAGGATGCTTGTTCTACACTAGACTAGACCATGTCATGAAGAGATGTGTGAGGGAAGATGAGGCATATGATATATTGCATGCATGTTACAATGAAACTTGTGGAGGGAATTTTGTAGCCAAGAGGATAGCAATGAAGATTCTGAACACAGGATATTACTGGCCCACACTCCACAAGGATGCAGTGAAATATACAAGAAAGTGTGACAGATGCCAAAGGATGGGTCAGCCAACCAAATCTGATGAGATTCCCCTTTACCCCTAGGTAGTAATCACTCCATTTGATAAATGGGATTGGATTTTGTAAGACCTATTGATTCTCCATCAAATGGTAACTCCTATACCTGGTTTGCACTGATTATGTAACCAAGTGGGTAGAAGTTAAAGCCATGAAGCATGCAAGAGATAATAAGGTTGAAAAATTTCTTTATGAAGAAATTTTCACATGGTATGGAGTTCCAAGGGAGATAATGACTAATCAAGGGAGACAATTTACATCAACCCTTGTCACAACACTAGTCAATGAATATAATGTGAGGCACAAGAGGTCTACTCCTTATCATCCTCAGGACAATGGAAAAGTTGAGGTGACCAACAAGGAAATTGAAGTCATTCAGACCAAAATAGTGGCTATCCATAGGAAGGATTGGGAAAATAGGCTACCAGAAGTTGTTTGGGCCTCTCAGACCACCTAGAAAACAACCACAAGCTTCAATCCTTTTGAGTTGTTGTATGGAAAGATAGCTATGAAGCCCATTGAATTTGAGCATAAGACTCTTAGGACTGCACTAGACTTAGAGATGGATACCTCTGAGGCACAAAAGGACATAATTATATAGCTGAATAATTTTGATGAGATGAGAAAGACAACATTGCATCACATAGAGGTAGTGCAGAATTAGAGAATAAAGTGGCATGACAAATTTATAAAGGACAAGAAATTCCAGCCAGGTGACTAGGTGCTCCTTTATGATTCCAGATATCAGGATAATGATGGTAAGCTGCATAAAAGGTGGCTAGGACCATATGAGGTTGCTGAAGTATTTCCCAACGAAGTTGTTCAAATCATTACCATTGACCCTATGAGATTTAAGATGCTTCTCAACGACCATCACATCAGGTTGTATCACAAACCAACTTCCAAGGAGGAATTCATGTAGCAATTCAGTCAACATGCAACACTCGAACTTCTTGCAGTCGAAAGAAGAAGACCTAGTGTCCCTCCTTCTGGATAAACAAGGTACACAAATTGTTATAATAAAGACTTCCACTTTTGTGGAAGTCCACTTTTTCATTCATCCACCCGTCCACCCATCCATCTCCACCTTTCTCTCTCTTTCATCACTCTACTATAAGTTCACTTCATTCCACTTCACTTCGTTCCATCTCCACTTTCATTAATTATTCAACTAATTTCCTAAAAGGTGACTAGTACTTCCTCAATATTATTTGCAACAAACATTCCATAAATTCAGGTGCGTGCGCATCAATTTGTTACATCTTAATTAACTTTTAGTACATTTAATTAATTACTGTACATTAATGTAGATTTTCTCCATAGCATGTAATTATCCCCTGCCCTGTCAAATCGTCATTTCCACCTTACATTTGAGGACACATGCTCAAATTTAGGTTGAGGGGGGAGTGTGAATAACATGTCCACGTGTCATTCCAACGTTGGTCCATGTCAACAAAATTTAAATTGAGTTAATTTGAATTCTAAGTGAGGTGACGACTCACATGTGTGGGAATGACAACACATTGCCACCATTTTTCTTGATTGTATCCTTCATTTATTATCCCTTACTACCTTTATTTCCTTTGTCATAATCCTAAGTTGCCAAAAAAGTAAAATTCATACGACATTGGCATTGGGAATTCAATAGTGTTGCAGGATGGTGAAATTTGGGCTTTCAAACAAAGATTGTAGGAAGGGAAACTTTATAGAGTACTTGTTTAATTGCGAACAACTGAACAATTGGAGGAAAACTAATTTGAATTGAACCTATGGTTCATGATGTAGTATTGCAGGATGCACCTTCTTTGGCAGAATTTAGAAATTGTGGATGGCTAGACTATTTCTTGAAGCTCAACAGTTATAATGAAGACATTGTGCAGGAATTTGCATAGACATTATCTGAAGGAAAGGACATGGTAAAAGGGTTGGAGGTAATAGCTATTGAAGAGAGGATTGCAGAAGTTACAAGGTTGCCTGTCGATGGTGAACATTACCCTGCTACCAGAAATGCAAGGTCAACTAGGGCTGAATTTTCTAAACCTGGTGATCCTCCATTGGATGTGGAAAAGTAAGGTGCAAAGAGAACCTCTCTGCCTGAGCCATGGAAGAAAGTAGCTATCCACATTGTGAAGTACATCACTTGTGAAGGCTGCTAGTCCAACCTACATTTTGTGCACTTCAAACTCTTGAATCATATGAGGCATGAGAAAATAATTAACATTCCAAACATGTTATATCATCTCCTTTCAATCGTGGAAGCTGAAACTCAAAAAGGTAGGGATAATTCTATCTCCCACCATTGTCTGATCAAATTATTAGTAGAAAAATCTCTGCATAATGTGTTTGATATGACTTGGGATGAATTTTTAAATATTGATCAATTTAGACCAAAGAATTTGAAACCTAGGGTTTTGCCTCAACGTCGTAGGGTTAGTAGGAGATTGAACATTTTTGAAGCCACTCTTAGAGCCTCAACTTCTAGTGGAATCCCTAGTGTAAACCCTCCTACAACTGAACAAACTATAGAGATTAGTTCTTCTGAGGAAGAACATTCAAACAAAGATAGTTCCACTTCAGACTCTGATGATGATGTCCCTCTTGGAACCCTAATTCAAACTAGGGCATGAAAGAAAGAAGCATAAATGAGGAAAGGAAAAGCTAAAAAGAAAATGACAGAAAAAGAAGCGCCAAGTTCTAAAAAACAAAAGGCTTGACATTGTTCTTCCTATAGCCGAAGAAAAACATGAAACCCCTCCTAGAAAATCAAGGCCAGTTGGGTCAGCCACTGGTGTGCCCTAAAGAGAAGCCCTAGCCCTTGAGGAACATCATGAGAGGACACAAAAGTCCCAATGGGGCAGGTGAATGTTGAAGAAAATGAAATTATTGAGGAATAGGCAGATATAAGGTTGGCACAACTTGCTGCCATCGCAGAACAAGTTGAGAGTCAACAGTATGAGAAGAATCAGGACCTCCTACAACAAGAGCAAGAGTTCCTACAACAAGAACAAGAACCCCTACAATCAGAACTAGGTGAATAATCAAAATCCCTATAGCCAGAACTAGGTGAACAATCAAAATCCCTGCAATAGGTGTCATGTGAAGTGCAAGAATATGTGCCAGGAATTTTTTTGGTAGGAATAGATATGCCCTCTGATTTTTCAATGCACATGGTAGCCATGAAATTATGGAATGAGATGCAAAGGAGGGAAGAGGAATGGAAAAAGGAGAAACAAGAGCTAAAGGAGGAAATTAAAAAGAAATATGCAGAGATTGAAGAGAAGAATATGGAAATTGTTGTTTTAAAGGAAAAGGTGGACAATGTAGCAGCCTTAGTACCTCAAATGTTAGAGTGCAGGACTCCTCCATGGGTCTATGCTCTATATTTGAAGGAGAGGAATCTTTCTTTTAAATTATCAAGAATCATTTCAGGTTTGAATCCTTCCATTGGGACTCCTCTTGAATTTTTTCAGGATTATTAGATTGCTCCTCCTAAAGTGAATTTTTTTTTGTGTGAATTCTATTTGCGTAATTATGTTGTGTCCCAAGATCATGATTGGAATCCATTGTTGTATGTTTGGGATCTCCAATTAAGGGCATTCATGCCCTAAATACATAATGAAACTAGTTGGGGACAACAATTCATGATTTATAGAAAAAAAATAGAATCCAACACTCCCCTGCCAATCAGGGTTGAATCTAGAAACCCATGAGACATTTTCAGGGAATGGCACAAATTTCTTTACCGACCAAGCTATAGTAGTAGGATCCTACCTATGAGAGAAGCAGTTTACAAATAATATGAGAAGGTAGCAGAAACTATAGGGAAATCTATAATGGGATATCTCTCACAAAGGTGGAACAATCTGACTGATGAGTTAAAACAATTTGAACCTCACTCTCTGCAGAACTATGTTGTAGCATGCAAAATATTTGATAGATATATACATATTGGAAGGATGAAGAGATAATTTTGGCTTCCATTAACTTTTTAGTCACCTATACTATTATGGCCTATGCCAAATTTCAAGTATTATCAGTATGATATAGTTGCAAAGAGCCAAAGATGGAACAAGTTGGATAGCAAGAAAGGGTTCTATTGGGACCCTAATGCATACACTGCAAGAATTGATGTAGGACAACTGGCAGTTGCAGATTTCAGGTTATTGACCAAGCAAAGGAATAATTCTTCCTCTACTTGAGGACCAACAAAACCTTAGGTTGGGGGGAGTGATGAGTTCAATTTATGGCTCAATTTTGATAGAGTTTATTATCCATTTGTTGTAGTTGTCATAGACCTTGATACTTTGATGTCAAAATTTTCATGTTATTTCCTCAAAACCATAGACATTGGGCATAAGCTTATTTTTGTAACCTTTAAATGACACTGACATGTTATATGAACTATCTATGCTAATTTTACATGTGGATTAATGAATGTTACTTTAAGATAGTTATAGATATGTAATTGTTGTGTGTACTAATGTTGTCATGCAGATATGATTAGAACCTACAAAATTTAGGAAGATTTTGCCAGCTGGTCATTTACCATAAAGGTCAACAAGGTGATCATTCAAAGGTCAATGGAGGAAAGACTCTCAATGGAGGGAGATTCCTAGTTCAAATCAAAGATTGTAATTGCCTTATAAATGGTCATAATAGTTTGTTAAGCGAATATAGGAGCTATTGTTATGTTAGATCTGTGTTAAGGCAAACCAACTTGACCAAATTCCATGCATGCATAACCTCCTTTCCACTTTCTATGCTTTCCCTAAAGTGGCATCCTCCTAATCATTTGGAGTTGACCACCTTGCGAGGTAATTAGTTAGTGGTTTTTTCTCCTATAAATAAGACTTGAATGCTCCTTCTCAAAAAGTTGATTAATTTGATGTTTTACTCGCATTCTTAATTTTTTAGTAATATAGTTATGCTACTCTATTGTACTCATGCTTTCCAGTGAATAAAATAAAGTTATAAGCTCATTGCATTTGAGTTTACATTTGTCTTAAGGGATACTCATCTAAGGGGGCCCACTTGGTGAGAATTCCATCCTTTAGCTTAGTTGTTACTTTTTTTTGTAAATAGTTACAAATATGGCAACTTTTGTTCATGTAGCCACTATAATTCTATTCTATGACTGTTCCTGCAACCAAAGCAAACATAGTAGTTTCCTATCTGTTTGCTCAGATTTTCATTTATGTCATGCATTTTAGCTTAGTCTAGTTGTTGGTTGATGTTCAATACTTATGTTACTTCTTTCTAAGCAATTTACTTTCAACATTATGTCTTTCTTAGTTGTAGAATGAATATGGCTACTATGGATTCCTAGTGCACATACTGTGCTGGCCCATTTCAAGTCTATGTCCCTGGGTTAAGTTAAATGCACCTTCATGATGATTAAGATAGCTATTCAAATTAGATGTCTAATCTCTGAATCACAGCTTTAAGGGATTAGTTTTCAAATCATTGTAGGAGGCCAACACAACACATAAATGAGGTTGCCTAGATGAGAGTTTTTCTTAGAGCCAATACTTACGATGAGATCCTAAGCCATTTTAATAGTTATATGCAAATAACCAAAAACAGGTCCAAATGAAATATGACCATAAAAATACTGAAATCACCTTCAAACTCACTAGAAATCACACCAAAATGCAACTAAGCAATCACCATACTAAACCCCATTGTACACACTTTAAAAATACTCAAAAATCTTCATTTTGACTGATTGGCCTACAACAATGATGCTCAAAATGTGATCCCTAGATGGAGCCACACCACCATCGGCTAGGGTAGGTGTTTCACTACCAAAAATAGCTCTCAATGTCAAGGGTTTTGGTCCTCAACACTCATTTTCAGCCTTCTGGAAGAAATCCAACAACATATCCTTATGCAACCAAAATCAACTCATCACCGAATGAGAACCAAAAAATAGATTAAATGGGAGTGGAGGTAGAAATTAGGGCAACCTCCAATTTGAATCTTATTCCCTCCAAAAACCTTTTAATATTTTTGCTTTATACTTTAAAACATTATCAAATAATCCTCAAAGGGGCATCCTACTCAAAAGGAAACTATTTTACCTTATTCAGCTTTCTAAAACAACATTAAGTTATTTCATTAGGCACCAAGGTACTTTTCGATGACCACCTACCCCCTCACTTAAGTTATAAAGTTATTTTATTAAATAACTTAAGTGATTTATAAAAGAAAATATTAGATAATCCAACCTATAACGCCAAGAAAGTGCACAAAGAAGATTAGGAGCAAACATGCAATACAAATCTAAATGCAAATCTAATGTTTAAGCAACAAAGAACAAAGGAAAGTAAAAACGTAATTAAAACTAAAACAATCTCACCAATTTCAAACGTATTTCCATGGTTCATCTCGATTGCCCTTCTCCATTTTGCTATTGTAGTATAATTGCCCTCAGATTTTTCATAAGTTCTTGCAAGTATAGCCTATGATAGTGATTTAGCAAAACATCGAAGATTCAAGATAAGTGCTCTCAAAAGTCATAAGATTTCGTGAGAAAGATTGGAATGAAGAATGACAAATCAATTTATAGAAAATTGATTATTCGAACGACAAGCCAAGATCGAAAGATCAACGGACGGTTGAGATCGACAGATTGGTCATGCATTCTGATAACTGTTAGTAGTGACACGAGTGATATAAATTAGAAATAGAATTAAAGAATAAATAAATGATTTAATCTTCAAGTTTGGTATTTGAAAACAGAAGAATTTTCTTTACATGACAAAGATAAAGATTGATTAAAGCAACGCTTGTTCGAATGCATGCACAAAGTTTAATTAATTAAATATGAATATTTAATTAATCTGCATGTACACACAAATGAGTTAGAACTGGACGATTGAATGATTTGATGAAGAGATTACTCGAGAATGCCACTCAGACATTAAATCAAGAGTTAACTGAGCAATTTGAATATATGTTGAGTCGAGTCAAAGTGAATACTTAGATAACTCACACAATTATCTAAATATAGAGGAATGCGTTAAAATAGAATTCATGAATTAAATAATTTATTTAATTCAAGATTTGATATTTGAAGAATAATTAAATAAATAAGATTTATTTAATTAAGTGATGAAGGGATTTAAATGAATAATTAAATAAATAAAGAAGTTATTTAATTATAGTTGAAGTATGATAAAGAGTAAATTAAATAAGAATTTATTTAATTTGACAAGAAGAATAAGGTTAATTAGTAACATAATTAAATAAAAAGCGTTTATTTAATTAATCAGATAGACCATGACCATGAAGAAATACGAATTATGAAGAATATTGAAGTCGTCGGCTTAGACTAGATTTTGGTGTCTACATTTGCCCCTCTTTGATACAATGTAATTTTGGCGTTGTGTCAAAGAAAATCGATAAGAAATATGCCCCAGTGTAAAACAGGGGATGGTATGCCCCCTCAGGAAAATTGACAAATTTTTGAAAAAGTTCAGAAAAATTTGGAAATGATCCCGATTAGTCCAGTGGATAGCCAGAAATGCAGTGGAGTTGACGGAATTGAGGTTGGAAATGTTAGGGACGGGTACAGGTTGATCGAAGTTGAAAGTTAATGCGGCTAGTAGGAAAGAAATGCCACCTAAGTCCTAGGTATATATAGGAATAGGGGTAAAAACCAATTCATTTTCCCCCCCCTAGCCCTAGATTTGAGATTTTGCTTTGCACCCACAGCGAGGATGTCACCCATTCCGACCACTCACCATCGCGCATACAGGATCTGGACCTTCCAGAGACTAGCCGACCCGGACCCCCCGGTATGTACCTTAAACTTGGCTTTTGCAAATTTTCATTTGCGCGTGTTTTGATGCATTTAATGTTAGTTTTAGGTATGCATCATTTTAATAAATCACCCCATTTGTGTGCGCGAACGACGCATCTATCTGTGAAAAGCTGCATTTGCAATTTCACATTAGCCCTTTTGCATAGTTAGTCTACGGTTCAATGCATTTGTATATTTATGAAACGCATGTGACATTTTGCATTGCATTTGCATTTAGAATAGCCGCATGTGTTTATTTTAAAATGCATTTGAATAATTTGCAACACAACATTTATTTTTCAATGCATATGAATTTAGTGTAACACATGTGATATAATTAGCCGCATTTGAAAAATAATGACGCATATGAATTTTATGCACAACATATGTTAAAAAGCGATGCATTTGAAAAATAATGACGCAGGTGCAAAATAACGATGCATTTGAATTTTATTTAGAATAGATGATTAAGGCTGACATGAGACACGTATAATGCCATTGCAGGTTGTGCTAGACATGATATATACATGGGAGTCGAGACCGACGACGTTTCAATTTAGAGATAGTTTGTGGCCAACAGAGCGACTGATCCTATGGCACTTAGGTCTACTGCACATGACAAACATGCCCCAGATTCGGGCGAATCGAGGATTATTGATAGCGATGTGTGAGTGGTGGCACTCGGAGACATCGTCCTTCCACCTACCGACTAGAGAGACGACTGTTACCTTAGAGGATGTCTATAGGATCCTCAGACTTCCTATTAGAGGCACACGGGTGACGTATGATACCCAGAGGGGTGCAGCCGAGATGTGTAGATACTACCCACATGCTGACATTAGGCAGTTAGGATTTGACGATTATGAGACTAGGTGGCGTGTGTTGGCTCAAAGGTATAGGCAGTTAGACTATCTATTGTGTACATTGATAGGCGGCATAGTACTTCCTGATCGCCGAGGTCATGGTTTTCCCGTGGGTGGGGGGAGATGCTAGTAGGGATGCTAGAGCGTCGAGTGGTGTATGCTTGGGGTTCATGTCTGCTCAGGATGTTATACTTTCATTTGCATGATATTGCCTACCGAGAGGCACAGTCTATGAGTTGTGGTACCATGCTCCTGATGGTATGGGCGTGGGAACACATCGCCATTTTCTGGCCACCTGTGACAGTTGATCTTCCACATGGAGCTCCTTATGCCTTCCACTATGTGGGGACAAACACTCATCACCACATAGGAGATACCAGTTACTTCAGACATGCTATAGACACGATGGTGCAGTTTACATGGAGACCATACTTGGGTTGTGTCGAGTGGTCAGATGAGGACTAGCATTTTCCATTTTTCTGACAGACACAGTTCTTAGTTGGGCGGACAGTGTCACATGTCCACATCATAGAGTGTCAGTTGCCAAATCGTGTCCTGCGATAGTTTGGAGAGGTGCAGGATGTGCCGAGAGGACGGGCAGAGTTTGCGAGATCATCGCGAGAGGTCCCCCTATGGGGTCTAGAGATTCATGTTGCCACAATAGAGGCCAACATCGATGCACTACAGGCAGTTCCATGGGGATGGAGGGATGGTCCAGCAGATCCAGGGACCACAGAGGAGTATGATCAGTGGTGGGTAGTACACAGGCCGATTCCACTGATAGATCCAGAGCAGCCAGCACCGATAGAGCGGCAAGGGACAGGTCCACGAGGCAGGCACGGTAGAGGTAGAGGTCAGGGAGGTAGAGGAGGCCATGGTGATGGAGGAGATGATGGCCGAGGTGGATGGCATGGAAGTAGGAGAGGGAGACGTGGTCAGAGGGGACGAGGGCCACCACTATCACCGATCCGTGAGGAGGGACGAGAAGAGGAGGATGTGGCCATGCCAGATATTGGGAGAGGAGGGGAGGAGGTGGATGCTACGATAGGCGGAGAGGGGGTGCAGCCTACAGAGGTGGATATTCCAGACATCCCAGCAGAGGAGGAGATAGGTACCGAGGAGGCAGGCAGAGAGGAGGCAGAGATTGATGCCCTAGGTTTGTTGGGTTCCTACCAGGAGGATGATGAGGGAGATGATGATCATGAGAGAGAGATTCAGGATCAGATCCTAGAGGATTTAGATGAGGAGGAGGATGGGAGAGTGAGGGATAGACAGGATGAGACAGGAGCAGTGGATCCGGACACAGATACATTGCGTGCTCGGGTTGCATCCTTGGAGGAGCAGATGGGAGTTCTGATGTCCGAGAGGGATGCATATCGGATGGAGAGGGACAGAGCGGTGATGGAGAGAGATCAGGCCATAGCTCGGTGATAGGAGACAGAGCAGAGATTCTCAGAGCTCAGAGCATTGTGCACGGGACCATCAGTTGCTTTTCCCAGAGAGCTAGTTAGAGCCGGAGAGAGAGATATTATCAGGATCTTTATGAGGCAGAGGTTCCACTAGAGAGACGGGCTCCCAGTTTCTTAGAGGCACATAGTAGTAGGTCCCAGACTAGGACCCACACTCGAATAGTTAGCACAGAGGGGGTGGAGCAGCCACACAGAGCAGGTTCGTATGACATACCTCCCTCAGCTCACAGGTCATCAGGTTCCCATCATTATTCCTCCACACACTCCAGGCATGATAGCAGTGGCAGTTTAGGATAGGGATACTTTTTGAGATGCATCGAGACATTGTATTATGATCCTATAGCCTGCGGGCTTCCATGTATTGTTGATACATTATGACATTGTGATGTGACACGGTTGAGTGAGATATATATATATATATATATATATATATATATATATATGATTTTGGCGGTGATTCTCATGATATGCATTTCTATGTATTAATTATGTCGTTTATTTGTACATGTGATGTTTATATGACATGCTTATGTGATGGATGATGATATCTATTTTATGATGTGTATGCAGCTAATGAGATAATGTTGATTCTATGTGATGTTGATTCTATATGATGTATGCAATTTATAGTTATGAGATGCAATATGATGTTATATGTACAATGCATGCTACATGTGATGGTATACAAATGTAATGTGATGCATATATTTACAGTTGTTTTGTACAAGGAATGCTTTTGATATGTATTGTTTGATGATGAATGTCTATTATGCCATGATGATCTAGATGTGAAATATGCCTATATGTATGTATTTTTCTAACATGTACATTGATGCAGGATGATGTATATTGTTTTGTGTCACAGGACTCTGTCATAATGCAAGAAAGAATAATTGTTAGTGCGGAAAGAAAGATCGAGAAAGAACGAAAGATAGGAGATAGACGTTAGTATTAGCAATCTTCGATGTTTCGCTATATCACAAAAGGTATTGCACTTTATCATCATTGGGCGGGACTAATACAAATGGAGAAAAAAACCATGATATGACATAAATCAAGGTGTGCAAGGTCACCCACTTGCTAATAACAGACAGTCGCAGACAAGGGGTGTCGTTAACTCATACTAAGGGCACTAGTTGCCCCAGTCTTTTTGTCAGGACAAACCACAAACAGTAAACAAAGTAAAAGATGGGTCATGAGACGTCATTGCTCCTCTAAATCCTTCATGGGACATCCTTGAGGAAACTAGTAACATGACTCAAAATAAAATTTAAAAGACAATTGACATACAACAGTCAAAGAAAATAGAATTCTGATACATCGTTGCTTCTCTAAATCCTTCATGGGACATCCTTGAGAGAGCTAGTAACATAATTCCCATCATAAAGTCAAATGAAAAGATAAGATAAATAAGTTAGAAAGTAAAAAATCCAGTAAAATATTTGCCAAAACTTGATCTTGTTTGTTTGATTTGTTTTGATTGATAGAAGGATTGATTGATAGAGCCTGATGTCAGGAGATACACATACCGGATAGGACTGTGAGTCTCGTTTTGATGTTATGACTATCTGTATAAGGCATCACAAAGCTTGGTTTTAGAAAGACATATATCGTATAAGACGTTGAGTCAGATACCGTTGATGTGATAACCTATGTAAGACTATGTTTGATTGTTTGACCTTGTTGATTATGCAAGAAGGACTCATCCTATATAAGACAGATTATTTTGTTGATAGCTGTATTCAGGAAGGACTCATCCTGAACAAGATATAGGTTGATTTCCATGATGATGATGTCTGTTTCCAGGAAGGACACATCCTGTAGCAGACATTTGTTGATCTATTTTGATTGTTTTGTTTGGCAAGTTGTTTGATTTGACTTAGAGACATTGCTAACTTGTTCACCAGATTGATGCATGACTTGAGATGATGCGTTGACAATTGACTGTGTGTGACGACAAAACCCTAAAGGACTGACCTAGTGTGGCCTTGGGGGCTCATCGATTGATGGCCTTGCCTACGTTATGCACGCAGAGACCTCGTAGTTCGACTTGACTTGAATGACAAGACTGACTACAAGTAGAAGATGTGTGTGAAAGTGAATGCAACGAACCCTAATAGATTGACCTAGTGCGGCCTCGGGGGCTCATCGATTGATGGCCTTGCCTATGTTATACACACAAAGACCTCGTAGTTCGACACGACCCATGACCTTGTCATATAGACATATGGATGGAATCATGATTTTATACAGACTAACCTAATGCCTCAGCGGAACATCGGTAGATGGCCTTGCCTGCGTCCAGTTGCAGAGGCAACGTAGTTCGACAAACGACAAAGACTGACAAGTGCGACTGATTCTGACTCTATTTTTTTTTTTTAAATGTTTTGATTTTTTTGTCTTTTTGAAGTTTTCTGATGTTTTTGTGTTTTCTCAAGTCATTTTGCGATGTTCGTGGATTTTCCATAGTTTTACGTCTTCAACATAGCTAATGTAAGAATCAATATGACACAGGTCAAGTGTTTGCCCCCAGTCGAGTATAAGACCAATTGATTATGAATAGGGTAAAATGGGGGATATGAAATGCACTCGATGCCAATTGTTCCAGGTTATGGGAAAGACTACCACTTATTATGAACAGTATATACAAGCGATGGATATGAAAGATAAGGGATATGTACAGGGATAGGTAGTATGTATAGGGTAGGTATATATACAATGATAAGGACTATGTACAAGGATAGTGGACTATGTTAGAATAATAGTAGACAAAGGAGCAGAGTTAACTACACATGGCACTTGTTTGCCAGGTTGTCACCATGGTACTTATCCAAAGCGCCACGAAGTGGTTTTCACTATTGGATGAATGATTTGTCTTTACTATTTTCTGGATTATCTAAATTTTTTGGTGTTACCAAGATGCCTGTTTGCCAGGTTTTCACCTTGATAACGATTTTTATGATTTTCTATTTTTTTTGTATTTTGCTAATTAAGACAAAGGCTCGCAGAAGCTATGCGTAGAACTTCTTCAGATGCAGACTATTGATTGGTGAGGACAACGGTTCCCCTTCAGGAGTAGAGAGTTGGTACGCTCCTGGTCCAAAAGCTTCTGTAACAATATAAGGTCCTAACCAATTTGGTTCAAACTTTCCTAGTTTTTCTCTTTCTGCTTGATTCTTTGGGTTCTCCATTAAAACCAGGTCACCAATGTCAAATTTTTTGTTCAATACCTTCCTGTTATAGCTACGACGAAGGCGATTTTGATATGCTTGAAGATGGTCTAGTGCCTTTTGTCTACGCTCATCTAGGAATTCTAGCTCATGGAGTCTCAATACTCGATACTCTTCATCATCAATGTGACCTTTCAGGGATACCCTTAAGGAAGGAATCTCGACCTCAATAGGCAAAATAGCTTCAGAACCAAATACAAGTGAATATGGAGTAGCACCAGTGGGAGTACGGATACCTGTATGATAAGCCCATAAGGCAGGGTTAAGCTGTAAATACCAGTCATGACTAGCATCATTGACAGTCTTCTTGAGGATTCTAATGATGGTCTTGTTAGATGCCTCTGCTTGGTCGTTACCTTGTGGGTAGTATGGAGTGGAAAAGTGATGTTGGATATGAAATTCATTACACAGGTGGCAGACTTCTTGGTTCTTAAATGGGCGGCCATTACCAATGATTATGGACTGAGGGACACCATACCGACAGATGATATAATTTAGGATAAATTTAGAAATCTGTGTGCCGGTGGTGTATGTCATAGGAATGGCTTCAATCTACTTCGTAAAGTACTCAGTGGCAGTGATAATGAACTTGTGTCCATTAGATGATGTGGGGTGGATCTTACTTATGAGGTCGAGGCCCCATTGGGAAAAGGGCCATGGTGACGTTATAGGATGGAGCTCATGTGCTGGGGCATGTATCAAGTCTCCATGAACTTGGCATTGACGACATTTCGTTACAAAGACATGTGAGTCTTTTTCCATAGTAGGCCAGTAATAACCCAGTCTCATAATCTTTTTGGCTAAGGTAGGACCGCTAGAATGGGAACCACATATACCCTCATGTACCCCATGCAAGGTTGCTTGTGCTTCAGTAGAATCAAGACATCTCAGTAGGGTATTATCTAAGGTGCGTCTATATAGGGTGTCTCCGACGATGGTGTATTTGGCTAACTTGCGGAGGAATGTCCTATGTTGGCTATTTGATAGGCCAATGGGTATGACTTCGTCATGAAGGTAATCATAGATTTCTTTGTACCATGGGGAATCAGGACCAACAATGTCACACACCATTTCAGAATCTGGGATATCGTAGGCTGGGACCAAAAGCTGTTCTACCAAGAACTCAAACTTAGGCACGTTGATAGGAATGTCAAGAAGTGACGCAATTGTAGCCATGGCATCTGCTGCCCTGTTTAAAACATGAGGTATTTGATGAAATTCGACTTTGTCAAAGTACTCTTTAAAGCTATCAACCATGCGCTTGTAAGGGGCAAGCTTCTCATCCTTAGTCTCATAATCATCATTTACCTATCTGATTACCAGTTGGGAATCACCATATACTTGTAGGTTCTTAATTTTCCACTTGACTGCCATGCGTAACCCTGTCACTAGAGCTTCATATTCTGCCATGTTGTTAGTGCATGGAAATTCAATCCTAAATGACTTAGGGATGGAATCACCCTATGGTGTGATAAACAATATCCCAGCCCTTGAACCATGATTTGTATGTGAGCCATCAAAATATAGTTTCCATGTTATGTTTGTGTCAATTGTGAATATGAACTCATCAGGAAAGTCTGCAACTAATGGGTGATCTGCCTGTATAGGTGCGTCAGCTAACTAATCAGCAATGACCTGTCCTTTAATAGCTTTTCTTTCTACATACTGGATATCATACTCACTAAGTATCATAACCCATTTGGCCAGTCACCCTGTTAATGTTGCCTTGCTGAGAAGATATTTTAGAGGGTCTATTTTAGCAATTAGCATTGTTTGATGGTTTAGCATATAGTGCCTCAACTTTTGAGTAGCAAATACTACTGCAAGACAGGCACACTCAATGGTACTATAGTTGAGCTCATAACCTACCAAAGTCCGACTGATATAATAGACTGCCCTTTCATGACCTTCATCGTCATTCTGTGCAAGCAATGCTTCGAGTGATGAATAGGTTGCCATAATATAAAGAATCAATGGTCTTCCTTCAACAGGTGGCATTAAGACAGGTGGTGTGAGTAAATATTCTTTAATCAGTTGAAAAGCCTCTCCACACCTAGTTGTCCATGCAAAGGGTACTCCTTTCTTAAGTAGATGTTGAAAAGGATGTGTCTTATCTGCTAACTACACTATAAATCTTCTAATAGATTGCAACCTTCCCTGTAATGTCCTTAGTTGACTAAGATTAGTGGGTGGAGGCATGTCCATGATTGCTTTTACCTTAGCCGGATCCACTTCAATGCCTCATCTAGAAATGATATAACCTAACAGCTTTCCTGACTTGACTCCAAACACACATTTCTTTGGATTGAGTCTCACTTTATACTTCTCCAGCCTCTGAAATATCTTGTCTAAAACCTGTAGATGTTTTTCCCTTGTCTTGGATTTTACAATAAGGTCATCGACATAATCCTCCATAAGAGTGTGTACTAGATCATGAAATATAGTAGTCATGGCACGTTGATAGGTCGCTCCAGCATTATTGAGTCCGAAGGGCATAACATTCTAGCAATACGTTCCCCAAGGACAAGTGAAAGTTGTCTTAGGTTGGTCTTCAGTTGCAATTTTGATATGGTTATATCCTGAAAATCCATCCATAAGGGACATCCCATATCCTGTTGTCATGTCAACTATCATATCTATGTTAGGCAAAGGGAAGTCATCCTTAGGACAAGCTTTGTTGATATCTCTAAAATCAGTGCAGATGCGGATGCCCCCAGTTGGTTTAGTGACTAGTACAAGATTGGAAATCCAATCTGCGTAGTCGATAGATCTGATGAAACCAACATCTAAGAGTTTCTTGAGTTCTACCTTGACTAATAAAGCAATCTGTGGATGCATTTTTCTCAATTTTTGTTTCACTGGTTTGGCACTTGGTTGTAAGGGAAAATGATGTAGAAAAAGTTCAGGATCCAACCCCGGCATGTCGGCATATGACCAAGCAAAATTTATCTGTCTTTGTGCAAAGAAGTCATGGAACTCTATCTTCTCTTCTGTTGTCAATGACGCTGCAAAATATACCAATTGAGGATTCTCTTTTGTGCCTATATTGACTTCTATTGATTCTTCAACAAGCATGGGTGACTTTTCCTATGCAATGGGGAGAATGTTCAAACCTCCATTCTTAGGTGCCTCAGAGAGGTTTTCACCTTCGGATGTGTCCTTTTTACTTTTTCATTGTCTAAAGGTTCCTTTCGGTTTTCACCTAGAGACTCATCCTTTTTATTTTGTTTACTCTTTTTCTTATTTTTACGACTAGAGGGTTGAATAGATTCCCCAAAATATGCTTTTCTATCCAAGTCAATGGTAAAACCAGCCTTATGATCCCCATTAGGTATGCCTTCTTGTAATCCCAGGAACTTAGCAATTGCTTCGTCGTTTTCAAAAGTGTCTAAGAAGGGTGTGTCTTGTTGATCCCAATCAATGAGTTGGGGATAGACTAAGGGCATGTCATCATCAGAGTTATCAAAGTTTAATGGGGTCAAGGTAAGGATTGAGTTATTCATATGATTACAAAAATCTTGTACCAAGTCCTTTTTGCTCTTAGGTTTGAGTCTAGGTGGATGGATAGGTGGGCCTAATGCCAAGGTTTTGACTATCAGAAACAGGTGGCTCCGGTTGCCAAGAGGTAGGATCAAGTGATTCCCAATAGTAGTGTTTAAACCATTCCTCTTTTGTCATTTTCTTTGGTGGACAGGAATTCAAGGGATTGGGTGAGGAACTTAGCATCAAGTCAAGTTCTCCAAATAACTTGTCAAGGTCCATGGAAGAAGTAGAGGATAAGGAATCCCACTCATAATCGTTAGAGTCGGGGGAGTCTCAATGATATTGGTCCACTGGTTCATGAGATGTCTTAATATCTTCTGAAGCACTTACTTCCTCAAGTAAGGGTAATGGGGTACTAGGAACGCCAATCTGAATCGGTTGAAACCCTAGCCCTACTCCTTTTGGCCACTAAGAAACAAATATTGGTTCAATCCTCCCATCTTGGTTTAAGCCTAAACCACTCTTTCCATCATATCCTTTGCTTTGCATGATTTTGAAAACCTTGCCATATAGATTTGTAGGGATATGAGCAAGTAAGAGGGGTTCCTCATCATCTTCCCTATACAGCCAAGAAGTGATATCTTCTGTATTTACGACCTCTTTGCTTAATTCTCCCCATTTGATGAAATTTGTTGTGGGAGGAACATGTATAGTGACCATAGAATTTTCCCAATCTGATGTAGGTAAACCATATGTCTTAGGAGGGATCAAATGGCTAACACAATAAGAAGTCTTCATGTAATACTCTCCACAACCCTTGTCTTGGATCTCAACCCTATGAGTGGTAGGAAGTGAGGGTGAAACAAATGTTCGAGTGAGTGTGGATGGATCAACATAGGAGGATGAATTGGATGATGATGCCTCTTGATTTACTGGCACTTGGCATTGGGGGATCTCTTTTAGATTGGTGCAATATTGAAACGGATCAGGTTCACCATCTATAGTTATTTCGGTTCCATTGTAAGGGAATTTAAGACACTGATGATACGTGGAAGGGACCGCCTTCATGGCATGAATCCATGGTCTACCTAGCAAAAGGTTATAAGGAAGGGTGAGATCCAAGACCTGGAACTTTGTCTCCATTACCGCAGAACCAATTCTGATAGGAAGTGTTACCACCCCCTTTGATTTTCGTTCCTCATCATCATAAGCTTTTATGACAATACTTTTGGTCATGTCTATGCATGCTTCTGAGATACCTAATGCCTTAATTAGTTTTAAATGGCATAGATTTAACCCTGCTCCTTCGTCTACCAAAACTTGTCTAACTTTGGTATCATCAACAAGGACTTCTAGATGTAAGGGATCATTATGGTTTGTCTTTTCAGTTGCATAGTCTTATTCAGAAAATGTGGCATGGTGATTATTGGTCAAGTAGCCCACCATTTCCTGGAAGCGATTGACATCAAGGTCATTAAGGACCGTGGTATTCTATAAATCTTTATCGAGAATAGATCGATGCTCAGGGGAAATTCGCAATAGTTCCAAGATTGAAATTTGGGCTAGGGTCTTTCCCAATTGGTCAAGTAGGTTATATTGTAACTTGGAAGATTGTGGTGTTTGTTGGAATGGAGGGCCTTGGATAGTGAACTTAGTACTATGAGTATTGACCGCGCACTCAGGATTTGTATTGATAGTAATGGTATTAATATTATCATCGGTGGCGCAAAGGCAATGTATGATTTTTCCACTACTATAATCATGCTTGATACTCGCATAGTTGGCTGACATATTGGTCTTAGTACTCGAACTGGGGATAGTTCCTTTCCCATGGTCATGTAGTGGGTCAGAAAAGACTTGATGATATGTGTTCGATGACTTTTGTTTTTGTCCACTAACTTCAATAATTCTCCTTTCGACAAGATCCTGTATGATATTCTTCAGTTGTTGACAGTTTTGTAGGTTATGTCCCTTAGTCCTATAGTAATCACAAAAGGCATTGTCATCCCACCAAGCTAGTTTAAATTGTCCTGGATCATATTGTCTTGGTTCCTGCAGCTGTATAAGATTATGTTGTAATAGTTGTTTGAACACCGACTCAATGGGTTCCACTAAGGGAGTAAACTCACGTTTTTGAAATCTCCTTTGTTGTGGACGTTGAGTATTTTGGACCACGTTAGGAGGTTGATTGACAGCATTAAGCGTGTTGGCAAAAGTATGAGGTCCTTGTAATGTGAGGAGGGGGCCCGCTTGTAGCGTTTTAGCATCAACCACCCCATCATTGGTGACATTTTTGTTGCAAGACCAAAATTTGTTTCTGTCAGTGGGGGTGTTTTGTACGATCGGGTTTCTATTGAATGTTGATGTCTTGAGTTCGCCCTTTTCAATGAGATCCTTCTCTATTGTAACCCCTTTTTCCACTAGTTCTAAAAAATATGTACAACAATGTACCCTTAAGTTACTCCTAAGTTTTTCATGAAGGTTTTCTTGAAACATTGTAACTTTTTGTTTTTTGGGTATCTCGATAGGACACCTACTAGCTATAGTTCTCCATCTCTGGAAGAAGCAATGAATGTTTCCCCTTCATCTTGCATTATGTGTCACAAGGTTGCTATATTTATCTCGTGGTCTATGTTGAAGGAGAATTGCTCCACAAATTTCTCAACCAATTCACCCCAAGATCTAATGCCAGAGTCTAGACCCGAAAACCATTCTAGTGAAATTCCTACAAGACTTCTTGGAAATAGCCTCATAAGATATGTGGGGTCATAAGTGACATCTATGCATATGGTAGAAAATTCCCTTATATGTTCGATTGGATTTCGTTTGCCATTGTACTTAGGGAGATTCGGTATGACATATCCATGAGGGAAAGGGGTCATGTACAATGATCTATCAAAGGGGAATGGGCATATGTCCTTTGTTGAAAATGATCTCTTAGTTGACACCGACATGTTATCCATTTGCGTTTGTAATGCATGCATTTTTGTTTGTAAGACGTCAACTTGGATCAAAGATGTGCTAGGGGGATTATGCGGATCCATGTATGTGTTCTGAAATCCAAAGTCTCGTGATGGGTTTTGATTGAACGTTGGCATCTGAGGTGGATTTGGATTTGGAATGTTGGTAAATGTGTTCTGGTCTGGAATTTGCATAAATTGGTGTTGACCTGGGGTCTGTGTAAACGGATTCTGAGTACCACTTTGGGAAAAAGGATTCTGATTCAGAATTGATGTAAATTGGTTTTGACTTGGAATCTGTGTGGACGGATTCTGACTACCAATCTATGAAAAAGGATTCTGATTCAGAATCAAAGTGAATTGGTTTTGACTTGGAATCTGTGTGGACGGATTTTGACTACCAATATGTGAAAAAGGATTCTAATTCAGAATCGGGGTGAATGGATTCTGACTGCCAGTCTGGGAGAAGGGATTTTTATTGCCATATTGGAAGGAGGGAATGCCTCCTGTTTGTGTAATCCTTGGTATAGTACTAGTGACTTGAGCACTAGGTATGGCCATCGACTGTGGTATGGTACTCGTGATACTAGCAGTAGGTATGGTTGTTGATTGTGAACTTGTGACACCGACATAAGGTGTAGAGGCTAACGTTTTAGGTTTTTTACTCCCAACAAGAGGACCGGAGGGAGTGGATGATGACACCCCTACAGTGAAATTAAATCCTGATGTTATGCCAGACATACCAAATGGGGAAGTATGGACTGTTGTACTATGTGTAGATGTGCCAGATGGCATAGTTGTGCTGACCTAAGGTATAGTAGTACTAGCAGTCATTGTGTTTGTTCCTTGTGTAGGTTGAGTTTGTAAGGTGCTAATATCAAATCTTGCAGGTAAGGTAGCGCCTTCAGCTAGCAGTTTGGCTAAGTATCATTGTCGATCATTTGCTAGGTGCTCATCTACGAAAGATGCAAATTCAGGGTCCTATGCGGCAGCCTCTATGTCTTCTACTGCAATATGTCCTTGAGTGTTTCTAGTGGTGAATTTGTCTAATAGAGTCTTATGAGGTCTTGAAGAAAATGGATTGATGAATTCGTTTGGGTTTGACATGTTTTCTCTCTCTCTTCTCTTAGACCTAGTTTCAACCATGTAAGACAAGCTCAATATGCAGGAAATGCAAAACTATATCTATGAACAGTATGACTCTAGTCTATGTTTTTGGGATTTTCGTATGCAAAATAAGGAATGTTCTAGGATGAAATTAGTCTAAACTCTAAAGATGCAAAGCCTAATCAAGGTTCTAAAATAATCAATTCTATAAACCCAAGACGAAGGGACCAACTACCTAAAGTCTAACCAAAGCGTCAATTTATTTAAGTCAAGGAACCAATATAGGACGAGGATCAAAGACAAGTTGAGTTTCCTAACTAGACTGATGAACTAGGTTCAATGACAAATTTCGTTGACGCTCTGACTTTTCTAGAGTGTAGATGGTGGACTAATCCTAAAGTTTATAAAAGTGACCCTTCTAGAAGTTTAATGCAAGGTACTACGTATTCTAAGATGAAGCTAAACTCTGAATTAGGACAACTATGGTAATGACTAAATGAACCTAACGGATGTAAAATTGAGCAAATCATTTCAAGTTTCCGTTCAAGGACTGTTTGTGTAAAGACAACTGAAACTGGTATAATCGTGTTGACTGGATAGTGACCGTGAATTCTGGTTTTATGATAATCAGATAGATGCGTCGCAGGATCTCACAAATGCGGTCAAGTTTACCAGTTGCGGTTTTCTAGTGATCAATTGTGTTTCCCTAGTAAAGTTCAATGTGTGACTCTGACAAATGTAGTTAACCTTCAAACAGATGTGACTCTAACTGACAGATGCGACTCAAAGTTAAACAAATGCGACTCGTGATCACAGATGCGACTCAAACTCAACTCTAAAAATCAATTGCGACCTTCTGGTGAACAGTTGCGACTCTCTATGAATTTTCAGTGACATAAGATTTAAAACTAACTCCATTTTTCGTGATCAAATTTTGGCAAACAAGAACAATCATAAGACAAAGTGTTTTCAGTTTGATTCCAGACTCAAAGAATGTTTAAGTAGACAACAGACAAGCACATCCTAATAGGCCAAAGGCCTAGGGTTTGTATGCTTGGTATAGCCCACCGAAATACCCCGGATTGGTGATAAACACCTTTCCTTCTCGAGAGCGGATAGCTTAGAAATTTGGTGGCATTGGCTCCCCTCCATGGCTCGTTAACATCTTTCGAGCACACCAATTTCAAATTCTTTGGGAAATGACCTATCAAGAACTGCTATCTCTACTCAAGGGGATCAATAGTGAGTATCTTCAGGCATGATACTGTACCCTACACTATACCAAGCAACGGCCAATAGAATGGTTGGTCTCTAAAACAAAAGGTGTTTAGTACGGGCATTCCGTTCATGGGGCATGATCCATACAACAAGAGTCCCCTTTCGAATCCATCTCGTCGGAACCACACTCGTGATTCTTGGGGTTTCCCCAAGAACCCACTTTTATATACCGGCTGGAAGTCCCTCGGGTTCAGGGTGCTATCAGTTTGAGTTGTCCTGGGTTGAGTACTTTTTCCCACCAGAACAGGCCCAAGTTCTAGAGTTGGTAACCATTTCTCTTACACCCAGGATCGCATGGATGTGCAAGGGGAGAGGATACTTTGATGTACCAAATCATGAGGTTAATTACACAGATGTGCTTTCGCACTAAACACAATAGACACTTGTTAATTTTAAACCAAATGAAAGATTTGCTATGCTACCAAATAATCTATTTCAAAATTTAACTAGGGTCTTCAACAAGCGTCCTGCAAAAAAAATTGTTAGTAGTTTTCAATATCGTCTCAGTCAATCATCCTGCAAAAACTTGTTAACTCCCAAAAGGCCACACGCTGAAAATCAAATATTAGTAACACACAAATTAATTGACAATTTCAGATTTTTGAAAACAGAAATAAAGGTTACCAGTTAATTGAGTCACTATGTTACCAGTCAAATGCGTCGATATTCTCTTCAATTGTGTCTCAGTATTCACCAGTCAATTGTGATTCAGGATTCTTCAGATGCGTCATGGTTTTTCAGATGCGGCGTTTTGGGTGTCAGATGCGGTTCAGGAAATCAATTGCGTCGCTTCGTCAAACTGATGCGTCTATTAATCTCAATTGCGGTGTTTCGTCAAGCTGATGCATCGTTCTGTACGAAAAACCTACAAAAATCAAAATAAAAGTCTACGGATACATGAAGATGGTGTCTTCATGTCAGGTTCACCAAATGTAACGCCAAGAAAGTGCACAAAGAAGATTAGGAGCAAACATGCAATACAAATCTAAATGCAAATCAAATGCTTAAGCAACAAAGAACAAAGGAAAGTAAAAACGTAATTAAAACTAAAACAATCTCACCAATTTCAAACGTATTTCCATGATTCATCTCGATTGCCCTTCTCCATTTTTCTATTGTAGTATAATTGCCCTCAGATTTTTTGTAAGTTCGTGCAAGTATAGCCTATGATAGTTGTAGACACCGAAATCTGGTTTAGGCCTGCGACTTCCATATTCTTCATAATTCGTATTCTTCATGGTCATGATTAAATAATGTCAATTATTTAATTATTCTCTATAGTCTTCATTTCTTCTATTGATTAAATATTCTTAATTATTTAATTAATTCATCTTCTTTTATTTCTTCTATTAATTAAATAATCTTAATTATTTAATTAATTTACAATTTTCTTTATTCTATCTGATTAATTAAATAAACGCTTTTTATTTAATTATGTTACTAATTAACCTTATCCGTCTTGTCAAATTAAATAAATTCTTATTTAATTTACTCTTTATCATATTTCAACTATAATTAAATAAATTCTTTATTTAATTATTCATTTAAATCCCTTCATCATTTAATTAAATAAATCTTATTTATTTAATTATTCTTCAAATATCGAGTCTTGAATTAAATGAATTATTTAATTCATTAAGTCTATTTTAACACATTCCTCTATATTTTAGATAATTATGTGAGTTATCTAAGTATTCACTTTTTCGACGACATCTATTTTAATCATTCGCTAATCTTTGATTTAATGTTTGAGGTATGCCTCGAAATCTCTTCATCAAGTCACTAATCGTTCTAACTCAATTGCGTACATGCGGATTAATTAAATATTCTTATTTAATTAATTAAGTGTTGTGTATGCATTCAAACAGAGAGTCATATAATGGACTTCATCTTTGTCATGCAAAGATATTTCTTATGTTTTCGAATGCCGAACCGAAGATTAAATCATTTATTTAATCTTTAATTCTATTTCTAATTCGAATCACTCATGTCATCACTGTCAGTTATCAGAATGCATGTCTAATCAGTCAATCTCAACCATCCGTTGATCTTTCGATCTTGGCCTGTCGTTCGAATAATCAATTTTCTATAAATTGATTTGTCATTCTTCATTCCAATCTCTCTTGCGAATTTTATAACTTTTGAGAGAACTTTGTCTTGAATCTTCGATATTTTGCTAATCACTATCTTAGGCTATACTTGCACGAATTTACTAAAAATCTGAGGGCAATTATACTACATAAGCAAAATGGAGAAGGGAAATCGAGATGAATCATGGAAATACGTTCAAAATTGGTGAGATTGTTCTAGTTTTAATTATGTTTTTACTTTCCCATGTTCTTTGTTGCTTAACGAATGAATTTGCATTTTAGATTTAGTATTGTATGCATGTGTGCTTCTAATAATCTCTGTTTCTAGTGCGCAAGCTTTTATTCGGCGTTACATTTGGTGAACCCGACGTGAAGACACCATCTTTGCAAATCCGTAGATCTTTTAATTTTGGTTTTGCAGATTTTTCGTACGGAACGATGCATCTGAGGCTTCCTAAACCGCATCTGATAAAGGAAATGCCGCATCTGTATGTTCCTGAACCGCAATTGACTTTCCGAGCCGCAACTGAATAAGAAATGACGCATCTGACTGGTAATACCGTGACGCAATTGACTGGTAAAATCTTATTTCTATTTTCGGCAATCTACAATTTTCAATTGATTTTTGTGTTACTGATATTTGATTTTCAGTGTGTGGCCATTTGGAGTTAACAAGCTTTTGCAGGATGATTGACAAAGACAATATTGAAAATTACTAACAAGTTTTTCTGTAGGACGCTTGTCGAAGACCCTAGTTACTTTTAAAACAGATTGTTTGGTAGTGTAGCAAATCTTTCATTTGGATTAAAATTAACAAGTGTTTACTGTGTTTGGTGCGAAAGCACAAGTTTGGTCACACTTACGACTTGGTACATCGAAGTATCCTCTCCCCTTGCACATCCGTGCGATCCTGGGTGTAAGAGAAATGGTTACCAACTCTAGAACTTGGGCCTGTTCTGGTGGGAAAAAGTACTCACCCCAGGACAACTCGACCGGTAGCACCCTGAACCCGAGGGACTTCCAGCCGGTATATAAAAGTGGGTTCTTGGGGAAACCCCAAGAATCACGAGTGTGGTTCTGAAGAGATGGATCCGAAAGGGGACTCGCGCCGTATGGATCACACCCCACGAATGGAATGCCCGAATTAAATACCTTTTGTTTTTAGAGACCAACCTATTTGTGGCTGTTGCTTGGTATAGTGTAGGGTACAGTATCATGCCCGAAGATACTCACTACTGATCCCCTTGAGTAGAGATAGCAGTTCTTGGGAGGTCATTGCCCAAAGAATTCAGAATTGGTGTGCTCGAAAGACGTTAATGAGCCGTGGAGGGGAGCCAATGCCACCAAATTCCTAAGCTATCCGCTCTCGAGAAGGAAAGGTGTTCATCACCAATCCGGGGTATAATAGGTGGGCTATACCAAGTATACAAACCCTAGGCCTTTGGCCTATTAGGATGTGCTTGTCTGTTATCACTTTAAACGTTCTTTGAGTCCAAAATCAAAACTGAAAACACTTTGTCTTACGATTGTCTTTGATTGTCCAAGTTTGATCATAGAAAATGGAGTCAGTTTAAATTTCATGTCACTGAAAATTCACAGAGAGTCGCAACTGTTCACCAGAAACTCGCATCTAATTTTTTGAGTCGCATCTGTTAATTTTAGAGTTGCATCTATCATTGTCAGTCGCATCTGTTAATTTTAGAGTCGCATCTATCATTATCAGTCGCATCTATTAATATTGAGTCGCAACTGTTAGTGTGGCTCGCATTTGCTTTGAAAAACTGCATGTGTTATGTTATGCATCGTACCTGTCAGTCAGAGTCGCATCTGTCAGTTTAGACCACAACTGTTAAACTTGAACCGCATCTGTTAAATCTTGTGACGCATCTGTCTGATTATCAGAAAACTAGAATTCACAGTCACTGTCCAGTCAACACGGTTATACCAGTTTCAGTTGTCTTTACACACAGTTTTTGAAAAAGAAACCAGAAATGATTTGCTCAATTTTGCATGCCTTAGGGTCATTTAGTCGTTACCATAGTTGTCTTTAGTTAGAGTTTAGCTTCATCTTAGGGTACACATCACCTTGCATTAGACTTCTAGAAAGGTCACTTTTACAAACTTTAGGAGTAGTCCACCATCTATACTCTAGAAAAGTCATAGTGTCAACAAAATTTTTCATTGAACCTAGTCCTATCATCTTATACTTTGTCCTACAGAGAGTCATCCTAGCTCATCAGTCTAGTTAGGAAACTCAACTTGTCTTTGATCCTCGTCCTACATTGGTTCCTTGACTTAACTAAATTGACACCTTGATTTGACTTTAGGTAGTTGGTCCCTTCGTCTTAAGGTTTATAGAATTGATCACTTTAGGGTCTTGCTTAGACTTTGCATCTTTAGAGTCTAGACTAGTGTCATCCTAGGACATTCATTATTTGCATACAAAAATCCCAAAACATAGACTAGAGTCATACTATTCATAGATATAGTCTTGCATATCCCGCATATTGAGCTTGTCTTACATGGTTGAAACTAGGTCTAAGAGAAGAGAGAGAGAAAACATGTCGAACCCAAACGAGTTCATCAACCCATTTTCTTCAAGACCTCATAAGACTCTATTAGACAAATTCACCACTAGAAACACTCAAGGACATATTGCAGAGAAGACATAGAGGCGCCACAGGGATCCCGAGTTTGCCTCTTTTGTAGATGAGTACCTAGCAAATGATCGTCAGCGGTTTTAGGAAAATTGCTAGCTGAAGGTGCTACCTTACCTCCAGGATTTGACATTAGCACCTTACAAACTCAACCTACACAAGGGACAAATACCACAACTGCTAGTACTACTATACCTCAGGTCAACACAACTATGCCATCTAGCACGTCTACACAGAGTACAACAGTCCATACGTCCCCATTTGGTACATCTAGCATGACATCGGGATTTAATTTCACTACAGGGGCATCGTCATCCACTCCCACTGGTCCTATTATTGGGAGTAAAAGACCTAAAACCTCAGCCCATACCTCATATGTCGGTGTCACAAGTGCACAATCAACAACCATACCTACTGCTAGTATCATGGGTACCTTACCACAGTTGATGGCCATACCTAGTGCTCAAATCACTAGTACTATACCAAGGATTACACAAACAAGGGGCATTCCCTCCTTCCAATATGGCAATCAAAATCCACTCTTCCAGACTAGCAATCAGAGTCCACTTACATCGATTCCGAATCAAAACCCTTTTTCACAGATTGGTAGTCAGAATCCGTCCACGCAGATTCCAAGTCAAAACCAATTTATGTCGATTCTGAATCAGAACCCTTTTTCACAGATTGGTAGTCAGAATCCGTCCACACAGATTCCAAGTCAAAACCAATTCACATGGATTCTGAATCAGAATCCCTTTTCATAGAGCGGTGCTCGGAATCCATTTACACAGAACCTAGGTCAACACCAATTTATGCAGATACCAGACCATAATACATTTACCAACATTCCAAATCCAAATCCACCTCAGATGCCAACGTTTAATCAAAACCCATCATGAGACTTTGGATTTCAGAATACATACATGGATCCGCATAATCCTCCTAGCACATCTTTGACCCAAGTTGACGTCCTACAAACACAAATGCACACATTGCAAACACAAATGGATAACATGTCGGTGTCAACTAAGAAATCATTTTCACCATAGGACATATGCACATTTCCCTTTGATAGATCATTGTACATGACACCTTTCCCTCACGGGTATGTCATACCGAATCTTCCTAAGTACAATGGTAAACGAAATCCAATCGAACATATCAGGGAATTTTCTACCATATGCATAGATGTCACTTACGACCCCACGTATCTTATGAGGCTATTTCCAAGAAGTCTTGTCAGAATTGCACTGGAATGGTTTTCGGGTCTAGATTCTGGCATTAGATCTTGGGGTGAACTAGTTGAGAAATTTGTGGAGCAATTCGCCTTCAACATAGATCATGAGATAAACATAGCAACCTTGTGTCACACAACGCAAGACGAAGGGGAAACATTCATCGCTTTCTTCCAGAGATGGAGGACTATAGCTAGTCAGTGTCCCGTCGAGATACCTGAAAAACAAAAAGTTACTATGTTTCAAGAGAACCTTCATGCAAAACTAAGGAGTAACTTGAGGGTACATTGCTGTACATCTTTTTCAGAACTAGTGGAAAAAGGGGTGATAATAGAGAAGGATCTCATTGAAAAGGGTGAACTTAAGACAACAACATCCAATCGAAACCCAGTCGTACAAAACACCCCCATGGATAGAAACAGATTTTGGTCTCGTAACAAAAATGTCACTAATGATGGGGTGGTTGATGCTAAAACACTACAAGCAGGACCCCTCCTCACATTACAAGGACCTCATACTTTTGCCAACACGCTTAATGTTGTCAATCAACCTCCTAACACGGTCTCAAATACTCAACGTCCACAACCAAGGAGATTTCAAAAACGTGAGTTCACTCCCTTAGGGGAACCCATTGAGTTGGTGTTCAAACAACTGTTACAACACGACCTCATACAGCTGTAGGAACCAAGACAATACGATTCAAGACAATTCAAACCAACTTGGTGGGATGACAATGCCTTTTGTGATTATCATAGGACTAAGGGACATAACCTACAAAACTGTTGACAACTGAAGAATATCATACAAGATCTTGTCGAAAGGAGAATTATTGAAGTTAGTGGGAAAAAACAAAAGACATCGAACACTGATCATCAAGTCTTTTCAGACCCACTACATGACCATGGGAAAGGAACGGTCCCCAATTCGAGTACTAAGACCAATATGTTAGCCAACTATGTGAGTATCAAACATGATTATGGTAGTGGAAAAATCATTCATTGCCTTCGCGCCGCTGATGAGAATATCAATACCATTACTATCAATGCTAATCCTGAGTGTGCGGTCAATACTCGTCGTACTAAATTCACTATTCAAGGCCCTCCATCGCAGCAAACATCCCAACCTTCCAAGTTACAATATAACCTTCTTGATCAGTTGGGGAAGACCCCAGCCCAAATCTCAATCTTGGAATTGTTGCGTATTTCCCCCAAGCATTGGTCTATCCTTGATAAAGCTTTACAAAATACCACGGTCCCTAATGATCTAGATGTCAATCGTTTCTAGGAAATGGTGGGCTACTTGACCAATAATCACCATGCCACATTTTCTGAACAAGACTATGCGACTAAAAAGACGAACCACAACGACCCTTTACATCTAGAAGTCCTTCTTGATGACACCAAAGTTAAACGAGTTTTGGTAGATGGAGGAGCAGGGTTAAATCTATGCACTTTAAAACTAATTAAGGCATTAGGTATCTCAGAAGCATGCGTAGACACCACTAAGAGTATTGTCATTAAGGCTTATGATGATGAAGAACGAAAATCAAAGGGGGTGGTAACACTTCCTATCAGAATTGGTCCCGCAGTAATGGAGACAAAGTTCCAGGTCTTGGATCTCACCCTCCCTTATAACCTTTTGTTAGGTAGACCATGGATTCATGCCATGAAGGTGGTCCCTTCCACATATCATCGGTGTCTTAAATTCCCTTACAATGGTACCGAAATAACTATAGATGGTGATGCCAATCCTTTCCAGTATTGCACCAATCTAAAAGAGATCCCCCAACGCCAAGTGCCAGTGAACCAAGTGGCCTCATCTACCAATTCATCTTCCTATGTTGATCCATCCACACTCACTCGAGCAAATACTTCACCCTCAATTCCTACCACACCTAGGGTTGAGATTCAAGACAAGGGTTGCAGAGAGTATTACATGAAGACTTCTTATTGTGTTAGCCATTTGGTTCCTCCTAAGTCATATGGTTTACCTACAACAGGTAGGGGACAGTCTATGATCACTATACATGTGTTCCCCCCACAACAACTTTCACTAAATGGGGTGAATTAAAGAAAAGAGAACATTTGATGGAGGTGTGTACGACAGGAGGTAATCAGGGAACCTCTTTTGCAGCCAT
>VDFB02058242.1:510638638-510678131 GCA_007258455.2 Sequoia sempervirens | reverse complement strand
CTAATGTAGATTGAGAAAAATATGACTTGGGAACTTGTCCCAAGACCAACAAACAAGAATGTAATTGGAACTAAGTGGGTATTCCAGAACAAACTGAATGTGAACGGGTATTCTGGTGGAAAGAATGGACGTTGTCAGAATGTTTTTGGATTTTCTAGCACAAAGATTTCAAAGTTTATCAAATGGAGGTGAAGTTGTCTTTCTTGAATGGTGAGTTGGAAGAAGACATATACATTGAAAAACTAGAAGGATTTCATTTATCAAACAAACCGGATATGGTCTGTAGATTGAAGAAGGCACTTTATGGATTGAAGCAAGATCCCAAAGTTTGGTGTGCAAGGTTGGATAGGCACTTAATACAACAAGGATTCAATAAAGGTATTGTAGATAGTAATCTTTATTTAAAAGTTGAAAAAGATCAAATCTTGATTGTGATTGTGTATGTTGATGATATAATCTTTCTAGAGGAAATAAAGCGATGTGCAAGTGATTTGCAAAAGAGATGCAAAATGAGTTTGAAATGTCAATGTTTGGGGAGATGAATTTATTCCTTGGACTGCAAATCAATCAAATAGAAAAAGGTATATTCATTTCATAGTAAAAGTATGTCAAGGAAATGTTGAAGAATTTTCCAGAATTGACGATTCTAAACTAGTATGTACCCCTATGGTTATTGGTTGCAAGTTGAGTAAGAATGATGAATCTCTTAAGGATGATTAGAGGAAATATAGATTAATGATTGGAAGATTGTTATATCTAACTGGTACTAGAATGAATATCATGCATGCAGTTTATCTTATGGCTAGATTTCAAGATCCTTGAGAGTCACATGTTGCAACAGTGAAGAGGATATTCAGATACTTGAAATGCACTTTGGAACATGATTTATGGTATCCAAAGGATACTGATTTTTCTCTAAGTGCTTATACAGATGCAGATTGGGAAATTTGTATGGATGATAAGAAAGGTACAAGTGGTGGTGCATTCTTTCTTGGATGCAGATTGGTGTCTTGGCTAAGCAAGAAGCAAGCTTCAATATCTTTATCTACTATAGAGGTAGAATATATTGCAGTAGCATCTTGTTGTACATAGGTGTTGTGGATGAAGCAACCCTTGAAGGATATTAGAGTGGTATATGATGAACCAATTTCTATCTTTTGTGACAATACAAGTGCTATTAATATTTCAAATAATTCGGTAATGCACTCAAGGACAAAACATATCTCTATTTGGTATCACTTTTTGAGAGAGAAGGTTGCAAAGAATGAGGTGAAGCTAGAGTATGTGCCTACAAAGGATTGGGTTGATGATATATTTACTGAGGCTCTTACTAAGGATACTTTTGAGTATCTCTGGAAGAATTTAGGATTTATTACCCCTCCTTTGAACTAGATACATAAGGATATGCATCAGTCCAGTGGATCTCAAGATTCATTCCTTGTTTTGGACTGATGTTGGTGGCTACCTCTCAAGGGGAGTAGGTAGTGGCATTATTGGTTGTTGTAGTTAGGGGAGTAAGTACTGGTGTAGGTTGGTGTTGTCCTTTTTCAACTATGCCAAAGGATATGTGCAGTGGTTGTTGGTTGGTACAATTTGTTGTGTGCTCTTAAGGGGGAGTATGCAGAGCAGTAAAAAAGAAAAGATGTTGCAAAGCAGTGGTGAGCAAGTACAAGTATGATTAATGTCAAAGGGTGAAAGTGAGAGAGAGATGTGTCATCCTTTTCCATTGATGTCAAAGGGGGAGAGAAAGTAATGTGAAAAAGGAGAGTGGTAAGCAAGAGGGAGAGAAATTAAAAGTGTAAAAGAGAAAGAGTTTGTATGGAGAAGTGTGTTGGTGATCAGAGTTGTGTTTGTTGTCGACATTTTTTCACATCATGTGTTGCCATCAATGATAAAGGGAGAGATTGTTGCTAGTATGAGTAGTTGGCGTTTTCATTGATGTCAAAAGGCTTATGTTTGTGTTATTATTGATGTCAACTAGTTCATACTATTGGTAATTGTTGGAAGTCTATTGATGGTTGAGAAGTTGTGTTGATGCTTTGATTAGTTTTGAATTATGTTGTCATTAGTGAGTGTTACCAGTGTCGACCTCTAGTGTTGCTTTGATAAGCATGTGTATGGTTGACTTGCTCTATTGTAGTTGGTTTGGTTGTGATAAGGAGTTCCAGATGATGAGAATGTGTTTGTGGTGCTTGGTTTCCAAGTGCTTTCGAGAAAATTTTAATAAAAGAGGAAATAGTGTGTTATAGAGGTGTTCTAGCATACAAAATAGTGTTTTGGTTTTGCTCTGCATTTCTTCTATGTTGAATATTTGCTTCTACGGTTCAAATATGTTGATCAAAGGTATTCATAGGTGTTTATCCAAATTTTCTTGGTCTGAATTGTTATACAAAGAAAGTTGTGTTCACCAATGTGTGAACTATGTATTACAGTGGTGTCTAGGAGAAATGGTTTTGCTCTGCATTTCTCCATAGTTTGTTTTTTGGTCTTGCAGTTTTGGAAGTGAGTTGATAAGGTTCATATCTACCTTCAATTAAATTTGTTCGTGGTTTGGTGCTTCGCAAGTTAGTTTCTTGAGTTACAGTATGTAAAAGGTTAACTAGGTGTATAGGATGAGTTTGTTCTTTAGGTGAAAGTTGTTGTGAAGGAATTTGTTGGATTTTGGGGTGTTTATGGAATATTCCAAATTGTGTTCAAGTGATATTTGTTGCCTATGAGTCATCTTTGGATCAAATGAAGTGTGTACTTAATTTTTTAATGGTGTTTACATGGGTTCGACCAACCTTGGGTGTTTACACTAATTGCGGATTTGCTTCAGTGATTGTGGAAGCATGGTGTGGTGTGTATGATTGGATTTAGGTTTGAGTTAAAGTGTGATGTGGTAAGCCTTCATTCCTTTCCACCATGGGAATGTTTTGGTGTCGACCTAATTTTTTGCATGGTTGAGATGCATAGTCAACCTTGGAGACTCATTTCAAGGTTGAAGAAAGTATAAATAAGTGTTGTGTTGATGGAGGATTTGTGTGTAGTGAGTGATGCGAGTTGCAGAGTTGTGAAGTGCAAATTTGTGAAGTGCAGTGCGAGCTTTAATGAGTTAGACTACTGGAAGCAGTGAGCAGGTGTCTGCAATCTCCAGAAAGGCTATGAATGTGTTGGTGATTTTTTCTTCTCTTATGTAATCTGACGGTGAGTCTTTGGCAATGAGCCCTTCTTTCTTTAGGCAATGAGCCCTGCGACAGTGAGCCTATTTTATTTGGTGTTGCAATTACTTTATATTGTGAGCTAATCCTCACTGTAGTTTTTCCCTTCTTGGGTTTTCCACGTAAATTTGGTGTTCTCATGTGTTTGGATGTGTTTGTATTATTTTTTCTCATGTTTACATTTTGCTAATGCATAATAAGAGTTTAAGTGGTTGTTAAGGGTTTATGGACTAATGCAGATCTAAATGTTAAAGAGGGACTTAATTTTTTAATGTACAATTGATTCACCCCACCCCCCCTCTTAGTTGTCTTTTTCATTCAACACATGAGGTATTATTGGCCATGTGGAAGTATGGAGAAGTGATCCCTAGGTTCACTCTATGTTATAATAAACCATTATTGTAAGTATTTTAATAAAATGATGCTTTATGGGGTTTTTTACTCGAAAGGGTTTTCCCATGTATATCTTGTGTTTAATGTGTATAATCTATGCTTGTACGATTCTCATTTTCTTTATTTTACATTTTGTATATAATGGTTAGTATCATAAGATCCTAATTTGTAACATGGTATCAGAGCAAATTAGGTTATACTAATCATTTTTGCAAGTCATACTAGAAGACATATAAAGCTTGTTGGGAAACCTATTGATGTTCAATCAATAGATGTGTAAGGCCATTTGTGCAATACATTTGGTGTACTTTTTCTATTACTTTAAAATCAATTCATCAAAGCAATTTAGGAAATGATGATCATTTTTTCTAGATAATATTTGAGAGAATTTTCTATAGTAATATTTTTTTCCTGACATCCTCATGAAATTCCCTCAAATAAATTCTTCTCATGCTAAAGGATGATGTATTTAACTACCACCAAACTCACAATAAAGATATATAAATGTGAGTTTATAATAGGAAGTGATAAATAGTTTTGCCTTGTGTGGTGTTAAGTTGCAAGGTCAAATGGTCATTCTCCTTAACTATGTCTATTAATATATTGTCACTTTGATTGGCACTATAGATTATGATCCTCCTTTCAACCCAATCATAATCCAACATGTGGTCATGATATAGAGTATCTAAGATTATGTCTTATATAGCTCATTGACTTCAAATCAATCATTAACCTTTGAAATGTTCCTTTAGACATTCAAAACTACATTTTTATTTTAATAGATCATATATAATATTTTATAAAATCAAAGAACTCAAGAAAAAAATATTTCCATTTTAACACATATTACTTACTTAAATATGTGATTGTAGTTTTGTAAAAAAATCACGACCCTTCTAGAAAAAAGCACAACCTTTAAAAAAGGGTATAATTATCTCATTTTTTAACTAGTGTCAACTACATTTCTATCATTCATGATCTTAGAGGAATGGTAAAGGAATAGTTGTGATCTTAGAGGAATAAGCAATCTTGGTACTCATGCCACAAGACAAACGATAAAAGTCTTGATAAATGACTTTGGTCAAAAGAAATTTCATACAATTGACTCTCATGCATATTTAATAGTGAAATTTTTTCATCAGTACCTCACCAAAAATGTAGTATAGATTGTTGTTTATTAATAAAAAATAAAATAAAAAAAATGTGGAGCTCCAGACAGCCATCTTGCACTATACATGAATTTGATAACAATTTTGATTTTTTATTCTGAATCCGATTACTATTTGCTACTAATTAGTTATACAAAATGAGCTTCAATTCAATAGAAAATTTGACGTGGGGGTTTTCTTAACACATAGATCTAACACAATAATTTGAAGACACTATTCTAAATGGTGTCGGTAGTAGATGTAAATAGGATTATAGTTTATGGTTTGCAGAAACTTCTGTATGAAAAATTGACTAACTAATTATTTTAAGAGTCACTGGCAACTTGAAAGAGGATACAAAATATGTAGTTTGTTGCGATAAATCTATACATTTAATTGCCTCAACAAATATTCAATACTGAAGCCAAGATCAAGCACCTCATAGAGACAAGGTCTCATAAGTGCATATTGAAGAGTTCTAGAAATAGATCTGTTAAAAATGCATATGTTGCCACAATATTTAAACCATGTTCTATGGAATTATCTCATCATGCAAAGCCCTTGTAGTTTTAACCATATCTATTCCTATCCTCAAATATGTCTATTTAATAAGTTGACGTGTGAAAAAGGCATTGGATATGATTTAGTTTATAAAGTCGCAACCTTTTAAAATTTATTTTAAGTGTCTAAAATCTTTTCAAATTAATCCATTTCAAATATGTGTTCGTCCAAGATCATTTGGTCGATCATCCTGTCTAAAAATTTTCAGCCATTGATTGTAATTGTATATGCCATAATGGGATACATCACCTCTTGGCAATGTCATGACTTTATGAGGCTTATATTACACTTAAATTTTATTCTCATCGCATGGATCTCAGTATCACGTCTTTCAACTCAAATCGCCTCTAAATGATTTATTATTTGCTTTGCAATCATAATAATCTACAAAAAAAGATTAGGATTCACCTTAGTTTGAAGGAATTTGTAATTTGTTTCTAGTTTTGATATCTATGTTTAAACATTTTTATCCTAAAGTCATATGAATTAATTGTTATCATGGCTTCAGCCAATCTTTGGCTATGAATATATATGGACTAAGCTATGGCTCTCTAATCATGGTAATAGATTTATCATTCATTTTTTGGTTTTTTGGTTTAGACTTGATATATTTCTATCACTCTAAGTTGTTCTCAACCTTGTCCTAATTATTATGATGGTTTACAGTCTAAATGAGGGGATGATAACAATAAAAAGAGATATAAAATTTGACAATGAACTTTCAACCTTTATTATAGTGTTGTTGTGATTATAGGATATCTATAAAGTATGGTAATAAGTGTTGTACCAACATTTATTTCATTTCATTATTGTATTTGAGGGTTTAAAAATTTTATTCTTCGATGTTTTCGCTTCAATTTAGGTTGTAGGTATTATAAGCAACTTGACCCCAGTATAGATTATTGCTGATGTTTTGAGCTTGAACATTGGTCTTAGATGATTTATTTACTTCTAATTATGGGTTTTGGTGATGTCTATTCAAGTATCAAATGGTATATACTTAGAATCAAATGGTGGGGTAGACTCAAGTAAGAACTATTCTCTTTTAAAACCTAATAGTTTAAGTGTGTTTCTCTTCATCGTGTTGCTCACTATTGTTTTTTACTATTCTTTGGGTGTAGCAATAACAAAGTTTCCAAAGTGTTACTACTATTTTATCCCCCACCTCATTGAGCCACCCGCTAACTTGAAAACATCTCATTTTAACATGGGTAGTGTATTCTTAAGTTCATTGAACCTCCCACTTTACCACTCGGGCCCTTTTATCTCCTTCCTATGTTCAAACCGAGCGGTGTTTCGTATGTCTTCTCGAACCTTACTGCTAGTGTGATGATTATTAGCTTGGGCAGTATTTCATTGTGACATTTAAACTTGGGCGCATATTTATAAGGTTCTACGAACCTCTTTTGTTATCGCCCATAGATGTTTGTTTGTAAATTTTTGAAAGATGGTTATGTGAGGAATAGTGAATGCAATAGCTACCACCTGTCATAATGCAAATTAAAACATTAATGTCCACCTACTTCCATGTTTTTTTCGTGAAGCCAGGTTTGATGAAATAAAAGACTAGGCAAACATTCTTATTGTGACAATTTCTAAGGACGAAGCTAGAGGAGACACAAATTTCAAATTGCAGGGTTCACCATTAAAGGTATTTTCAATTTCCATTCATTGCAACTTGTTTTCTGAGTTATTTACACTTGCATTGAAGAAATCATATATTGTCAAAAGCCACTGGTACACATGGCAAGGGTTAAATATGCAAGCTATGAGTATGTGTCTGGGTTAACATACGAAGGACGTGAAATTGGTGATACTCAGCTAGGGCCCGTTAACCTTGACGAATTGTGGAATAAATTTAACAAACCTAACCCTCCACCTATCATTGAAAGAGTAGTGGATAGTGGGTTGATTGAAGTTGTCATATTTTCAATAGCTATGTATTTTCCCAAACTAGTGTTGGAATGTATTAGACACTATAATTCATAGACATGGGAAGTTAGGATAGAGGATAAGACTTTTTTTGAAAATTCAAAGGTCTACCTTCGTGTCATGTTTGAGAACAACAAAAAGGGATGAATACTCACCAATGGACATGACAAGCTCTCAAGTCAAGTTCACTTCCAAGAAAGGGGTTTATGGAAATGTAATAGCAAATAACTAGCTAGTCAAACTGAAAAAGGGTAAGTCTCAATTGCTCCACAACCTACACAGGAACCATTTTGTAGATGAGTTGGCCAATATTGTAGTGTTGTTGCACAAGGTAAGGGGAAATGAAAATACTCATAGCTTAAAAGAATGGATGTATTTCTTCACCCAAATCATGTTGAGTGGGGAGCAATTCTTGGACTGGACAAAGATTATTAGTGACTGTTTGTGTGAGTTGATGTCATTCTTCACCCTGAACATATTTTTCTTTATGTCATTGTATTTAATATATGCCCTTGCTAGCACTCGACCCTGGCCTGGATTAAGGTCGACTAATTTGCCTCCAAAAAAGGTACCAATTTAAAATTATTTTGACAAAATCCAACTTCACATGAGCTTCTTGCATTTTAGAAGAGTTTTTGACACTTTTACCATGAGGATGGTCAAGGAATTGTAGGGGCATTCTGCAATGAGGTTATCCCCAGAGGCAATGAAGTTTGTGAATTTTTATGGTAGCCATTTTATTCAATTCCAGAGATTTTCATACATAAGAGTAGGTGGATATGCTAGTTTCCCTACAAAAATACCCAAGTATCTTGAAGACAAATGGGTGGTTATTGAGGTGAGTAGATAATTGGATGATGTTAATAGATTGTGCCAAGGTAGAAAAAGATTGACAATTAGTTTTCCATTTGGTTTTGGTGCATATAGTTTCCAATCAATGCCTGATGCTTTGAATATTGAGAAAGAATTGTCCAAGTATAACATGCCCTCATATGAGGAACGTGTTTCTTTTGATCTGAAAGATTATATTCAGAAAATTTTGAAATTGGGCCCTACCTTCAATCACCAGTCCAACATTTAAGATTATTGGGTCAATTTTTTTGATGAATATGAGGTTAGGAGAAGAAGCTATATGAGATTAACAATAGAACAAATCATCATTTATGATTTGAAATGAGATTTGCAAGGCATTGTTGAAGATGGGTATGACATGGTTGACCCAATGTAGAAGTTGAGAAAGCCAACTTCACAGACCCTGAAGATCACCTGCATGCAAATACCCTATCACACAAAAAAGACATTCAAAACAAAAAAGCAAGGGTGCTCTCAAAGCTGAAAATGTATTAATCAGAGAGTTGGATAAAATACAATGATCAATCCTTATAAAAGGAGAGTGTGCAACCCTAAGGAAACCCTAATAGGTAGACATTTAATAATTAATATAATTATTAAATGTCACAATATGCAAACTAAAGTGAAATCTTAAGAGAGGAATAAAGGTAACTTAATTAACATAATTAAGTTAAAACCTTTACTCTAACACCCAATATATATTGAATTAATAGAAAGTTGACCCATTCCTACCATGTATTGGAATTTTAAAGAAAAATAAACCATTGAAGCTAAAACTGCTGATGTTCTGACCAAAACTCGAGAATGGATGACTAATTTAAGAAAACCAAGCAATCTCATCCTTGTACTAGATCCAAAGATTGATGACCTACTGAAGGTGCCTCTCAAACCTCTACTAGTAGGAAATCAACTGGAAATCTTCCTCAATCCTTATCATCAGGTGCCTAAGGAGATGATGATGAAGATGCACCAGAAAAGAATGTGTATTCACAAACCTGTGGGGATGATATTTTCAACCTGCCTACTCTAGGCATGGATAATGAAGGAGAGGAAGAAGAGGAAGGATTAGAAAATATGAATGTTTATTCCTCCCCTCTCAAGATGAATCACCTATCAAAGAGAAAAGCACCTCTCATAGGCTGGAAACAACCACACCTACAAGAGATACCCCTCTAGTCACTCAGACGTTGTTTGAGTCCCCAAGTTTTAAGGAAACTAAGGTTGCGATAACCCCAACCTAGTTGGAAGATTCATTGTCACAAAAAAGGAAATCTATACAACCCAGCTTGCCCAAATAAGACATGGTAGGTCAGTTGTTGCAGAGGACTTCAACTCCTAAACCTAAAAATTTAAAGACCACTGCTAGGCTTATAGATGACACAAAATTAGAGACACTCTAGTTGGAAATTGCACACCCTTCAGTGCAGAGAGATGTTTCTTAGGCAACAACAAGTGACTTCAAAGTGAGTAGGGTAGACCTCAGTTGTCCTACCAAGGATGGGGATGTTCAGATCTTTCAAGTGTCAATAGCTAGGATGGTAGGGAGATCAAAGAAAGATAAGGAAAGAAAAGATGAATTGAAAGCCCAAGTTCAGGACTTGACCAATTGTCTAAAGTCTATTTTTGAGCTCATCCCATAGCCTCTCTCCCAGGTAGATCCTTTTGTTGAATCTCTTACTATAGTTGGAAAAGAAGCCCTAACTAAAACTAAAAGTTGTCAAAGTTAAAGCCAGGTTGTAGATGATTGGAATGAATTCCTCATCAAGAAGGGAAGCCTTGTCATTACTGAATCTTTTAAACACTTCCAAGAGGCGAATGCTTTGAAAGCCACCTTAGGGGATGAAGCCATTAATACTAAAAAAGAAGATAAACTGTGGGTTAATTATCAAACTAAAGTGAAGTTATTGATGAGCTCAGATATGGAAAGATTGGCTACAAATCAAGTCATACCTAATGCTTCAGATGCTCGCTATTTATCATGGACTAAAGGAGTAGAGTGGAAATTATAGGTTGCTAAACAAAGCTTGCAGAAGCTTAAAGAGATCATCAATGAATGCACTGCCATTTCAAATGAAGCACTAAGTACCTTAGTGGCTCTTGGTCTACTTCAAAATAAAGATGAAATAAGGGATGATGTGGGCACTATAAGTTTGGTAGCTAATTTCAAGAAAAAAGTCAAAGAGATTGTTGACTTACCCTCACTTAATGCTAAAAACTTACAAAAACTAAGTGAATTACACCTGGTATCCTCTCAAGCAATGGATCTTATGAAGGTTTTTGAGCATCACATGGAAACGAATAATGATCTTCATTTGACGTGGAAGGTAAGGATGACAAATGTAACCATTCCCCATCATAAGGACTTGATGCACATCCTTAAGGCTTTCTAGGCATGGCAAAAGAAACATTTGGTCATCCCAAAAGCTGGAAAGGAAGTGACGTCATCGTAATGGCCTAGCTCCTCTTTATTTCTTTTAAGTTTCTTTTGTTTAATTGGCTATGGACATGAAGAGGAGGGACTCATCCACCTATTTAAAAATGTATCTATCTTCATATGCTCTCTCCAGACATTTTTTGCAAGTTGCTCAATAGTGTTGATGAATGAAATTACTATTTTGCTTGTGTGCAATTTAGTGAAGTTAATATGATTTCTTAAATCTTTGTGTTTGAGAAAATATTATGCATGTATTATCTTGGTATGAGCAATGCAGTTCTTATAATCAATTTCATTTCTCATATGGTATAGATCAGATGTTCTATTTCTGATGATTAAGCAGTCTTTGTGCTAATACTTCTTATTTGTTGAATCACACACCTAACATTTGAAATTTTTTTGATATTGGGCATACCTTTTCTACTTTTTGGTTAAAAGCATACATGATATTTTGTTTTCCTTGTCCTTTCAATTCATTGAAAATCATGTGAGGGAGTTGTACCTCAAAAAATTCAAAGAATATTCTGCTTGTCTAAAGAGTAATATTTAGAGTTGTTGGGTTAATTTTTTTGCACTTTCTGGGTGTTCAATTGTAGATTCTCAAGGTGCCCAATTTGTTAACCAACAAATTTTTGGCGAATATGTTGGGGAAATCAAATTGTTAAGTTTTGGTTGTCTTTTTCGTGCATATTTCACAGGTTAATTAATTAATCTTGGATTTCCATAGATTTACTAGAGGGGAGAGAGATAGGGGAGATTTTGGCCCTGTTTTTGAAACTTTGCAAAGAAATAATTTCTCTTATATTATTCCCTCTTGGAAAAAGGTTAGAGCTAGGAGTAGATCCGCTTCACCTACTAGAACACTTGCTAATCACTCTATTTCTCAAGCATTTGTTTTACACAGGACTGTTTTACTAGTTGTGATCAATTTTCCCTTCAACATGGCTAATCAGCCATCTCCACCACCTGTCCCTTGGGATATTGCTATTTGTCATTTGCAGCTAGGAAATAATTTGCATGCTTTACCCAAAGGGTCTCATAAAAATTTACCTAAATTCAGGGGAGATGGAAAAAATTCACCAGAAGAGCACATTGATGCTTTTTTTGCTACGTGTGGTGTTCTTGTAGTACAAGAAGAGGATGTTGATGTCAGGTTGTTTGTGGAATCTTTAGTTGATGCAACAACGCAATGGTTTTATCAACTACCACATGGATGTATCACCAATTGGTCCACTATGCATAGCATGTTTGAGGCCAAGTTCAAAAGTGCAGATGATGACTTAACATTGATAGCACAAGTTACTCATATGAAAAAGGAAGCCAATGAACCCATGAGGGACTTTGTAGCTAAATTCAACAAGATAATAAACAGGATTTCAGTCGCTAAAATATCCTTTGTAGAAGCGCAAAAATGTTTCTTCATTAATGCACAACACTCTAATATCAGTCTTCTCTTAAAGAGGCAACCATTGAATACTCTCGAAGCCATACAGGCACTGGTCGTGGAATTGGAGGATGATTTCATTTTAGTTGGGAAAACTAAAAAAGAACTGCATATGGGCAAGGAACTCCCTACTACTTCTTTTGATCCTATGATTCAGAGGTTGGCTAATGACATAATTTCTCTCAAAAGGTAGATGCCGAAGAGTAACCAGCTTTATCAAGATATCCATAAGAAGGAAAATTTTCATCCAAGGAATAAAGCACTTCCCTTGCCCCAAACTCAAGAGAGGTTGGAAATTGAAGCTCCTCAGATAACAAAAAGAACATACATATGTTTTTCACCTCACATCTGACTATGATGGTGCATGCTTCCCTCAGATGAATAGGTTTATGCATTTGACCACTACTAAATAATTCATAGAAGAGGTCACAAAGGAAGGCACATTATCTAATCAATATGATGACTCTACAAATGGATACTTAGAATACGAACCCGATGATGATAGAGGGGGAGACATGTACATCACTTTGGATGATGTTACTTGTGTTGCTATCACTTGAAGCCAACAACATTCCAACCAGAAGGGTACTCCTAATTCTCCTAAAGTTTTACTCACAAAGGCTGGTGTAATTTCAAAGGGTGAAAACGCTTCACCAAGTTTAGTCAATGGCTCCTCAAGAAATCTTATTGTATCATCCCCCAAGGGTCAAAATGGGGCTTTTGATATCATAGAGTTTTGTAAATCTACCAAAATTCAGGTGTCACAAGTTGAATATCTGAAAATGAATCCTAAAGAATTTGATAGGTTGATTAAATATGTTAGGTCAGGACATTCAAAATTGCACACAGGCCTAGATGAAGCAATAGTTAAATCTCAAGACTCGACTGCTAATGTTACATATTGTAGTAAAGCATCCTCTTTGATGAGCCTAAAATGTGCTCATAATTTGAGTATTATAATGTATTTTTAATACCCTGACTCTTATTGTTAATGGTTGTTTTAACACTTTGATTCAAGACTTTTTATTCAAAATCGGGTAGAATCCTGTAGCCACACACACTCCTATACTCTTGCAGCTTGATATCCATGTGTCCATATTAATTACCCTATTTGACTTCCCAAATGACTAGTATAATGCATGTGGTTTTTGAATGATGAAATGGATTTAATGAGTGATTAATGAATGTGTCGTGTTGGTTGCCATGCAAGATTTCTTTTCACTTTTGTTTCCTTGTTCATCACAAGTGGTTGAAGGAAGCATGAATGAGTCAAGTGTAGCGGATCTCGGACCTGCAGTAAAGTCCATTTCCAGCACAGTGTCAAGGAAGTTGTTCCAACGAAGACTCTCTGACCGGGTTGTTGGGAAGAGATCTAAATGATCATCAATCTAGGAAGAGTGGAATGCTAAATTCTCTCTGAATCGTGTTGAATAGATATGCTTTCATTTATGAGAAATTTTTTCCTAAGTTTCAGCATGTATTCATGTCCACGTCTTTCTCTGATAGAGTTAGGTAGTTAGTTATTCTTCTGATATAAATAAGTTCTCCTCCCGCGCGAGGGAGCAACAGAACAGAGTGTGTTAGAATTAGTATTATAATAAGAAGCAGTGTTCTTGTGTTAATTTTCTTAAAGGCAGAATAATCAATGTATTAGATTTCCAAATTATGAATAAAAGTTGATGGAGTTTTGAGTTTAATTCTTGCATAAGCTTGTTGATGCTTGCTGAGGGGGCCCACTTAGTAAGTATATGTAGTTAGTTTTTTATTTCCTATTGATTACGAGTTAGATTGTATTTCTTGAAAGTTTCAGTGCAAACTCATTCTTATATTGTTCCTGTAGCATCGGGAATCCATCCCTATGTTTGTTCCTGCAGCATAAGGCCAGTTCATAGTTTGTCGCTTAGTAATAGTTGTTATGATTTATGTTTTGATCAAGTTTAGAAGGCTTTGCATTACATTCCTATAAGTGTGAGTAGAATTCCTTTCCACGCATTTATTTCTAGTAGATCGTGACCAGAACTGGTTCTTAGTGCACATACAATGCCGCTCCATTTCAAGTGTACGTTCCCTGGTTTGATAATATAAATGAACGACCATAAGAAGATGATAGTCACCTGCTGGAATGTCCAATTCCCAAGTTAGGATTTGCCGTGACTAGTATATCCTTTTGTGGGTGCGACCATTTTTGGCGCCATTGGTCGGGGATTGTGTTAAGCTAATAACCTGTTATAGTCATTGTTAGCATTAGTTTAGTGTGTTTATCCAAGCATTTTCAAAATTCCTTCAATATACGGTTAATAGCATTGCATGCATAGAAGAAGAGACACTCTGGGAAGATTCCTCCCTAACCTTCAATTCATTGATAATACTCCTAAACTAGCTTATAGTTTATTCGAGGAAGGAGGAGACCAAGATACCAATCCATTTGCTGAAAACCTATTTGTTGAATTGCCATTTGATCTATCTGATGAAGAACCTAAAGAAAATCCATTTGCTTTGATACTCAATCAAGCAACAATGGCACGTAATCTACCTAATCCACCTAATTGACCTCATGCTTTTGAATTTCCCATCGTTGCTCAACAAGATAATGACAACCTTAAGAATATTCCTTCTTCATTACTTCCCAAGTTCTACGAACTAGTTACAGAGGACCCAGAAACCTTCTTGTTTGAGTTTGACATCCTCTGTCATAGCTATGATTACACTTTAGATGCTCATAAGTTGAAGTTGTTTCCTGCTACCTTGAAGGAGGGAGCTCTCAGATGGTTTATGAGTTTGGGAAGGGGTGTTGTTGATAGTTGGGTAGCCATGCAAACAAAATTTCTTGAGAAATACAAGGAATATTGTAAGAGTGGTAGTAAGGGTGATGATATATTCAGAATCCAACAAAAGGAGGATGAAAGCCTGGAAGACTACATCTCAAGATTCTTGTTTTCCCTGAAAAAGAATTCAAACCATACTCTCAATGAATAATCTCAAAAACTACTTTTTCTAAGGGGAATCAATGATACTTGTATAGATACCCTGGACCTAGTGGGAGGAGGAGATATAACCCAAGTGTCTTGGGATGATATCAATAAAATATGTCTCAACTACTCTCGAGCAAATATTAAGAAGGGAAGAGGTCATCAAGCCACAGTGGGGAAGTCTTCTTCCAATGAAGTTTCACGGATGGAGATCACAAATTTGTTGTCTGATTTCAAGTAGGACATCATAAACAACATGGCTACATAGTTGGATACTATGAAAGCTTAGAAGAAACATGAGGAGGCTGAAGCAATCTTGGCTGAGTTCTATCCACATTGTAGATAGAAGAAACGTGACTGCAGATGTAAGATGGTGGCTAACATTGAGGCTAAGTAATTACCTACTGATTTTAAGATGATAGAAGGTGATGATGACCAAGTATTCTTTGTTGCACAAAGGCGACCATGGGCTCAAAGACAAGTTATGCCTCAAGACCCTTTGACTTTTGGTAATCCTTATTCTAGTTACAATAACCAATGGAAACCTACATATGGCCCATCTCCACCTTGGAATACTCCTCAACCGAACTGGCCTAACTATCAGAGCCCTTAATGGAAACCTCCTCAAGGAGGTTGGCAGCAGCCACAAGGACAATGGACTCCACCCCCAGGTAACTGGCAGCAGAATCCTTAATGGAGAGGTTCTCAGCAATGGCAGAACCAATCCCCTGGATTCCTACAGCCTCAATAGCCACAACCTCTGGCTCTTATGCCACCTCATGTAGTACCTGTAGCAAGTACTAGCCCTTCAAAACAAACGCCTATGCCTACTCAACCGTTTCCAAACCCTAATAATAAGCAGCAATAGCAATAGCAACCTATGTATTATGCAGAAGCCAATCAATATCCAGCTTATGCCCTGAATATCAATGATATCCACCTCAGGTCTGGAACTACTCTTCCTACTCCACAACCACCTATAATTACAGAGATTCCAGACTCTGCCTCTGAACAACCTACTAATCTGTAGAACATATACCTGTACCAGATATTGCCTCTAAGGAACCTGTCATGCAACATCAGGCTAAACCGTCTTTTCCTCAGAGATTACAAATCACTACATCCAAGACCATGGAAGAGCCTACCTTTGATATTTTAAATCAGCTAAAAAATGTACAAATTCAAATTCCTCTTTTTCAAGCTATTAAAGATGTTCCAATTTATGGAAAACCCATTAAGGAGGCATGTTTAAAGAAACAAAGAAGAAAGAAAAAGGACCCCCAAACTATCCATGTCCTAGGATAGTTGGCAGACATTATGTTAGGGAAGGTAGTTATTCCAAAATATACTGACCCTAGGAGTCCTGTGGTAAAAATAAATATCAATGTCTATATAGTAAAGAATGTTTTGATTGACCTTGGTGCAGCCATTAATGTAATGACCAAGCACACCATGTAGTGTTTGAATATCTCAAACATTCGATTTACACCTACCGTCATGCAGCTTGCTAATAGTTCCATAGTAACACCTCATGGAGTGGTAGAAGATGTCATTGTCACCCTTGAGTCTTGGGAATACCCAGCAGATTTCACCATATTGTCCACTAAGGCAACTTTGGGTGGATATCCTATCATCCTAGGTAGACCATGGTTAGCCACAACTGATGCTCTTATAGGATGTCATTTAGGAGACCTGACAATTTCTGATGGTTAGTCAAGAAAGAAGTTTACCTTATACCCACCTGCGCAGCCTCTGCCAGACTTGTCTCAACCAATTTGGCCAAATTTAAGAGAGGAAACTGAAGAAGTCAATTCATTGGCTCAGCTAATGATGCTGCAAACTAATCCATTTTCCCAACTTCAAAGTGAGGATGGCCTGCTTATACACATTTTGCAGTTCAACCCTGATCTGAATAGCCCATCTGTTTCAGACAACTGTTTTCACCAGTGTTTCTTGTAGCAACTGAATCCTGAGAGCCATCACAATTTTCTTCTATATGATATACAGACACCACATTTATCAGCAACCTCAATAAATGATCTTACCAAGAATATAGAAGTGTCTCTAGGCCACTGTCTACATATTAATAATAAGTTGCCTTAGTCTCAACAAACTGCCCTAGCCACAATGTTGCAAGCTCAATACAGAGCTTTTGCATGGGACTATAGGGATATGAAGGGAACAAATCCTCAGCTCTATACTCATAGGATCTACATTAAGGAAGATTGTTCACCTGTTAGGCAGCCTCAGAGAAGAATCAACCCAGCACTCAAGGAAATAGTTAAACAAGAGCTCCAAAAATTCCTTGATGTTGGTTTTATCTATCCTATTTCAGACAGTCAATGGGTATTTACACTAGTGATTGTTCCTAAGAAAGGTGGAAAATGAAGATTTTGTGTAGAATACCGGGAGCTAAACACAGCAACTAAAAAGGATCACTTTCCACTGTCATTTGTTGACCAAGTGCTAGACTCATTATCTGGTAAAAAGTATTTCTCCTTTCTGGATGGATATAGTGGGTATAATCAAATTAGAATTTCCCCTGAGGATCCAGACAAAACAACTTTTACCAGTCTATGGGGCACTTTTTCCTACTTTGTCTTACCTTTTGGCCTATGTAATGCACCTACAACATTTCAAAGGGAAGTGATCAGTATTTTTGCTCATATTTCTCATGATTCTATGGAGATCTACATGGATGACTTCACCACTTATGGATCCACTTATGAAGAAGCATTAGCAAACTTTGAAAAAGTATTGAAACGATGTTAGGAGCAAAATTTTTCTTTGAATAGTGAGAAGTGCTTTATGATGATACAAGAGGGAATTGTTCTAGGCCATCATATTTCTCAAGCAGGAATTCAAGTTGATCCTGCAAAAATAGAAGTCATTTTAACTTTTCCAACACCTATGAAACAAAAGGATGTTAGAAGTTTCCTAGGACATGTTGGATATTATAGAAGATTTATCAAAGATTTCAAGAAAATAGCCAATCCATTATATGCCTTATTGACTAAGGATTCTGAATTTAACTAGACTGAGGCCTATGAAAAATCTTTCCTACAGCTTAAGAACTTACTCAGGCACCTGTTCTTCAAGGACCAAAGTGGAGTCTTCCCTTTCATATGCACACAGATGCTTCTGACTATGCCATAGGGGTAGTTTCAGGACAGAAGGAGAATTCCATAGAGCATGCTATATATTTCATTAGCAAAAATCTTCAAAGCCCTGAATTAAACTATACTATCACAGAGAAAGAATTGCTAGCAGTTGTGTATGCCATGAACAAGTTTCGTCATTATGTCACTGATTACCAAATATTTGTCCATACAGATCATGCAACAATAAGGTACTTCATGAATAAACCTACCATCTCTGGTAGATTAGCAAGATGGCTCCTATTGTTACAAGAATTTGATATCACAATCATTGATAAGCCAGGTCAGGCTAATGTGGTGGCTGATTTCTTGTCAAGATTTCAAATAGCTACACCTGCCACCCCTGCGGTACTTGATGATAGCTTTCCTGATGAACATCTATTTTCCATTACTACTCAAACTCCATGGTATGCAGATATTGCAAACTATTCAGCAGCCAATAAGATCCCAACCCACTTCTCACCAAAGGAAAGGCAATTGTTGGTAGAGAAAAGTTTTAACTTTTCATGGATTGCAGATTGTTTATTTTACACAGGACCTGACCAAGTCATGAGAAGGTGTGTTCGGGAAGATGAGACCTATGAAATTTTGCATGCCTGTCATGATGAGCCATGTGGGGGCCACTTCACAACTAAGATAACATCTATGAAAGTGCTCGCTACAAGGTACTATTGGCCCACATTATACAAAGATGTTGTAGCCTACACCAAAAAATGTGATAGATGTCAACGTATGGGGAGACCAACAAGGTCTAATGAAATTCCCCTGTACCCTCAAGTGGTAGTCAGCCCCTTTGACAAGTGGGGCATGGATTTTGTTGGACCCATTGATCCTCCATCCAATGGGAAATCATATATTTTGGTTTGTACTGATTATGTAACCAAGTGGGTGGAAGTGAAGGAAATGACACATGCCTGTGACAATAAGGTTGTTGATTTCCTATATGAGCAAATTTTTACTCGATTTGGAGTCCCCGGGGAACTTGTTACTGATCAAAAAGCCCGATTTACATCCAACTTAATTGTTGCATTGATGAATTATTACAAGATCAGGCACAGAAATTCTAGCCCCTACCACCCTCAAGCCAATGGCCAGGCAGAGGTTACCAATAGAGAAATTGAGGCAATCCTTACTAAGACAGTACAGTTACATAAGAAGGATTGGAGCAGCCACCTTCCTGAAGCAGTTTAGACCTATAGGACAAAATGGAAAACAACTACGGGGTTTACATGAGTTACTCTATGGAAAAACTACCATGTTTCCAATAGAATTTGAACATAAGACATTACAGACTTCTCTCTAGCTTAATATTGATATTTCAGAAGCTCAAAAGGAACACCTCCTACAACTGAATGCATTGGATGAGATGAGGAAATCCACTCTGCAGCATACCAAAGCCATCCAACAGCAAAGGAAAAAATGGCACGATCACCATATCAGAACCAAGCAATTCTCTGTCAGTGATTGGGCGCTACTCTATGATTCCATGTATAAAGAAAATCAAGGTAAACTTACCACCAGATGGCTTGGTCTGTATGAAATAGAACATGTATTTGATAATGGGTTAGTTTAATTAGTTACAATAGATACTATTCGATTCAAGCTATTGGTTAATGGACACCGTCTTCGGTTGTATCATAAGCCAGCCTTTAAAGAAGAATTTATGTAGCAGTTTGTTCAGGATCCTGCCAATGATCTTCCTACAACAAAAGGATTTGACCTTTCTCCTGCAGCCTCTCTTTATATTCCACGTTGCATGCCCATAATAAAGGCTTCCTTTTCAAGGAAGCCACTTTCTCCGCTTTTCATCCATCACCGCCATTCATTTCTTTTTCTTCCATTTCATCCATTCTACCATACCACCCTCATTATGATTTCAACTTCCAGCCGTTTGTTCATGCTACAGCTGTGATCTTTTTTGACATGTACAAGCATTGATTAAAAGGTATGCGATATCTTTATTCGTCACATCATTTATTTGTTTCATTTATTCATTAATTGCAATGCATTTATTAGTCATTATTGCCCAATCTTCACCCATTGTTTCGTACAGGTGTGGACACATGTCATATTTTAAGTAGGGGGCGGGGATAGTCCATTTGTACTTTTTCTTGTGCCACTGCCAAGATCTTCTTTTTATTTTATTTTCTTGTACTTTCCAAATATGGTTGTGTGTTTCCATCTTAAACAACAATTAACTACTTGATCATTTCATGCAATTATTTTTCGAGTCATCCTTGGAAAAGTAGAGAAAACTAACGGCAGGACAGAAGTAGGGCAGAAAGAGTAAAAAGTTTTTGAATTTTTAGAAAAAGTCGAATTTCAAGAATCTCAGCTAAGATAGTTTGTAAATATGGGTGGCCAATTAGTGAGACATGAGCCTACAACTCATGAACCTTTGACACACAACCCTCAAACGGTTCAAGTATTCAGTAACTGCGGATGGTTGAATTATTTATTGAGGATAGATTCTTTTGATGAGGAAGCTACAGGCGAATTCTTGAGAACCCTTTCAGAAGGAGAAGCTGCAGTATGGGCCCTGAAAGTAACTGTTACAGAGGAGAGGATTGCGGAAGTAACGGGGCTTCCAGTAGTAGGAGAAAAAATTTCTTCAGGACGGGATGTTGTCTCTACTAGGGCAGAGTTTACAATACCAACAGATGGGCCACTAGAAGTTTCTAAACAAGGGTGCAAACGGGTATCACTGCCCCATCCATACCCCAAATATGCCAATTTCATAATCAGGTATTTGACCTGTGAAGGGCGTTTTTCCTTTCTGCATTCCTACCATTTTAAATTATTAAGTCATATGAGGCACGGCTTAGCTGTTAATGTTCCCAATTTTCTATTAAACCTTTTGCAACAATGTTCCCATGAAACATAGAAGGGTAGGAACAATTCCATTTCCCATCATGGCCTTATTAAATTTTTGATTGAGCATTCCCTAAGGAATGTGTCACCCCTTTCTTGGCAAGAATTTGTTGCCCAAAAGGGTTTGCAACTTCCAAAGCCTCCTAGAGCGCTCCCTACTCAGCATAGGAAAAAGAAAAGAAGAGCAGAATCTACAAGTAGGGGAGTTGAGCAAGAATCATCTACTCCTGCAGCACCTAGTCTTGCAGCCTCCACACCAGTACCTCCTACCCAAGTACAAACTAGGTCCGCTAGTAGAAAAGAAAAAGGGAAAACAAAGGTCGGGGAGTCATCTAGGGTAGAACAAACCCCAGAATCTAACCCTCAAGTTCAAAAGAGAAAATGTTCTACTCCTGTAGCACCTTCCCCTGTATTAGTTTCTCCTACAGCAACACCTGTTACTACTGAAACTTCACCATCATCCTCTTCTCCTGAACCTGAATCCTCTAGGCGAGAGAGGAAGAGGAAAGCCACAAAAATATCTTCTGCAACATTTCCAAAAAGAGCCTCAATGACAAAGCAGTGTAAAGATACCTCCACCCTTGCTCAACCTGACATCATAGTAATTTCTAAGGAATCAAAAAAATCTAGCCATGATGAGCCTCATAATGTATCTAAGGATGTTGAACAAATTCCAGTTGCGATGGAAGTTGAGGAAGCGCAACAAGATAATAATGAAAGGGGGATTCCAAGTCTTGATGACTTGGCTGAAGCGGTTAGGAAAGTTTCAGAGGAAACCATCCTACAACAAGAAGAAGAACCGCTTGGACAACCTGAAGTGTCTACTGAGACTCCATCACCCCTTGGAACCTGTAAAGCATTGGTTGTCTATAAAAGAACATTGTTGATTGAGTATTTGGAACATCGCAGGACTACATGGAGACCTGTCACATTCCACACTTTAAGTTTCCGCCATTTGGCCAAAACTGAAGTTCAACAAACCCTTTGGGAGGAGGAGAAGAAGAAATTAAAAAGAGAAATTGAAAAACAAAAACAAGAAATTCAAGAACTCAAAAATAAAATGGATGAAATGATGCAGACAACTGGAAAAATCATGGAATACAGGTCACCGCCGAGGGTATATGCCATGTGTCTTAAGAAAGAATTTATTTGGTTTCAATTAATGAGGATTTCAAGGAATTTAGATCTTGTTATCCATACAGCTCAGGAATTCTACACTGCATACCAAGTAGCACCTAATTGGTTGAAAAATTCCTTGTGTGAATTTTTTCTGCATGGTTTAATAATTCCCTCTGAAACAGAGTGGAATCCACTTCTTTATATTGGTGATATTCATTTGAGGTCACTAATGTCCTGGGAAGCTAATGAGACTAATTATGGGAAACAATTGGAAGCATATGAAGAAGCTGAGAGAAATGAACCAATACCACTGTGAACTGAAAGTTCAGATCCCCATACCATCTTGAGAACTTGGCTTCATGTTGCGTATGGATTTAATGATCAGACTGTAAGAATGAAGGTATTTGATATCAGGAAATAGGTATATGATGAATTCAAGGGTCAACCATATTTGTTTTGGAAGCTTGCATCTTCTAGGATTGAGACAAGATGGGAGAAATTGACTGTTGGTCTAAAGAGGTTCGAGCCTCATATCCCTTTGAATTTTAAAGCAGCCCTTGGAAGAACAAAGAAATACATGCAGCTGAGTCTACAGAAAAGGTTTGAGTTGTGGCTACCTTTGACATTTCGACCTCCAGTCTTGATATGGCCACTTTATCCCTATCGGGCTACAAATGTTAATAAGGACACAAAAACCCACATATATGAAAGGTGGAAAAACTTTAGAGGGTTCTACTACAAGTTTGGGACTTCATTGCAGGGTCATACTTCACCTACGAATTTCAAGGAAACAACTAGGAAGCTCAATGTTGGTGGACCATCATTGGGATAAGTAGGGGGTAGATGATGAGCCTAAAATGTGCTCATAATTTGAGTATTATAATGTATTTTTGATACCCTGACTCTTATTGTTAATGGTAGTTTTAACACTTTTATTCAAGACTTTTTATTCAAAATCGGGTAGAATCTTGTAGCCACACACACTCCTATATTCCTGCAGCTTGATATCCATGTGTCCATATTACTTACCCTATTTGACTTCCCAAATGACTGGTATAATGCATGTGGTTTTTGAAAGATGAAATGGATTTAATGAGTGATTAATGAATGTATCATGTTGGTTACCATGCATGCTTTATTTTTGCTTATGTTGCCTTGTGCATCGTAGGTGGTTGAAGGAAGCATGAACGAGTCAAGCACAGCGGATCTCAACCCTGCAGTAAAGTCCATTTCCAACATGACGTCGAGGAAGTTGTTCTAGCGAAGACTCTCTGACCAGGTCGGTCGGAAGAGATCTAAATGATCATCAATCTAGGAAGAGTGGAATGCTAAATTCTCTTTGAATCGTGTTGAACAGATATGTTTTCATTTATGAGAAATTTGTTCCTTAGTTTTAGGATGTATTCATGTCCACGTCTTTCTCTGATAGAGTTAGGTAGTTAGTTGTTCTTCTGATATAAATAAGTTCTCCTCCTACACGAGGGAACAACAAAGTGTGTTAGAATTAGTATTATAATAAGAAGCAGTGTTCTTGTGTTAATTTTCTTACAGGCAGAATAATCAATGTATTAGATTTCCAAATTATGAATAAAATTTGATGGAGTTATGAGTTTAATTCTTGCATAAGCTTGTTGATGCTTGTTGAGGGGGCCCACTTAGTAAGTATCTGTAGTTAGTTGTTTATTTCCTATTGATTACGAGTTAGATTGTATTTCTTGAAAGTTTCAATGCAAACTCAATCTTATATTGTTCCTGCAGCATCGGGAATCCATCCATGTGTCTGTTCCTCCAGCATAAGGCCAGTTCATAGTTTTTCGCTTAGTAATAGTTGTTATGATTTCTGTTTTGATTAAGTTTAGAAGGATTTGCATTACATTCCTGTAACTGTGTGTAGAATTCCTTTCCATGCATTTATTTCTAGTAGATCGTGACCGGAACTGGTTCTTATTGCACATACAGTGCCGCTCCATTTCAAGTGTATGTTCCCTGGTTTGATAATATAAATGAAAGACCATAAGAAGATGATAGTCGCCTGTTGGAATGTCCAATTCCTAGGTTAGGATTTGTTGTGAATAGTATATCCTTTTGTGGGTACGACCACTCTTCATCAACCTCTAATGTGAAACCATACCCATTCTACATCTCATTTTTCATTAATAGATTTAGGGTTAATAATTGCATCATCGACTCAGGTGCTTCTAATATGTTATGCCTGCGCAAATTGCTAAAGCTTTGGGGTTAGAAATGACCAAGATATTTGGAAAATGCTATTAGATGGATTCCAAGCAAGTTCCCTTGCTTGGGAAGATTAAAGATGCTCAAGTTGCACTTACTACCTACCCAAACAAGTGACTCAAGCTCACCATATTGGTTGTGGATATACCTGCCAGCTATGGTATGCTTTTGAGCAGAAGTTTTTGTAAAGACTTGGGAGGAGACTTACAGTTGGATTGGTCATATGCCACTATACCTAATAGTAAAGAGGTGTGTCTCAAGCTTGAGTCAAAGTCCAAGATAACAGTACTCAAGTCTAAAGACCCAAAAGCACAAATATGGTATGAGGAAAATGAATTTGGGAACTATATGCCTTTCTCTGGAGAAGAAAATGGAAACGATTCATGTGCTTCAAATTCAGAATTTTAGCTCTAGACGATGTATTTTGATGGAAGTTGTTCTCATGCCAGTTCAGTAGTGGATGTTGTTCTCATTTCCCCTTCTGGTGAGAAATTCCCTTTCACATATAAGTTAGAGTTTGATAATGCCAATAATACTATTGAATATGAAGCCCTTTTGTTAGGGCTAATTGAAGCTAAGGTTATGGGAATAAAGATGCTTAAGGTTTTGGGAGATGTTGAACTAATTGTTAAGTAGGTGTGAAATTTTTTCACTATTAAGAATGAAAGGTTAAAAAATTTCTGGAATCAAGTCTGGGACACCATCAAGAGCTTTGATGCCTTTTCAATAGAAGCCATCCCTAGAGAACTTAACACGAGGGTTGATTCGTCATTAGCATTCAAAAACAAATCCTACAAGATCGAATTAATCTATTGACCCAATATTCCCAACAATGTCAACCATTGGCAGGTCTTTGAAGATGACAAACAAATTTAGATGTTCTTAGAAAATCTTGGGGCCTTTGCTCAAGTATTCTTTGAAGGGAGTGAAAATCAATGTAAGAAATTTTGCTTAGATAGTATATTTGACCTCCAAGATGAGGTTATTCAATTAAAAGGGAATAAAATACCCAAGGGGTTGGTTTCTCTTGAGGACCTTTTTGATCGCCATGATTGTTTTTTCAAGAAAAAGATGAACAATTTTGCTGGACATTCTGATGGGTTTGAGGCAGTGAATATTAGAGATCTTGATTCTCCCATAATGGTCTATATTGGGAAATGTTGCTCCCCAAAAGAGAAAGATAAATTAATAGCCTTGCTAGTTAAGTAAAAGGAAGTCTTTGCTTGGTGCTATGATGATTTGAAGAATTTCATTTATGGAAAATTTCAGCATCACATAGCACTCAAGGAAGGGAAAGCAACTTTCAAACAAAAACAAAGGAATTATAACCCTATGGTAACTAATGCAATTTTTAAAGAGATCGACGAAATGCTAAAGGCATGGATTATATATCCTATATACATCATTCAACTTGGGTAGCAAATTTTGTGCCAGTTCGAAAGAAAAATGGGGAGATTCAAATATGTATGGATTTTAGAAATCTTAATTAGGCATCACTAAAGGATAACTATCCTCTACCTAAAATGGATCATATTTTACAAATAGTTGTTGGCTCGGAGATGATGTCTATGTTAGATGGCTTTTTGGGTTACAATCAGATCAGTGTATTAGGGGAGGACCAGCACAAAATGATATTTACCACATCTTGAGGAACTTTTTTCCTATAATTGAATGCCATTTGGACGGTATCAAGACATAATAACTCGGCCAAAATAACCCTAGACAAAATAACCCAAGGACAAAATAACCCAAGGACAAAATAACCCAGGGTCATAATAACCCATGGACAAAATAACCTATGGTCAAAATAACCCATGGACAGAATAACCCATGGTCATTTTAGATCAAGCTAGTAAACTAGAAATGACAAAATAAATTATAAATATGATTGTGAGGCACCATAGAGGCTATTTAGGTAATTTTTAGACCATATATCCATTATATACCCCTAAAATAGCCTTAAAACACCTTTAATATGCTTAAATAACCCTATAAAATGGTAAATAATTATAAAAATAAAGACAATTTTGTGGGAATAAGTTGATTAAGAGTTATTATGAAAAGATATAAATGAAAAGGCATTAAGAAGATATATAAAATGGTAGAATTAAGAGAAGTAAAGAAAGGAAGAAGGGGAGAAGTAAGAGTGTGTAGAGTGATAAGAAGAGGAAAAAACCAAATTCATAAAAGAAGATATTTTGTAATATATTTTTTTTAACATTATTTTAAATTTTCCTAGGGTTTTCTAAAAGAGTGTACAAAAAATCAATATACTTTTTAGCAAACCAACACATTCTTCATAATTTTTAATATATAAAATGCCTCTTCAGTTTTTAACAAGTCAAAAAAATAAGAATTTACTTATTGTAGATGGTTACACATTTGTGTTTCATCGACAAGGCATCAATAAAACAATCTGGCGTTGTGTGGAATATTTTACAAATAAATTTTCAAGTTGATGCTATACTACGACACAAACAGAATTTGGTGATGTGATCTAGGATTTAGTGAATTGCTTCAAGCATCACACAGCTCAATCTGGAAATTCATCAAAGCGGTGAAAAAAGAACAGAGTCTCCAAGAGAATAGAATAGAGAAATATATGGCTAGATACACTGGGCAACCAAGTAGGAAAAAATACCGTGAACTCAAAGAAAGACTAAAACTATTGGTTGATGGTTATGACAACCATAACATTTTAGATTATATAAGAGGCATCGCTCATAATTTGACACTTTAATTGAAAATTTGAATAATAAAGTTTTTTTAGCAACATACATGTAATTTATAAATTTTGTTTTCCTTTCTCTATATTCTTATGGGGATATTTTTTCCACGGCTTATTCTGAACATGGGTTATTTTGGCTTGGGTTATTATGACCCCGGGTTATTTTGTCCTTGGGTTATTATGACCGAGTTATTTTGTCCAGGGTTATTTTGGCTGGGTTATTATGTCCCGTAACCCATTTGGACTCATTAATGCAGGAGCTACATTTCAATGTGCTATGGACTCGTCTTTTGGTGACCTCCAAAACAAAATTATAGTCATTTACCTTGATGATTTGATAGTGTTCTCTAAGAAAAGAACAAATCACCTACAAGATTTGGAACAAACCTTACAAAGGTGTGAAGAACATGGTATCTCTCTTAACCCCAAAAAGTATATTTTCACGATCACTAAAGGTAAACTCTTAGGTCACATTGTGTCTAAAGAAGGAATCAGAATAGATCCAGACTGAGTTAAGGCTATATTATAGTTAAATCTCCCTTCAAGCCAAACTAGTGTAAAATCTTTTTTGGTCAAGTGAATTTCTTGAGGAATTTCAACCCAAATTTCTCTAAAATTACTAAACATCTTTGTGGATATGATGAAAGAAAAACTAGGTTTTGAATGGAATGAATCTAGGAAGCAAGATTTTGAAAACATAAAAGAATCAATTGCCAGGCTCCCATCTTGGTCAGTCCATACTTCAAGAAGGATTTCATTATTTATTGTTATGCTTCCGAACATACCACATCTGATGTACTAAATTGCAAGAAAATGAAAATAAAGTTCAAGCACCCATTGCCTTCATGAGTAAGCCATTAAAGAAACATGAACTTAATTACTCTCCCACCGAGAAACATGCATTTGCAGTGGTCAAAGCAATCAAGCAGTTTCGTTTCTATATCCTGCATTCACACTTTGTAGTCTATGTGCCAAATCCTGCCGTCAAGAGCATATTAACCCAACAAGACACTAATTGCAATAGGAGGGGTAGCTAGATAGCAAAGGTGAAGGAGTATGATCTAGACTTAAAGCCGACAAAATTAGTTAGAGGAAGGGGACTTTGCAAGTTGATGGCAGAGAACTTGAAGGAAGAAGAAGAAAGTGAAGATTTACCATTGGTTTTGACTGTTAGTCTAAAAGATGAGTAGGGTGATCCTACAATACCAATTTACAATTTTTGGCCAAACTAGACACTGAACTATTTTTTTCTAACTAAATCTTCACTTTTGGGCACCTATAGCGGCTAAACCATGAGGAATTTGAAGATGACGCAAACTAGTGATTTGTGGCATTTTGTCTGTAGATTCTAAATATATTTTTTTCAAAAAATTTGGAATCATATTGCACTTCTTTTTCCATCTTCAAAAACTAGTTTTTTTTTAGTAAACACCATTTTTAAGGAGTGACGCTCACCGTATAACACAATTTTTTTTCCATGAAGGATGAATTCTAATTTTTTTTTAATTTAGATTTGTAACTACAATATCTAGTGCTTCCAATTGGTTTCATAGTGTTTTATTGGATATTTTTTCCTTAATCAAGTTTTGAAGTCAAACCAATTACAATTCAAACATAGGCGAACTATATAACACAACTTTTTTGTATGTATCAAAATTATTTTTTTTATTTGATTGGATCAAGGACTTCAATATTTGGTGCACTCATAATTTTTAGATTATTTTTTGATAATCTTCTATTTTTCCACGTGTAGAACATAGAGCTTGATTTTTGGTCAAAAACCTACATTCACAAGAAATAAAAAATAAATATAATAATAAAATTAAAATAAATTTTATAAGGACTACATACAAAAAATAAATTTTAAATGAATTCATTTGATCCCCCAAAAGTTATATCAAAAGTGGATTTTTATCAACATTTTGATAGGTGTAAAAGAGACTGAACGTTATAGGTATGGTTTAAAACTAGCGGGGTTCTATCCAAGGGGGTTTGATCTAAGGTAGTTTGATCAAACCCTCTTCAATTGGAATGCTTTAAATGGAACTTTTTAAGGCTCAAATCATTATATTTTCTAAAAATATGTGATTTCAACAAAAATCAAAATCTCCCAAAAATTGTAAACCAACTTTGTGGGATCACCTAGTGGTACTTTGATATTGCTTACTTCCTTACTTACAGACAATGTCCAAAGCACCTCTCAAGTAAGCAAAAAAGGAATTTTAAATTGAAAGTGGCTAGATATGTTATCTGGAGTAACACCATGTACAAACATGGTATAGATGGGACTTTCTTGAAATGTGTTGATAAATCTCAACAAGAACGGTTGCTTAATATTTTCCACAATAAGGCCTGTGGAGGTCACTTCTCTTCCACCGTGACTGCCTTCAAGATCATAAGGCATGGATATTACTGGCTTGGGATGTTTAAGGATGCCTATCACTAGCTAGGTAAGTGTGAGAAATGTAAGTTGTTTGTAGGAAGGCCTCAACTAGCGACTTTACCACTTAAGCCTATGGTTATCGATGGACTATTTCAACAATGGAGTCTTGATTTTATTAGTCCAATTATCCCACAGTCTAGTAGAGGTCATACTCATATTATCACAGCTATTGGTTACTTCACCAAATGGGTGGAAGTGATTCCACTCAAGAGAACTACTTCTGAAGCAGTCTGTGATTTTATCAAAGAAAATATTTTGGTTAGGTATGGAGTTCCACATAAGCTAGTTACTGATAATGTTACCAATTTTTCATCTAATGAGTTTTCACTTTTCTTCTATAATTATGGAATCTTTATCTCCCATTCGGTTGACTATTATCCCCAGGGGAATGGTCAGGCAAAATCTAGTAACAAAAAATTGGTAAATATTATCAAGAAGTTAGTTAATGACAATCAGAAAGACTGGCACAAAAAACTATATGAATCACTATGTGTAGATTGGATAACTCCAAAAAGGGCTATTGGCATGACCCCCTTTGAGTCAAGGTGTATGAGGTGGAAAGTGCACTTCCTCTTTCTTTAGAATTGTCAGTTCGTAAATTGTAGATTGCTATAGAGGAAGCTAAATTTGATGATGCCTTGGAGAAGAGGATTGTGTACTTAACTAAAATACAAGAACAACGAGAAGAGATGGTAGATAAGATAACCATACATCAGGAAAAGGTTAAGAATATTTTCGATAGGAAATCCAGACCAAGAAAGTTCATGATTCAAGACTCAATTTTGTTGTGGGATAAGCATAGGGAACCTAAAGGTGCTCATAAGAAGTTCAATTCACTTTGGATTGGCCCCTTCAAACTCATTCAGGAGTTTAGGCCTAATAATTTTCAACTTGCATATCCTAACAGAACTCCCTTGCCCATCCCTTATAATGAGCAAGATCTAAAACTCTATCAACTGTGACGGCCTTGTGGCCTCTCTTTCTTTTGTATATATTTAGCTTAGGGTTTTAGTTTTGGGGTTTTGGTGCTCTTTTGATTTGTTTCCTTGTTGCAAGAGAGTGCATTCTATTTTAATTAACTCTATTTCCCAATTGATAAGACACTGGTTTCATCCCATTTTGGTCTAGGTTCATTACTTCATCCTTATTAGTCTTTGTCCCTAGTCAAAGCCATTGTTACTACTATTTTATCCCCCACCTCATTGAGCCACCTACTAACTTGAAAACATCTCATTTTAACATGGACAGTGTTTTATATCATGGTATGAACCCGAGCAATGTTTTCTTAAGTTCATTGAACCTCCCACTTTACCGTTCGGGCCCTTTAATCTCCTTCCTATGTTCAAACCGGGCGGTGTTTTGTATGTCTTGTCGAACCTTACTATTGGCATGATGATTATTAGGTTGGGTGGTATTTCACTGTGAAATTTGAACTTGGGCACATATTTATAAGGTTCTTTGAACCTCTTTTGTTACCACCAATAGAAATTTTTTTAAAAAAATTGAAAGATGGTTATGTGAGGAATAGTGAATACAATAACTACCATGTGTCATAATGCGAATTAAAACATTAATGTCCACCTACTTCCATGTTTTTCTGTGAAGCCAAGTTTGATGAAGTAAAAGGCTGGGAAAAAATTCTTATTGTGACAATTTCTAAGGATGAAGCTGGAGGAGACACAAATTTCAAATTGTAGGGTTTGCCATTAAAGGTATTTTTAGTTTCCATTCATTGCAACCTATTTTCTAAGTTATTTACACTTGCATTGAAGAAATCATATATTGTCAAAAGCCACTAGTACACATGGCAAGGGTTAAATATGTGGGCTATGAGTAAGTGTCCGGGTTAACATACGAAGGACCTGAAATTGGTGATACTCTGCTAGGGCCCATTAATCTGGATGAATTCCAGAATAAATTTAACAAACCTAACCCTCCACCTATCATTGAAAGAGTAGTGGGTAGTGGGTTGATTGAAGCCGCCACATTTCCAATAGTTGTGCACTGTCCCAAACTAGTGTTGGAATGTATCAGATACTATAATTTATAGACATGGGAAGTTAGGACAGAGGATAATAGACTTGTTTTTAAAATTCAAAGGTCTACCTTCGTGTCCTATTTGAGAACACCAGAAAGGGATGAATATTCTCCAATGGACATGACAAGATCTAAGGTCAAGTTCACTACCAAGAAAGGGGTTTACAAAAATGTAATAACAAAGAATAGGTTGGTCAAACCGAAAAAGGGTAAGTCTCAATTTCCCCACAACCTACATAGGAACCATTTTGTAGATGAGGTGGTTGATATTGTAGTACTATTGCATAGGATAAGGGGAAATGAAAATGCTCACAGCTTCGAATAATGGATGTATTTCTTCATCCAAATCATATTGAGCATGGAGCAATTCCTACACTGGGCAAAGATTATTAGCAATCATTGCATGAGTTGATGTCATTCTTCACCTTGAATAGATTTTTCTTTATGTTGTCGTATTTAATATATGCCCTTGCTAGCACTCAACCCTGGCCTAGATTAAGGCCAAGTGATTTGCCTCCAAAAAAGGTACCAATTTATGATTATTTTGACAAACTCCAACTTCACAAGAGCTTCTTGCATTTCAAAAGAGTTGTTGACACTTTTACCATGAAGATGGTCAAGGAATTGAAGGCACATTCCGCAATAAGGTTATCCTTGGAGGCAATGCAGTTTATGGATTTTTGTGGTAGCCATTTTATTCAATTCCAGAGATTTTCATACATAAGAGTAGGTGGATATGCTAGTTTCCATACAAAATTACCCAAGTATCCTTAAGAAAAATGGGTGGTTATTGAGGTGAGTAGACAATTGGATGATGTTAATAAATTGTGTCAAGGTAGAAAAAGATTGACAATCAATTTTCCATTTTCTTTTAGTGCATATAGTTTCCAATCAATGTTTGATACTTTGAATATTGAGAAAGAATTGTCTAGGTATAAAATTCCCTCATATTAGGAACGTGTTTCTTTTGATTTGAAAGATTATAATATGAAAAATTTGAAATTGGGCCCTACCTTCAATCACTAGTCCAACCTTGAAAATTATTGGGCCAATTGTTTCGATGAATATGAGGTTAGGAGAAGAAGCTAGATGAGATTATTAGTAGAAAAATAATCATTTATGATTTGAAATGGGATTTGCAAGGCATTGTTGAAGATGGGTCTGACATGTTCAACCCAATATATACTGAATTAATAGAAAGTTGGCCCATTCTTGCCATAGATTGGAATTTTAAAGAAAAATAAACCATTGAAGCTAAAACTACTGATGTTCATACAAGAACTTGAGAATGGGTGACTAAAAAGAAAACTGAGCAATCCCACCCCTGTACTAGATCCAAAGATTGATGACATGCTAAAGGTGCCTCTCAAGCCTCTACCAGTATGCAATCAACTGATAATGTTCCTCAGTCCTTATAATCAAGTGCCCAAGTAGATGATGATGAAGACCCACTAGAAAAGAGTGTGTATTCACAAATCTGTGGGGATGATATTTTCAACCTGCCTACTCTAGGCAAGGATAAAGGAGAGGAAGAAGAGGAAGGGTTAGAAAATCTGAATGTTGATTCCCCCCCTTCTCAAGATGAATCACTTGTCAAAGAGGTAAGTACCTCTCATATGCTAGAAACAACAACACCTATAGGTGATACCCCTCTAGTCACTCAGACGTTGTTTGAGTCCCCAGGTTTTAAGGAAACTAAGGTTGTGGTAACCCCAACTTATTTGGAAGATTCGTTGTCATGAAAAAGGAAAGCTATACAACCCAGCTTTCCCAAGCAAGACATGGTAGGTCAGTTGTTGCAGAGGACTTCAACTCCTAAACCTAAAAAGTTAAAGACCACTGCTAGACTTATAGATGACACAAAATTAGGGACACTCTAGTTGGAATTTGCACACCCTTCAGTGCATAGAGATGTTTCTCAAGTAGTAACAAGTGACTTCGAAGTGAAAAGGGTAGACCTCGGTTCTCCTACCAGGGATGGGGATGTTCAAATATTTCAAGTGTCAGTAGCTAAGTTGGTAGAGAGATCAAAGAAAGATAAGGAAAGCAAAGATGAATTGAAAACCCAAGTTTGGGACTTGACCAATTTTCTAAAGTCTATTTTTGAGCTCATCCCACAGCCTCTCTCCCTGGTAGATTCTTCTGTTGAATCTCTTCCTATTGTTGGAAAAGAATCCCTAATTAAAATTAAAAGTTTTCAATGTTTAAGTCGGGTTGTAGATGATTGGAATGAATCCCTCATCAAGAAGAGAAGCCTTGTCATTAATGAATCTTTTAAACACTTCCAAGAGGCGAATGCTTTGAAAGCCACCTTAGGGGATGAAGCCATTGCTACTAAAAAAGAAGAGAAATTGTGGGTTAATTGTCAAACTGAATTGAAGTTATTGATGAGCTCAGATATGGAAAGATTGGATACAAATCAAGTCATACCTAATGCTTCAGATGCTCGCTACCTATCATGGACTAAAGGAGTAGAGTGGAAATTACAGGTTGCTAAACAAATTTTGCAAAAGCTTAAAGAGATCATCAATGAGTGCACTACCATTTTAGATGAAGCACTAAGCACCTTAGTAGCTCTTGGTGTACTTCAAAATAAAGATGAAATAAGCGATGATGTGGATGCTAGAAGTTTGGAAAGTAATTTCAAGAAAATGGTCAAAGAGACTCTTGACTTACCCTCACTTAATGTTGAACACTTACAAAAACTAAGTGAATTACAATTGGTATCATCTCAGGCAATGGATATTATGAAGGTTTGTGAGCATCGCATAGAAACGACTAAATATCTTCATTTGACATGGAAGGTAAGGATGACAAATATAACCATTCCCCAACATAAGGACCTGATGCACATCCTTAAGGATTTCTAGGCATGGCGGAAGAAACCTTTGGTGATCCCGGAAGTTGGAAAGGAAGCGATGTCATCGTAATGGCCTAGCTCCTCTTTAAGTGTCTTTTGTTTTATTGGCTATGGACACGAATAGGCAAGACTCATCTACCTATTTAAAAATGTATTTATCTTCATATGCTCTCTCCAAACATTTTTCGCAAGTTGCTCAATACTGTTGATGAATGAAATTACTATTTTGTCTCCATGCAATTTGGTGGAGTTAATCTTATTTCTTAAATCTTTACGTTTGAGAAAATTTTATGCATGTCTTATCTTGGTATGAGCAATGTAGTTCTTATAATCAATTTCATTTCTCATATGGTATAGAGAAGATGTTTGGTTTCTAATTATTAATTAGTCTTTGTGCTAATACTTCTTATTCGTTGAATCACACACCTGATATTTGAAATTTTTCTGATATTGGGTATACCTTTTCTACTTTCTAGTTAAAAACATACATGATATTTTGTTTTCCATGTCCTTTCAATTCATTGAAAATCATATGAGGGAGTTGTACCTCAAAAAATTTAGAGAATATGCATCTTGTCTAAAGAGTAATATTCAGAGCTATTGGGTTAATTTTTATGCACCTTCTAGGCGTTCAATTGTAGATTCTCAAGGTGCCCAATCTGTTAACCAACACAAATTCATGAGAGATGTTTTTTTTTGACAATAAGTTCTCATGGACCCATTTAAATCAATGAACCCTTATTCTACCTTTTCTCCACTATTCTCATGATATGTGTAATTTCAAATATGATAGTTGTTATATTTAAAATGTATTTTTATTGCATATCAATCCAAATCCTTTAATCCATTGCCAAATTATTTTGACTTTCAAAGACATATCAAGGTACTTGTCCTATTAGTTTTTAACTTTTCACAACACAAAACAGGTTCTACTCATTTAGAAACTACTTGAATTTGAATGCAAGCATATAATAAAGAGACCTAATTAATAATGAGTTAGTTAATATTGGCTTTCATATTATAATTAAACATAGAAGCCAACTTCAACTACATAACATGTTATATCAATTTTTATAACTAATTTAAATGCCAATAAGAATTAGGCTTGTATTTAGAGCCAATAATCATTGGTTTATACTTTTCCCTTTGTTATAGGATATGACTTAAAGGAAAAAGACAATTTGCAATCATTAGTTTATCCTATATCCATTTGAAGCTATCAAGTTTGGATTTGTTTTTACATCAATAAAAATCATCAAAAAATTATTCCAATAAAGTAGAAATTGAAACCCTTAATTGTATAAGGTTGAGTTACTAGTACTCTTATCTTCAATCAAATTATTGTTTTTTATTCAAATTTTTGACTCTAATACCATTAAGTTCCTAAAAAATAAAAATTAAGTGATCATAGTTTTTTCTCTTAAATTTTTCCCGCATATGGAATATTGTAAAAAAAATCCTTTATATAATATGCTCATATTAGCTTCATATGAAGTTCAATTTTATTTGTTATTGGCGTCAAACTTTAATAGCTAAATATTCTAGGGGGTTTGAGGGAGTGCTCTAAAATTCTCAGGCGTAGCGAAGGCTGGTGGAGTTGGTGTAGGAGCACCTTTGAACAAAAAATGTAAATTAAGGGTGATAATGAGTAGACTCTAGGTGTGGAGTAATTTTATCTTTAAATAAGGTCATAAAGACCATTTTATATTGTTTTGAGTCAAGTTTGAGTCTTGTTAGGTGATTAGGGGGTCATTTGGGTTAATTTGGAAAATTTGCAAATGTTGTAAAAAGATGTCAAGCACAAAAGTTGCAAAATTGCATTTTGTGGAATACAAACGATCACAAAACTTCAAAAGGAAGTTGTGGCAGGTTAGAAAGTAATTTTTAGAGGGAAAAAGTATATATATGATGAATTTAAGCATCGATGTAAGGTTGTTCTTGAAGTTTGGAAGGAAGGAAATCAATAAAATCTCTACTTTTTTCTGATAATTTTGTGTTTTCTCTCCGTTCACAACCAGTGTATGGTCCCATATGGCTATTCTTAATCTAATTCACTTTGGGAACCTTAGATACATGTGTTATCAACTATTTTGGATTGGTTGGATTGAATCTTATTCGATTAGAAAGCTTTGATAGTCAATTCTCTCCAAGCGGCCAAAAAATAGAGTATTTAAGGGTTTGTAGTTTCAAGCATGTATTAAACCCATTCCACCTTCTGTAAAGTCTGTGCCTTAGTGGAATGGGTAGAAAATAGGTAGGAATAGATGTGTAAATGTTTTGAAAGTGCAGGGGAGGTCGAATGTTGTGTTGGGCATGAATCCCTAGGTATGGAAATGGAGCTTTCCATGTGAAATTGAATGGCTTTGTGATGGTAAAGTGTGTAAAAGGTTGGGGAAGTGTTATTTCTTGATTGGGTGAGTATGTGCAGGCCTATCTAGACCTAATTGAGGTATTGGTAAGGTTTTTTGAAGGTTGGAAGAGTGATTTCCATTAAAACCCTAAGTTTTTGGCAATAAAAAGGGTTTTGGGTTTTGGAACTTTGGTGAGAGGGTTTCTAAAAACAAATTGAGTAATCCTTGGTTTTGAAACTTGTGTATTGCTTCCCACATGATTTTGGGGGTTGAGGAAAATATTTGTGAGAATTTTCTTTGTTAAACATGCCTAATTTGAGGCCTAGTCAATGTTAGAAACCTAATTGGTCTAAGTTGTTGAAAAGAAACCTATTATGGTTTGTTGACATATTGTTGTACATCATGATGGGTCTCTGAAATGGTGTAGGTCTTGGTCTGAGAGGATCTCTTCAAGAAGATATACCCAATTGAGTCGATTTGCAATGCTACAAAGAATTGAGTGGATTTGATGAGATAGTGAGAATTTGAAGGCTTGTTGACTTGAAGGTTGTTGGTTTGGTCTGAAATTGTGTTGTGTTGTTGCAGGACCTCCCCTAGTTGCTATCAAGCACTAGGGCTTCACCATGTAGCAACAATGGGGGAGGCTTGGTCCCCCTTGACACAAGTTTGTTATCCTTCGTACACCCACTAAATGTGACCTCATTTATTGCCTCCAACTTGCGCTTGTTTTTATTCCTTTTTTGTTTGTTGTTTCTCTTGTGTGGCACTAGTTCTTTATGTATTTTGGCTTGAAAGACCATCTTGTGTGTGTACTCCATAATGGAGGGGGGCATGAACCCCCCAAATTTTGGAAACAACTCAATTGATGTGGAAGGAAATATAGCCTCTTCTAAATCATTTTGTGATGTCGTTGTCGAGGAAATCCTACCTTCCTTTGTGGACGCAAAATTTCTCATCCTGTTGAATGACAGTGAGGAGGAATTCATGGTTGATGGAGGAAAGCAAGGTAAGTGTCCCTTCAGCCACCCTGACTGCTATTATTTCTCCAAATTTTGAAATGCTTAACTCTATTTACAAGGAATAGGTTGTTTAGTGTTATTATTTTTATGGTTGCCAATAATTTTGGTAATCTACCCGCTAGGAAGTTTTTAGACAATTGGTTTAATAATGTGTGGTTTAAGAAATTAAATGTGCAAATTTCATTTTGCAAAATGATTCAATGTGGTTTTTTTTTTTTTTTCTTTAAAAATCATGAAATGTAGGAAAAAAACTTTAAGAATCCTACTGGAGCATAGGGAAAAGCATTTTTAGGGTTTTCACATGGACTCGTGGTGCCAATGGGGATGAACTTTTGGCACTTTTGTGCCCTAGATGGGTTCTCATTAAGGGGTTCTTGTTTGATCTCTAGGATTTCATTCCTCAAATGATAGATCCCTTCGAGAGCATCCTCCAAATTGACAAGCCCAGGGTCTCCCTACCTGACTTGAATGCTCATGTTCTTGTTATATTAAATCATGGGGTCGATTTACCTAGTAATTTGGGTATCTATCTAGATGAGTCTCTGTAATATTGCTCCATTGAGTTTTTGGGTGGCTTAAATGCATGTTATTTGTGTAGGAGGGAAGGGAATATTAGGAAAATCTTCCCTATCATAAGGAAAAATGCATTCAAACACCATACTAGGCCTAATGGGGAAAAAGCTCCTAATTCTAATATAAATGATTGCAATTCCCCCGTCGAGGGTGCCATAGCTAATGGTGTTGCTGCAATAGTTTTGGAATCTGGGAACCGTGGCTTGGCCTCAGTCGTGGAAATTGGTCACTCGGATGTGGGGATCCCTTCTTCCAACCCCTTTCTTTATTATTTCCCTTCTATCTCTGGTGCCTCAAAACCCTCCTCCCCGAATCTTGTTTTCGTTGCTATTACCCAGGGTTGTCGAGGCTCTTCCTTTGCCTCCAAAGAAAGCTCACACCTAGTTTGTTCAGCTAACCCATTTTCCCCCCTCATGACTGAGGAACTCCACCCTCCACATGAACCATTGGATTCCCCTTTTGGTGCCAACCTCGCTTCAATTCCCTATGCTCCAAGTTGTGGTGATTCTAGGGCAAGGTTTGCTCCGTCCTCTACTAAAAGGAACACACAACAAATTGTGATGGATAAAATATGGAAAAACATTGAATTAAATGAAATAAATAAATTTTAATAAAGAACCAAAGGTGATTGCATAATTCTTTAAAGGGGTAAAATATGCTGATAACCCCAATAACTCCAATTCAGTTGGTGGAAATTCTAATGAGAATATTGATAAAAAAATCTTCAAATGTGAAAAAATTGGTGTTGGAATATGAAGGTAGAAGATAGAGTATGATGAATCTACAAAATACTAACAATCATTTGGATCCCCACCTCAACTATGACCAAAAAGGTGAGAATATTCAAGACATTGACTCCTACCAAATGGAGGTTAATATGATACAAACTCATCCTACTATGTCTACCTTCAAAGATAGTAACCTTATAAAAGATTCACCTTTTGGATAATCAATTTCTAAAGAAAATGTGAGTTAATATGGAATCTAATTTTAAGAATAATGAAGATTCTAGGTTGAAGGAGGCTTCCCCACCCTAAATAATAGAGGCTCCCCCTGATTGTGGGGATGAGCTTTCTCAACCTCTAAAGGAAAGTCTGGATTCGTTAACTAAAATGATCCAAAAATGGTCTATTGATAAGACCGAAAATGTTGAATGGATTAATAAA
>VDFB02058242.1:510547859-510638538 GCA_007258455.2 Sequoia sempervirens | reverse complement strand
ATAAACTTGAAAGCTATAAGGCTGCAGTCTTGCACCAAGTTGAGCACGTTGCCAGAGTCTTTTGACAATTTAATAAACTTGAAGTATATAAACCTGTTACACTGCTGTCAGTTGAGCACGTTGCCAGAGTCTTTTGGCAATTTAATAGGCTTACAGAAAATAGATCTAGGGTTTTGCAAGCAGTTGAACACGTTGCCAGATTCTTTCAAGCAGCTGATACACCTCGAAGAACTATATTTTCAAGGTTGTGAAATGCTATCCACACTACCTGTTGATTTTGGTAACTTAATAAGCTTAAAGCGTATAATTCTGTCGTTATGCAAGCAGTTGAGCACGTTGCCAGATTCATTCAAGCAGCTGATACACCTGGAGAGCCTAAGTTTATGGGGTTGTGCCAAGCTTCAACTAAAATTAGATATGCTTGAAAACATCAGGAAGCTCAAATTCTTGGATCTCAAGGGTTGCGAGGAGTTAGAAGATTTGCCTCGTGACATAGTGAATCAGGCATCTATGACAGGGTTATATCTAAGAGATTGTGTCAAGTTAAGAGGTTTACCAACTGGCATTGGTAAACCAGTAAGCCTTACGATTCTGAAGATATTTGATTGTCCCAAAGTAGAGAAAATAGAAGGTTTGCAACACTTCAAGTCACTGAAGCATCTGTGGCTTAAAACTGCCTGGAAGCTGCCAGGTATACAAAGCTTGGAGAACTTGGAACGATTGGAAACACTAGTGCTCGTATGTGACACCATATCAGCTGTGAAACCTTGTATCCAGTCTCTCAAGGTAAGAGTAATAAAAACTGTTATAAATTCAGAGTTTTTGGTATTATGTAAATGTTCAAGTTGATGATTTGGAAACAATACGATTTGTAGGAATGTCCAAGTAATATGTTGATAAGCGGTAGCGTGAGCCGTTTCGCGGAACCAATTGTAAACTCTTTGGAGTTTCAATCTTACGGTCATGGAGTTGGAAAGGCTGCTCAATAAATTAAGTATTCCACCTGAGTTTGATGATGCTCCTCATTTCTGTTACGTGGAGGAAAGGAGAAGAATGAGGACAGGGAAAGTCGTACGAATAAGGTGTCACTCCCAAAAAATACAAGCTGGATCCTTGGAAATTCCCGGAGTCTCTATCATCAATGGCTGGATTTCTTTAGTGAAAGGATTCTGGAGTCAAGAATGAAAAAGCAATAGTGGTGAGGGGACGAGTAGAAAGAGTTGTGGAGGCTTTTAACAAATTATTGACACTCCTAGAATAGGTTACTTGTTTTATAGTTTGGTATGTCTGATTTCACGCAACCAAAATAAGTTTCGTTTTATTTGAATTAGGGAGGGAACTTGTAATGCTAAGTAGTAGCTTACTTTTTGAGTTTATTTAAATTTTAGTGTTGATTTTGTCTTTTGTCTTTTAAAAAAAGTTTGCAGGGATACAATGGTATATATTAATATTTGTGTTCTTAAATATATATTATTATCATATATATAAAATATTATTTTTAATAAGTAATTGATTTATTTAGTTTTTTTTCATTTTTAAAAATATCTTGTCTTAATTAATTTATTTATAGATTTTTTATTGTTTGATTTCAATTATTAGTATCTAATGTAAATCTTTAATCTTTTGTTAATGATTTAAATGTTTTCAAGGGAAAAACATGCAGCTTATACTAATTGGATGATCAATCTTTATTTTAAAGTCAGTTTGTAACAACACCAATATTTTAATCCTATTTTTTTAATGGCTAGCCTTCAACTTCATGCACTCATCAATCTTCATTTATTTCTTCCCTACTATACATTTTTATGTCAATTGTTATGAGTATTGATCAAGTTAAGTCAAAGGGTTAGGTTAGCTAGTATAAAACTTAAGGGTTGAGCATGTTGGAAGGATTAAAATGTGTATTGATTTTTTAATTAAATTTAGAGATTTTTATTCAAATATCAAATAAGACTAGATAAATCACAATACATGATATCAAAAGAAACAAAGACAAGAGAGACATAGAAATGACAAGCAAAGAAATCAATGATTCTAATAAAATTTGTGACAAGATTCAATATTTAGATATTGATAAAGATTCTTAAAACATCGCTCCCCATAGAAGCACCTAAAATAGGTTTCTTAAGCTATTGTATGGAATTCTTGTATCAAAATATGATTTTTTATTTATGAATATATTACTTATTGTCATAGTTGTTGTTAATCAAATTAAGAGAAGTACTCTACTTGATATAGATATAAGATTCTTTGGATAAAAAATGTAAATATAGTCATTGTTTTAGGCTACTAAAATCATATAATTTTTTTATTTAATTAATGTAGAAATTAAACATTTAAGTGGTTTTGACCATTTAAATATGAAGTGTTGAGGAAATACCTCTATTAGTAGTGGTGGCTTATTTTTCTCAATCATGAACTTTTTTCCTATTTATATATAAGTGACTTATAAATATTATTGTTTTATATATCTTTACTTGATTTTGTAAGGTTGTAATACCAAGTAGTAGCCTAATTATATCTTACACAAATTTTGTGTTAGTGTGAATATTTAATCTATTCACTATACTTAAGTGTACTTAGGTTGATGAGGTTGGACAATATCTTGTCTAACTAAATGCACAACCTTTAAGTCTGTAGAGGTTATCAAGTTATTTGGTTAATCTCATGCACACACCTTTTGAAGTTGGAAGACTTTCCATCTTATTGCAAAGGTCATTCAACACTTGGTACACAAGGTTGATGACTTGGTCATAAAGGTTGTTGGCTTGCATACTCCAAGTGTTCCTAAGGTTGACACCTATAGGGAACTTATCTACTCATTTGTGCCACATTATAGGGCACTTGTCAATCCACCTCATAAGTGGATTGCATCATCCTTGCCTATATAGGCAAGCTCATATTGTAATCAAATCAACTCTTTTATCAATATCATTTTGATAATGGAAGATTAGGCATATTGTTTGCAAGTGTATCTTTGTGGAAGACAAGGTTTTTGATGTCATGATCTTGGATGAAAATCCTAACATGATTAGGCCAAAACATAAGAAGTCATGTGATTTTGCAAGTCCTGGAATTGAAAGTCTTTACATACCTATGCAACCTTCAAACTTGGTGCCCAAGATCCATTAAACTCCTCCATGGGTAGCTTTGAAGCAGCCTCCAAAGGAGTGCTGTACATTGTTGATCAATTTGAAATTTTTGACAAGCTCACTATTTTGACTACATCTAGGTGACCTATATATTAGTTCAACTCACTACATCTATTGCATTTGTAGTAGCGCCTACCCCCACAAAACCCCATTTTATTTCCTTTTAAAAAAACTTGGCATTATATGTTTGGATGGTTGTTTTTACAATTAGTGGTTTTATAAATTAATTTCCATTCATCAAAAGCTTTTTGTAAGAGGGGAATTTTAGGGGTCAAAATGGCAAAAAGGGTGCCTTTTTTTAATTTTTTTGCAATAAACTTGCAAATGGGAGGGGGGGCCTTTTCTAATTTTTGCAATAAACTCTCAAATAGGGGGCTCTTTTTTCTTTTTGTAATAAAATTATAATTTTGTGAGACATAAATCTTCTTTTGCAATGAATGTGGCAAAAGGAATGTGATAGGGGGAGGTTGATTTTTTTTTGCCATTAATAAAAAATTGTAAAAGACAACTCACTGTTTTCTTTTACAATGAGTTTGGGAAAGGGGGAATTTTTTTTATCATTTTGCAAATGGAAGGAGGATTTGCAATTTTTATCTTAGTTAAAAATTTGTAAAAGAGGATTCAATTTTTTCTTTTGCAATAAATTTGGAAAAAGGGGTCTTAATGGGGGTTTATTTTTTTGTTTTTTGTATTTAATTGAGGTTTGCAAGACGTAAATGAATCTTGTCTTCTTAATCAACTTCATGACAATAAACTTGTAGAACTCAAATAGCAAATAAGCTTGTAAACACACTATAAGAGAAGGGGAATTTGTTGCTCAGGAGTCTCTTCATTCTTAAGAGAATCCCAAGGTGTGAACTTCCCTTAACTACATCAAGCATTACTAAATGGAGAAATTGTAAAGGAGGTCATATAAAGGATAATTATTCAAAAAGACTACTTCAAAATATGAGAGAGAACAGTTCTAAGATCTCTTCCTCAAAAGGAATAGCTCTTGGCCAGAGGAATACAACATGATATCAAGATGCCAATGTGCTGCATTAGATTCTAAAGGACGTGTTGGCATCCAAGGAAAACAAAGAATCAGAACCTTGAACATAAATGCTAAAGTCCTACTAATGTGCTCAGACCTAAGGTATATTCAACAAAATAGATAAATAGAAAGCAAAAAATGATATAAAATACAAAGGAGAGTCAAGAATAAACTTAAAACCACATGAGCACTTGAAACCTTTCTCTAAGCCTCACTTTAGCAACCTACACACAAGTAAAATGAGAAAAAATATTGGGGGTGTTTTGGGGCTTTCCATACTCAAATCCCCATTTTTTTGTTCTCACCTCCATGAACAACTAGATAGATAGAAAAAGTAGACAAATAAAGAGTGGTGAAAACAATCCTCACACAAGGAGGAGAACCCACACCAAATAATAGCAAGTAAAAAATGTTATCTATTCATAAATAGATAGAATGAGAGAGCATTACCAACAATCCTCGATCCCCTATTGAATGCACAAATGCACTATTAAATACTAGCAAGAGAGCTTTGGCTATTGGAGGGACATTAGTTTGGTAGAGCTTTGCTTGTAGAAGAGATATTGCGAGGAGGAGTAGAGAATAGAGTGAAATTGAAACAGTAAAGTCAAGAATCTGAGAGAACTCCCAAAATGAGAGCAAGAAAGGGAGTTTTGTTGCTACAAGGGTAGGAGGAGCCATTACACTTGAAATTTTGACTATAGGGACTTGTTTCATGAGTCAGGATTTCAAGATTCCTCATTTCAAACTTGTAAAACCGCTAGGATGCTAGCACACTGTGTAGACATCCACGCACTGCACAAGCGTCCAACTCATCATTTTTTAGGAAATAAGGTGGTAGACTGTTGTCACTTCATCATTGGTTTTCAAGGGATTGGAATCATGAAATTCTGACCCATGAGGTTCTTATCATAAATGTGCTTAGGTGTAATAAATGCAAGGCTAAATGTGAAAATGTGAAACTTCCCCTAAGGTGCAATTTTGTGACATTCCATTTTTCCCCCACTTTAGTGGGCTCGATTTTGGGAAAAATCAACCACACTAAAGTAGAAAAGAGAAAAAATATGAAAACTTGAAAATTTTAAACATTTTTGCGCCAAAAGGATATTGTAGAGGATGCAAAGGTTGAGTAGGAAGGTACAAAAGATGCCCCTAGTAATCAAAGTCAACAAACATACAACACTTGTCATGAAAGCATGCAAAAAATTTGATTCTACAAAACTCAAATTTTAAGTCAATCCAAAAAAATTGAAGGAAGCTACCAATGCGAGAAGAATGATCAAGAAAAATTCAATGATTCAGAAGAAAAATATTGAAAAGAGGTTACTATATTCCCCATCCTGAGTTTTCCACCAGTCTAGTGGGCTAAAATCAAGAAAAATAGAGGAACCACGATCGTTGGGAAAAATGGGCCCCAGGGGAGCTATATATACCCAGGTGGGCCCCTAGAAGGGTCATTTTCACTTTTCATTGCATGAGTTTTGTTGAATTTTGTGAGATAAAAGTCACCAAAATGCCACAAAAACAAGGGTAAGAGGATCCCAAACTGGACTAGCTAGGGCGAGGTGTCACTAAGGGTCTCAAGCCAAACCAGGTGAGTCTTGAAACTTCAATTTTATGTAATTTTTGAGATTTTTGGATAGATTTTAGACAAAAGTGCAACACAAGATTCTGAATTTGGCGCATGCATCCTCCTCATGCATTGGCATCCCATTGGTCTAACTTGATTTTTTTTTACTTTTACAAGACTATCCAAAGATTAGGGAGCATCCCGGTGGGTAGGTGCTACATCTTGTTCGAGACCAGTATCGATGCTTATCTAATGATGAGGAGATGCTTCTATGGTGGGTTGGCTTGTGGCATGTTTATCACATGCTAGAGATGTTATACCATGACCGTATATTGATGGCACTATAGACACTTCTTGACAAAATCAAAGGAATCTTGTTCCATCATTTTCCAAAAGCATCCCATGTAAATCAATTTTTGCAAAAGGATTTACCACCAAAATGTCCACCCCTAGAACCTAAATGGCCCTCCTTAAGGGCAAGGGGTATTTCCGCTTTAGTGAGATATCTAAGAAGTAAATTATTATAAGATTTTTGATAAAGAATATCCAACAAGACAACATAACAGGTTGAAATGTTTTCATATCCACGAGCGTTCATTCTTTGTCACATCAACGAGAACATTTCTAGTCTTCAAATAGTTATAGATGTTAGAGTACCATTCTCGTGAGTCTATATGAGAACACACGAGAGCATCAAATTTATGTTTCTTAGAAATAGCATGAGAGCGAAGAATATGAACCATAAAGAGGTATTCTTTCATATTCTTATCCGAAGGCACTAGGGAGGTAGCACTTTCCATGGCATTTGCATGCCAGTTTTCTCTCCTAGGGACATTGTCTATTGTGAAAGAGAAGAACCAATCGAATAATGCCAAAGTGAGGTCTCGATATTAAGACAACTTACTTTGCTTAGCTTGATAAGTTCTCATAATCTAATGTCACCATGTACACTAAGATGGTTTATTTTTTAATGTGATTGTGGCATGGAAGCTGACACTAAGGGATTCATACTAAGTGATGTTATTGGTGCAAGTAATCTCTAATCAAAAGGAGAGAGGGATTGGCTTGCCTTCAGGTGAGATTAGAACTATAGCTACTCTGGAGCCAATCTGAAATCTCAATCCATCAAAATACATCTCCCATACAAGATCGTGACTAATTGAAAAATTATCTTCATCAAGGAACAAGTCTAGACCAAGGAAGGAGCAAGGTGAAGGAGTGTCTACTAGTTGATTGGCAACTACTTCACCTTTTATTGACTTCTTAGTTATGAAATTTATGTCAAACTTAGAAAGCAACATTACCCACTTCGCTAAGCTTCCAGCAAGGTCAGCATTAGAAAAAAAATTCTTTAGAAGATTACTTTTCACAATGAAATGTGTTTCAACATGAAGAAGATAATGTCTTCTATGTTGCAAACATGAGAGAAAGGCATTGTTTATCCATGGTAGAATAACGAGCTTCATAATCAATGAGGATATGTCTAATGCAATAGAATGTTCTTTCTCTTCCAACATCATCATACTAAGCAAGCAAAGCTACCAAAGAGTATGGTGATGTGGCAAGGTAAAGCAAAAAGGGTCTATCCTGCATAGTCGACATTAATATAGGAGGATTGGCTAGATAATTTTTTATTGAATCAAAATTTTTTTGGCACTCCTTGTCCCATATAAAGTGAACATCCTCTTCAACAAACGAGTGAATGGAATGGTATGATTAGCCAAATGAGATATAAATCTATGAATTTCCTAAATCTTTCCTTGTAAACTTTGTAATTTAGAAATGTTTCTAAGTGGAGGTATGTTAACAATAGCATCAATTTTGTTTGTGTTGAATTCAATTCCATGATGAGAAACTATAAATCCCAATTTTTTTCCTGCTTCCACATCAAAGACACACTTAGAGGATTAAGCCTCATCTTATAGAGTTGAAGCCTTTCAAAGATGAGATGAAGATTTCCCATGTGATGTTGCTAGGTTGTGGACTTTGCCAAGATATCATCAACATAGTCTTCTATGATTTTGTGAATGAAGTCATGAAAGATTAAGGTAATTTCCTATTGGTAAGTCATGCCTGCATTCTTTAAACCAAATGGAATGACCACATAAAAAATGTTCCCCAAGTGGTAGTGAAGGTTGTCTTATAATAATGTTCTGGGTTAATACGAATCTAATTATAGCCCAAGAATCCATCCATGAAGGACAAGGCATAGCTTGCAGTTGAGTCTACAATCATATCGATATTAGGTAACAAGAAATCATCTTTAAGAGAGCCTTATTGAGGTCACAAAATCAATACATATACGAATATGACCATCAGGTTTACTAATGGCAACAATATTTGAAATCCAAGGTGAGTATTCGATTAGATGGCTAAAGCCTTCTTTTAATAGCTTCTTTATCTTAGTCTTAACCAACAAAGCAACTTTGGGATTGATATTTCAAATTATTTTCTTGACAAGCTTGGAATCAGGATATAAGAAAATATTGTGAACCACTATAGACTCATCAATACTAGGCATGTCCTCATATGACCAAGTGAAGATATCAAGATGAGAATGTAAGAGGTTAGAATGCTCCTTAGATTCTTCAAAAGAAATGCATTTTTTGATCTTAATCACATTTTCAAAGGATTCAGGGTTCGTGAAGAATTCAATAGTATCTCCCTTAAGGAGAGGACTACGATCTTCAGGATGAGGTATTGGGACACCATCATCAACATTAGATATAGGAGCTTCAATTTCCACATTCAAGATAGATTCTCCAAATTATGCTTTCTTAGTCATGTGATACAAAAATTATTGCTTATGGTGAATGGAAGGAAAGTGAGAATAGGCAGCTAAGAATTCTTCCAACGCTTCTTCCAAGAAAAAGACATTTAGAGGAACTTCATCAAGTTGTATCTTATCCTCTATTAGTTCAAGATGAACAAAGTTGAGATGTTCAATTGAAATCATGTTAACACCCCCCCATGGTTTTTGTTTAGATTGTTCAATAAAGCATCCCAAACCCAAATGATCGTTGTGAGGCTTAAATTGGATAAGGACCTAAATTCCTTGTTCAAAAAACCCAATACATTTACACCCATAACCATACTTGGAAAAAATCCTATATCCAAGGCCATAACATGTTTGCAAAGCCTGAAAAGGAGGTGGTTCCACGTAGAAAATGTCATTCCACCAATGAGTTTCAAACATGTCTACAAGACCACAACTTGTTGAAATGAATGAGACAACTAAGAGGGTGGTGAATCAGTTGTAGAAAATTAAACCTTCAAAACCCTCAAAAGTAAACAAATCCACAAGTATTTAGTATACCCTTATTCTATTAAAATAATTAAACATGAAATGCCAAGGTGAACCCACAATAGTGGTTTACAATTTTTGGCCAAACTAGACACTGAAATATTTTTTTCTAACTAAATCTTCACTTTCGGGCACCTATAGCAACTAAATCGTGAGGAATTTGAAGATGATGCAAACTAGTGATTTGTGACATTTTGTCTGTAGATTCTAAATATATTTTTTTTCAAAAGTTTTGGAATCAGATTGTACTTCATTTTCATCTCCTTCAAAAACTAGTTTTTTTCAAAAAATAACATTTTTAAGGAGTGATGCTCACCGTATAACGCATAACTTATTTTCCATGAAGGATAAAATTCTAATTCTTTTGAATTTACATTTATAACTTTGATATCTAGTGCTTCCAATTGGTTAGATAGTATTTTATTGAATATTTTTTACTTAATCAAGTTTCAAAGTCAAGCCAATTACAATTCAAACATTGGCAGACCGTATAACACACAACTTTTATTGTATGTATCAAAATTCTTTTTTTTTGTTGGATCAATGACTTCAATATCTAGTGCACTCATTTTTTCTTTTCGATAATCTACTATTTTTCCACATGTGCAGAACAAAGAGCTTGATTTTCAGTGAAAAACCTATGTTTAATAAAAGTAAAAAAAAAAAAACATAATAAAACCAAAACGTATTAAAATTATAGTCATTGGATAGCTCATTCTGAGGACTACCCGATTTTAGTTGTGTTTGTGAAGTCTCCTCCATTTTCATCCTCAACCCAAGCTTTGAAAGGAAATTTTTTATATTTTTTTGTGCCAGAGAGCAGGAAGGTGGGAAAAGGTAGGTTCAAGCGAACTAGGGTTCGCTCGAACCCCCTTTCAAAAAGGGTTTTCCTTGTCTTTTTTCACGGGAATGGTGGAGAATTTCATTAAATGGGTTCACTCAAACCTAGGTTCTAGCGAAATCTCATTTGGTTCGTTCAAACCAAATAGTTCGCTCGAACCCCAAAAATGATTTTTTTTTTGCCATGGGATCAATTTTTTCAACCTTTCCTTCCTCACTCCAATTGTAAACCACTTTTATGGGTTTACCTGCTAATAACAAATACTGAAATCAAAACACCACACACATAAGAACACCAAATTTACATGGAAAACCCAATGAGGGAAAAACCACGGTGAGGATTAGCTCACAATATAAGTAATAGAAAAATCGGTACAAAGAGGCTCAGTGCTATAATAGGATGCACTGTCCAAAAGGGCTCACATCCACAAATCACTACCATAGAAAGAATACAAGAAGATAGAAGAAGAATATTACACAAAGAAATGCTTCTCAATATAACAAGGAGTCTACCACAATTGCTCACACACTTTTACAGTCTCACATGAAAGACTTTGGATGCCTTTAGCTACTGCCTTTAGGAACCCTAACATGAAGTTCGCACTAATCCACTCAAATTTGCATCACATGCACTTTACTCACATCACTCTTCACATGTATCTTGCTTCTTACTCTTTCTCTACCTCTCATGCATCAAAACTATTCAAATTTATATCAACCTCCACCTCAAAACTTTCTCTAATGTTAGCCACTAGCCATTATACATTCAAATTCAAACTAGGTCAGCACTCAAAAATTATTCTAGTGGTTAGGAACAAAAGGAAACCTTCATAAATCCTTTATTAGAACCCAGATAGATCCCAACACACTTCAACATGCTTCCACAAGCCTTGCATGTAATGTTAAACACAAGGTCAACCAACACCTATGCAAAACACCGTAAACATTAAGTACATGCTTCCTTAGATCAAGCCAAAAGTTTTAGACAACACAATCTACTTGAAATAAATCCAAAAAAATCCACAAACTACTTAAGATTCATTGAATACATCAATAAAGCTTCACTTAAAAAACTACTTTAACTTGAGACAATTGATAGTCTTTGTTTGCATATTGATAACTGAAACTTACACTGTACTACAAAAGATCAAGTAAAAATTTGATCACAAAAAGATAAAGACATTATAAGAAACTTCCCAAATCCACACAACCTGAATCCAATTAGTGGATAAATGTGAAGAAAATACATTTCTCCTAGATAATAGAAAACACCATTGAAAAATTGACTCACACATTGGTGAAACTATCTCACACTATACAACAATCCACAAACCAAAATTATTATTATAGCAACCTATGTCAACCTTAAATAACCCATAAGATCCACATAGGCATAGCATCAACACATAAAGAATGTAGAGAACAATACAAAAGCTCATTATGAACATTTGCTTGAAGCACACTTTACTCTGTTTATTAAATTTTCTTAAAAGCACTTGGAAACTAAGTCCCAAAACCAACATCTTAGCTCATCTCTCCAATCCAACTTATCTTCAGAATTCTAAAACAAAAAATATCTCCATGTACTCACAACACTTCCTGAAGATCTCAACTACACATGCACAACCTATTTTCCTCTTTTCACAATTTTGTCAATATCCTCAACATCTTAATCCCAAGGTTGGCATCAATGACAACACTAGTCAGTAGACCTATTGTTCACATCAATTAAAAAGCATCATTCTTGCTACACAACCATCCTTCTCATTGGAATCAAAAACATTAACCTCCCCAACATAATTTTGATCATCCTCATCATCGGGGGAATAGTTGGGTTCCTAGGTAGGCTCACAATTTCCCTCCTTGGTAAGAGGTTGATCAACTTTCTTAGTAAAGGTATTTGAATTTATTGGAAGATCAAGGTGGAAGGGACTCAATTTATATTCTCTGATGAAGAATTCAAAAAATTCTAAGGATCCCCAATCATCAACAAGAAATGCATTCAATTCAGAAGTAGATGGGGAAGACTTAGGACTTTCTACTTTAGATTGCTCCTCTTTAGTGACATTCATTTTAGGGAAAATCTCCATGGATGGTACCACTAAGGAACATGACATTGCATTAGAGATCAGTGACTAAATGCAATTATTAAGAGTGGAAACAACCGAAGCCTGACCAATAGCTGCCAACTCACAAAGGTGAACAACTTTAGGGCCAACTATGACCATGACCACCTGATTGTTTGTTACAAACTTTAGAGAATGATGTAGGGTAGATGTCACAACTCCCATAAAATGAATCCGAGGTCTCCTAGGAGAATATTGTAAGGTAAGGGGCGAGGCATCACATAAACTAAGGTGGGTAAGGTAATGAGGCCTAGCTACAAAGGAAAGATTATTGTGCGTATGACTTGCCAACCAACATTATAAAATCCATGAATATATAATGAAAAAGCAGCTAAAGGAGAAGAATCAACTATAAATTTAGATAATAGATCCATACCACAAAAATTGAGTGTCAAACCGATGTCAATGAGGGTATGTATAATACCAATACTATTAACATTTACTATGATCATTAGAGGGTCATCTTGCTTCTGCACATTCGGGGGAAAAACTTCTTGTGGATAGACTGTGATATTTGGTGAATCTACATGAATATGAGCCATCAACGCATTAACATCCTCCAGCCTAGTGGAGGTTGGAAAGAGGATATTTTGCATGGCTTCTTGAATCATGCCTTGATAAATCAGAGTGGTCTACAGAAAATCGTAAAGTGAGATCTTAGTTGGAGTAACACGAAGTTGCTCAATAAGATTATAGTTTCGAGGTGATTTAGTCACAAGTTTAGGTGCTAATGGAAGACTTGGTTGAAAAGGTGGTAAAGAAGTAGGAACTTAAGTAGGTTGAGGAATAGGAATAGAAGGTTGTTGATTCAAGTTTTTCTTATTTCTTCTTGTGTTATATGTGTGCCCAACAAGATTATAAGAAGTAGAGTGTATGGCTCTCACAAACCTTGTATATAAATCCGATGAATCACTAAGAGAGTGGCTAGCTGAGGTCAGGTAAACAACAGGTAGATCTTAGGCTATGAAGAAGCCACCGAGACCATAATAACATTCACTAATTCCTTAGTTTGTGAAGAAGAATTTTTCTTAGAAGATCTACAAGTAGAAGAAGATGCTTCTAAGAAATCATCTAGACCATTGTCCAACATATCAAAATCTTCCTTAGAGAAAGCATTATAATTTTGTTAAAACATTGCAAAAAAATATCTATTATCCTTCACGTTGGGTTCACCAAAATGTAAGAGAAGGCGGATTCGTTGCTCATGATTCTCTTCATTCTCAAGAGAATCTCAAGGAGTGAAGTTCCCTTTACTATCTCAAACATTACTGAATGAAGAAATTGAAAAGAAGGTCGTATAAAGGACAATTATTCAGGAAGACTCCTTCAGAATCAAAGAGAGTGAGGTTTTCAGATCTTTTCCTCAAAAGGAATAGCTCTCAACCAGAGGAATACATCAGGGTATCAAGATGCTAGTGCGATATGCTGGAGTCCTGGAAAGGATGCATTACTCCTTCACAACTCCACAATTTTTTCACCATATCATCCAGGAGCTTATCAAGGATTGGGAAAGGGCTTCTTTCCACATCAAAGAAGCACCAATCCACTATGGGTTAGGGTTTGATCATGTTTTCATGGGCTTTAATTTAGTTGTTTTTTGTTCTATTTAGTTTTCATATTTTAGCATGGTTAAGTATTTCATAGGGATGCTCTATTTGATTTGTTTAATTTGACTAACAATGTTAATAGTTGTTTGTTTTGAGCATTTGCAGATTTAGCATCCACAGTACATAGAAGGCAAGAAGCTATAAATGTCGATGAAAAGATGAAAAATGATGCCTTGATTTCTTATGGATCCTCTTTATCTAAAGAAGAGGTTTCTAATCTATTAAGAGAATGTTCTACATTGTTTAGATTCAAACAAAGTTGAGAAAAGTGCCACAAATCTTTATTTTCTCACTTGGCACAATCTTAGTCAATTCTACATAGCTCAGATGTGATGGTAGCTTAATTGACTCAAGTAATATACCTCTAATCTTAAGGTATAGACTGTGAAAGAGGCAGAGTCAAGTCTTATAGAGAAAAGGTTATTGATTCTAGAAGATAAGTGTGCAATTGTGCATGCTAGAGTATTAAATTTTTTGAAAGAGGTAAGGGAATGTGATGAGGAAGCTTAGTTATTATTTGTATACTACATGCACAGTGGTTTGATGCCACTCGAGGGATTAAGGACTTAATGGACTCAATAGAGTCTATACTTTTTGTTGCCTCTAGAAACTACAAGATTGTAGATTATAGAAACTACATTGGTTGGACTTCTTTTGCAGACCTTCAAAACAAATTGTTCATTTTGCAAGGAAAAAAGAAGATGCAAGAAGGCAATTTGGATAGCTTGGAGATCTAGTAATGTCTAGACACATTCCCATATCAAGTGCCTTGGTAGATGCAGAAAAAATAGAGAAGATGGACATCATTTCTTCCACTCCAAAAGGAGAAGAATTTTTAGTGGAACTGGAATCACTACATAAATCTCTTACTAGAGAAAAAGGGATTTGGGATGATAGTAAACCAGCTTGGGAAGCAATTCTCAAGGAATTACAAGGTGCCCTTATCTCTTGATTATTTATGTTTTCCCCACCCTTTGTCCTTGATGTCAAAGGGGGAGAGGGTTTTATGTGAAGAAGGTTTAGTGTAAATAATGTTTTTGGTTTGTTAAAAAATAGTTTATAGTTTTGTGATCTTGTAATGTGAAAGGGGGAGTTGAATAAACTTTGATGTCACACAATCTTGGTTTTGAAGTAAGCTACATTTTTGGTACATGTTTCCATCCATGAAAAAGGGGGGGATTGTTGGAAGAATGAAGAAGGAGACCTCTGGTTGGTTGTCTTTGTTGTCATTGATGCCAACAATGTTTGGTGATTGATTATCTACCCATTCAGTAAACTATCTATGTGCTACATTGATGTGGTAATTTGATCCAGAATCAATCTAAAGTAAATATTACTTGAAATGATTTTTATATGTTTCTCAAGGGTCTTAGATGTAGTTTTGGTTAGTAATTCAACAATTTTGGTTAAACAAGTTAAAAGTTATAAATGTCAGAAGTTCGGCTTACAATTTTTGGTATGATTTTCCTTTGGCTGACTTGTTCATGTGGTGCATGCTGACATAAAGGTTTAAATTTTTCCTTTTTAGGTCCGGTCTAACCTAAATCATGTCTTTCATATTTTGTTTTGAGTTCCAAAGAAGTTTTTGTTTTGATGTCAACAATATATTTTGAGTTGAGTATGCTTACATCTAACTAGGTTGACCTAATTGATGTATGAATATGTAACCATGTATATATATGGAACATCCATGTGTTGTTCATAGAGATATAAGCATTGATAGTGTGAATCATGTGATTGATTAATATTGTCTGAAGTTGCTGATAGGTGTTGATACCTACTATATACCTGCAAACCAATGCAAGGTTTTTTGTTTTCCATAGCTTAATTGGAATTGTACTCAACACACAAAAGGTGCATTCCATCAGTTCATATTTTGTAGTGAGCCACACTCTTTTGTAATCATTTTTAGGTTGTGCACCTTTCAAGGATAGTGTGTCCTAGAAGTGTGCTCTATAATATCTTATGACCAATTATAATATATTGTTATCTAATCCTCATCATGGTTTTTCCCAATTTGGGTTTTCCACATAATAATCTTGGTGTTCGTGTGTCATGTGATGTTATGATTTCTCTCATGTTCCCGTTTACAATTGTGATAAGATATTTTTTAATTATTGAATGGTTAGTAGTTAAATGGTTTAGTGGAATACTAATTCACCCCCTTCTAGGTGTCCAACATAATCCACCATTGGTATACTTTTTTTCATTAACACTTCTTACCAAATCAACATCTATAAAAGTTGCTAGAGTAAAACCATCACCTTTAGGATACCATAGACCATTAACAATAGTATTATTTGAATATATGAAATTCTCTTTATAGCCTTTCCATGTGTTTCTTTAGGTGTTGCCTAAAATATTGCAACCACACATACTACTTGCATAATGTCAGTTCTAGATCCAATCATTGACCTATACAAAGTCTAATTTTCTTTAGGTGACTCATCATCCTTGCTTAGCTTACATCTTGTCACCATTGGTGTACTAACTAGCTTGTAGTATTCCATATTAAACTTCTTCAACATCTCCTTGACATACTTGGTTTGTGATATGCAAACAACCTTATCAAATTGGGAATTTTTGGACCAAGAAAAAAAGATAATTCACCGACCATAGACATCTCAAATTCATTTTTCATCTCTTCTACAAACTCCTTACATATATTGTCATTACTACCACCAAAAATAATATGAAATTAGACAACAACAACTGATTGATACTCACCTTCTATCTTTATGTAAATATTACTATTTCCATTCCCTCTTTTGAATCCTTGCTACTACATGTACTTTCCCAATCTAGAATACCAAGCCCTAGGGGCTTTCTTGAGTCCACACAATGGATTTTTCAATTTTCAGACATTATCCTCATTCTCATAAAATTGAAATCCTTCAAGTTGCTCAATATTCACTCAATATTTCCACTGAGAAATGTTTGTCCTTGATATCTATATGATATAATTTGAAACTCGTATAGATTGAATATTCCAAGAACATCCTTATTGCTTCCAATATGGACTTCAGAGAAATTTTTTCTTCAAAATCAATACCTTCTACCTAAAAATATCCTTTGTGGACTAGTCTTTCCTTGTTTGTCATTACCTTCTCATCTTAATTAATTTGGTTTCTAAATACCCACTTAGTGCCAATAACATTCTTATCCTTAGGTCATGGAACAACTCCCTAGTTTCATTCTTTTCAATTTGATTTAATTCTTATTTCATTACATTAATCCAATTCTCATCTTTGCTAGCCTCTAAAAAATTCTTAGACTCAATTTTGCATAGTAGAGAAACATGTAATTTTTCATTCATCCCTATTAAAAATTACTTTGGTTAGGACTCCATTATCTTTATCTCCAATAATTGACTCTCAGAATGATCCCTCTAGACATATCTTGTTGAAGTTTTGTAAGTTGATCTTTTAGGCTCACTAGCTTTATCTTCTTCACTGATGAAGTAAGATCCATCTCAATCACTATCATCATCATTTGATGAACAATAATAATGAAGTTTCTCATAAAATTTTACATTAACACTTTTTGTATAATATTATTCAATCTTTTATTATAGCATCAATATGCCTTACTTGTTGAATAAACAAGAAATATACCTTCATCTAATCTTGAGTCAAATTTACCCAAGCTATCTGTATCTCTTCTAATGTAGCATTTACTTCCAAATATTTTGAAATGTTTGACTAATTTTGGTCTACCTTTCCATTGCTCATAAGGTATATTAGTGTTATTCACCCTTATCTATCATCTGTAACGCCCTGTCGTGCGAACCCCAAAGGACATCTAAACTATAATTACTGCACAATTTAAAAAAAAAAAAAATCTAAACATACAGGAGTTGCACATAAGTCATGAGTCATGAAACTTAATTAAAAATAATTCATTAACACTTACGTACCTTGGGGTACACAAGAATTCATTACGAAACTTATATCCATACAACGATACAACGACAATAAAGAATGAAATCCCAATACATTATCCATAACAAAGTAAGCATTAACTAATGTAACACATACATGATAATCCATTGATAAGAAACCAACCATGTACATAAATACAACATTTTGAATAACAACTACCATGGACCAATATCCACACAAGGTTAATCAAGATGAAATACTACATTACATCATATTACAATGTTCAAGAGTAACAATAATACAATAGCGTTCCCCAACAGGAACACGATAACATGATACATCTGAACAGATGAATACAAAGTATCATAACTGGCTCAAAGAGGGAACCAACTTTGGAATCGCTGCAAGGGATACCAATCTGCACCTCCTGATCCTCCACTAGGGAACTAATGGGGTGCTTAGCATGTTCCACCTGACCATGTGGGTCCGAAGAACCACCCCCTTGCTAAGGAGCTGACAAGACAGAGACCTCAACTAGAAACATCCAAACAGGGAACCACAAGACTCAACACTATACAAGAGTAATAGGAAACACAAGAATAGTCACAACATCAATAAACTATGACCAACAAACAAGACATCTAAATCATTTCACAATAGTGATAAACCACTTTAGAAACATAGTAACAATAATTCAAATATCATAACATCAATAAATCGTTATAACAACAATAAACCACTTTCAAGGGATTTCAATGGAACAACTCCAAAAAGGGAAAGCTAGAGGAGAGTGTCATCACATGGCCTTACATGGATTATCCAGACATCCTAACTCAAGGTTCCACCTCCATCTATACATGGATTATCCAGATAACCTATCACCAGGTGCCACCTCCATCTATGGTTATCCTGACTGTCTATCTCAAGGTGTCGCTCCATAGGATAACTCACGCAGAACCGTTAACCTCTCCTGAAGATGAGGCAACGATCATGCCAACCACGGCCTTCTCGTCTCTCCTTCAGCCTATGATAGCACTAACAGGCGGACGAGGCATTCATAATTATCTTGATTAATTTTTAACTATCGGGCCCCTAATTAATTAATAAGATTATCACTGATTAATCTAACTCTACGTGGGTTATCCTAATAGCCCCTTTGTGCGTCGGTGCCCACGTAGAGCCACTCTCTCTAGAAACCAAAAACATACAATGCAATACCAAGGCATTAAGGGGTTGTACCAAAACTGGAAAATATCAACATCTCAAAATTGAAATACATGCGATGAATTTACCATCTTTCCAAAGCCATATATATAATTGCTCAAGAAATCTGGTACAACCCATACATAAACTCCAAGTCTCAATTACACTCAAAAAACTCAGCAAAGACCAAATCAATGAAATTCACGTAATACAACTTTTCACAATGCCTCTGGAAGTCCAAAAAGAACGATTACCCACAAACGAGGGTAAACTGAAGCAACAAGAGTTTTTCCCCAATAAATTTCCAACACAAGGATAAAATTTCCCTCAAATATGAGATTGACTCAGAAGAGCCACACAAAGAAAGATTCATCAAAACCCATCCACAAATCAATCAACCCTAAAACATGAATACAATCCAGATATCAACAATGGTGCCACCTTAGAAGGGATTCACAAAATAAAATCAACCTTTAATTCAATGATAATCACTCAAAATCCAAAAGCCACCAACTAGGCATTCTACGGGAGACCTCAATTTTCTCCTCACAAGAACCCCCTTATAGTGGCATGTAGATCACCTTCACAAAGTCAACAACATGACAACAACACCAATTATCTATTCACATTCTCAATTAAAAGAAAACAACCTAGGTACTCAACAAACAAATCAATTACAACCTCAAGGTTCAAAACAACTATCCACATAAGAACCTTATTTATTAGAAACTCGAATAGTCATCAAGTTATCCACTAACGAACAATCCAAGTGAAATAATTAAAAACAAAATCTCAATACAAAGAATTTTTTTATTTATTTTTATTAAAGTTTATAAAACTACTGAGATGAAGTCATACAATTATACACATAACTTAGCACTTTTAAACTAAAAGATTATTCTTTGACTTTCCAATGGTACCAACAGATTGTAAGAACTAGGATACTCCTATAATTTTTAATGTAGTTGATGAGATCATCAAACAATCAGCCAAAATAGGTTAATGAGAAAAGGAAATAAAACCAATTCCCTTGTTTCTTATCAAATGCATATATGCTAGGTTATGATCATATAACTGAACCCACTCTAATTTATCTAGAGTCTATATACTTGAATGAAAATATAATGCTCAATAAGCTTAATTTAGAATCGTCAAATCTTAGCTAGTGTTCAATATTACTTGAACCTCTACAAAATACCAATCTTTTAAAAGGTCAATACAAAAGTAATTTAAACTAAAATAATGTGCAAATCCCTTTATTTACTCTCCATTCTCTGGTTATGACAAATGAAATCAAGAGATTATTTAAACCTTTAAACTTCCTATTATGTTCAAGTGCCATAGCTTTAGACAGGTTGACAATGAAATCAGAGAGATTATTTAATTTACTACACCTTTACAAGTCTAAAAGTTGTAGCTGTTATAAGTTACCAAAGGTTTCAGGGAGGCTATTTAATTCTACACAATACCTCAACTCTAAATGTTGTAACTGTGACAGGTTGCCAAGTATATAAGAAAGTGAATATTGGAATTTGGAAATATCGCCATCTACTTGTATTATTATCAAATCCAAAATGTTGTCTGCAAGACTAAAGGGAAGGAGAAAGGTGAGGTGCAAATACGTGGCTTATGAGTAGGAGAAATAATGTACAACTTTTCTTTTTTGAACTAGACGCATTTTTGTTTGGTGGGGAGTTTCCAAAGACGCGCTCAAGTTTGAAGTTTGGAAATTAATCTTCACCCGATAAACGGAAAGCTCTCTATTATGTTAGTAATTGACAATATTTTATTTTCAATTGTTGGAATTGTGATAGATTGTCAGTAAATTCAAACAGGTTATTTAAACCTTCGCAACATTCTATTTCCAAGTACAGTAGATGTGATAGGTTGCCAATGCAACAAGAAGGCTAATTTTACCTCTACAGTCTTCTATGTTCACGTGTTTCTATTGTAAATCTCTCCTTCGAATTCTATTCAACTCTTTAGTTTGAAGGTTCCCGAATTAAAATCATAAGTGCACATACACATATCATGCTTGCAAAATGTGGAAGCACATACAAGCCGGATAAATTGGTTGACAAATTCGATAGCATAGAAACTCGGTAGTGGGAAACGTTCATAACAATGTGGAGAAACAGGGAAACACATTCTCCACTGGTAACCTCACAACAGAGGGGCTTTATATGTTGTGTCGTGTGACTGATATGGTGATGGGTAACATTCCTAAATGTACTAAGCTATTAGAATATACTCATCAAGAATACCTTAACCGATACAAAGAGCCTATTTGAATGCACAGTTGGAAAAATGTATTGGGAACAATATTAAAATGCCATGCAGAATAAGGTTCACTAACTTGCACAGGATATAAGTTAATCAAATACCACTGACACTAATTTATCATAAAACTATGAATATCATTATCACTGATTGCATTATTTGATAGTAAGAAGAGGGCGCTGGAAAACAACTCATAGAGCAATCACTCAAATATCAACCACTAACAATGAAAACGATGAAAACACATCATGTACTTTGTCAATTGTAGATTAAGAATGTTTCATTTCCATTTCTTCAGATTTAAAATAAAGATAAATAAGGCACCTGGCTTTCCTGAGCTTGCCGGAGTGGGGTTTGAAGCAGAGCTCACCATTCGCAACCTCCAAGATCTAGAATCCCCCCTTCCGGAATTCCCCAAAAGCTCCCTTCGCCTCTCTCATGCAATTCTTTAAAACTTTCCATGAAGGACCAATACTCCACTCTCTTTCCGATAAAATTCCCAAACCAGATTCTTTTTAGAAAACTCCAACAAAGTGTTCACGTGGTTCCCCAAATCCCCTGGCAGAGTATGTGATAACCTTCCCTGCCATAATGCATAACCCACTCATAACGGTTCCTTTTTCCACTATTAGAGGATGCCTCCATAAATATAGTGTTAGTTTTCAGTTACAAAGAATTGTCAAAAGCATTCCATTATATTTTCCAAAACCGATACATGCACAACTATATTTGGTAAACAATTAAAGTCATCCCTTCCATGCAAAGTTGTTACAAACTAGCACTCATGCATATAAATGCATTTAATCGTATTCCAAATTAACAATTTTTAAATAATTATTTTAATTATTCTTTAATATCGTTAGCATCTAATTCAATTACCTAAAGGATTTTAACCTTAATAATCTTATTTTGATGTAATGATTAATCAAAGTACTAATACCCAAGTTTTAAATAAAATGAGCTAAATACCTGACCATAAAAGAAGTCGCAACAATACTAATGGACCACCCGACCAACACCAATAGGGTGAAATATGGAGGGCTTTACATCATCTATTAGAAATTTAGATTATGGTATTAAAAACTTCTCTCCGATATATGTCACTAAACTTAGCTTGATTCAACATTTTCTGAGCCATCTCTAGAACTAGTCTATTCTTTCTTTTAGCCACTCTATTTTGCAAATGATTCATTGAGGTAGAGTATTGTCTCCTGATTCCATATTTATCACACAATTCTTCAAACTCAATAGAATTAAATTTGTTACCTCTATCAAACCTTAGAAACTTGATGATACAAACAATATCATTTTCTACAATAACTTTAAATATCTTGAGCTTCTCAAAAGCATCAATTTACTCTTTCAAGAAAGTAACCCCTGACGTCCTAGAAAAATGATCAATGAGCACCATAAAGTACCTATCAAGTTGTAGGCTCTTTGTCCTCATCAATCCACACAATTTTGTATGGATTAACTCAAATGGATTTGTAGTGGAATACCCCTTTGTTAGAAATCTTACAATTATTAATTTTCCTTCTTGAAACTCCTTGCAAAGAGTGCATGGAGGCTTTTCAATTTTAGGCATATTTCTAACAACTTTTTTAGAACTAATCTTCACAAGATGATTAAAATTTATGTGACCCATCATTCTATACCATAATCAAATTTCATCTTTCTATTCCAAGAGGCATTTATTTCTTTTGATCTCATTGAGGTTGTACACATTAATTTCTATTCTACTTCCTTCTAGAACAAGCTTACTAGTGCTTTCTTCTTTGATTTCATATCCTTTTGCATTCGAATGAAATATTGCATCCTTTGTCACATATCTGACTTATACTTTGTAAGTTATGCTTTAGAAATTCAACATATAAGATATCATATGTCTTAGTTTCTCCATTATCAAGAATCAATGTAGCTTTTCTAGATATCTTAGTAACATAATTATCACCAAAACTTATTGATCCACCATTCCATTTTTTTAGACATAAACTTGGGCTCTAGGAAAATTCACTACCAACAATTCATTGCAAAAAAATTCACCTCCAACAATTTATCACCAAAAATTCATCTCCATGACAAATTCATCTCATGGAAAATTCACTGCTAACAATTCACTAGCAATTCATGGTGGTCATTTTTCCATGAGATGAATTTGTTATGGAAATTATGAATTGTTTGGTGGTAAATTGTTGGTCAATTTTATTGAAGCCATAAACTTAATTTTATCTTTGATCATGTGGCTAGAACATCCATTGTCAATGATCCATGAATTTTTCTCATTCTATGCATGAAATGCAGTCCTTGCAATCATTGATTTTTTAGTTTTTTGATCTATTTTGTTCATTTTCCACACCTTATCAAACTCCTTTTTCCAATTTACAAAGATATCTTCCTTCCTATCTTGTTTAATATGATTCAAAAAAGTACTTCTATAATGTCTTGCAATATTTCCACAAATTATTGCACTTGTAACATAAGAAATTGAAGTCAAATAGAGGTGAAAATACACTTTTGCTTACAAAATTATTCTTTCATGTAGGAAAGGTCTTCTACAATATATTACCTTATGACAAAATGAATTATAAATAAAATAGTAATAGAAAAAAGGAATAATTGCACCTAGTATTGTATGCTAGTCTTTCTACATTCAATTTTCTAAATCTTCTCTTTAGTTGGGCATGAAAGAAACAATATTCTTCTATTTTGAGTTCTTTATTATCCTTAGATTCATTAATATTTCAACAAATATCTAGAGGCATTATCATCATTATCCTTTGTAGGTTTCTTCATGGGGTGTTTAGTAGTCTTTATTCCATGAAATTCATCAAATCTAATATTTTTGATGTGGGATGTGTTGATCCCTAAAACTGATGCTTAAAGAAAACAATGTCCTATGGTAAGTTCTGATAATGCGGGATAAGGATGCACTCTACAAAACAACCTTCAGGATTTTATAATCTTTCTCTTTGTTGTGTTTTAGGGAAAGGGGAGAAAGAGGAGAACATGAAAGTGAACTAAACTAAGGCGATCTTCCAAGATTTTACAACATTTCAAACATGATACAGTATAATAAAATCTTATTTAGACTACTTATACAGTAATTTGAACGAGTATTAAACAAGATTCAAAGACTTGCATATGTTCTTATAACTAAAAATGTAAAAGCTAAAACTAATAATGAATAATTGATAACACTTACGATAGACACAAAGTATGAATTCTAGTAGATAGATAGAGACAAGCAGATAGTAGAGATATATAAGGTATAATTCTATATATTAGGTTTGTTCTTTGAAAAACATGACATACAAAGTTTTATTGTGTTACAATACTTTCCAAACCCTAAAAATAAAGAGAAATGATGTAGAAATGAAAAAAAATAAACGATTCTGACATCATGCCTCCCATGAGAGTTGATGTCCATCATGTGGTCATTGTAACTTCATGAGTGGGCAATCATAGCTTCCTTGCTTCATGGTGATAGTGCTAGATGGAATTCCCACACTTCCATCTCAACGACTCTAGTGAATTGGATGAAAACCTTCCTTGTTGCTTGCATTCCTTGCATTAACACATGGCATCACCTGTTAACCCCCATGGCCGACCTTGGGCCAATGGAACAGCTTTAATCAATTATCAAACACAAACATCTTTGAACTTGCACCCATTCAACATATGGCACCTTAAAAAAATGAGCATGAATAATAGTGGCTACATAATGTTATAACAAGGGTGATGATTAGAGTCACCACATGGAACTTTCTTTGTAATGTTCTAGGAATAGTCACTATCATGTTGGTGAGAATGTGCATGGTACAACATATGTCATTCTTTATCCATGGGATTGGACCTCTGAAAAAGAAAGCCTGTGGGTCCAGAAATAAGAGTGAAGCCTTATAAAAATTTAATAACTTGTTGGAGGCTACAACAGATATAATCTACAACTTTGGTGACTCCTTGGGGACGTCCACCCATGGAGGTAAAGAAACCAAAACTTTGGTTTTGTAAATCAAAGCATGAAAAACAATAAGAGAAAGACTAAAAACCCAATTTTGAGAGAGAAGACCTAAATGGGGCCAATCTGATTTTGATGGATACACACTTTGTTGTAAGGCTTCAAAATCCTTGTCTAAGTTAATCATATCCTTGAAAGGGAGATTGCTTATCATTGCCAATGCAACTTGCATGTGAAAACTGAACTGAGCCAAGGGATGCAGAATTCCTTCTATCTTTGAGGCACTTGGTGGTGAGCTCAAAGCCTAAAAAATAGATGGGTCATACGGGTTATCTTTTAGAAGCTTTATTATTTGATCCTTGGGGAAAACTAACTTGTCTAGAAGGAAGAAATAGGGAAGAATTGAATGAACCAATTGATAAATAAGCCCCTTCATTTGTTTGACCTTTTGGTTCAGAGTCTCAAGACATGCCATGCTTTTAAGAGTTGATTTTTTGGATTTAATAAATTCATTTGGCCTCTTGGTAGCCTATCTATGGTCATTGATCCCTACCATTGCCAAGGTCTTATCGTCTGCAACATATATTTTCTTAATCAACAATTTTGATTCTATGACCTTAGGCATAATACCTGATAAAATTTGCTTATGTGCACCATCTACATCTACACTCAGCTTCTGAGCATCAACTATAAATTTTAGCGTGGGTTAGAAGGAAGTTGTGATACTCTTTACTTTTTCCCAATATGAAGAATTGAGTTGGTAGAGCAAAGGGAGGATACTTGGTTGTTGCGTTGAATTGGATAGTGCACCCTATAGTTGTATTTGTTTCTCCCTATTCTCATTCTCCTATTGGAGTCTCTTTATTTCATTCATAGAACTAAAAAGGTCTTGTTGTAATTGCACCAAATTTTTGTCTTTTCTCTATAGTTTAGAATCAAAGAGCTCTTTTTTTCTCTCGATCTCTAAGTGGGCTTGTATCTCTACCCTTTTTTTTTGGAACTTGATATTCTTCTTTTATACCTCCTACTAAATGTGTACTTGTATACCTAATGGGTCTAAGAGATCCTATTAAATATTTTATAGCTCATTCATTCTCTCTTTCAATTGATTCTTAGCTACCACCCTTTTCTTCTTCCCCACCTCAACTTGAGCCCAAGCATTTTCCAATTCTTTCTATAGATTAGCTTCTAAACTTTTCTTGTCTTGTTATAATTTTTGCTACAAATTAGTGGCATCAGAAAGGTTTATCCACATCTGAGTGAGTTCCTTCTTCCTCCTACCTTACGTCCACATCCTTTTCCCTTCTATTTTCTTTCAAACCTCTTGTTCACTCTTTCTTCTATCTTTAATGCTATTTGATAAGTATCTTTCATCATCACAACTATGAAAAGTGCAATTTATTCTTGAATTCTTGATCTTAGCCCATTTATGTATCTTGCGACCTTTTCCTTTGTCGCCTCTGAATGCCCAGTCCTTATAAGAACTCTATGAAATTCTTCTATATATTCTTTAACAATCTTACTTCCTTATTTCAGACCTTGCATCCTCTTGAGAAAATCCAACTCATACTCTATAGGAATAAATTGTATTTTTAATTTATCCACCATTTTATCCCATTTGGAAATTTTATCTTTCCCTCTTCCTCCTCTTTATAATTAGACCTCTCTCCACCATATTGAACCATGTCCTTTCAGCTATGTCTTGGAAAATCTCACTTTATCAAGTTCTTCTATCTCTTCAAATTTTAAATACTCTTCCAACTCATTAAGACAATCCACCAATTCCTCTAGATCTAGACTTCTACTAAACATAGGCACATTCATGTTTTTGGTTGCTTTCCCATTTTTTTAAAAGCTTTTAGCAATGGTTCATTTGCAATTTCTGCAATCTCCTCTCTTTGCTCAGTATCCAAACTAGCATTCTCTGTGCTTTCACCTTCATCATCACTTCCTAGGTCTCTCATCCTTGCAAATCATCTCCTTATCTCATTTTGTAGTGTGTCAACCTGCCTTCTCAAGGCTCTAAAATCATTATATCTTACAAAATTATCTCCTCTTCCTCTTCCTCTACCTCTACCACAATGGGCTCCTATCATGCATAATTTTTTCTTTAACACCCACACGCTAAATCCTAGTACAACTGCCTCTCTTTGACAATTTGTTACACACTCAAGATCTTTCTACTCTGCTACCACTAATTAAGGTTACTCCCCTTTCCAAACTCAAAATCGCAACTAAAACAGGAAAAACCAAAAACAAATGCAAGAGAGAACCATTCTTTTTTATTATAATAATAAAAAATAACATTACATTGCTATATTCACCCTCATATGGGCCTTCTTGACTTCACAGTCTACAAATCTTCAAATCAGAGCTAGATCTCCTTCAAACTTCATGCCTTCACCATGAGAAATCAACTCCATCCTTCATCACTACTATCCCCACCCTGGTCCAATGTGTTTTTTTGTTTTCTGAACCTCCACGACCTAGGGTTTCTGCCTCCTCATTCCATGTGTTTTTTCTTTTCTTCCTATCAACATAATCTACATTAAAGTCAGTCTTCTTCACTTGCCATTGGACCACTATCCACTTTCCTGCAACATTAAGATCACTAGGGCGGTTACACCATTTTTGCACCATCGTCTCATGCAACTATTAGCATAAAAGATTTGTGCCACGATCGAGCATTACAACTCATAAGCCACATTCATATATATTTATTGAACTAAACCCTAAATCTATCGTGGTTCAAAATAATGACATGAATCTATCAATCACCCCATGTCATGTGTCAATATACCACAAACCCAAGCCATTCAAACCAATTCAAAATTCATTTTGGTGAAGTGGTGGAAGTCAAACTTATTGGGAGTTGGGAGTCACCCTTAACTCATACTCCATACCTTATACACCATGAAGAATTCAAGGAACAATCTTGAATAGCAAACTCTGAATCCTTCTAACCCATTGTGGGTGTTCAGAGTTCCTTTGTACCCTTTACTACTTAACCATTAAGTTAAAGCCTAAGTCATAACCACGAAGCCCGATGTCCACCCACTTAGCAAAGAGTAAGACAAAATCTCAAAGTCTGAAGTTCGATAAGACCATGCAGAAAAAATGACTAAGTCCAACTTCTCTAGCAAGTGATAAGAGACAAGTTTGAGGCCCGAAGCCCGAACTTCTAGAAATCTTCTTACTTAGCAACTCAAATCAACTAGCCCTTATTCAAAAGAAACATCACCTTTGTTTTTGGTTGATGCAAGATTGCTCTTGTGATATCAAAAATGTCTAACCTATTCTAAGCAATTGAAATGCAATGGAAAACATGATGAAACACCTCAAGATTAGCCTAAGGAATTTGTAAAATGCAAAGAGGAAAGTGTTAAATGAAGATAAATGGTTATACCTTCCTTCTTGCAGCTGAAACTCCTTGGTTGGCCCTTGATTTGGATTGATTTGTATGCTCCTTGATGGCTCTTGATGTAGCTAAGTGGAGAAATTGACTATGTGTTTGGATGCAAATGAAAATGGATGAAATTGATGGCTAAATGAGTGGACAAAATGGCAGCATTTAGTTGCAAAATGGCTAAGTCTCTCAAATGCCCTACAGGAAGGGGTATTTATAGAGAAACTTGAATTCTCTAGAGAATTCAATGGTTGAGATTTATCCAACAAGGCCAAGATGAAGGGTTAAGGTGAGTTGAGGACTCACAAGCCCTCACATCTTGACATGTGGATTGTGAGATGGCTAAGAGGAGGTGAGGTGTAAATGTGGTGGCCAAAAGGTACATGAGGTGGAGGAAGGACAAGTACCTTCCAAGTACCTTGGGGAGTGAGAAGATTTCCTCAAAAAGGGATTTCTTGTCCCCAAGTGAGAATGAAAGGGACATTTGAGGAATTTTGGAATTCCTCAAAAATATCCATGGGAAAAGGAGAGGTGGTTGAAAATATAAATGTGAATTAAAAATTCACATTCTTAGGAGAGTCTAAAGGGTAAAAGATGAGCCCCAAAAAGGTGGGAATTGGTCACATGTGCATGAGGTGACATGTCAAATATTCTAGAAGCCTTGGAAAGACAAAATGTGAATTAAAAATTCACATATGGAGGAGAGAGACATAGGATGAATAAATGAGAATTAAAAATTCTCATGGGAAAGAGGGCCAGTGTCCAAAAAGGAAAAAAAGAAAGATTGACTAAAAAGTGGTGCTAAAAATGGTTAATGACTTTGATTAAAGTTGTGCAAATACTTGATTATGATAATTAATGGAAGATTAGAGACAAGTGGCAAACGTAGGAGGATGTGACATTAATCCTTGATTAAGAGGATGCACACCTTAAATATGAATTAATTAAATTAATTCATATTAGAGATGGATTATGGAGGATGTGACAAGGAGGGAGAAAAGAAGAATTTTATATTGATTTTAATTCAATAGATTGGAATGACTAAATTAAATAAATTGGTGTATTTATTTAATTTAGAGAGGACAAAGGTACCAAATAAAGTATTTAATTATTAAATTAAACACTTTAAGAGTCTTATGTGGGAAGCGCAATATTAATTAAATAAATTAATATTGACATAACTGATGAATAAAGAGGTAAAGTTGATCATATGGGAGTGATCAAATTTGGGTGTCTACATTTTGCCCCTCTTTGAAATATTGTTAAAATAACAATGTTTCAAAGAAAAATAAAATGTCGGGGATGGAGAAAGTGATAGGGATTGATGCCCTAGCCTAAAAGAGAAGGAGAGGGATGCCCCAGTGCCTGGCTTCAAATGGATGGAGGAAAGTGATAGGGTATGCCCCCTCGAGAGGGTGGTTGGGAAGAAAGAAGGGGGCCCTAGATGACTTCTCGATAGAGAGAAATGGAGGAGACCATTGGATAGAGAGTGAAAAACTAAGCAACTTTTCTTTTTGAACGGAGTTGATTGGATTTATGGTTTACAAATGGTGGCTCCGGGAACAAAGGGGATTAATTGGAAGGGAAAAAGGTAAAAAATACCTTTTATTTGAAAAGGGGGAAAAAAGGGGTTTAAAAGGTAATTTTAAGAACTACCTTGTTTCATTGTTACTATAGCATGTGAGGAAAAGGTGAATAAGAGGGAGAGGAGACGGAGCAACAATGTCGCGGGATTATGACACTTAGATCATTCACCGAGTAGATGACCTGCGAAGATGCTGGACCCACTTCATGGTGCCCCGCAAGGTGAGTACGAAAACCCATGTTATTTATTTTAAATATTTAAACATGTTTGTGAAGATAGGTAAAAATGTAGCACATGGGTTTGGTGGGTGAGGGGAAATGGGAAACTGGGTAGGTAGCCGAATTGGCAGAAAAAAAATGGGATAGAAAATTTGTGGGGGGCGAATGGTCGCGCCATTGCACAGTGGAGCGTATGCGCCCCGAGCTGGGGCGTACACGCCCCGGCCTCAGGGCAGACATGCCCCGGCCAGGGCGAAGCTGCCCCGGCCGTGGGGTGGACACGCCCCACCAGGGCCGGAGTCACCCCAGCCGTGGGGCCGATACGCCTCGGCTAGGGCAGACATGCCCCAGCAGATCAGGGCAGACACACCCCCAGCTGGGGCACAGAGCCGCCCTAGGGAGGGTAGAGCCACCCCAAACAGGGGCGGACACATCCTGAGCTGGGGCGCAGACGCCCCGGATAGGGGCAGACATGCCCTGAGCTAGGGGGTGGCGGCCCGGTAGCTCGGGGTGAAGCCACCCAGGACAGGAGCGGACATGCCCCGGGAGCCCGGGGCGAACACGCCCTGAGGGGCAGAGTAGCCCCGAGGAGGGGAGAACACGCCTCGAGGGTGTAGAGCAGCCCTGAGAGTGTGGGCAGAGGAGACAGAGCTGTCCCGAGCGAGGGCGGAGCCGCCACGAAATGAAAGAAGGGGGAAGAGGGATGGGGCGATGGATGTCAGATAGAAGAGACTGCCCCAATGGGGGGCAAGATGAGGATGAAGAAATATAAAAGTAAAGATGTCCTGGAGTCAAGAAGATTGTGTACTGATAAATGGTTGATGTGGATGTAGGGTTTAGGGCAAATACGGACACATGAGCGACGGTTAGAGGCACTAATAGCGGCTCTAGCAGCGATGATGGGCGTGGATCATGTGGCCTTAGAGCATGCGGGGTTATTGCATTTTTTAGAGGTGTCAGTGATGAGGGCGCATCTAGCGATGCTGACGGCCCTGATAGAGAGATGGAGCTCAGAGACATCGACATTTTGGCTGCCGACGGGGGAGATTACGGTGATGCTGGATGATGTATGGAGCACCCTGAAGCTACCGATATCAGGGATTTTTTTGAGTGATGTGGTGTCGAGCAGGGCTGTGCTGAGGCAGACTATGATAGTGCTATTTGGACATGTTGCCCTGCCACTTTAGGGTCAGCAGTTGGATCTAGATAGATGCCTGATAGTGGGAGTACCACCTTTGCCTCTATTCCTAGCTGGGTTGATTAGTGGGATACTACTTCCAGATTGTAGTAGGCGGTATTGTAGTTTGCAGTTCATGGAGGTGATTCGACACATTGTGGAGTGGCATGAGGGACAGATTGCATGGGGTGCTTGTGTCCTAGCACAGTTGTATAGGGATATGCATCTGATTTGTTATTAGGAGGCTGTGAGTTTGACACACATGACCCTACTATAGATGTGGGCATGGGAGCATATTAGGGTGACAAGACCGATTGTGGTGAGGGAGGGAGATGTGGATGATAGAGAGCCACTGGCGTGGAGGTATGGAGAGGCGAGGGGATGGGTTATTTGGCATAGGGGGTTGGGAGATGTGGAGGGATGGAGGATGGTAGATGATTTGGAGGAGGGAGACATAGTGTGGCAACTTTATATGCATCGACACTTCAGGGAATGGAGAGAGTAGACTGCGAGACAGAGTGGGTATTTTATGGCTTAGTGTGTCCTAATTGGGATTCTTCCGTAGATAGTGGAGATGCACCAACCATATAGGGTGATGAGACAGTTTGGGCTAACACAAGATATTCTTGGTGCACTAGTGATGTTTCGATGGCTCACCAGAGAGTGACCATGTGGGCATGCGATTAGCCCAAGGGAGGCCAGGGCATCATGGGCGGTGACAGTGCAGGTAGCCTATCCTGGGAGATGTGTGGGAGTAGAGGATGCAGGAGTGACAGAGCGATATGACCGGTGGTTTTGCAACCACCTATGGGAGAGGATTACACTATTGGTGCCAATTGTAGGAGTTGTCAGATTTGGATTAGAGGATGAGTGGCGTGGGGCTAGAGATGGAGAGGGTGGGAGAGGTCCTAAGCCAGAGATGGGAGGAGAGAGGATGGAGGCAGTGAGACAGGCAGGTAGGAGGAGGAGGAGGAGGGGGACTAGGGGGCAACAGAGGACGGTGAGAGAGGCAGTATGACAAGAGGGTAGGAGAGTTCCAGAGCTTGATGCAGGAGGACAGGAGTCAGAGGTGGATATCATACACGTAGTGGAGGGTAGAGGGGGTCGGCAGACTGGTATAGGGAGCAGAGTACGACAGAGGAGAGTGTTGGTACGGGCGAAGCAAGGAGGGGAGAGACAACAGGATAGAGGTTAGGAGGAGATGGAGGCCAGGAGTTAGCCAGAGTTGATAGCGGGCAGGAGGCAACTAATGAGGGTACAGAACATGACAGAGTAGGAGGGTGCCCGAGAGGAGACTGAGGCTAGGAGTTAGCTAAAGAGGATGGGGAGTAAGAGACGACAGAGGGGGGCATATGGTATCTGGGCAGGAGCCTCTCGTTGTAGAGATAGGGGAGAGTGAGGATGAGGAGCAGCTGGAGATAGGAGAGTCGAGGAGATTGATGAGAGTGGGGAGGCATGGTCAGCCACGGAGAGTGCGAGTCCATCCTTCCATGGACTTGGAGGATCAACAGGAGGAGAAGGGTAGGGAGAGTGATGATGCTATGGAGATAGATGAAGATGTGCTGGATATGGATATTTGGGATGCAGAGCCATTGGTGGTGGCTCCGGTCATTGCCTCAGGGGATTTGATTGTACAGTCGAGAGATACTATGGAGAATTTTCAGAGTATAGATTAGAGGTGATCAGACTCAGAGTCGAGCTATTGAGAGCACCAGTAGCAGGTTAAAGGGCTAATAGATTTATGGTAGAGGTGATGGGGAGAGAGAGGGAGGTTCTACTGGCTGACATACATGGGCTACGAGATGAGTTAGCTGCTGTCAGTTGGGATCATGATAGACTATAGGCAGAGACCATTATATTGTAGGTTAGAGAGGGATCAATGGGTATGACTGATCATGTATTAGCAGATAGTGGGAAGCAAGTGGATGATCTCTGGCATGAGCAAGATGAGCTATGGGACAGAGTGTTTTGTTTAGAGCAAATGGTGGGAGAGATGGGGGTGATGCAGGAGAGGGAGAGACATGTGAGGGAGCAGGTTCGTATTATGCAGGTGGAAAGAGATGTAGCACAGGCACAGGTACAGGTAGTGGAGGTAAAGCAGAATATAGCGTAGGCATGAGTTTAGGTGCTGTAAGATGAGAGAGAGTTGGCAGAGGCACAAATTCATTTTCTTCAGAGGAGGAGAGAGGAGGCAGCCTCAGAGGTATTAGTGCTGCAGTGCGAGCGAGATGTAACGATGTTGAGAGTCCAGGAGCTGCAAGGAGAGAGGGATGGAGTAGTGGTTCAGTGTCAGACCATTCAGAGGGAGAGAGATGTTGCAGAGATATGGATGTAGACACTGTAGGGGGAGCGGGATGCAGCAGTGGCACAGTGGCAGTCTATGCAGGGCAGTGATGTGATAGGGAGAGAGATGCATGGATTACAGAGGGAGAGGGATGCAGCAGTAGCCAGGGCGGTGGTTGTTGAGGAGATGAGAGATCGGATGCAGGCAGAGATGGCATAGTTATGCTTATCCCAGGAGGCTTGGGAGCAAGAGAGGAGGATGATTACGAGGGATCAGGATAGGTGACATCAGGAGCAGAATTCTACTCGAGTCCAAGTTGCGGAGCGAGAGGAGAGCATGAGAGGCAAGATTTTGGATGGTTGCATATTATCATGCGGTTCCTGATCTGGCACAATAGACATTTCGTTACACCCAATAGACACCTCAGATTCCAGTGCCATCCCAGTCATTAGGGACACGGACCCGAGGTTACAGTGATTCACCAGGGGTTTCACTAGGTAGGGGAGCAGTACCTGATTCTCCACAGAGATCAGATGTGGGGAGTTCATTTGGTAGATGACAATGATAGGTGCAAGGTAGATGGATAGTGCAGAGGTGCAGTGGATATTTGCAGGACCTTGTACTAGTGTTTTGATTGGATTATTTTTGTATATGATGGTCACAGATTGTGATGACATCGATGGCATTATTATATGTTAGTCTTGACTATGAGATTTACAGTGGACTTGTGGTATATTTATATATATGATAGCTCTTATTGACCTTATGTTTTATGTGTGTGATGGATCTATAGATGATTGTGTTGATGCATATATGGATGGTCATATGATGGCAGTTATCTATGGTGACTTTTGTGGATGTTACATGTATGGGTGTTTATATATATATATATATTGATGTATGATGGTTTTTGAGGGGCTTTATGCATGCCAACTAATATGAGTGATGCAGGATGTAATGTATGGCGATTTTTGTTCTCATGGATGATGAATGCCTATGTTGTATGATGTATATGTTTGAGATAGATATGGATATGCTTATGATGACGTGAAAAATGTGTATGTTTTATATGCTTATGATGGTTATGTGCATGTATGACTAATATGTATGATGTAACAGGATGGTGATTTTTGTTTTTTATGTATGATGAATGCCTATGTTGTATGATGTATATGTTTAAGATAGATGTGGATATGCTTATGATGACTGACAAATGTGTATGTTTTATATGCTTATGATGGTTATGTGCATGTTCGACTAATATGTGTGATGCAAGATGTAATGGATGTATTATGACGGTATTGATGGTGGACCTAACACTTGATATTGTAGGTGGCGATATTATGGATGAACTTAAGATAGTCTGCAAATGTATGGACCTAGAATGTAATTATTTCATGATGAGTATCCATAGGGTCGTAGGTGATAGTGGAAGATGCATGCGGACATGGTGTGAGTGTGCACCTGTCAAAACCTTTTAGTATCCTGAGAAGAATAGGGGATGGAGGAGAAATATTTGCACAACCAAAATCATAGGATGAATGTGATGCAATGGTCATGATTATGAAATGCAATCCTAATACAATTTGCCATCTTAGGAGCACTAATTTTTGCTATAGAATAAGACACCCAGCGCCAGGATATGTGGAACCAAGGCGTATTAGTGTTTAATGCATGAAACAAACACAATAGACAAGAAAGCTATCCCAACACCCCAAAGTCACAAAAAAAGACCTTGGTCGGGCCAGGTATTAAGATAACCACAAGCACACAAGGATGCCCCAACATACCACAAGACCTCGGGGATCTTGGTGGGTACTATGTGGGACAACCAAGAAGACACAATCAAACAAAAGATCAAGATATGCCCCTATGTGGACCAATCAAAACACACCATAATATGATGGATTATGGCAGCCTTGACAAGTGATGATAGGGAGCTCAAATGATAAACAAAATCCAAAAGCATCAAAAGATCACAATCAATTTCAAATGTCCTTTGCCATAGGATCAAGGGGAGAGATGGGATCGATGAGGTCTGTTATGAAGGATGCATCCTGTTGAGACCTATGATGAATACTAAGTGAAATGATCGATATGATGTAGGATATTCAAAACTGATTGGATTTGTTGATACAAGTGGACTTTGTTTGTTAAGAACCAGCTGGATAAGGGCATAGCTTGATGCCACGACACAAGGGAGACAAGACACAACCCAAAGACCTAGGGGCTCGGGGGCCGATCAGAGGTTAGCCTTGCCTACGTGAAAGCGCAGAGCCCTCATAGTTCATGAAAAATACCATGGATAAAGTAGAAAGAAGACAATGGTGACCAATGATGAAGGACAAAACATGACAGACAAATGCCCCAGGGGAGGATCAAATGACCAACCTTGCCTACATGAAAGCATAGGGGCAACGTAGTTCAACGAAAAGACCATGGATAAAAGTGGACAGGGATAGGTGAAGGCAAAGTGATGGAGGACCAAAATAAGTTGATCCAAAATGCCCCGGAGAAAGATCGAATGATTAGCCTTGCCTATGTGAAAGCGCGGGGGCAATGTAGTTCGACTAGTGACACAGAAGGACGAGATCTAGATGGAGCCTGACAATATGGATGATCCTATATGTTGACACAGACCGACCGACAAAGGGAATGAATGACATAAGCTGAAAGTGGGATATTGAAAAACTTAGGATAGGGGATAGGCTAGATGGGTCATCCAATGCTCAATCAATATATACCAAGCGGCCTAGGCTGAGGTGGGTGAGGACGATAGTGCAGATGAAAGCATAAAATAACTAAGATGTCAAGTAGATAATGATTAAGCCCTCTACGGATGATGCCTATTACCAGGTTTTCACCATCCATACTTATCTAAGGCACCACCAAGAGGTGGTTTTCACCATAAGACAGATTTATTTTTCTTTACTATTTTTTGGATTTATTATTATTATTATTATTATTATTATTTTAATTATTTTCTCCTGATTAGGTTGGGTTACTGAGCGGATTTAAGTATAGAACTTCTTTAGATGTATGATATTGATGGGTTCGTCAAGAGGATCTCCTTCAAGAGTAGTCAATCTGTAGGCCCCAGATCCATATTTGGCGGCTATGATATAAGGCCCTAACCAATTTGCCTCAAATTTTCCCTTTTTATCACGGTCTGGTTGAGTGCATTGGTTTTCTTTGAGAACAAGCTCACCAACCTGGAATTGTCTAGGATGGACCCTTTTATTGTAATTACGTTTGAGGCGATTTTCTTATGCTTGCAGGTGATCATAGGCTTTTATTCTTCATTCGTCTAGTAATTCTAGCTATGCAAGTCGTGCAACACGAGCATCTTCTTCGCTGATAAGATTCTTCAGAGAAATCCTCAGTGATGGGAACTCAACTTCAATTGGCAAGACGACTTTAGGACCATATTCTAAAGAATAAGGGGTGGTGCCTATTGGGGTACGAATGGATGTACGACATTCCCAGAGGGCAAGATGAATATGGAGGTGCTAATCTCGTCTAGTGTTATTGACAACCTTCTTGAGGATGTGGATAAGGGTTTTGTTGGTTGCTTCTGCCTGACCATTGCCCTCAGGGTAATAAGGCATTGACCAACGATGCTGGATATGGAAGGTGTCATAGAGGTGTTTCATGGCATGGTTTTTAAAAGGTTTTTCGTTATCAGAGAGGATGGTGGATGGGATACCATACCTGCAGAGAATATGGTAAAGGATAAATTTTGAGATTTGGACACCGGTGATTTGTGAGAGTGGCATTGCTTCCACCCATTTAGTGAAGTATTCAGTGGAAATAATTATAAATGTATGGCTGTCAGATGATGGTGGATAAATCTTTCAAATCAAGTTGAAACCCCATTGAGAAAAGGGCCACAGTGCTAGGAGGGGCTGAAGATCTTGTGCTGGGGCGTGAATTAAATCTGCATGTTGTTGGCATGGAAGGCACTTCTTCACAAATTTGAAAGCATCATGTTCCAATGTAGGCCAATAATATCCAGCTCGTAGGATCCTTTTGGCCAGAGCCATACCATTTGAGTGAGCTCCACAAATACCACCATGTACTTCCGTTAGTGCCGCGTGGGCCTCAGTCTCATTCAGACATCTAAGGAGGATTCCATCATACCTGTGACGATAAAGCGTATCACCAACAATGATGTATCGGGAAGAGCAATGGATAAAGGATTTGCATTGGTTTTGTGTAAGTCCTGGGGGTATGATATTATCATAGAGATAAGTGTATATGTCTTGATACCAGGGGGAGGCGGGACCTACAATATCACACACCATATCAGTCTCAGGAACATCATATGTGGGGATTAAAAGTTGTTCAACAAAAAACTCACATTTTGTTCAGTCGTTAGGCATGTCAATTAGGGAACCAATAGTAGCCATTGCATTTGCCTCTTTATTCTGTACCCGCAGGATTTGATCAAACTATATGAAAGTGAAGTATTTCTTGAAATCGTCCACCATGTGTTTATAGGGTAACAGTTTATCATCTTTTGTGAGGAATTCATCATTAACTTTCCTAATGACTAGCAAAGAATCACCAAAGACTTTCAAATGAGTTATGACCCACTGCTTTGCAATTCTGAGGCCGGTGAGGAGAGCTTCATACTCTGCCATATTGTTGGTACAAGGGAATGCTATCCTGAATATTTTGGGATGTAGTCACCTTGAGGGGTAACTAATAAAATTCCTACTCCAGATCCATTATGAGTGTATAAGCCATCAAAATATAGCGTCCAAGCTGGTGCTTCTATGACTGTGTAGATTTCTTCATCTAGGAATTCAGTGTCTAGCAAGTAGGCATCTACTAATGGTGCCTCAGCCAATTGATTAGCTATGACCTGTCCTTTTATGGCTTTTCGCTCTACATACTCTATGTCAAATTTGCTTAGGAGTATGACCCATTTGGCCATGTGGCCAGTCAGAGTGGTTCTAGATAACAAATACTTTAGGGGATCAATTTTAGCGATTAATCTGACTGGATGGCTGAGCATGTAATGACAAAGTTTTTGTGTGCTGAAGACTAGCGCAAGGCAAAAATTTTCCATGGGTGAGTAATTTAACTCATAGCCAACTAATGTTCGACTGATGTAGTAGATTGCCCTCTCTTTGAATGACTCATCATGTTGTGCTAACAATGCCCTCAACGCAACTGAAGTAGTAGAGATATAAAGTAAGAGGGGTTTTCTTGGAATAGGCAGCATCAAGATCGGTGGATGAGATAAATATTCCTTAATTTTATCGAAACCCATCTAACACTGCTGGTTCCATTAGAAGATGGAATCTTTTTTTAGAAGATGAGTGAATGGCTGACATTTATCTGCTAGCTAGGCTATGAACCGATGAATGGACTGCATCTTCCCCTGGAGGCTTCTTGACTGCTTCAGATTGCGTGGAGGTGGCATGTCCAGGATAGCCTTTACTTTGGTAGGATCAACCTCAATGCCCCTTTGGGAGACTATAAAACCCAAAAATTTGCCTGATGTAACCCCAAAGATGCACTTTTTTGGATTTAGCCACAACTTGTAATGTTCTAACCATTCAAAGATCTGCTTCAGGATAGTAGGATGTTTTGCTCATATTTTTTATTTTCCTAGCAAGTCATCAACATAATCCTCCATGATAATATGGATGAGGTCGTGGAAGATGAATTTCATTTCCCTTTGATATGTTGCCCCTGCATTCTTGAGACCAAAGGGCATAACATTGTAACAGAAAGTACCCCAAGGTGTTGTGAAGGCGGTCTTATGTTGATCTTTAGGTGCGAATCGAATATGATTATAACCAAAGAAGCCATCCATAAGGGAGAGCATCTCGTGTCCTGCTATGAGGTTGACCAACATGTCAATGTTAGGCAGAGGGAAGTCATCTTTTGGGCAGGCCTTGTTAAGATCCCTGAAGTCTGTGCAAACCTGAATGTCTCTATTTGGTTTGGCAACTGGTACTATATTGGAGATCCACTCAAAGTAGTCAATTGGTCTAATAAAACTTGCCTCTAGTAACTTTTCCAATTATTTTTTGACTAATAATGCAACCTGCAGATGCATCTTACGGAGCTTTTGTTTGACAGGCTTGGCATCTGGGCGGACGTCTAGATGATGAACCACTAAGGCAGGGTCTAAACCTTTCATGTCTGAATACGACCAAGCAAAGTTGATGATTCCCTCTCGAAGTAGCTGCTTGATGACTAGATACTCTTGTTCTGAGAGTCACTTAGCCACATAGGTGATTTTAGGATTTTCAGTAGTACCCAAATTAACTTCTTGAGTCTCTTCAATTAGAATGGATGATCGAGCGGATAACTGAGTTCCTACAAGGGGAAGATGAACATCTCCATCGTCCAGCACATCTTTGAGGTTTTCGCCATCGGATGCATCCTTTATTTTTACTTTTTCAAGGTGAGGAAGCGCCTCAGGGGGGTTTTCACTAGATGACCACTTTTTACTTTTCTTATTTTTATTTTTGCGACTGGAGTGTTCATCCTCCCCCAATCCCATAAGGTTGACATATGTATCTGCAGACATATTGACAGGTGTGGTATTATGTAGGTCCCAATCAATAAGTTCAGGGTGACAAAGGGATAGGCTAATGGTGCAAATGAATAGGCATTTGAACATAGATGATAAGTTGGTGTGATCGACGTCATCGTACGCACGTATGATGGATTCCTCCTTGGGTATGTCTTCCAATGAGCCATTGTCCACGACAACACTATTGGAAGTATTAGGCGATGTTTCAGGGCCTTTCTGCTTTCTGTCATACCCAATGCCTATGTTTTTTGGTAGCTTTGATGTATCAATAGGTTGCAACTGCCCTTGTTCTTCTTTACCTAGGCCCCTACCTTGATAGTTATGTTTTTCCATGAACTTTGTTGGCCAGGGGTACTTCTCTTAAAAATATTCCTTTAGGGGAGTTTCCGGATGGGGTTCTTCTCGGTAGACCCATTGGCTTATGTCCTCTTCTGGTGCATCTATCTTAACACTTGGGGATCTGAAAGTGGTGGTAGGGATGTTTTCACCACTGAAGGTGATAGTCTTGTATTCCTTTTGTGTAGCATGCAAAGGTTGACCATACTCGTGTGGTGACGGTGGCATGGTTGCTACATTGAGAGCTATATGCATTTCGTATTCACCACACCCTTTGTCAATGATCTAGACTTTGGTGACCATAGGATCAGTGGTGGTGGATGGAGTGGTTATCGTGGTGGAGGGTGGATTAGCGGATGATGAGTGGGATGCCCCCATTTCAACCCCAGGACAATAATGTAAATGGAGAAATGGCGCTTCTAAAGTGCGGCAATATTCAAATGGTTGGGGGTCAGCATAGATGGTGACTTCTTGTTCATTGACGAGGAATTTTAGGCACTGATGGTATGTGGAGGGGATGGCTTGCATAGTATGGAGCCACGAGCAGCCAAGGAGGAGATTATATGGTAAGTCTGGATCAAGGACATGACAGATAGTATATTGAAGCACAGGTCCCACTTGGATAGGAAGACTGATAGTTCCCTTTGAATTTCTTTCTGCATTATCATAGGCTTTGATTGTGATGATCTGGTTACTTAAATCTACTTGAGTATACCCCACCTGTTTTATGAATTTCAAATTACACAAATTGAGGGCAGAGCCATTATCTACCAAGACCCTTTTTATTTTATGGCGAGCAACCACGACTTCGATATGTAAGGGGCGATTATGATTGACATCAATGTTTGGCATATCATTTTGGCTGAAATGTAGTTGATGAGATAAAGCCAAGTGTGCCACCAAAGCTTGGAATTGTGTGTGGTCGATGTCATTTGGCACATGGGTTTCCTGCAGGGCTCTATTGAGGATTTCTTGATGTACAGGGGAATACTTAAGTAAATCCAAAATGGATATATGAGCAGGGGTCTTTCCTAAGTGATCAAGGATGTTGTACTGGGAGTTTATAGGAGTTTATTAGGCGGGTGTAGAGGCTGCAGGGATAGTGATGTGGGCTCGTCGTGTAGTAACAGCACATTGAGGGTCTTTGGCTTTGACATGTATCATGGATACACGAGGTTCCACCTACTCAATGTAATGAATAACGCTCTCATAATTGAAGTGTACATTCTTGTAGCTCACATTATTTGTGTTTTTTCCTTGGGGATTATTGCTAGATGTGCTTGGGCCTTGATTATGGTTCAGAAAGGCGTTCTGATATATCTGCAATTGAGCATTGGACGATGAGGCTTGACTGGTGTCGACCTTTATATCTCCTTGATCAATGAGATCTTGGACATAGTTTTTTAGACCTTGACATTTATTCAAAGAGTGTCCCTTGATTTTATGGAACTCACAATATTCATTTTCCTTAAACCATGCGGGCTTGGGTTTGGACTCAACAAATGGCTTGGTGATAGGGTATGTGATGGGATAATTGATTTGTAACAACTTATTAAAGACAACACTCAGAGGTTCTCCTAATTGAGCATACTGACATTTGGTGTTCCCTTGATTGTTCTGGTTAGACTGTGGAGGAGGACGGGGTGCCCCCTATGGTACAAATATGGCGTTGGGTACAGATGGTTGTTGTTTTTGGGATGTACTAGCCACTTGGACATGTTTAGTGTTTGTCACACCATCATTCACTGCATTCTTGTTCTTGTTCCAGAATCGTGGTTTATCACCAAATGACCTCTCTTTATCATGACTATGTATTTTGATGTGTCCTTTGGCAATAAGGGCACGTTCAAGGATGGGTCCCTTTTCTACTATCTCCGCGAAGGTGGTGACACAATGTAACCTAAAATTATGGGCCATGTCAAGATGAGAGTTTTCCACGAAAAGAGTGACCATGTATTTTTCTTTCAGAGGGGTCTTCATTCAGCTTGCTAATGCACACCACCTTTGTAGGTAGCTAGTAAAGGTTTCCCCCTCACGTTGTTTCTCTTTGAGGAGATCTAAGGTGTCTGTGTCCTCCAAATTGAAAGAGAAGTAGGATACAAATTTTTTTGACAGGTCTGAAAAAATTTTATGGACCCTTTTTCGAGAGTCATGAACCAATCCAGGGCATGGCTTGCTAGGCTTCGTGGGAACAAGCGCAAGAGATAATTGTCATTGTACATAACTTCTTGACACTGGGAGTAAAACTCCTGTAAGTGAGCCTTAGGGTCTTTGTTTCCCTTGTATTTGTCAAACTTTGGTATCTCAAAAATTTTAGGAAATAGGATTAATGAGATGGAGGGATCAAATGGATATGGGCATATGTCTTCAATTTGAATGATTGTTTGGTAGCCCCGGCTTGAAGGTCTTTCAGAACGGCTTTGATTTCCAACAAATCTGAATTGGCTAGTGGCGGATTGGGGGGATATTGATGATAGGATGATAAAGGATCCTGCTGAGAAAGCATCAGATTGTTGAAATATGGATTTGGATGGTTGGATGATGATATGCCTTGCTGGTAAGATAGGAGATTTTGCTAATATGGGGGCTGTTGTTGTGGAATATAGTACGGATTTGTTTGATGAAAGTGTGGGGTAGGTTGTTGAGGAGCTTGGATGGGATGTTGCGTATTAGTTTGTTGGTGTTGAAGGTATTGTTGTGATTGTTGGGAGGTCGCATAAAGCGGTTGTTGGTGAAATTGCTGTTGATTGTGATAGTAGTAGTGTTGGGGGGGTTGTTGTTGTGACGTCAAATGTTGTATGAGCCGAGATGGTATATTGTGTTGTGGTTGAGCCTATGGACGCAAAATGGATGTGAGAAAGGGGGATATGGTTTGATCAATTGGTCGAGATGGATTGCCTTGTGGTTGGTAGGGTGGTTGTTGTGAAGAGGCCAAAGTATTATGTATAGGTTGTTGTGGATGAGATGGCAGAGTTAGCGTAGAAGTGTTTTGTAAAGGGGGTTGTTGGGTACCACCCAAAATGTTCAGCTAGGGTGTGCCTTGTGGAGGTAATTGAGGTGGAATGTTGGATTGGTGAAGCTATTGAGATGGTAGATTTGTGGTCCCAGGAGGTGGAAGCGATGTGGTAAAGGAGGTGCCCCCAATGTTGACTATAGGTTGATTCAGAGGAGGGGGTGCTGTTAACATTAATTGTGGAACATTTTGTGGCATACCATAGGCAAAAAGATTATTGGGATTAGGCACTTGAGGACCTCCCACAACTAAGGTCAAAGCATGTGGGGGATAGTTAACCTAATAGAGAATGACATTCCAAATTCAGGTTGATGCCAACCCTCAACTGGAGGAACATTGGGGAAGTATGAACCTTATGGTGCATTTTGTGAAGCTTGGAGTACATTAGATGGGGCACCCCTATATTTGGACAAGTCAACACCCGAGTGGGTTTTGAAACCCTTCTCAATTAGGTGGGCCAAGATTTCTTCCCCATATTTTTCAAGTAGACGGTCAGTCATTTGCACATTGGCAGGATTACTAAAATGTTCCTCAAGTGTGAGTTCAGGTTGATTAGCCATACTCTCTTTACCGTGTGGTGATTTTTTCTGATTTTTGGTGTTGGAGTGTGATGAAGTACCATTATGAGGATCTTGTGGGAGGTTCTTAGGATCTTGAGCAATATTTGCACCATTGGTGGGATTTGTATTGTTATTAAGGTCTTGAGACATGTTTGCTTGGGAATTTCGACTTTGTTGTTGTTCCATTTGTTTCTTAACTTGTGACCTAGTTCGAACGGGCATGCAAATGTGCTATGGGTGGATTACAAAGATTTTTTTGACGAATGACTTGATTGTAGTTGGATGAGATGTGATTTTGATCAAATTTTGTTTGGATATATTGGATTGGATTAGATTTTGATGGGATCAGATTTGGATTTGGCAAGATTGGTTTTTGATTGAATTGGATTGGATCAATAGGATAGCATTGGTTGAACAGATGTAATTTGATTGATTGGACAATTTGATCGAATGATTAGTTTTGATAGATTTGGATTATTGGATGGGTATGATTGGATGATGAAACATGTGAGAGAGACATTAAGTTTGATCAAAGGAAGTTACCCTTAGTGACCTAGAGCTTTGATTGATTAAGAGGATGATTACGGCACCAAATCCACCTTAAGATAGGAATGGATTGATTGGGTTGAGGATGATAACTTACGACATCGAATTCACATCAAGATGGAAGCAAATTGATTGGGGTCGAAGTCAAAGACTAATAATCAAATTCAAGTGTTATGGTCAATTTGGGTAACCACTTTGTAATACAAGGTTAAGGCGGTTTGGTTATGGGTGATGTTTGGTGATGTCAAAGGTAAAATTATGATGTTCGCTAGGTGATGGTATGGACTTTTGAATGGATTATGGGGAAATTTAAAATGAGCGGATGGATTAAGGATGACTGTGGAGAGTGAATGGGGATTTAGAATGGTTAAACAGAAGTTTGGAATGATGAGATGGAGGTTTAAAATGGTCAAATGGAGGTTTTTGGAGGTTTAGAGTGACAAAACGGAGGCTTGGGATGATGAGATAATTGTTGGGAATGGATAAATGATGGTTTAGAGGCTAAACGGATCCAAATGGGGTGATTTCGGGTGTTCAGGAGGAAAAATTCGCCCTTCTACAGTAAAATAGGGGCATAATCGCCTCACTGTGGTAAATCAGGGGTGCAGTCACCTCCTTGCAGTAAATCAGGGGTGCAATCGCCTCACTGTGGTAAATCAAGGGCGCAATTGCCTCACTGCGGTAAATCAGGGGTGCAGTCGCCTCACTGCGGTAAATTAGGGGCTTGGTTTGATGAAAATGGCTATGGCAAGGACTTCAAAATGTCAATGATAAGGACAATTTATCAAAAATTTCACTGGTTTCTCACAAAAAAACACTCTCAAGCAAACACAACCCTATAATTAGTGTTAAGGGTATGGCCAAAGAGGTCTTAATATAGGATGCACAAGGTGTCTAGGGAGTCCTCGATATACTCTCGGTACGTGAGGCACAACCGTGAACACTAGCCCATCACAAGCGTGAGTCGAGAACCCCAGCGAGATACTGAAGGGCTCAGACCAACTCTTCATGTCTATCTAGATATCACCCTAGCTTCGACGCTCTACCATTTACAACGTGACTGGATTGGGGTACAACTTTCGCTCTCCCCCCTTTATATACCCCGCCGGTATGCATGGTTGGAATTGTCCCTTAGAGTGATGAAATCCCCAAGCAGGTCCCACTATAAAGAAAGCACTAACCATCTCCAACTACTCCCTAGGCTCACACGAAGTGCAAGGGGAAAGCAAAAACAAGCTAATGCTCCCTTTGGGTAACACAAAAAGACAAGCACAGCAAGCAATGAATATTACTCCCTCTAATTAAACTATGTTCTTAGATTAACGCAAATAGCAAGGATAGTTTAAAAAGTTTGAGCAAATGGATAGCCCTGCAAGCAAATGTTAGATATTTTTTCTCGCTTTCTTCACCCACTTCACAAGAATATGCTGTAAAAAATTAGCAAAAACCACATGTATCCTTGCAAGAAAAATGTTGGGGAGAAAATAGCAAAGAAATTTGAAGCCAAAATAATAGTTTTACCTTCCAGGGGGCATAGTCGCCCTTTTGCAGCAAATTAGGGGTGTAATCGCCTCACTACAGAAAATCAGGGGCGTAATCGCCTCACTGCAGAAAATTAGGGGTGTAATCACCCCACTGCGAAAAATTAGGGCGTAGTCGCCCCACTGCAGAAAAGTGTTAGCACAAATTTCAGCCCAGGGGGCATAGTCACCTCACTGTAGTAAAGTGTTAGCACAGAAAATAATTTTCAGCCAAAGGGGGCGTAATCACTTCACTGTAGTAAAGTGTTAGCACATAAAATAATTTTCAGCCAAAGGGGGCGTAATCGCCTCACTACAGTAAAGTGTTAGCACATAAAATAATTTTTAGCCAAAGGGGGCATAATCACCTCACTGTAGTAAAGTGTTAGCATAGAAAATAATTTTCAGCCAAAGGGGGCATAATCGCCTCACTGCAGTAAAGTGTTAGCCAAAAAAAATTTAAATTTTCAGCCCAAGGGGGCATAATCGCCCCACTGCAGAAAATCAAGGGTGTAATCACATCACTATGGAAAATTAGTGGCACAGTCGCTCCATTGCGGAAAATTAGGGGCACAGTCACCCCACTGTGGAAAAAGCAAGGGCGCAGTCACCCCACTGCAAAAAATCAGGGGCACAGTCGCCCCACTGTGGAAAAAGTAGGGGCGTAATCGCCCCATTGCAGAAAATCAGGGGCACAGTCACCCCACTGCAGAAAAAGCAGGGGCATACTCGCCCCACTGCGACATGTTCCTGCAAAAATATCAACAACAGCAAATGTGAAATATAGGAACCCGTTTGTGGGTCCCACCGGGCGTGCTAGAAATGTGATATAAAAAATGTCTAACCTATTCTAAGCAATTGAAATGCAATGGAAAATATGATGATACACCTCAAGATTAGCTTAAGGAATTTGTAAAATGCAAACAGGAAAGTGTTAAATGAAGATAAATGGTTATACCTTCCTTCTTGCAGCTGAAACTCCTTGGTTGACCCTTGATTTGGATTGATTTGTATGCTCCTTGATGGCTCTTGATGTAGCTAAGTGGAGAAATTGACTATGTGCTTGGATGCAAATGAAAATGGATCAAATTGATGGCTAAATGAGTGCACAAAATGGCAGCATTTAGTTGCAAAATGGCTAAGTCTCTCAAATGCCTTAGAGGAAGGGGTATTTATAGAGAAACTTGAATTCTCTAGAGAATTCAATGGTTGAGATTTATCCAACAATGCCAAGATGAAGGGTTAAGGTGAGTTGAGGACTCACAAGCCCTCACATCTTGACATGTGGATTGTGAGATGGCTAAGAGGAGGTGAGGTGTAAATGAGGTGGCCAAAAGGTACATGAGGTGGAGGAAGGACAAGTACCTTCCAAGTACCTTGGGGAGTGAGAAGATTTCCTCAAAAAGAGATTTCTTGTCCCCAAGTGAGAATGAAAGGGACATTTGAGGAATTTTGGAATTCCTCAAAAATCTCCATGGGAAAAGGAGAGGTGGTTGAAAATATAAATGTGAATTAAAAATTCACATTCTTAGGAGAGTCTAAAGGGTAAAAGGTGAGCCCCAAAAAGGTGGGACTTGGTCACATGTGTATGAGGTGACATGTCAAATATTCTAGAAGCCTTGTAAAGATAAAATGTGAATTAAAAATTCACATAGGGAGGAGAGAGACATAGGATGAATAAATGAGAATTAAAAATTCTCATGGGAAAGAGGGTCAATGTCCAAAAGGAAAAAAAGGAAAGATTGACCAAAAAGTGGTGCTAAAAATGGTTAATGACTTTGATTAAAGTTGTGCAAATACTTGATTATGATAATTAATGGAAGATTAGAGACAAGTGGCAAATGTAGGAGGATGTGACATTAATCCTTGATTAAGAGGATGCACACCCTAAATATGAATTAATTAAATTAATTCATATTAGAGATGGATTATGGAGGATGTGACAAGGAGGGAGAAAAGAAGAATTTTAAATTGATTTTAATTCAATAGATTAGAATGACTAAATTAAATAAATCGGTGTATTTATTTAATTTAGAGAGGACAAAGGTACCAAATAAAGTATTTAATTATTAAATTAAACACTTTAAGAGTCTTATGTGGGAAGCGCAATATTAATTAAATAAATTAATATTGACAGAACTGATGAATAAAGAGGTAAATTTGATCATATGGGAGTGATCAAATTTGGGTGTCTACAACTCTTACACCTTGGATGCTCCTACATCAATCTTCCAATAGAAAATAATCAATATATTTTATTCCTCCCAATTGATTAGAGTGTTAAAAATGAAAATTTGACTATAATTTTCTATAGCATATTTATGTGCAATCTATTTAGATGTACAAGAAAAATATGCATGAGTTCTTTCTAAATCCACAATGCAAGGATCTAAGTATGAGCATCACCAAATCTATAGAAGATAGTTTAAATTTAATGTTCATAATTGGCATCTTAGCAGGATGGGGCTCACTAATTTTTGCCACATGGGTTGATTTTACTATTTTCATTAGATCTCAATTAGAAGATTAGTTTAATTATGATTATAGGGTGGTAAATAGTTCCTCTTAAACTATGGATGTTGGAGCATCAATAATTAGTCAATGGAAGACAAGTTCCTTCCCTTAAACAATGAGCACTTATCCAAGGGGCACATAAGGTTTCCCTTTTGATATGGATGAATGAGTATCAAATTATCAATAATTGGGCCTATGAAAACACAAGTGATCCATGTTAGACTATGAGGGCAAGAAAATCGACTATACATATTATCACACATATGAGGGATTTATAGATATAAACAACATACATTTCCTTAAGCCAATGCATCTAGGGTTTCATGCATTCATGGAATAACATTTGAGTCTAAATTATTATTATTAATTGAGAATTTCATGGCTATAATTATATTTCATTCATTAGTATTAATTTTTTATAGTCAATAAAATAATTAAAGTATGTTCATGCTCTAAAATTCTTCATTTTATAGATTTTAGCATTCTACAGACATGTATGATTTTGGTTATAGATTTAGCAGAAAAATAATATCAGACCTTCTCTAGAACCAATACTACTTGAAGAAATCTAGGTGGTAGATTACTCATGTTAGAGGAAGAGAAATGTCCCCCACAGTAGCTAAATTGTGGTTGTCTCAAGTTTGAATTTTTTTTGGAATTTTCAACAAGAGCATAGTCTATGCTTCTCATATGCTGATGATTTTCTTAGATTCTTTAAAAAGGGTGTTACTTTTATTGAGAACATAAATAGGGCACAATTTTTTTTGGGGATTTATTATTAGAGGCTTGTAAATAAATGGTTGTTTAGAGCAATGTTTTCTCTTATTTGCAGGGGGTTTCCTAGATTTGGTTAAATAGGGAAGTCCTCAGCACATATTATTTTTTTTATTAGCTTTAAGACCTACTCACAAACACTGGCTAAAGTAGGGTCATACACAAAACTCACAATAATATTAAGCACATATAATTTATCTGTAAAATAGGCCATCAAAGGCAGTAAAAAAAGGATGACAAAAATCTCATCTGTGTACATGTCATTGAAGCACAATGCTACCATGTTAGAAATCATCCACTACAAAAAATGTCAAAATGAGGTTATTGCAAAAAAAATTCCATGAAAGTGCATAAAAAGTTAAAAGTGGGAATACAACACAGATGTTCGAGCCAAGCCATGCATTGCGATTATTTCCTAACCCTAGCATTTAAGGAGTTTTTTGGAGAAATCAACAGCCTAGGTAAGGTGTAATATGTAGATACGTGTAGATTCTCCACACTGTCCCAAGTGGATGAAAAATATCCAAATTTTCATCATTCATGAGAGCAAGTATATTATCAATTCTATATGTTAAATATGATTATATATACATCAATTATTTAATTATGTACTATTTAAGAATAGTGTTTTTTTGGATTGGTATCAAAAGGTAATACATTATTAGAAATGCATACCGCATAGAATTTTAAAAAATAATTTTGATATATTCAAATAAATTTAAAACAAAAATATAAATTAGAAAACATAGTCTACCTATTTTAAGGTTTTGTTCCAATTGATTCATTCTTACCAAAATAATAAAACTTGATGAATGAATTAGTATACCTATCAGCTATCACTAGTAGGAACTAATAAAAAAATTAAATATATTTTTTGTAGTCTAAAATAATGCTTGTATTTGCAATTTTTATCCAAAGAAACTTATGTCTATAATTCTCGCTAGAGTACTTCCCTTAATTTGATTAATGACAACTTAGAATATAGGTAATACATTTGTAAAAAAATATATATTTTGATACAAGAATTCCACACTCTAGCTTAACAAATCCATTTTAGGTGCTTCTATGTGGAGCAATTGTTTAAGAATCTTTATCTATCCTAAATATTAAATCTTATCACAGTTTTATTAGAATCATTGATTTATCATAGTTTCATTAGAACCATTGATTTATTCATGAGGTCTCCCAAAAAGAAGATTCCTCCACTACTTCATTGAAATAAGTATAACATGTTATTGTCCTCCCTTAATGATAAGAGAATATAAGCAAAAAAAATTTAAATTGAGAGTAAGGAATGTAGAGATGTACAAGGTGTGCTGCAAGGAACACTCACATGAGGTGAGAATAACAAGAATCCATTTTATGATGGCCATTACACATTCCCCCATTACACTTTATAATTCAATGTAACTACAATAATTTCCCAAATTCCCTCTCGAAGGAACACACATTTAGTATTTGTGGAATTTTATATGAGTGTGTGTAATGTCACAAAATTGCACCCTAGGGACAATTTCACATTTTTGTATTTAGCCTTGCATTTATTACACCTAAGCAAATTTATGATAATAACCTCATGGGTCAAAATTTCATGATTCCAATCTCATGAGAACAAATGATGAAGCGACAACAGTCTATTGCCTCATTTCCCAAAAAATGATGAGTTGGAGTCCTGCACGACTCACGGATGTCTGCATGATGTGCTAGTGTGTTGGTAGTTTTATGAGTTTGAAATGAGGAATCTCAGAATCCTAACTCATGACACGTGTTCCTGTAGTCAGATTTCTAAGTGTAACGGCTCTCCCCACCCTTGCACCAATAAAAATCCCTTTCTTTCTCTGATTTTGGGGGGTTCTCTTTGATTCTTGACTTCACTCATTTAATTCTCTCTCTATTCTTTGCTTCTCCTTCTTGCAATATCTCTTCTACAAGTGAAGATCTATGGTGTAGAGCACCTGAGCTTTCATGATGTAAAGGGGATTTAGTATGTTAGAGTTCTTGTGTTAAGTAATTTTTTGTGTGTAATAAGGTATTTCAAGACCTTTGTGATGTTTTTTGGTCAAATGGTGTTAGTTGGTTTAAAGTTGCAAAATGTTGCAATTTGTTGAAAAGCAACTTTTCAAAATTGTTGTCAAAATGTGCAAATGGGGTGTTTGTTAATCACTAATTCAAAAGTTAGTTTTTAACCATTGTAACAAGATAGAAAAGCATAAAAATCATGATTTCATCATTGGATGGGGTTAATTAATGTTTTGGAGGAGTTGGAATCAATAAAACTCTATTTTTTTTAGTTTTCTCATTAAAACTTGTTGCTACAACAGCTAGTATGGCCTTGTACAACCTGTAGGTGAAAATTTATGCATTGAAATTGATGGAGATTTGAATTCTTGTCATTTTACATCTTATTTAATTTAATTTCACGAAGTACTGAGCGATTTAGAGTAGATTTTTCTAAAAAATTATCTTGAAACCCTGGTTTTGAGGGTTTGATAGAAGAAAAATAAATTTTTGACTCATTCCATTGGTATGAAAGCTAGATAGTCAATGGAATGAGTGTAGATGGGTAGGTTTTTGTATGCATGAAGTGGAAGTAGCAAGAGATGGTGGTAATTGTGAGTTTGTTGGTGCCCTAAGCAATGAAACTTCATGTTTTTGGTGTAAAAAGGTGCATAGAAGTAGGTTTTTGTAGAAAAGGTGATTGGGACCCATTCTTGTTGATGGAATTTGTATGTACAAACCCTATATAACATCTGGATAGCTTTGGAATGTAGAGTTGAAGGTTGGAGATGGTAGAACCAATAGTTGCCTAGTGGGAACAAGCCTAATTAGGTTTTTGCCAAAACGAGACAGTCAATTTAAGAGGATTGACAAACAAAACAACCCCATTTGGTTTCTTGATATGCTTAAGAAGGCCACAAAGGGTATTTGAATATATGTTTTTTTTTTTGGAGATCCCACCTATTTGGGAAATTGTGCCCAATTTTTTCATTTGAAATACTACTAACAATTAGGCCTCTTTGGGAGTGAGTGATTGGGAAAGTGAAGGATTAGTGTTCCAGGATACCTTCCTTGGCTTAAACTTGTCATTCTTATGATATTCAAGGTTTTCTAGTGGTGCAGTAAGAGGTTTTTGTCCTAATTGTATTTTTGGTGTCTTGTAACCCTTGGAAAGCCATGTGTCATGTGAGGGAAGTTTTGAGTCAACTGCATGAACAAGCAAGATCATACTTTGTTCCTTTCAAAAATCTTTGAAATTTCCTTTGCCTCTGCATTAAATTGGTATTAGAGCCTACGTCTGATCTAGAGAAGGGAGAGAAAGTGTGAAACAAGAAGGAAAGTGTGAAGCAAGAAGTGAACAAAAGGGAAAACCATTGCTAGAGAAGTGAATGAGTTGAAGGAAAATCATGCTAAAGAGTTGAGAGAGTTGAAGGAGAGGCTTGGTGCTCTGGAAACAAGTCAGAAGAGAGGTATGGTCATGGGTGATGAGAGTGACTCTGAAGAAGAAGAGGAAGAGGAATTTTGGATCTTGATGATTAGAGGATGGCTAAGTTACTAAGAGCAGTCAAGGAAGATAAACACAAGGTGAAGATTGATGCACCTAAGTATGGAGGTAATTTGAATGATGAAGAACTTTTAGATTGGATTGCAACATTGGACAATTATTTTGAGTGTGAAGATGTACCTGAGGAGCAAAGGGTAAAGATTGCAAAAACAAAGCTGAAGGGACATGCTTTATTATGGTGGGATTATGAGTAGACTTAGAGTGAGGAAGGAAGGTAAGTCAAAGATTGTTTCTTAGGATAGAATGGGGGCTAAACTTAAACATAAGTTCTTACCATCCGATTATGGAAATCAAACATTTGTTTAAGAAACTTTATGGTCTCAAACAAAAAGAAATAGATGTAAAAGCCTATACTGAAGAATTTTATAAGTTGAGTGTAAAGGTAGGTCACATGGAGGATGAAGTGGAGAAGATTGCTAGATATCTGAGTGGATTGAGATTCAACATTCAAGATGAGTTAACTTTGGAAAATCTAAGAACGATTGAGGAGTGTTATCAAATGACAATTAGGGATGAAGAAAAATTTAAAACAAGGAAAGACAAACAAACTAGGGTCAGAGGCAACATTAATAGAGGAAGAGGTTCATTTTCTACTCCAAGGAAGCCCTATGAAATTCAAGAAGATACAAGCACGGAAAAAGAACAAGTTATTGATCAAAGAGGTAGATTTAGAGGTGGTAGATCAAGCTTTAGAGGCAGTTTTGGTGGTCAAGGAAGAGGTTCTAATGAATTCATAGGAAGGTGCTATCAATGCAACAAATTTGGACATCAAGCATGGAAGTGCAATAAGGAAAAGCCTCTAGTTCACATGGAGGTCAAAGGACTCAATTGGTGCAAGAAGAGGATAATGAGAATGTAAATTCTCCATCACAACATGTTTCTCCTAAAGTTGGAGAATCACTTATGGTAAGGAGAACACTGATCAAAGCATTAAATAAGAAGGATGCATCACAAAGGACACTCTTCAAAATAACTTGTAACTTGTGCATGGGTAAGGTATGCAAGGTTGTAATTGATTCAGGAAGCACAAATAACATTGTTTCTAATGAGATGGTTGAGAAACTTCATTTTCATAGAATACCACATGATACTTCTTATAAAGTTTCTTGGCTGAATGAGGGTTAATTTGTTTTGGTTAATGAGTAAGCTTGGGTGGAGTTCAATATAGGAGGGTACAAAGAAAAAATTCTATGTCATGTGTTACCTATGGATGTGTGCCATTTGCTATTAGGGAGGCCTTGGCAATTTGATAGGAATGCTTTGTATGATGGTAGAAGAAATACCTATGAGATTGAAAAATATGGAATCTCTCTTATTTTTAAACCCTTGAAAGAAAATGATAAAAGGAAAACTAAGAAAGATAATGTGATGATGGTAGAGGATAGGAACCATGCAGCCACTCCTAGACTTGGAGATGTTATGACAATAGGCTTGAAGAATAATTTGATTTTGGAGGGAAATGATATTGGGTTGGTGTCAAAATCTAATACATTGGAAGGGAAATGATATTGGGTTGGATTCAAGATTGGCTTAAGGGGTATGTTGATGTGATGATGGAAGGGATGTTTTATTCATTATTTTCAGAAGGGGATAATTGTCATTGTATTTCTATCAAATAAAAAATTAATACACCTGGTAAGGCAATAGCTATAGGGGTAGAGCATCAGATGAAAGAGGTGAAAAACAAAGGTGAAGAGATCAAGGATAGACTACAAGGGAAAAAGAGAAAAGTTAAGCATACCATGGAAGTGAACAAGTAGGAAATGCATTGCAAAGATGGAGGAGATATGGTTGTCATGGTGATGTAGATTTAACATTAGTCGTAAATATGGAAGGAGTCAAAGATCATCTATCAAACAAATCTTTGAAGTTACAACATATCTTAAATGACAAGGAGCTCATAAATGCAAGGGGCAGTGCATATTTCAAGTACTTAGTTCATTGGAAGGGTGTACCACATGGAGACAACACTTGGAAATTAGAGAATGATGGAAGTAAGCAAGAATTTTGTGTTGTAGCACTGTCCTCAAGGGGACTTGAGTTCCTTTTTCCTGAGGAGTATGGTGTAGAGCACCTGGGCTTTCATGATGTAAAGGGGATTTAGTATGTTAGAGTTTTCATGTTAAGTCATGTTTTGTGTGCAATAAGGTCTTTCAATACCATTTGTGATTTTTTTTTGGTTGGTTGGTGTTAGTTGGTTTAAGTTGCAAAATGTTTTATATTTTGTTGAAAAGCAAATTTTCAAAATTGTTGTCAAAAAGTGCAAATGGGGTGTTTGTTAATCACTAATTCAACATTTAGTTTGTAACCATTGGAACAGGCTTGAAAAAGCATTAAAATATTGATTTCATAATTGGAGGGGGCTGATTAATAATTTGAAGGAGTTGGAATCAATAAAACTCTATTTTTTATATGTTTTCTCATTAAAACTTGCTACTACAACATCGTGTACAACCTTGTATGGCCTGTAGGTGAACATTTATGTATTAAAATTGATGGAGATCTAAATTCTTGTCATTTTTCATCTTATTTCATCTGATTTGACCAAGTATTGAGTGAACTAGAGTAGATTTTCTAAAAATTGTCTTGAAACCCTAGTTTTGAGGGTTTGATAGAAGAAAAATGAATTTTTGACTCATTCCACTAGTGTGAAAGTCAATAATAAATGGGAAGAGTACAGATGGGTAATTTTTTGTATCCATAAAGTGGTAGTAGTAGGGGATGGTGGTAATTGTGAGTTTGTTGATGCCATAGGCGATGAAACTTCATGTTTTTGGTGTAAAAGGTGCATAAAAGTAGGGTTTTACAAAAAAGGTGATTGGAACCAATTATATTTGATGGAATTTGTATGTGTAGACCCAATATGACATGTGGATGGATTTTGAATACAAATTTGAGGGTTGGAGATGGTATAACCAATAGCTTCCTAGCAGAAACAAGCCTAATTAAGCTTTTGCCAAAATGAGACAATCAATTTTAGAGGCTTGAGTTACAAAAAAACCCCATTTGGTTTCTTGATATGTTTAAGAAGGCCATAAAGGGTATTTTAATTTTCATTTTATTTTGGAGATCCCACTTGTTTGGAAAGTTGTGCCCAATTTTTTCATTCGAAATACTACTAGCAATTAGGCCTCTTTGGGAGTGAGCGATGGGAAAAGTGAAGGATCGATGTTCTAGGAGACCTTCCTTGGTTAAACCTATCATTCTTATGGTATTCAAGGTGTTCTAGGGGTCTAGTAAGAGGTTTGTGTCCTGATTACATTTTTGGTGTCTTGTAACCCTTGGAAAACCATGTGTCATTTGAGGGAAGTTTTGAGTCAAATGGATGAACAAGCAAGATCATGCTTTGTGCCTTTTAGAAATATTTGAATTTACCTTTGTCTCTACATCAATCTACCAAAATGAGGTCCCTCCAATAGCTAGAGCACTCTTTCTAGCATTCAACGATGCATCTGTGCATTCAAGAGGGGGACGAGGATAGTTGGTAATGCTCTCTCATTCTATCTATTTGTGAACATATTACTTTGTTTAATTTCTATTTTGTGGTGCACATTCTCCTCCTTGAGCGGGCATTATTTTTACCACTCTTTATTTTTCTAGTTAGTCTATCTATTTGGTTGTCCGTGGAGGTGGGAACACCAAAATAGGGGTTTGACTATGGCAAGCATTAAAACAACCCCAACATTTTTCCTTATTCATCTTGTGTGTAGGCTGTCAAAGTGAGGCTTGGACAAAGGTTTCAAGTGCTCGGTCAGTTATAAGTTTATCATTGACTCTCCTTTTTATTTTATATCATTTCCTGCTTTCTATTTATCTGTTATGTCGAATAGACCTCGAGTCTGGCCATGTTAGTAGGACTTTATTGTTTTTGTTCAAGGTTTTGGTTGTTGCCATCAATGACAAAGGGGAAAATTTTTGCAAGAATGAAGGTGTTGTCATTTATTTCAACATGAAGTCTACTGACTAGTGTTGTCATTGATGTCAACTATGGGTTGAAGATGTTAAGGATATTCAAAACATTAATAAACAAAGTAAACTATGTTGTAGTTGTTGAATAGGATAACTGAGAAGGGGGGGTGAATTAGTTGTCACAGAATTAATCATTTAATTCAATCACCAAAACTAATACTTAAAATTCCTTAAATTATTAATCATCAAATGCCAAAGCAGAAACTCAAATCCAACACATAAACATAATTAACACTAGATTTACATAGAAAACCCAATGAGGGAAAAACCATAGTGAAGATTAACTCACAATATAGGGAATATCAAGACCAATTACAAAAGGATCACTACCTAAAATAAGGACTCACTATCCAACAAGGCTAACAACCCATAGGTCTCATTGCCAAAAAGATACAAAGAAGACAATGAAGACTTTTTATACAGAGACTACAATCCCAATGCAACAAAGGATTCCACCATAGTCACATGATCAACTTGCATGAATGATAGAGTTCACCTTCTACTCACTACATCTGAAAACTCAACATTAAGCTTCACACTGATCTACCTCACTCACAACAAATACACTTACTGAATAGAATCAATGTTGCACCAAACTGCACTTTCTCTTTCCTATTATCACTCTTCTTCTTCACTCTTGTATATTTTCCATCACTAACACATCTTGTATTTATATCATCTTCAACTTTGAAACATATCCAAAGGAAACCATCCAAATCCAAATTCAAATTAGGTCAATGCAAAAACATCCTAAGGTGTAATTAGAATGAGGGTGACCAAAACACACACTTCATAGGGAACCAAATAGATCCAACACACTTCATCATCCTCGAAAGTAGTATTTCACATAAGGTTGACCAAACCAGTGTAAAACACATAGAACCATTACACACAAACTTTCCAAATGTCAAAGTGAACTTCAATACAATCAGGGAAACTCAACTTTAGAACCACTCATTATAAGACTTCATCAAAGAGAAATCTGGACCAAAAAAAATTCTCTTAGACCTCAACTAGAAACACAAAAAACCATAGTTTACAATTGGTGAACACAACTTGCACTGCACAACAAACCAACAACCAAAAATTTGAATATAGAATCTTATAACAACCATGAACAACATATCTAAACTAGACAACCACAAAAGCAAATCTAGACCAAAACCTAGAGCAACCATTGAATGCATGTAACATATCTTTATTACAATTTTCTCAATATCCTCGACATATACATCCAGCAACAACTAATGGGTAACCAACTGATTGGTTGAAATCAATGACAACACCTTCAATATTTCCATTCTTGCAACAATCTCCCCCTTTTTCATTGATGGCAACACATGATGTGAAAAACCATCAAAGAAAACACACAAGCTCTGAATACACTTTTCTATTTATCCCCCTTACAAGATAAAAGACAACATACAAGCTTTGATTACACTTTTTTGTTTCTCCCCCTTAGAAGATAATTTTTTATATGCTTCTTCTCCCAATATTCCTTTCCTTTTTCACATGCTTCTTCTCCCCCTTTGACATAATGGAAAAGGATAAAGAATATTTTAAATTGATTTCTCCTTTGACATGAAAAACAAAATACTCATAATGACAAAACCTGATACTACTTGCTCCCTCTGAGAGGTAGCCATGAAAACATCAGCCTAGAAGAAGGATAGATCCATAGATCCACAAGATTGGTGCATCTCCATATGCATCTACTTCAATAAAGAAGGGGGAATAACCCCTAACTTCTCCTAGAGATACCCAAAAGTATCTTTAGGAAGATCCTTCATGAAAATATGAGCAACCTGATCCTTTGTTTGAACATACTTAAGCTTTACTTCATTCTCCATGACCTTCTCTCTGAAGAAATGATATTTTATAGATTTTTGCTTCATCCTCGAGTGCATCACCAGATTCTTTGAAATGTTAATTGCACTTGTATTATCATAGAAAATAGAAATGGGATCATCATATACCACTATGACATCTTTCAATGTTTGTTTCATCCATAGAACTTGTGTACAACAAGATGTGGCAGCAATATACCCAACTTCAAAAGTAGACAAGGAGACTAAATCTTGATTTTTACTTGACCATGCCACCAATTTGTATCCAAGAAAGAATGCACCACCACTTGTACTTTCCCTGTCATCTACACATCCAACCTAATTTGCATTTGTATAGGCACTACATGTAAAATCAATATCTTTAGGATACCACAATCCATAATTCAAAGTTGCATTCAAATATCTAAAAATTATTTTAACATGAGTTACCTTAGGGTCTTCTTGAAATCTAGCCACAAGATAGACAATTGCATTATATCCAGTCTAGTAGCAATCAAATACAATAGTCTAGCAATCATAGATCTATACTTGCTCTGATTAGCCTTAGGTGAATCATCATCTTTTCCTAGTTTGCATCCAGTCACCATAGGAGTACTTACCAGTTTGGAACCATTCATCCCAAACTTCTTCAACATCTCTCTCACATACTTAGACTATGAAATGAAAATTCCTTCCTCTATTTGATTAATGTGTAGTCCAAGAAAAAAATTCATCTCCCCAAACATAGACATTTTAAACTCTTTCTACATCTCTTCCACAAACCTCTTGCACATATTTTCATTTCCTCCAAAGAAAATTTTATCAACATACACTACTACAATCAAGATTCTTTCAATCTTAAAGTACAAATTACTATCTGTCGTGCCTTTGTTAAAACCTTGTTGAATCAAATACCTGTCTAACCTCACATACCATGCTCTAGGAGCTTGCTTCAACCCATATAAAGCCTTCTTCAATCTACACACCATATCCAGTTGATCAGTTAACTGAAATCTTTCTGGTTGTTCCATATAAACTTCTTCTAGTTCACCATTCAAAAATGTTGACTTGACATCTATCTAATAGAACTTAAAGTATTTATGAACAAAAAATTCCAAGAACATCCTTATAGCTTCCATTCCTACTACCATAACAAAAGTTTCCTGAAAATCTATGCCTTCTACTTGTGAGTAGCCTTTACAAACAAGCCTCGCTTTGTTTCTATCAACTTCTTGATTCTCATTCATCTTATTTATGAATAACTATTTTGACACAATGATTTTTTTATCTGCCAGTCATGGGACCAATTCCCAAGTTTGATTCTTCTCAATCTGCATAAGCTCTTCCTTCATTACTTCCTTCCAATGTTCATCTTTACAAGCTACACATGCAGTCTTCTATTAAATCTTAGAAAGTAAACATAGATTCACTTCAATAGTAGCTCTACTTCTAGTCAACACACCTTTTTCTTGTCTCCAATAATCTCACTTTTTGAATGATTCTTTTGTACATATTTCAGTGTCTTAGAGGACATCTTTTGTTTCATTTTGTTCATCATGCTTCCCTTGTTCATATTTTTCTTGCTCTTCTGCAATCTCTTCTATTCTTACACAATCAAGCTCATCAGATACATATCCATGAACGTCAATAGGATTCTTCATTGTCTCATCAACCTTCACATTCGAGCTCTCTACAATCTTTTTCAATCTTTTATTGAAACATTTGTATGCCTTGTTGTTAGTAGAATATCCAAGATTAATGCCTTCATCACTTGTTGCATCAAAATTACCCAAAGTTTCCTTATCTCTTATGATATAGCATTTTCTTCTAAATACCTTGAAATATTTAACAGTAGGAATTATTCCATGTCATAGCTCATAGGGAGTCTATGTACTATTTGCTCTTGCTTGAACTCAATTGAATACATAAACAACAATATGAATAGCTTCTTTCTAGTAAACTTTCAGTAAACCAACCTTAGTAATCATTGATCTAGTAGCCTCTTGAAATATTCTATTTTTTCTTTAAACAACTCTATTCTACTGCGGAGGTCTTGGAGTAGATAACTATCTTTTTATTCCATGCACTTCGCAAAACATTTTAAACTCATGGGAGGTGAATTCTCCACCTCTGTCATACCTTAAGCATTTTATCTTCAAAATCATTTTATTTTCAACCATAGCTTTGAATGCCTCGAATCTATATAATGCATCTCATTTCTCTCTAAGAAATGTAACCCATGTATATCTAGAATAATCATCAATTAAAAGCATAAAGTATCTTTCACCAAGTAGACTTCTTACTCTTGTTTGACCACAAAGATTTGTATGAACTAAATCCTGTAGTCAGGTAGTGGATTGTTCCTTTGATCTATAATGATTTTTTGCTTGCTTTCCAAACTAACAATTCTCACAAATAACATTAACAAGATTTGTAATTCTCAGTAAATATCTCATGGCTTGAACAACACTAATCATTGCCAAGTTATCAAAATTCATGTGACACATTCTCCTATGCCATATCTAGCTATCATTAATCTGAGTCATAAAACATCATCCATCAACACCCTTAAGTTGATAGATAAATTCCCTTCAGATTTCTTTCTTGTAGCAATCAATGTTCCAAATCCTTTCTAGATCTCACATCTCTCATCCTTAAACACAAGATCATATCCTTTTATACACATCTAACCAACACTAAACATATTATGGCTAAAACCCTTAACATAGTAGACATCGTCAGTATGATGATTTCTATCAAAACTTGCTTAACCTATCCCACATATTTTAGCACCAGTATCATCCCAAACATAACCATTCCTCCATCATATTTTTTAAGCTTAAAAAACTTAATTTTATCAACAATCTTGTGATGTGAACAACCACTATCAACTACCCAAAAATTCTTCTCTTGTTTCTAAAGCATGTAAGGCAAAGATAAATGTACCTTCATTTTTCTCCTTCTTAAGAGGGCTTTCTTTTACCTATTTTAAAGAATTAGCATAAGTATGTTCATCCTTAATCGCCAAGAACAAGCATTCATTTTCATCAAGATCTTCATATTCTGAATCCTCATAAGATATAGTAGCATTTTCATTCACATAATAAGCTCTGCTAATCTTCTTTCCTTTCTTTTCTTTCTCATATCTTTGTTTATTTCATTTAGCTCTTTCCAGACACTTTGCAACATAATGACCTATTTCTCCACAACTAAAGCATCTAAAGGGAAAATTACCTTCATACTTATTGGAGTCTTTCCTCATTCTTGGTACAAAGTTAGCTTCTATTTCATCATTTTTTCTTCATTCAAATCTTCAACTTTTGTAGCTTTAAAAGTAATCTTGTATTTGCATCCATTCCTTAGACTCAACTTCCTCATCTCATAAGATGTCAAAAATCCCAACAAGAGATCCTTAGTATAGGTCTTATAATCTATAGTTTGCTCAATAAAACTCACCTTCTCACCATAAGCATCATGAAGAGTTCTAAGAATCTTCTTTACAATCCTGGTTTCATCTATAGTAGCACCAAGTCCTCTCATTCTAGCCACTATCTCATCCAATATATATACATAAGCTTTAATATTCTCATCTTTAGACATACAAGTAGAAGATCAATTTGTGTTTTCAAGTTCTATAATTTTTCCTCTTTGACTCTTTCATCACCATCATGCACTCTTTCCAAAGCATCTCAGAATTCCTTAACCATTTTCAAATTATTAACCTTAATCAACTCGAAATGTACCATGGACTATTCTTCAAGATGAACGTTTCCTTGTTTGCTTCATCTGCTTTGATATCTTCAGGTGTACTCAGACCATTAGTAGGAGTGTAAGGATTTTTTGCATTTTTATCCATATCATATCAGTTGTACTCCAATATTATTCCATTAATGCTTTCCAGATACCATAATTAGTTCCATCAAACCTTGGATAATCAAAGACCATTTTGCCAACCATCCTGAACCTTCCTCAAGCAGTTAAGATCTTCACCAAGGAACCTTGATCTGATACCAATTGTTGAATAGGACAACTGAGAGGGGGGTGAATCAGTTGTCATAGAATTAAACCTTTAATTCAATTGAACTAGAACTAATACTTAAAACTGCTTAAATGATTAATCATCAAACCCCAATGTCGAAACTTAAATCCAACACATAAACATAATAACACCAAATTTACATGGAAAATCTAATTAGGGAAAAAGCATGGTGAGGATTAACTCACATAGTTATAGAGAATATCAAAACTGATCACAAAAGGCTCACTACCTGAAATAAGGACTCATTGTCTGAAACAAGGACTCACTGTCCACCAGGGCTAACAGCTCAGAGGGCTCATTGCCATAGAGATACAAAGAAGACAAAGAGGACTTATTAGAGAGAGACTACAATCCCAATGCAACAAAGGATTCCACCATAGTCACTTGATCAACTTGCATGAATGATAGAGTTCAACTTCTTCTCACTGCATCACCTTACACTTACAACACACACAGTTACTGAATAGAATCAATGTCACACCAAACTGCACTTTCTCTTTTCTCTTATTATTCTTCTTCTTCACTCTTGTATATTTTCCATCACTAACTCATCTTGTATTTATACCATCTTCAACTTTGAAACATATCCAAAGTTGGCCATCCAAATCAAAATTCAAATTAGGTTTCCACCAAAACATCCTATAGTGGATATAGAATGAGTGCATCCCAAAAACACACTTCATAGGGACCCAAATAGATCCAACACACTTCATCATCCTCGAAAGTAGTATTTCACACAAGGTCAACCAAACCAGTGTAAAACACATAGAACCATTAAGCATGAACTTTCCAAATGCCAAAATTAAAATTCAAAACAACCAGGGAAACTCAACTTTAGAACCACTTGGCATAAGACTTCATCAAAGAGAAATCTAGACCAAAAACATTTCTCTTGAACCTTAACTAGAAACATAGAAAACCACAATTCATAATTGGTGAGCACAACTTGCATTGCACAATGAACCAACAACCAAAAATATGAATATAACACCTTCTAACAACCATGAAAAACATATCTGAACCACACACCCATAGGAGAAAATCCAGAACAAAACCTAGAGCAACCATGGAATTCCTGCACAACATATCCTTATTACAATTTTCTCAATATCCTCAACATATATAGCCAACAACAACTAGTGGATAACCAGCTAATTCGTTGACATCAATGACAACACCTTCAATCTTTGCATTCTTGCAACTGTAGTAGGCCCTAGTATTGTGCTTCGGGTTTCTTCTATGTTGATGTGTGGATCTTACAGACTATTCAAGGTTTCCATAGGTTGCTATATTGAAAATTTGGGTTTTTGGATTGTTTTACAATGTGAGATATTTTCACCAATGTGTGAACTAGTTGTTTAGTGATGTTTTATGTGGCTCGAGAGAAATGTATTTACTTCACATTTCTTCACTGTTTGGATTCAAGTTGTATAGATTTGGGATGTTGATTTCAATTCTTTTATATTTCTATATTCAAGTTCTTACTTGATTTGGTGTAGTACAAAGTGAGTTTCATTTTTCAGTATGCAAATAAGGGTTACTAGTGGTTCTGAGTTGAAGTACTTGTATGATACGAGCTTATAGTATGAAGTGTTTGATGAATCTTAAGTAGTTCATGCATCATTCTGGATTGAGTTTAAGTGAATTATGTTGTTCGAAACTATCGGCTTGGTTTAAGGAAGTGTGTAAAAGTAATGATTATGGTGCTTTGCATGAGTGTTAGCCGACCTTATATTTTACACTACATGTGAGGCTTGTAGAATCATGTTGAAGTGTGTTGGGAACTATTTGGGTCCTAATTAAGGATTTATGTGGGTCAAATTTTGTTCCTATCCACCGTGATCTAATGTTTAAGTGTCGACCTATTTTGAATTTGTATGTACAACGACTAGTGGCCAACATTGGAGAAATTTTTTTGAGGTAGAGCTTGATATAAATATATATGGTGTTGATGCAAGTAAGGTTTAGAAAGGGTAAGAAGTAATATAGATGTGAGATTTATGCAAGTGATATGTGTGATTTGAATTTGAGTAGAGCAATGTGAACTTCATGTTAGGGTTCCTAAAGGAATCCAAAATATTTCATGTGAGACTATGAAAGTGTGTGAGTAATTGTGGTGGAATCCTTGTTGCATTGAGAAGTTTTCTTTGTGTAACATTTTTCTTCTATCTTCTTGTAATATTCTTTTCTTGGCAGTGGGCCCTGGCTATGAGCTTTTTGGACAGTGTGTTATATTCTAGCAGTGAGCCCTTTTGTACTAGTTTTGCTATTACTTATACTGCGAGTTAATCCTCACTGTGGTTTTTCTCTCATTAGTTTTTCCACATAAATCTAGTGTTCTCTTGTGTATGGTGTTGTGATTTCAATCTCTGTTATCTACATTTCATGTTTAATCAAACTAACAAAATAAGGGTTTAATAAATGCTTGTGGATCTGATTACTGTTTAGGGTTTTGAACGTTTAATTTTCTACAACTGATTCAACCCCCCTCTTAGTGGTCTTTTTCATTTCAATAACAATGTGGGCATGCTTCAATAGAGATGCAAACTATGGATTTCGTTGAGGGCAGGGATAAAAATGAATAAGGGAAATGAGATTTTTTCTTTTTAAGAAAAGTGAGAAAAATGTGCTTGTGTTATAATGTGAGCATGTTATATTTAGGAGTGATGAAGTTCGAGGTTCAATCACTCCAAACCATAATGTGAGCACATTAAAATGTGAGTGTGTTATAGCACACTCACTTTATGCTCTCTAGGGGCCAAAAAATGGAGTGGCCACTTCTTGGTTCCCCATCTTTATGTATTTACTCATGTTAAGTGTTATAGAGGGTGGCATTATTACATCCACTTAGCACTAACAAAGACGAGGTGGTGGTGGCATAATTTTCCATGAGAGGTGGTGGCAAGGTTATGGGCAATGGTTGCTAGCATCATTAATATCTAGTGAAGAAAAGGCAATATAAATAAAGTGCCTACAATTCTGTTATATGTTCAAACCTATTTATTACTAGATGCAATAAATAATTTTTAATATATGATTGTATGATCTATACAAAAAGGGGAGAAAAATTCATAAGAGTAGAAAAAAGTGCTTTGATTTTGATAGTTTTGATAGTTATTTTTTAATTTCTTTAGCCTTTTGATCATGATAAAGGGTCATATTTGACTCAAAATTCTTTGAAAGTCCACATACTTACCAAATCTAGCATGCACCTCCCAACTTCATATCCTTGTAAATCGAGCCTCCAATATCCAATTTAGATGCTTCAAAAGGGAAAACTAACTTTCTTAAATATTGTGAACTCAGTAGTAAGCATAAATTTACTCTAAAGGTTATGCAAAGCTACCTACAAAATAAATCCATAAATAAGAAACTTCAAACATTCTATTAGATTTTTATTCTCTATGTCATCATTTGAAACAAATTATACACAACATTTCAAGATCAACCATGATATCTAATCCTATAAATGGACTAAATTTATGACATCATAGCTATGATACCAAATTAGAATTTTTTATGAACAATAAATCTACTTAAGACCAAAATTCTTATAGACTAATCACAAATCTATTTGAATATAATAATTTTCTTCTATATTCAATATTACATGAGACAAATCAAAAAGAGAAGCATACAAATACATAGGCCTCTTCAATGCATGCATCAAGAAGATGACAAGTCCAAGAGGTAGGTTTTAACTCTTAATTTCATTCATAGTGAAGTGGTAAGTTAACTCAGTCTAACTAAGACAAAATTTCCCTTCACTAAATAGTGGTAGCACCTAACTACCATAAATTATGAGCTGAAGAGGTATAGATAGGTGTACCTTAATTCAAGGTGTCCACTTGTCAGTATAACTATTTGGGTGAGAACAAATAAATATCCTAATTATCTTAAGTAAACTTATTAAATAGGTACAATATCACACTTAGGTATAACTTATCTAAGGTGAATAAGATATTACACCAAAAATATCTCTTAAATTTTCTTGAATGTTTATAATTATTATTTAAACATCATTATTGATGTTTTAAAATGAGTAAATGAATGTCTTTAAATACAACTTAGCACTCAAATAACACAAACATGTGCTAGGTTGGCTCATAATGACTAGTAAAGTGGCTACCAATAACTAAAATTAAAATTTGAAAAAGTCTCAAGCAATTTTTTACCTCTCGTTTCATAATGCTCTAGATATTTTGTGAAAATTGGGACACTTACCTACTTTGGCATGTATGGAGGCCAAAATGGTCACATGTTTTCTATGCAAGGCTTTTAGGCTAACTATGTAAGAAGCGAATTGCAATTAAAACACATGGGTGGTGTAGATTAGTTTTCATTAACATGTTAAGGTCTAAGTTTCCTAGAGATACATTTTTTTTAGCTAGCTCAACCCTCGATTTTTACTTGCTATAACTCATTGTGAGCATTTATGAAAGAAACTGCATGACAATTATATATTAAAATATTCACATATTAAAATCTTGTCTCATGCTCCCACTTGTTCTACACTATTTTTAAACATAACTAACTATTTTTAAATACACATTAATGAATTAAAAGTATATAAAAGTAATTATCAATTGTTCAAAAAAATGTGAAAGTTGTAATAAGAAAGGAAACTCCTTCTCAATTAGTCAATAAATATACTATTAATTGTTATTTTTTAAATAAATCATATAATTAAAAAATGATATAATAATTGAAAAAATATATAAATTTTAAATGAAAATATATAACATATAATTAATTAATATACAACTAATAAAAGTTAAATCATTTTAATTACAATAAGTGTGTCAAATCATAACTAACTTTTATACCAAAAATTTGTGAATAATTTAACAACGATATATTTCTAAAAAAATATATTGAAGATAAATAGTATATATATTAAAAAAAAAAGGTTTCTTGGTCAAATCTTTAAAATTTTATTTTAAAAATATTTCTCACTAAACATGTCTATGGGGAATTACATTATTTGTTATACCTCAAAACTTTAACTCCACATAAATAAAAGACAATTTCACATTTTTAAAAATAAAAATCTTACAAAATTACATATAAGCACTATATATTCATTCGCAATATTAATAGGAGGCATTTTATTCCTCTCCCTACTTACCTAAATCTCATAATATTTTCTAGAGTGATTTTTATTATTGAAAGCTTATAAAATTACACGAGAATAAGTTAGAGGAAAAGATCCGGTAGTTGAACATTTTTCAATAGTTGTGATAGACTAAAAAACAACCAATCATGTGATTCCACATCAGCGCTCAATAAAACATGCTGTGAATGTACAAGTATTGGTCTCACTTGTTTTTTGGGCCTTTCTGGACACCTTGACAAAAAAGCATGATGATGTGGCATCATATTTGATGATGTGACCCTGAAACCTTAGATATAAGAAGGGTACTTGCCAAGTAAGCTGTTGTAAAAAATTGAGAGATTTGAAATTTCCATATAGGATAGAAGCACGAAGTTAAGGTGCACAACTAGTGAGTCCTCTCCCCTATATTTACGCCGAAGGCGTTCCCTATATGAAGTATGTCTGGGCTTCTTCCAAATCAACGGCATGCAGTAGCGGATAACAGATGCAAGACGATGGAAATGCATCTGACCGTTTGTTATGTCGGTTTGCTTTATCTGCTCACGTTTTTACATTTATCACGTATTCATTGCGGGTCCCCCCTTCGACCATTTCGGTGTGGCTAGGCATCTACGGCTACAAGCATTTAATGCCATTGTTTCCGGCGACTATTTTGCTGAGCGGAATCCTGTTGCGATATAACGCAGTAAAATTTTGAAAATAACTGAAGATGACAAGCGATTCTTAAGGAAACGTAATGGAGGAGAAAGACACCTACGCACCATTACCAGCGCTCCTCTTTCAGTTAAAAACGTTGTGACAGGATTGCCTACTCAAATTAGCCATTTAAGACATGTAACTTTTTTCAACTTCTGCAGGAGAAACAGCAGGATGGCCTGTGAGCATGACCGCTCTGATCTTCCTCTTTGAGATGAATGCGCGAAAACCGAAATTGAATCTGGTTTAGTGTGTTCAATTTGATTGGATGAATGCGCGAGAACCAAAATTTCCCAATGGGCAATCAAAGCAAATGCGAAAACGATTCACACAGGAACTGGCAGAAGATTGCAATATCTTCACTAGGATTACGAAAGGCGCCACAGACAAGAAGAACCCCCAAAACGCTATAAAGGAACAAAGAGCTGAACGAATAGAGTAAAATGGGAAACTTAAAGATTTTTGAAATTGAGTGCAGGTGCATAGAAGAAGATAGAGATACTCAGATAAGGAGGCCTTTCAATGCAGAAGAGAACGAGATCAAGGAGGTGATCATCAAAGTAATCAGAAGGGAAAAGTGGTCAAAATGGCCACCTGCATGACGGGATGATCTACCAAATATTCTTGACCAATATGGTGCAGTTGTTAGGCAGGAAAAGTTGGGGTCATTTACTAACTGAAAGCCTTGACAAGAGGGAAAAAAGGAGGCGGTGAAAAGAGCGATACCCACCATAGTGAAATCTCCAGCAGTAGCATATTTTATGCTGCTGCCACTAGGAAGCGTTACAACTATTCAGAGGTGTGGAAAGGACAAACATGGAGCCTTTCAGCTTCTACATTGGCAACTATGGAGAATTTTTTCCCCTTCCAGATAAGATCATCTACTCGGACCCGCTTACCTAATCCCGCCAGATAAAAGATTGCCAGCCGTATCCACAACTGCCCTATCTATTCTACGGGGGTCGGGGAATAGAATGTATTGGTCGGGCCTTTAACGCCAGCGGTACAGGAGAATCAATTCTTCATTAATAAAGGAGATGTCCAGCTCAGCTCATGGTATCACTATCCGATGATGAATAGGAATAAGATGTAACAATGAAATTTGCATACCAATGCAACTCAGGTTGAGTTTTGGGTTTATGTTCTGATCAGTGTGTATGATGACACGACATACTTTTGTATGGTCTCATCTGTCAGCCATCTTACAAATGCATCCAATATGACAAAAATAAATAAATAATCAAAACCATGCATACTACTTTATATATATATTTCAATTAATTATTTCAGAAAAAAACATTTTAGTTCAAAAATAACAGTATCAAATAACCTGAAAAAGATGTTATCTCATGGACTGCAGTGATTGCAGGATATGTACAAAATGGATTTGTTGAAAAGGCTTTAGAAACTTTCAAGCAAATGCAATTGGCAGGTGTAAAAGCAAATTCCACAACCTGGGCCAGTACCTCCCTTCCTGTGCCAAAATGGGAGCGTTGGAACAGGGTATGGACATCCATCAAAGCATGGAAGGAGGATTTTGGTAGACATGTACGCAAAATGTGGAAGCATAGAAAAAGCACGTGAACTGTTTGACAGAATGCCTCATAGAGAGGTTGTCTCATGGAATGCAATGATTGCAGGATATGCACAGAATGGATTTTTTAAAAGAGATTTAGAAACTTTAAAAAAAAAATGCAATTTTAAAAAAAAAAGCAGTTGGCAGGTGTAAAGCCAGACTCCGCAACTTTTGCAAGCATTCTCCTTGTCTGCGCCAAAATAGGAGCATTGGAACAGTGCATGGACATCCATCAAAGCATAAAGAATAGAGGAATTTTATCAGATTTTGTAGTTGCAACTACCCTGGTGGACATGTGGGCAAAATGTGGAAGCATAGAAAAGGCACGTGAACTGTTTGACAAAAATGCTCCAAAGAGATGGCATCTCATGGAATGCAATGATTGTAGGATATGCATAATATGGATTTTGCAGGGATGCTCTCAAAATATTTGAATTAATGAAGCACTCTGGAACATATCCAGACATTATAAGCTTTGTTTCTGTTCTATATGAATGCAGCCATGCAGATTTAGTGGATGAGGATTGTACATACTTCAATCACATGAGTAACTCTTATTGCATTACACCTATAGTTGATCATTAAACTTGTGGGGTTGTGTGGATGTGTTTTCTGGATGACTGTAAATCTCAATCTAATTCTTAAACTCTCATTTCATATATATACATGTTCTCATATCATATGCATATCAATGAAATGGGTATTTAACAGTTCAACTTGTTAAAACTATAAATTTAGTGAATATATATTCATTTTTATATTATATCCATACCATATACATGTATAGAAGAAAACTAAAAATCCTGTGAATATGCATATCCCTTCTTTTATATATGTATATATATATTATATAGTGGGTATTCAATAGTCCAAACTTCTAGGAAACTTTTTAGCACTAAAGAAAACTATAGATCTTGTAATTGTATTCAATTTTTTTAAAGACTCAATCAAATTTCCTAAAGTGGTATTGTTGAATATTCATTTCATTGATATACATATGGGCACAAGTCTTTAAGTCTATGTTTGTGCATATGTATGTGTATAATATGTATATATATTGGACCTTGTGATTAGCATACACAGAATGTTCAAGGCTTTGATGAAATCCTTGCAAGTCTATTTTTTTTGTTTTCTTCAATGTTGGATAGAATTTTTAGCGAGTCTTATTGTTGAATATCCATTTCATTGCATATCCATATAAGCATGTGTATGCATGTCTCTACCTATTTATATTTATATGTATAATATGTATAAAAATTGAACCCTTAGAGTACATATGGTATGATTCAAGACTTTTTTTGAATCCTTGTAAGTATGGTTTATAATTTTATTCAGTACTGGATAGAATTTATTACAAAGTCTTTTCCTAAATACCCATTTCATTTATATGTCTAGATTTGTGTGTGAATAATGGGTATGCACATTGGGACTTGTAATTAGAGTACACATAACATCTTTGATAGAATCCATGTTAGTTTGGTTTATGAAGATTGATATATATAAACACATCATGTACATTTCTGCATATGCAATTTGTATACACATAAGATTTTGTGTATATACTTGTAGTTTGCTTTAGGGCATGATTGGATTATCTACAAGAATGATTCCTTATTATAGATTTCCTTGATATTTCTCAAAAGAGGCACCTACTCAAATGTGGAGGGGGTGACACACCTTGTTGAACAATATGTAATGTAAGTGGAAAACAATGCCCTTGTATGCATTGTGGATATCACAAGTGGCTAGGGAGAGAACACATGGTTTAGTAGACTTGATAGGAAATTATGTCTACTTTTTGAATATCCATTTGGTTTAAAATTTAAATCCACATCTACATACGTGCGCACACACATTGGGTTCTATGGTTAGTTTAGATTGGTTAGTTTGGTAGAAATTATAGTGAGTTTAGTTTCTAAATACACATTTTATTGATATGCATATAACATAGGCTTATATGAACATGTACATGTATATTCTCATTGATACAACATGTACACATTGAAGTTATAATGTACTTATCTTTACTTTAGGGCTTGAAAGGATTATGTGTAAATCTGGTCCTAAATTCTTCTTTGATTGATATCCATATAAACCTATACATGTGCACTTCTAGAGCATGTGTACAAATCTAATCTTAAGAACAGAGTACACAGGTCAAGCTTATCTTAATAATATAAGAAATAAAGGATAACAATTTTATTTGTATAATAATATTATACTAGCAATCACACCTTAGTGCAGAATAGGTACGGTGAAGAGATGCGTAAGGTCATTTTAAAAAAAAGGTCTATTTTTTGGGTACATTTGTGCAATAATGGTCTCAATGAAGAAGTGATATGCATCCATTTACAAGGACCCAAACATGAATGAAACAAAATCTTTGAATTGGAAAAATAATTGTAGTGCCACCCCACACCACCTTACCCACATCTTTTTCCATAGGCACGGATTCACTTGTCAAGCTACTCTTATGTACATAACTTGTACTAGATATCACAAGGCCATCTAGAGGAATTATTTCACTAGCTTTTCATAGCCAAAATGGTGTTAATTTCCATAGCCTTAACATGCACTTTTTCCCCCGTTCGCTTGACCATAACTAATATAGCCTTTCGAGTCTATACAAAAGTGAAAGGCTTCATTCACACAGACTTTAAGGTTGATCTCTGCATTGTTCCTACCAACTACACTTCAATGAATCCGATGTCTCCTTTGTGCAACATTTTTGTGAATGGATGAGAACGCTCTCATTGTCTTGCATAACTTCTCTAGCACTGCATGATTGAGAATGGGTATAAGGAAAATAATGACATAATGTAATTTAAGACTCCCGAAAGTGTAAAAACAATGTAAAAAAGAGAAGTGAAAAAAATATATAGTGGGTTAATCATAATGAATTCAAACCAACAAATATGTCACAACTTAGTACATATTCAATGAAAAATGACATGTCCTATGAAATTTCCAAGTGTTCTCTTCCCTTGGTCCTCTCTCCTATAGAAATTCCACCTTCCCAATTAGTACAATTGTGAATGACATCAAATGTTGTAGTTGCAAATGTTGGTATAGGAGCTCTATAATAGGGTATGGCATCTATCAAAACATAATGGAAGGAGTTTTTTTAGATGTTATAGATGCAAATTTAACTATTAATCTCTCTTCTCTCAATATCTATTTCATTTTATCTCTCTTATCTGTCTCTCCCTCTACCTCTTGGTCTCTCTATCTATCCCTTCCCTCTTTGTAAATCCCTCTCTTTCTCAAGTCCTCTCTCTTTGTTCTTTAAGTCTCACTCTATTTTTTTGTCTATCTCCTCACCCCCTCTCTCTCTTGCTCTTCCTCCCTCTATCTCTCCCTCTTTCTATCTGTATCACTCCCTCTCTCTATTGCAAACATAACATGAGCCTATTGGTAATGGAGCTTAATTATCTTCCTCATTCAAAGGTTTTTGTTTAGAGGTGTTTGGATCCCTATAAAAGGATGCATAGTTGATTTGAAACTCACTTCTCCATTCAGGCCTTTGTTGCACAAACAACATCATTTGCTAAATGACCTAGAGTTGACCTCAGGTAGTGCAAAATGTTTGCAAAAAATAGACTAAATTTTTTCTTAATTGACCTTCCAAACCTCTTCGGCGTACCCATTGCACACCAAGGTGCAATTGCTAGTTCTTAGTTTAGTTGAATCGAAAATAATTAGTTTACAGGACATAAAACAACTATTAAAAATTAATTGGAGACCTCTCTTAGTCAGAAAGCTAAAAAAAGTTAGGGGGAACGGAAAGTGGAAGTCTTATAAGCAGGGTAAATTTTTTACTTACTACCTTTTTTGTCAAGTCGTATCATGCTTCCATTCCCACTTTACACGTATTTACGTGGATTTCCCGCTTTTTCACATTACACCTGCAACCATCTTCCAACTTTAAGCCACTGGGCCCCACACAGTTCATTAATCCACGCCGATTGCGTGATGGTCACGACTCACGTAGTGGTCTGCAACTTTAGTTGGTGATTAGGGCCCACCCTTGTCATTTACGCGAGACTCTCCTTCCGTCCTTTTGTTTACCTAGTGTTGAAACGATGGGCCAACTGCCAGAAGAGTGCAGTTCGCTACAGTGCGACCATTTAGTGCAGTTCGCACAAGTCTATTTAGACAGATGGATGAACAGTGTTGATAGGACTTTTGTTTTCCATCACTTTCAACTTTCCCAATCTTTTGATACTCTGTCAAAATCTTTTTCATCTGTAATATTTTTCGATTTGATAGGGGAGAGGATCTAGTAGTTGTGCACCCTAACTTTCGCGCTTCTAATTATCCTATGTGGAAATTTCAAATCACTCCCAATTTTTTACAGCAGCTTACTTGGCAAGTCCCCTGCTTATAACTTTCGTTTCAAGGTCACATCATCAAATATGATGCCACATCAGCATGCTTTTTGTCAAGGTGTCTAAAAAGGCCCAAAAAAAAGTGCTACCAATACTTGTGCATTCACATCATGGATAGTTGAATGCTGATGTAGCATCACATGATTGGTTACTTTTTAGATCAAAAGAATAAATTTTGTTTAATTATGGGTAGTCAAGTCACAACTGTTGGCATTATATAAACAACTACCATCACAACTATTGGGCATTATATTAACAACTACTATCACAACTATTGGAACATGCTCAACTATTGGGTTCTCTCCCCTAGTATGTCGAAATCTTTTTCATCTAAAATGATTTTATTTTGTTCTCCATTCTCAACTGTTATTCTACCTAAATGATGATGAAATCCGTGGGAAGCTTCTTTATCAGTACTTTTATATATATTTATAGTAGTTTTATAAAAAATAAATTAATGAATAGTTTGGTAATATATTTGCACTAGCTCTCATTTGGCAAGCTGTCTCTTAAATTATTTTTTCAAACGAGAACATAAATCATAAATTATATGATCATTTATGGGATTAATATAGAATTAATGTTTGAGAATGCAGTGGACATATTAATAGTTTTGATGTTCATATTTATAAATTGTAATAAAATATGTATAAGAAAATTTGATTTGATTAGTGGAAAAGAAGTAGTTGTTGAACATGTACAGTAGTTGTGAAGTGATTTGTCATAATTTGATAGATTAAGAGAACATATTTTCATTATTATGTCAATATAAAAAATATCAATTGCTTTTGTGTTAATAAATACCATGTAAATAATTCTTTTGAATTTCCTTTACATATATCATTAGTACACCAAAATGTATCTAACTACTCATTATTCTATCAAATGAACACAGATTAGTGGTTCATTGCATACTCCATATGGAACAAAAAATAAACTAGCAATCTCACCATGGTGTGCAATGGTTATGATGAAGAAGTGTGGAAGGTCAAATTGGAATAAGATTGACTTATTTTTTGCATACAATTGTGTAGTACATGATGTCAATTGGTAGGCCATTTAGAAAATGATGTTGTTTATGAAACAAAGGTCTCAATTGAGAAGTGATAGGTTCAAATCAACTATCAATCCACATACAAAAATATAAACATGATTAAAATAAAAGCTTTAATTCAAAAAGATAATCAGGTTCCACTACCAATAGGGTCGTGAAATATTTGCAATACAAAAAGAGGGAGAGAGGAGAGATAGGGATAGAAAGAGGGAGAGATTGGGGAATGGATATAGAAACATAGAGAGAGAATTGGAGAGATATAGAAAGAGAGAGTGATCTAGCGATAGAGAGAGAGGGAGAGATTGGGATAGAAAGGAGACATAGAGAGATAGATATAACTTGGAAAAGACAAAGGGGGTGAGAGATATATAAATATATAGAGGGAATATGGAAGGAGAGAGGAAGAGGGAGATAGAGAAATAAAGATAGAAAGATGGAGACAATGCAAGAGAGATGAAGTGGTAGAAAGATAAAGATGTAGCAAGTTCTATAGAGCGAGAGGTAGAGAGAGGGAAGAAGAGAGAAGGGAGAGGGGGATAGAAATAAGATATAGAGAGGCAAAGGAAGAAAAAAGAGAATGAAAGGAGTAGAGAGAAAGAGAGCAAGAGTAAATGAGATAAAGGAGGAGAAATAGAGGCAAATAGACAAAAAGATAGATAGAGTTAGAGAGAGAAACAAATATATACATGGATGGATAGAGAGAATGAGAGGGAGGTACAAAAAGAGAGTGGGTAGAGAAACAACAACATAGATAGATAGATAGATAGAGAGAGATACAAAGATAGAGGCGTAGCCAAATATCTATATAGAGAGATAGAAAGAGATAGAGATTCAATCTACAAAAAAAAAAGAACTAACAAAAAATGATCCAACAACCCAATGTTACAATCACCTTCATGTATTTTGCAAACATGGCCATCAACTCAAGATTCAACCTTTGATGTTGCTTTTTAATATCATCTAAAAAATAGTTATATATATATATATATATATATATATATATATATATATATATATATATATATATATATATATATATATATATATATACATATATATATAATGAAGTATAAACTAAATATTATATATTTTAAATATAAAATGGACCTATTTGAAAAATAAATGTATATATAAATTAAATATATAATCTCTAAATATACACTATTATTATATTATACTTAAAAATATGTAAATGTAGCATATTTATATTATATAGTTTTATTTTATAATATTATATTAAAAATAGTTAACAAAGGTATAATTTACAATCTAATTTTTTTTTTAAAGTTTAAGAAAATAAGATAATGAATGTAGATAAAAAATCTAAGATACATTTAATGAAAACCCTAAATATTTATACGCTGCTTTGTAGCACAAACACAAAAAAAGTCATTGCAATTTAGTTTTTGAAAAAATAGATGAAACTTCTTAACCAACATCATTGCTATAAATTACTTTTTTAACATTTTAAATGAAAAAAGTTACTTCTCAATTTTATAAAAGATAAATATTTACTTTACATTAAAAAAATCTAAGTTGACAAGATGTAATACTATTTTCCTAAAGATAGGTAATAAAAATAAGTATTTTGTTTTTTCACAAATGTCATAATTGATCTTGTATTTAAAAAAAAAATAGAAAAGAGACATGATTATTAATTCTTGTGAAAGCTTCTTGACACTTGTATCCATAAATATGCTACGTTGTTCTTTAATTTGATGTGTTCATCATAATACCCCTCTCATCCATGCTATTTTAAGTTGTTCTTATGGTATTTCCCAAGTCATTCTGTAAAACTACTATGCATCCACTTATAGGGATCCAAACATGAATTTTAAAAAACCTATAAATTAGGAAGATAATCATGACCCATTACGAACAAGCTCATGTTATTCTTGCAATAGGGAGAGAGGGAGAGAGAGAGAGAGAGAGGTAAGGAGCATAGTGATAGAGAGGAAGATGGAGATGGAGATGGAGATGGAGGAGAGGAAGAGAGATAGGTAAAGGAGAGAGAGAGAGGAGTGGGGGAGAGAGGGCTATGTAGAGAGATGTGGTGACAAAGAAAAATTATAGAGAGAGGGAGAGAAAGAGAGAGGGGGGAAAGATAGAGATAAAGATAGAAAAAGGTAGGGAGGGAGAAACAAGGAGTGTCTTTGTATATGAGTTAGAGAGAGATATGAAGAGAGATCTATAGAGAGGGAGATAGATTTATATAAATAGATAGAGAGGGAGAGTTGGACCTCTCCCTCCCCCCTCTTCTACTCTCTCTCCCTCTCTATTTCTCCCCATCTCCCTCTCTCACTCCCTCCCTATTGCTCCTATCTATCTCTCTATCCCTACCTCTATCCTTTTCTCTTCCCATATATATTTATCTCTATCTATCTCTTATTTCTCTCCCTCTCTCCATGTCTATTTGTATCTCTACTTCTCTCTTTTTTATTTATCTCTTGATCTATCTCTTTGTCTTTGTTTCCCTTTCCCCTTCTCCCTATATCTCCTTATATCTCTCACTCTATCTCACCATATATATTTCTCTCTATCTCATCCTCTTCCTCTATCTATCCATATATCTCTCTATATGTATCTCTCCCTTTACCTCTCTTTATCTCTCTATCTATTTCTCTCCCTCTTCCTAGACCTCTATATTTATCTCTTTGCCTCTCTATCTCTATCTCCATATTTCTTCTTCCATCTCTCCCTCTATCTCTACCTAAATTAAAGAGATGGAGGGAGAGATGGAGTGAGTGAGTGAGAGAGAGAGATAATATATGCTAGTATATTAAATGAGTCTAATTTGTTTTTAAAAGTAATTTATATAACAATTTAAAATTATAAAATTTATTTAAAATTTAGATTTTGAATTAAATAATACATTTGTCAAGTTTTTTAAAATAGATAAATATAAATTTGTAAATAAAATAAGCATAAAATATAAATATAAATAATATATTATAATTGTAGTGTAGGAAAATCTATCCCTTTACATTTTCACACTTGTTTGAGTCTTCCCTATTGAAACTTGGCTTATTTATGCCTTAATTGGTCCTATTTTCCATCCACGAGCCTAGGTAAATGCATTTTTCTAAGGATAATCCTTACATATAATAGGTGACAAGTCATAATTTAATAATTTTGGCTATGTGTTCTAGATTTAGGGATCTAGGACCCATACACCCATCTGGGCGTATGGGTCCTCCCTAGGTCTGGAGTCTTGATTTCAAATGTCACATTGAACTTAGCACTTCTCGAAGCCTATGTCATAGTTTTAAGCCTTTGGGACTCATACGCCCAACCTAGCGTATGATTCTTGCTTTAACCTATAATCTATTTTAATTCAAATTCTTGGGGGGATATTATTATCCTTAGATTCAATTTCTAAATGTTGTCTTGTAGTGTTGAAATTTTAGGAAATTAAGAATAAACAAGTATAAATACAAGGTCATTTCATTACGTTTATCCTAGAAATTTAAAGTATCAAAGTATCCTAGAAATTTTATGACATCAAGAGCATTCAAAAGAAAATCATCAAGCATTTGGAGCTACATTCAAGATTCAAGCATCATGCCAAAGTCTTCATGCATCATGTGTGTTTGTGAGCTAACATTTGTGATGTAAGTTTCATGATTCAAGCAAGCATTCAATCAAGAGTCAAGATCCACATTCATACTAGCCATTTCACGTAATTTTGCAACCTTCATTTAAAGGGTTTGATCTAGGTGAATTGGATCTTGAAGATTCTTTTAAGGAAAAGTTACAAAAGTTGTCATCTTCATAGAAACTCACCTACAGACCAGAATTCAGACTTTTAGACCTGAAGATTGGATAGGAAGGAAGCTGCAAAAGATCACTAGAGGCTACAAAAGTATCAATCATGTTAGGTTTCAAAAGTGCAGGTTTTGAGCCTTAAGTGGGTGCCAATCTCTTAATACACTTTTGGCCAATGAAAGAGGCAAACAAGGTTGATTACCTCTTGCTCTTAAAGCTTTGTTAGACCGAGGTGCCAAGTGTACCTGAATAGTAGGGAAGATTTAAATTTTAAATGTGGTTCCTAGATTGGGAAATATACTCACTATGGAACATGAGGGTGAAGTAGATGCGGAGATTTATGGCTAATTCCTACTGAAAGTATTTGAAGAATCAAGGGTGTGAGTTGTATTTTGTATTTAATATCCTAAATATGACCAGTGCCTACTCCTATTGGATGAATGGAGTGAATGAGTGGATGGTGATTATGGAGACAAATTTGTAAGATAAGTAAACCTATTATTCAACTTAAATTGAACTACTAGGAACTTGAGATGTTTGCACGTTGTGAAAATGTGTAAGTTTGTTTATTGTAGTGCTCTTCTTTAATAATATCAGTGTTATCCCCTCAAGTTATTGTGAAAGCATGAAATTTTTGCAAAGACAACTATCGTTGCACCAAAAGATTGACCTATTAATGCTCGATATAGTTGCTAGATTTATACAAGATCAAGATCCACAAGAGGTGGTTAAAGCATGTCACGAAGCCCAAGTGTCGCACTGGACTATGCCTACCACAGGAAGAGGGGAACAAGGGTCACACCTTGCAACAATCCCCCCAAGTGCAAGCATGAGGTTCAAACCTGTGACCTTAGCTTTGATACCAATTATTGCAAAGACGATTGTCATTGCACCAAAAGATCAACCTATTAATGCTCAATACAACTGTTGGATTTATACAAGATCAAGATCCACTGGAGGTGGTTAAACCATGTCACAAAGCCCAAGCGTTGTGATGGACTGTGCCTACCACAGGAAGAGGAGACCAAGGGTCACACCTTACAACAAAAATGACTTTTAATTCTTAGTTCAATGGAAACCAATCAAAAAAACTTATTTAAAAGGATTTTAATCCTTGGTAGGAACCAATTAAAGTAAATTATTTGCAAGGATTATTAATTCACACCAACCAGAAACCAATCAAAGCATCTACACAGTAACAACAAATGTGTATTGATAAATCTGACAGACTTAAATAACTTCAAAATACCACTTTGGGGACAACAACGTAATAGACAAGCATGGAAATTGACGCAACAATTGAACATTGAAAATGGATTATGAATTATAAGTAGTATGCTCCATTATATTGCTTCAAAAAATAAAAATTTGTAATAGAAGTCTTCAATATGATATAGATGGGTGGATTGTGCAATCTATCTTCTTCCTAATGCCCACTCTAATGAAATATAATATGATATGATGATTATGATCTCAAAATCAGGCCCTATTTTCCCTATTTATATGGGAAGCAACAAGCTTCAAGCCCATTCACAAAAATTTACATCATTTCATAACTAAAACATGATTAACATAAACATAAAAGCTTTGAGAGTTTTTTGGTGGATGCACCACAGTCCATTAATCTCTAGCAAGTTCCCATGATCATCAAATGCATGTTCAAGGATCATGCACCATGATAGTGTATCCAAGACCACCAAACTCTGATCCCTGCTACTCCTCTTTCACTTGGCCTATGCAATGAATAAGTTGTCCTTCGACAAGTGCTCAATGTATCCACTCTTGGCATGAATGTTTACATTATGTATAATATCCTTAATTGCATATTCAAGTTAAAAAATTCTTCCAAGCTGCTTGTGTGTCTTCTTGAGTACCCCATCTTCACCATTAATTGCATCAAGAACACCTAGAAAATAATGGGATATCTCATCCTTTCATGTATCATGATCTTTTAGATCTATTTCCTCAAAGAAGTTGGGTAGGGCCATACTTAGTGGCTAACTAAAGTGACTTAATTCTTGTGTCAAGATGTTATGGAATTTTTCATGTGCATTCATGGGCTCTTGATATTTGTGGAGCACAGTATTGTTATCTCCCTTTTTTGCTATGATGTGAGACTCCACTTCCTCCATCCTACCACACAATCTATTGTGTTCCAATAGTGCTGCATATGTTTTATCATGAATGTGCCAGACCTTGTCAACATGCTTATACATATTGTCAAACCTCATACACACTATCTCTGATGCCATTTCAAAAGTGGTGGTTTTCAAAATTCCTTTTAATTCTTCTTGTTATTTCTAAGCTTTCTCATGTCTATGTTTCTAATAGGTGGTCTCAAACATTGCTTCAAGCACCTTTTTTTTATGCTCAACCAATGGAGAGTACAACCCTAAGGAAGAAGATAACCTATCTCTATAGCTGATTAGCTCCTACTTTAACCTTTCATTCTCTTCTATCAATCCCTTATTATCCCTTATCAATTCCTGAATGTGAGGCTTGGTGAACTTGGCCACATTTACATTCAATTCAGTAGTTTCCATAAGGTCTATCTCCCTTACTCTTTGTACCAAAAGATGTCCAAAAATTTGATCATGATTGACAAGGGAAGGATTTTTGCTTGGTGGGTAAAGTGACCACATCTGTAGAGTATTATTATTAGGGTTATATCCTAATCTAGTATAGATCTTATCACCAGCGTCATATGTCAATTGCAAGGTTTTGTTCTTTATCTTCAAAAAGCTATCAAAAACAATGGTTGAATTGACATCCCACCCTAGAAGGAGCATAACCCTAGCTTCTTGCAATAATGTTCTTCCTCTTTTAGTAGTCATACTCTTCATCTCTTTATCAATCTCATGTTGAAGCTCTTTTAGGGTATATGCTTCCTTTTCATGGTTGATGTATTTTAGCCTTTCTCTTACTACTCTTCCTTTATACTGATAGATGAAAGCCTTGAATTCATAAGTTTGAAAAAATGTGTCATCTGCAATGAATTCTTGACTCGCACAATGTCTCACATCATTAGATAGCTCATTAGAAGCTTCAAAGGTAATCACATTCCTTTATAGTGGCATTTCATATTAGGGAATAACAAGAATGTTAATTTGTGTGACCTCTTCCTCCCCCTCAATATCATCTTCAATCTTGATTGGGGTGTCAACTGAGAAGCTCACCTCTAGAGTAGACTGTGGTGACAAATAGCCTAGTGGTGTTACATTTTTTGCTTGTCTCCATGAACCAACACTTCTACTCTTTTCAAATGCTATCTAAGGTACATCCTTTGTTAGTTCTTCATGCAAAATTAATTGTTCATTTCTTTCCATAGGATCTTGAATTTCATGAAAGGCTTCTACATAGGATGGGTTATTATTCATTCTCAAAGCCTTAGCCATAAAAATTCTATTATAGGAATTCATCCTCATTATCACTTTGTTTTTCTCATAGTTCCTAATGACATCATCCACATGGAACTCATGCTCATATCCTTTTAGTTTTTGAGAAATCTTGGAATCATAAATGAAATGTTCAAGGTTAAATTTTTCTCTTTTATTTTCTACTGGCAAGCTATAATAATCTAGCTTGATACCAACCAAGTCATATCTTGTATTAGCAATAATAGTGAAGTCACCAAAACATAGAGTAGAAGGCATAGAATTTTTCCTTCCATGGATTTTTAGGTGCATGAAGGTTGAATAAGACAAATGTCTTATGATCTCAAGGTATGCAACCCTATCTGGCATAGTCTTAGGAAGTAAATATGAGGCTGCCTCAAATCCATATACTTTGATAATAATACAATCTACAAATGTGTATGAATCTCCCCAATTGTGATTTATTTTTCCATCATGACCCTTCTCCTTTGGTTGGAGGAACCTTTGTATTTTTGGGGACAAATTATAATAACATTTGTGGCCAAGCAACCTGTAGAAGGGTTTGACAAAATGTTCTTCAAAGTACAAGTAGTGGGATCTCCTGCACCTACTATCCCATATGAATGTCCACATTTGCACTGGCCTTGAATTCCCATCACTATCCAAATATTATATTCTCAATTCTTCTCCCCATATTCCCATCACTTTCCCTTCATATAGTATCATGCACATAAGGAGTGAATAGTATTTGAATCTGATAGCTTCACTATTATTCTTGATAGCATTAAGAGCATTATTGATGGCCTCAAATAGATATTCTACATAGTCATAGGGCCTGGCATCTTGGCTTTGGATGTCTATAGCCAAAAGCATGAGAGATATAGTCATTGGTCTATTTTCTGTATACATTTGTGTAGTACATGAGGTCAATTGGTAGGCCATTTATCAAAATATTTTGTTTACATAGAAAAGGTATTAATGAAGAAGTAATAGGTTTAAATCAACTATACATATACTTACATAGATCCAAATATGAATAAAACCAAACCTTTGAGTTAGAAAGATAATCAAGCTCCATTACCAACAGGAACATGTTACATTTGTAAGAGGGATAGAGAGAGAGAGGGAGAGGGAGAGAGGGATAGGAAGAGGGAGGGATAGAGGAGGGAAGAGTGATTGAGAGAGAGAGAGAGAGGGATAAGGAGATAGAGATGGATAGGAATATAGAGATAGAGGTGCATATGGAGATGGAGGAGAGGGATATGGAGAGGAAGGGAGGGATAAAGAGAGAGAGTGGAGAGAAATAGATAAATACCTAGCTCTATCTCTCTCTTTCATTTTCTCTCAAGTTTCCTCTATCTCTATCTTTGTTTCTCTCTTTGCTCTTTTTGTAACTCCCTCTTCCTCTCTCTATCCATCCATTCTATTTTTTCCTCTCTCTAAGTCTCTTTGTCTTGTGCATTTACCCCCTCTCTTTCTCTCTCTTCCCTTCTTTCTCTTTATTATCTATATTTTATCTTCATTTTCATATCGATTGAAATTCCTTGTGTGTATGTTGCAAGTTTCAATGTAGGCTTGTAGTTTGGATTTGGTCAATAGAGTTAAGTAGACAAAATTTTGAAACCTTGAAGTTACAAATTTGTTGGTGGTTTGTTTCTTTGATTAGTGATAGGTTTGGAAGAAGGTAAATCCCAAGGCTTTATGAGCAAAATAACATGAGGTAAGGTTATGGTAAGAACATTGCAAGAGAGGATGTACAATAGATGGATCACTGATAGGCTCCTGCATGAAATTAATTGCTTAAGAAAAAAGACAAGATTGTGTTAATGATTATGCACAATTATTTATATATCTCTCTTTGTCTCATTTTCTCTCGGGCCTCTCTTTCTCTCTCTCCGTTTACTTGTCTACATATCTTATCTCTATTCTCATGTCAATTGACATCCCTTGTGTGTGTGTTTCTCATTCTAACATGATGGATCGTGGAGTATGATTTGAAACATTGATCTTAATGAATGTTACACAATAAAATCTAAAAATATTTGATATCATGAAATGAGGAAAATCCACGTATTAAATATAAGAAGTGTTTCACATAATTACTTCCTTTCAAAAATAATGAATAGATTTATTGAAAATGAATATCAATATCTAAAGATATATGTAGATAGAATTAGATAAGGCTTGAATTATTTGTGAACTTGTATGCTAGTGAAAATAGGTGTAAAATGGAAGGGTAAGTTTCAACATAGGCTTATAGTTTAGATTGGGTCGATAGAGCTGAGTAGACAAACATTTCAAACCTTGAAGTTTAAAAATTGTTGGTGGTTTGCTTCTTTGATTGGTGATTTAGATGCATTAAACAACATGGGGCAAGGCTATGGTAAAATAATCACTAATGTAGATGCAATAGATGTATCATAGATGGGCTTCTGCAAAAAAATTGAGGCTTGAGAAATAACAAGATCGTGTTAATGATTATGTATTATTATTTATATATCTCCCTTTATCTTTCTTTGTCTTATTTTCTCCCCCTCTCTTTCTCCCTCTTCCATTTTTTCTCTTTTTTCTCCCTTTTCTTATCTATATCGTATCTCTACTTTCATGTCAATTAGCAATTCCTATGTGTGTATTCCAATTTCTAATGTAGGCTTGTAGTTTGGATTGGGCCAGTAGATGTGAGCAAACAAACATTTGAAACCTTGAATTTGCAAAATTTTTGGTGGTTAATTTCTTTGATTGGTGATATATTTGGTAGAAGGTAAAGCCCAAGGATTTATGAATGAAAAAACATGCAGCATGACTATGGTTAAAACGTCAAAAGAGAGGATGCAATTGACGGACCATGAATGGGCCCTTGGATGAAACTCGAGGCTTATAAAACAACAAGATTGTGTTATTGATTATATATATTATTTAGTATATTTACATTAGATTCTAATATTTATCTATTTACATGTTATGTTGTTTATTAAATACTTATATTTATATTATATAGTATTATAAATTATATATTACACTATATTAAATATATAAATTATAATAAATCTAGAATAATAGATAAATTATATAATATTATTTATTATGTCAAAGGCGTTGCATCAATGAAGTTTCCAAAGTCCATTTTATCTATCAACAACCTCAAATTTGGGAGAGAGCATGCAAGGCCATCTCCTTCATCCTCACCGTTGGACTCAATAGTTTCAGATTGCGTGTATGGGAAATCAAAGTACGACTTCATTAACCATTGTAGAATTTAGTGTTAATTTATGTAGCTTGGACAGGTGTCTCCATTGTCTAGAAGTGTCATTTAATTATTTAATTATTTTCTAGAAACCTCCAGAAAAGGGCTGAGTTGTCTAGATAATTATGTAATTAAATAAATTGATTCTCCTAGAGACTTCTAGAATCCAGTTAGTTAGGGTTTTTAGAGTCTATTTAATCTTAGCCTTTGATTGAGATTAAATCATGGCCATTGGTTTTCCAATGAGAAAAGTATAAAAGGGGATCAATGGGCAATTGGAGAACACAACAACAAGTAGACTTGCAGTGATAGCAAGTAGATTTGCAGTGAGAGCAAATAGTCTTGCAGTGTTAGCAAGGGCGCAGTGATAGCGTTGGGGATAGCAGTTGTGGAATTTCAGCAGGAGAAATTGAGGGAAGAATTTCCGGAGAAGAATATTGCCGGAGCTCTGCCAGTAAGAGGCAAGCAGTTTTTGTATTCCTTAATTTGCTGAAGTTTAATATAATTCCTCATATGCAGTAGTGGTTTTCCCTTCGGGGTTTTTCCACGGACAATCGGTCCAAAAATATTGTGCGTTCTTTATCATAACATTTTCTTCTCTATTCTCGCGAGTTTTTTATTAGTGAAGTTGGGGCCAGTTATTTTTTCGATATTTGGTCGAATTAATTTCGTGAGTCAAATAATCTATGTATTAGATAGGAGATTAATAATCAAGAATCTTAATAGAACTTTTCACATGGTATCAGAGCTGATCTGAGGGCAGACAAAGCTGAGCGCAGGAAAGAGGGTTTATAAAACCCAGTTCTACCTCTTCAGAATTATTATTTGTTTTCTTTTATCTTTTGAGATGGCCTCAGCAGGTTTAAGAGATCAGGACAGATTGGATGGAGCCTCAAATTTTGGTGTCTGGAAAGCCAGAATTTCTTTGTTGCCGGAAGAGAATGGGATCAAGGAATATGTGACCAGTGTTGTACCTGTACCTACAGATCCAGCACAGCTCTTAGCATATAAGAAGGAAGATGCCAAGGCGAGGAGGCTGATTCTTGATGGTGTCAAGGATCATATTGTTCCACATGTCGCAGAGTTAGATACAGCGAAGAAGATGTGGGATTCCATTCTGAATCTGTACCAGAATGCTACCACTAACCGGAAGCTGATTCTCAGAGAAAAGTTGAGGACTACTCGGATGAACAAGGGAGAGGACGTGACAAGTTACCTCACCAGACTCAGACTTGTCAAGGATGAGTTGGCTGCTGTTGGAGATAATCTAGGTGATGACGAGCTAGTGCGGATAGCCCTAAATGGGTTTACTAAGCAGTGGGATGTCTTTGTTCAAGTTATTAATGGACGAGACACCTTGCCAAGTTGGGATCGACTTTGGAGTGACTTCACTCAAGAGGAGCTTAGACTAAGTCTTGTCAGTAGGACCAGTAGAAAGAGTTAGCAAAGTGAGGCAGAACAGGAGAACGTTGCCCTTGCAGGAAAAGGGAAAGCAAAGAAGGGGTCTAGTAAAGGATCAAATCCACAAGGTGAGAAGAAGAAGAAGGACCTATCTAAAGTCAAGTGCTATGGCTGTCACGAGTTTGGCCACTATGTCAGCGATTGCCCGCAAAGGAAGAAAGGCAAGAAGCAGACAACAGCTTCAGCAAGTGCAGATGAGCTCTCTAGTAGAATGGAGGATGAGTTCGCTCTCATAGCTTGTATGGCTAGCTCAACCTCACAGGGTGTTTGGTATATAGATAGTGGGGCGTCATTTCATATGACAGGAGTTAGAGAGTACTTCTCCAGCTATAAGGAGAAGGACATCAGAATGCAGATTTCTATGGGGAACATGTCCAAGCTCAATCCAGTTGGGAAAGGGACTGTTCTATTTCAGAGGGAGAATGGTAAGCGGATTCCCATTCATGATGTGTTGCATGTGCCAGGCTTAGGTATGAATTTGATTTCCATATATGTCCTTCAGGATAAAGGTTACAATGTACTCTTTAGAGGGGCGAGTGTGTTAATTAAGCACAAGGATTGGGAATCACCCATAGCTATTGGAGTTAGGAGCGGCCGGCTTTACAGGTTGCAGTTTGATACTCATAAGGCACTGATGAGCAGCAGTAATTCTAGAGATCAAGGAGAGCTATGGCATAGGAGGATGGGCCATATACATCATGGAGCACTTAAATTGCTTCGTGAGACAGTGACAGGTGTTCCTGAGGTGAGCACAGAGCATGATGATATATGTAAGGGATGTGTGTTAGGGAAGTTTGTGAAAGCAACTTTTCCAAGGAGTGACACTAGATCCAAGGGTGTTCTTGATCTAGTACATTCAGACATATGTGGACCAATGTCGACGAAGTCTCTCAGAGGATATGAGTACTTTGTTACTTTTATTGATGATTTCTCTAGGAAGACCTGGATATACTTCTTGAAGACCAAGGATGAGGTTTTTAGTCACTTTCAAGAGTTCAAAGCTCTTGTGGAGAATTTGACAGGGAGGAAGATAAAGGTTCTTCGGTCAGACAATGGAGGCGAGTACAAAGGAAAAGAGTTCTAGGAGTTCTGTACCAGGGAAGGAATCAAGAGAGAGTGGACTGTTCCTTACAACCCACAACAGAATGGGGTTGCCGAGAGGAAGAATCGGTCTATATCAGAGGCGGCAAGGGCTATGCTGTATGACCAGGATATGCCACGTTACTTATGGGCAGAGGCATGCAGTACAGCAGTGTACATACAAAATAGGGTTCCACATAAGGTATTGGGCAAGATGACACTAGAGGAGGTGTTCTCAAGGAAGAAGCCAGATGTCAGCCACTTCAGGATATTTGGGAGTTTGGCATATTGTCACATTCCAGGTGCGACACGTTCCAAGTTAGATCAGACTGCAGAGAGAGGGTACTTTGTGGGGTACAGTGAAACCTCAAAGGCATATCGGATATTTATTCCAGGGACCAAGAGGACTATAGTTAGGCGTGATGTCAAGTTCATGGAGGACAAGGCATTTAGGAGGTCCAGAGATTTGCCAGCAGATGATCAGAGTGAGCAGTTAGTGGAAGCTCCAAGGATCGCTCAACCAGATCAAGGACAGCGAAGCTCGAGTACAGTTACTAGTACATGCACAAGCTCAGGTGCTGAGAATTCGCAGAGTATGGAGCAGCAGATGCAGCAGATCCAAGAGATGCATCAGGGTGATATGGAGGTTGATACTTCATCCTCTACAGTTGGTAGCAAGAACCAACAGTCACAAAGGGATACTCAGGAGTTTGTGGGAGCTCCTAGGATGAGTAGTAGACAGCGGAGACAACCAGCTAGGTATGATGACTATATGGCATTAGTTAGTCAGTTGGTAGATAGTGAACCTTCTAGCTATCAGGAGGCTGCACAGCAACAAGTGTGGCAAGATGCAATGGTTGAGGAGTATACCTCAATAGTGCAGAACGATGTGTGGGAGGTTGTGCCTAGACCGACAGATAGGGCAGTGGTTGGATCATGCTGGATCTATAAGATCAAGCACGGTGCAGATGGTAGCATCGAGAAATACAAGGCAAGGTTTGTGGCCAAGGGGTTCTCTCAGAAGGAGGGAATTGACTATGAGGAGACATTTGCTCCAGTGGCTAGGTATACTTTTATACGAGTCGTGATCTCTCTTGCAGCACAGATGGGATGGTAGATCCATCAGATGGATGTCAAGACGGCATTTCTTAATGGTGAATTGAAAGAGGAAGTATACATAGAACAACCAGAGGGCTTTGTGGCACACAGCAGTACAACCCATGTGTGCAGATTGAAGAGAGCTTTGTACGGACTCAAGCAGGCTCCCAGGGCGTGGTATGAGCGCATTGATAAATACTTGCAGGGAATGGGCTTCATGAAGAGTGAAGCGGATGCTAACCTCTACTACTTGGTGGTTGGGGGTGAGGTTCTCATTCTTGTTCTTTATGTGGACCACTTGTTTTTAACAGGTTCACTGGGGCTCATAGAGGAAAGCAAGAGGGACCTCGCAGCAGAGTTCGAGATGAAGGATTTGGGGCTTATGCACTACTTTCTAGGCATGGAGGTATGGCAGACAGATGGAGAGATTTTCCTTGGACAAGGGAAATACTGCATCAAAATCTTGAGGAGGTTCGAGATGGAAGATTGCAGAGCCATGTCTACTCCTATGATCACGAATTGGAAGAAGGTAGAGACATCCAAGGAGAAGGATGTAGACCCCACCTTATACAGGCAGTTGATTGGGTCTCTCATGTATTTGGTCAACACCAGGCCAGATATATCCTTTGCAGTAAACTCTCTTAGTCAGTTCATGGTGGAGCCGAAGAGAGTGCATTGGACAGCGGCAAAGCATGTGTTGCGGTATTTGCGTGGTACAATCGAGTATGGAATCAAATATACTTGAGGTGATGGTATCAGGTTGATAGGCTATACTGACGCAGATTGGGCAGGCAGTACAACGGACAGGAAAAGCACTTCAGGGTGTTGCTTTAGCTTGGGATCAGGAGTTGTCTCTTGGTATAGCAGGAAGCAGAAGTCTGTGGCTTTGAGTTCTGCAGAGGCAGAATACATAGCAGCTAGCATGGCGACGTGTGAGGCGATATGGCTTCGGAAGTTGTTGGTGGCCTTGTTTGGTCAGAGGGTTGAG